>OU753560.1:10037500-11290000 GCA_916701695.1 Agrochola macilenta
CAGATGGGGTAGTGTGTTTCAGTGAACGGTGCGCGGCGCGCGTCGGCTTGCGGTTTCCGGCCGTGGCAGTGTCGCCGCGCGCGCCCCCGCTAACGACACCATTGTGTGAACTTATAAAATACGCCAGCGTATGCCAGCCCGCTTTACTCGTACGTGCTTTATTCAATTGCCACCAGCTTTCCGCTTTTTTGTAAGGCCGTGAACCCTGACCGCGGTACTTATTATATACCAACTTTCGGGACGAGTTTAAAAGGCATCACGGCTGTCGTTGTTGGCTTACTGAAATAAAATTAAGTAACAAAAACAAAGTCCTGTTGTTTTTGTACAAAATCAAATAGCCGTTTTAATAAAAGCCTTCAACTGACAGTTACTCCAGCAATTTATACATTTTGCTTTAAAAATTAAAATCTATCCCGAAGGCATAACCAGAGGGGCGAAAAGTTTCGGCTCGTTGTTCAAGGGTGTCAAAACAAAAATATTTAAATACTCTCTTCTTTTTCGGTTTGTTACAGATGAGAAATATATTATAGGTAGATGCGTAGGTAGATACCTATGTTTGTGAAATCTGTGATCCTTGTTCTATTCGATTGAATTATTTTGTAGAATGCATGATTGAGCGTAGGTAAAGCAATACTGCTTTACGCTAATTCTGCATGAATCAAGCTTTGTTTCATATTAGATTACGAAATACATATTCTAAAGCCATTCGTTCAATGGTAGGTAACGAATGCCTGAAAAGTGTTGCTTTGATCATATCGAAAAAATTAAAAATGGCTTGAAAATAAAACTACTTTACTTTTGCATAGTTGCGGTTCACAAGGGCGTGACAAGTCGAGTCTCAAATGTGTGCGACCCATTTTTCTAGGAAAAACTGGCAACTTGGAATTTTTTGGTACAATTTTTCTTTGCGAACGCGTTGGTACATGTTTGCTGTAAAAACAAAAACATGTTGCAATTAAGTTTACATTAGTATCAGGTACGTCCTGTAGAAAAATGCTTGTTTGGCAAGAGAGGTTTAATAGGGTTTCTTTGTTTTGGTATCCGTTTTGCAAATGGTCTGTAAGTATTTGATCATTTCAAAGACTATTTCGGCAGGTGCAATTGACTTACCTTTTAATCTTATCTTGTAAAACATGTAATTTTTTCACCAAAACATGTAATTTAAGAGTTCAAACGACGTAGCACGTAGCACTAACACACATCATTATCCTAACTAATATTATAAATGCGAAAGTGAGTTTTTTTTTACGCTTTCACGCTAAAACAGCTGATCAGATTTGGATGAAATTTGGCACATGGATAGACCTGACCTGACCTGACCTGACCTGGGTTAAGGACATAAGATACTTTTTATCCCAATATTCTCATGGGATCGAGACTTATGCGGGTAAAACCGCGGGGCGCATCTAGTTAAAAATATTTAAAAAACTGACCGACTGACTGAACTGAAAAAAAACTTTATCAATATTATTATTCGGCTCGGTAGTTTTCTACATCATAAAATGTCCAGTTCCGAACATGGGTCTCCCAATAACTGTGGTTTTTGAAAATGGATTGGTAATCGCAGTGAGTGCTTAAGTGCCCATTCTCGTGATATATCATCTTATGCTCACTTATTGATATTGATCTATGGGCAAAGAAGATAAAATGTGTCCAGTACAATGGTACTAAAAAGTCCACGCATTTGATCGTGTTTTCAGTAATGACTGAAAACACGATCAAATGCGTGGACTTTTATGAGACATTCATGTAAATGTTTACAGTTTTACACACGTATCCATTATGTAAATTATTTAGTATTCAGGTATCTATATACACAATTTTCAGGTTTACTTATAATAGGTTTCGAACTCAAACGGAGCTTTTATTCATAAGCTCATCTCTCACAACGTCAAAACTAGTCGCGGAAACCTGAAATAACGTGAGTAAAACTTTACACATTAAAATAACAAAATTATATTCCTGTTTTTTTTTACTTTATGGCTCTTACACTGTCCCACATAATGTAGTATGCATTTAATACACTTACGTTGGGACGGTAAGTGTATTAGAAGGATAAAATACGTAACGTAACATATGATGCCTTGTAAAGAAGCATCGGTTCTTCCTCATTGCTTTCGACTTTTCAAGATTCTATACGTACGTATTCTTTAGTAGTCCAAATATTGAGCGGCAAGAGCGCGGCAGCAACACGTGGCGTTTACAGAACACATTTCTGCCGCGCTCTAGTTGGAAATAAACCGACGATTTTTTGCGGTAGACAGAAACGTTCGCGCGCGGCACCCGCGCACGATTCCCGCGCATTGTTTGTACACACCTTTGAACTATGAAATATTATTTTGTTCAAAATACCTTCCGTATTTTATCAGACCTCTATTTATTTTCAAATGTAGGTTTTAATGTAGGACCAATTTTATCAAATAAGTCTAACATCTACATCGTTCACTGTTCATTTAATGTCATACCTTATTTTGTATAGTAAAGACTGTTAGGCGCGGGCCACACAGAAAAGAAGTTAGACGTGGACGGAATGCCGATGCGGCACGGGTGACATGCAGATGCAACTTTTCAAATTATGTAGAAAAAACGAGGCGCAGACACGGACGGGACGAAAATGCTTCATATAAAATAAAAAAATCAACTGTCAAGATGGTCACCAATCTACGGACCAACCCCGGCAAGCATAGCTTAACCTGATGGAATGGCCCGTGCGGCTGTTATTACTTAGCCACAAGCTCTTCCGATTAAATACTTAGATACCTAGCAGAAATCTCGATGTTTTGACATGTCGCTATCGCAGCCGTGCGAAACAGGCGCGAGTCGCAGTACTGTATAATCCTTAGAATTTACATATTTTGCAGCAAATGTGTGTGTGTGTTTTCAATCATGATAGGTTAACTATCTATTTAGAAAAAAGGCTTAACTAAAAGCTATCAGATAAAACATAAATCTCGCATTGAAAGGTGAAAAAAGCCTTTGCAGGATTATTATGGTTATACACGGTTTTATTAGTATCCGCTACGTGAGGTTGGATTATTACCAGTTTTATTAACTTCAATATGAACATGTACCGCTCAGGGCTCAGTAGACAGGACAGGGTACGTTTATGAAGCATGTTTTCAAAGATATCATACTTCTATCTGTACGTCGGAGTGCCACTAGCTGCAGAGATTTTGGATCGAGGAATTTGAAATTCATCTTTACTAAAATACAATAGGCGACGTATATTTAGTAACCTAAAAGCGCGATCTTCTTCTTCTTTTCGTGTGGTTAGTCACTAAGCTGGTGTCAGAGTTTTAAAATCGCCCATGGGCCTCTGACTTCGCTTCACATGCTGTCGAGATATATCTCTCAGACATCGGTTTCCTCATGATGGTTTCCTTCACCGTTTTTGAAGCAAGTGATAATTATACAAAACGCACATGAATCCGGAAAGTCAGGGGTTCGAACTCGAGACCTATGAGGCTATGACTTGGCAGTCCGACGGTCACACTAGTAGGCTATCACTGTCAAGGGGGCCCCTTATCGCGCTGATTACGATCCTAGCCGAGGTGGACCGAGCAGTAATCCTATATAAGTGGGGTTGTTGGGCGGTGTGGCTCACACTGCGTTTGGCGCTTGACGTGGCAAAACGTCGTGTCCAAGTTCGCAACAAGTCCATCGTCATCCTGAGGATGCCTCGTGGAGAGGTGAAACACGTGTCGATTTCTTACAGGGTTCTTTATGACTCTTTAAGAACAGTTAATCGGATTAGGTTACTAAATATACGTCGTCTATTGTATTTTAGCATAGATTTCCGCAATCATTAGCAACGAGTAGGTTAGGTATGTATAGTATTATCAGTAGTGGCATCCATAAGAGCTATCAGGGAACGCAGAACAAGATGTTATGCGTTCCAGTGTTTGCAGAATAGCACCTGAAGCGTCAGATAATAACGCCAGTACTCTCCATCCACATTTTCAGCTTTAATCCAGCCTTATGTAGTTCTAAACGCATTTTATTTAGAACATTACTCTTGCTTATTAATCAAAGTTACGACGCCGTCATTTCAGCAGTGCTCCGTAGACGAGCCATTTGGACAGACCAGCTGCGCCTGCCCTATAAACACCTCCCTTCCACCTCATAAAATACACTTAAATCGTCTAATTAATCCGCGTAAATTAATTAATTAAGACACGGAGCTGTGCCTTTACTTTTTTGAGCCGAGAAAAGAATTTCTTTGTCATCTTAAATAAATTAGGAACCAAGTTTATGGAGTCTTTTTTCTCTAGGAATATTTCCGTCACTCTCAAGACTGTTGAGATCAGAATAAGGTTTAGTAAACAATGGCAACACTTTAATAGTTCCATTTACAAGTCTATTTTTAAAGCTTGATGATGTTCCTTCAGGTCGGTTATGGAGGTTATTTTGAATAACATGTTTATTTTTTTACGTTTTTTGATCTCCAAGTACACTTTATAGTTTTATGCTATTCCGAAATAGTAGTAATTTTTGAGATAAGGAGAAAAAATATCACCTGTAGGCATATTTAGGGTTGCCACCTTTTGTTAGTCTAAATCCCGGAGAGAAAAATACGGCGTCTTTTTATTACTTTTTATTTTGTTTAAATTTTATATTTTCCATTTGAACGTACAGACTTCAAAATATCTAGTCTTGAACAAACAAGTTTAAAAAACTCTCTCTTTTAAAATTGACAAACGTTAGGATTTCTGCCTGGACAAATGTTTTTCATAGAAGTGGTATATATCCTTTTGTCCATAAATCGAATAATTTACTAAAAACATGGACAAAATGTAGTTTCTAGTGTCGCGAGTTTGTGACTGCCTTGGCCAGTAGCGCGGTCGTATGATTTTCGCTACTGTCAGTTATTCCGCCAGCGCGAGAATTTTAAATTCCGAGAGTATTTTGTTTATCTGAAATTGATTCCGGGGGAGATTTAAATTTTCATTGCTGAATTCCGGGAGACTTCCGGAATTCCAGGAGAGGTGGGAATCCTAGGTATATTAGGTATATGTCCCACTGCCGCCGCAGCGGTGGGATAGGTGGAATTCTTTTTCGTTCAAGAAACGTACCTACAATTGAGGTGTCCTATGTCAGTAAATAAAGATGCATTTATATTAATAGTTGATCGCTGACTGTTCATACTGCCGATTCCGGCGAGAATTCTCTCTATTGTAACGTACAATCTTCTTCTTGAGCGAGAAAATAGTCGATAGCGAGTGGCTTCCTCATTGGCTGTGAGACAGGTGATTTATCTTTGACACTGTGGCGGCCATCTACTGATACCACATGCGAACTACGCATCAAAGACCTGACGTTACACAAAATCTTGCATCGCGCAATTATATTTTACCGTGCGATCGACATATATATAACTTTCCGGCATCAATCGTTGGGCAGTTGCACGTCAGATACGACATATATCTGGATCCTCCCTTTTCTATAGAGGATGAGTGAACTTTACAGCCTGCTCCTGATATCTTTAAAACACTATTATTTTTATCGACTATGCGAATACCTATTTCGTGCGTAGGATACTAGATCCGAATGTATAGAACTATATATGCTACATATTAGATATTTGTCACATAAATCCCTGTCTTCTACTTTTTCTGTACCAAATCTGCGTTCATAATTTTCTTTGTTATACCTTACTATCCGTTTCTTTCTGGATGATTACCCTAAAACGAATACCTACAGGGAGTTTTCCGATCACATTGTAAATGGATTGGAATACATCTTCATTATGTATAGTTTAGCGGTGCTGCCACAAAGCAGGATGCTTAGCCTAGGTTCCTGAATAGTTCCTGGTTGATTTACTGAACCGTGTTCACGGAGCTGTTAAGTTCGCTAAACTGTTTATTAACAACTAAGAATGAAATAATAAACTGCAGTGAACTGAAAATATAATAGAGTGGAAGAAAGCTTTTAATTATTTTTGGTCTTTAAAGTTTAGATCCAAATGATCTAAACTTTAAAGACCAAATACCCAAAGACCAAACTTTAAAGGGCAAATAAGTAATTGATCTATTTCACTTTATACTATAACTAACCTGGTTTAACTTAATTTATTTTTACGAAAACGACTTTTTATTTTTTGTCTAATTTTTATTTTATTCCTTTTCGTTACAGGTAAGCCACATTAAATTGTCCTCCTAAGAAGCGGAATTTAGGTATGACAAGTTTTTCAGTTCATATTCAAAATACTTAATATTTTAGAAAAGAAAAAAGTGTTAATTTATACAAAAACAAATGGCCATGTTATTCCTTATTGGAAACTCATTTGCATTTCAAACTTTTTAAAGTTATAATAAAAATCTAAACTCTGTAGACATTATTTCCTTTTACGAACAAAGTTTATAGAGATAAAGCGTTCATTTATAATAATTCAGCGAACAACTACAGTTGTGAAACTTTGTGTTCTTTAGGTTCTAGTAGGTATTCTTAAGTAAGCTTATTCATATTTCACGCTTACTTTACCACATTACTGAAATGTTACAAGTTGGCAATTCTTTCATTCACTGAACTTCAAATGTGAGGCCTCAATGTTTTGCCTTTTAAACTTATTCAAGATTTTCTTATTCATCGTTTTATATTTTAAATTGAAAAGCCAAGAGTTTCTCATCTCCCGTGGCTTTAATAAATCGATCTCATAAAGTAACAAATGACCTGTTAATAACTTGTGACGGGTTCAATATTGTGAGGCAGCCAAAATTTGAAGGCTGGCTTCAAATTTTGGCTAAAATGAAACGCGAGTCACGGTAATGCTTCATGTTGGCATATTTTCATAACCAAGCTTCAAACCCAGGTATGCAAGGAGCTGAAATATTATTCAGAATTTAATAAACGTTGCACTCATGTTGCACTCACCTTAACCTTAAAATTTTAAAGTAGCTTGATATAGCTTTTTCTGTTCTTTTCGGATCGACGGTACATGTATATGTCGCAGTAAGATGGTTATAGCCGTGATATAGTTATATCCCTAGGGATATAGCTATATACCGTAATATAGTTATATGAAAGCGGTTCATATCTTACTAGGAATATAACTATGTTACGAGCACAATCTAGTTATATAACTATTAGGGCACTCCGACTAAATAGGTTAGGTTAGGTTTGAAACGAACAATTACGCGCGAGCCGACCGAGCGCTACGTCGAAATTGGTGACAATAACAAAATTAGGGCACTCCGACAGATATGAACCACTTTCATATAACTATATTACGGTATATAGCTAAATCCCTAGGGGTATAACTACATCACGGCTTCAACTATCTTACTGCGATACATATACTGTTTGGGCCCAGATATAGATAGTGCTGAATTTAAGGATGACATGGAGTGCCTTAAAAGTCATCAAAAATGAGTGAAATTAATGTAGGTAATTAATTGATTTTTATTCGAAAGGCAAGGAATTAGGAAATAATTTATACGTATAATATATACGTAGGCACATCATCAAGCCAGCACATGAATGTGGTACATTTTGACTTCAAATATCAATCTCGCCTCAGAGGATAGGAACTATTCAATATGTGTACAGGCAACAACAAAAGACGAACTACATAGGTAACAAATTACACACGATGAAATTCTCATGATGTTTCTGAAAACTTTAAAGCGTAGATATACAACATAATCTTGATGGGAAAGGTTCCTCAACCGGTTGTCTTTTAAAATTATTTACTAGAAATATGACTTTCAAGGCCGCCCAGATAATCTTGTTCCATACTTTGTGGGTGATTAACTCGATGTAACTTTGTACGAAATTCCTATCTGATATGATAAGACTTGTAATCTAACCTACATTATTAATTGGTTATGTTTGCAAGTAATCCAACTACCGTTAATCGAATAAAAAACAGGTTATTTATGAAGGTATTGAGTTATTAATTTTAAAACACAAACACTGTTTTGGTAAAAGCTTAATTTACCAAGTACGCACTGAATAGTAATAATTACATGTAAAACCTAATTTACAGTGCGTACCTAAATTAAATTTGCTTGATAATTGATTTTATGAATATGGTCATAGAAGCTTCATATTTTATATTCAAAGGGAATTCAAAAATTTCAACTATAATCCATTTGAAATAAGGTTAGACATTTAGCTAAACCTTTTTTACAGTCCGTTCAACCAATTTTGACTTCTATTCCGTTGGTGGCATGACAAACGACAGCTGCTGTAAACAGTTGGTAGGATTGTAACCACTTTTTTGTTTTTAATGCTATCCATAAGTCTACGGCATAGAAGTCAGAATTGGTCGAACGGACTGTAAAAAAGGTTTGTTTAAATGTCTAATCTTATTTCAAATGGAGTATAGATGGACTAAAAACGATGGATGGATGGATGGATGTTTATAAACTACATATTATGTACGTGTGTACCTATTTTATTTATAATTCATTGTTGTCTTTTTAATATTTTTTATTATTATTATTTCCTGTAATTCGGAGCACCTGCCATCTTATCTCTTCACCACCCTTGGTTGACTGGTAGAGAATGTCTAAGGCATTAAGTCCGCCTTTGTACCTTATTGTGTGCGAGAAGTTTAAATAAATAAATAATAAATGGACACGTGTTACAACAAGTTAAATTTAAAGCTATAGAGCCGTCCATTGATGAATTAATAGATAGGTACGAGTACTTACAATAGGCGCATGAAAACCACATCATATTTAGGTATGTAATTATTAACTCTATTTGGAAAATTATAGATTGCTACTAATGAAAGCATCATAGTATATTTCTCTAGTAGTAGGTACCTCCTTGAACAATACAAATAAATAATAGGTAGGTACACGGAAACTGTCGATACCGACCTCCGATTTTCGTGTTTCAATGCAGAGTCAAAGCAGCTTTCAAATCTGATGAAAGAGCGACGCGAAATGAAATTGCAATCTTCAGTCGACATGTCAGCGAACAGACTGATCTGCAAGTCAATGGGATGCGACACTCCGATCTGATGTTTGTAACTGGGCGCTAACCACAGATAGTGATCCAACGAAATAAATGAAATTTTCATAACAAATTGATGTATCGTTTGCTTGTATTTATGATCAAGATTCATGTAGGTTAGTAAACTTTTTATGTGACTTCAAGGATGGATAACATTGATCATGTATCCAACCGTTCAGGCCTTTAGGGATCTAGGTAAGGTTTTATGTAACGTTATCGTAATGTGTTTGTCTGTTTATAGACAGCAGGCTTTCGCAGAGCTCGATAGAAAGGTGCTACGTCAGAAAAAGGTTCAAATCCACCGAGAATAGTAAACCTTTATGCCGATACTTGTTTAGATCCAAATACTCATAAAAGACGCTGTTTAAAAGTCGATGGCGTCACGAAAACGTTCACTAACTATAAATATTTAGCGAGAAGGTCGGGCAGGTAAATTTTCATCAAAAAATTAAAACTCAATTTGACAAAATCATCGATTTTACAATGAAAGCATCGAATTGATTAAATATCTGTTATTTATTTCTTAAGAACTTTGTCATTAATCGATTTATAAAGAAGCTAATTTTAATTTAATAGTTAATAAAGAATCGACGGCAACCTCGATTGTGTCGTTACAAAGATATCAAAGGAAGGGTCGAGCTTACGGTTCTATTTCCAATAAGTTACCTCTTATAATGACTTTGGCCACAACGAAGTGAGTTGTTAACAAAGCGTGCCATTAATCTTAACCAGAAAGAATTGATTATAAAGAAATGAAATTAAAGGAGGTAGGTATTTCCGGAGCGAGAGTGCATGGGAGGCCGTCACCTCCTTCTGCGAAGCAGTTATGCTCGCGAAGGAGGAGGCGGAGCGCGCGAGGGAGATTGAAGCTGCACGCCCTCGCGCCCCTAGTCGCCGCAGGAGACGCCCCGGGCGTCGGGAGTCACAAGCTGACTTCCGGCCACCGTAGGCGCGGGCCTGCGGACGGTGAGCGATGGGCAGCTCGCCGTCCGATAAGGACCAGGCCCGGGTCGATGGCGCGTTGTGTTCCACGCGCGCCTCAAAGGGATGTCAGCACCAACTGACGGGGTCCGGAAGGACCAATGCCTGCTGGGGTTGCGGGTCTGTCCGAAAGGGATATCGCGGCCCCAGCACATAGGCAACGGAAGGAACACGGGTGGGTTTTAGTCAGTAAAAGTCTGACACTCCCTCTCGCTCTGCCCAGAGCGGGAGGAGTCATTTGATGATTTCCCACCCAAAAAAAAAAAAAAAAGGAGGTAGGTATTTAAGAGTGGGGGAAGACCAAATAAATGAACTAACGATGGACGGATTGTGTGGAAGGCGATATGGCTCGAAAGAGGGTGACATTGAAATGACGACTATGGAAGAAGAAGAGCTGCGTTGGCTCAAATTAAATTAGGATTAGGGCAGTGATGAGTGGTGTGAGGTTAAGCTACGCTAGCCGGTGATGGCCGTGGATGTCGTTACGGGTCGTCAGACCCCAAAAATCTAACAACCAGTCTTACCAAGGGGTATCAGATAGGCAGTCGCTCCATGTAAAATAATAGTATTCAGCTGCATCCGGTTGGACTGGAAGCCGACCCCAACATAGTTGGGAACAGGCTAGGCAGATTGGTTGATTTTTTAGGGCAGTGATGAATGTTAGGTAGGGAATATAGAATTCAATAATATATGTCGTATGCATCACTTACATAAATGTATCTTCCCAAAAATGCAATATCCGTTATATCTGGAGAAAGCTTGTTCCTCGTAAAGGAAATAACGTTTATTCTGTTGGTACAACCACGCTTCTAGCGTGACGTTTGCTCACAGCATGTGGACGATTTTAGATAAATCTACGCCCAGCATTCTGAATATTCTGATACAGAAGTTATTCAAAACGAGCCGAATCGATTACAACTTCTGATTCATACGGTATGACGTCTATTTCGATTCAACATAAAATAAATTAAGACAAGTTGGCAATCGATACCTATGACCATTGTAATAAATAATTACATTTTTTTATTTTTATTATCGAGGCATTGTCGATAAGCCAATTAACGGAGGAGCTCGTGGTTAAAGTAACAACAGCCGCACTGGTCGATTCATCAGGTTAAGCTACGCTTGCCGGGGTTGGTCAGTGGATGGGTGACCATCTATACATACCGAGAATCCTCCGTGCCTCGGAGAGCACGTTAAGCCGTTGGTCCCGGCTGTCATTCGTGGATCTTTGACAGTCGTTACGGGTCGTCAGAAGCCCGAAAGTCTGACACCAGTCTTACCAAGGGGTATCGTATTACCCAGTTACTGGGTTGTGGAGGTCAGATAGGCAGTCGCTCCATGTAAAATACTGGTATTCACCTGCATCCGGTTAGACTGGAAGCTGACCCCAACATAGTTGGGAAAAGGCTAGGCAGATTGATTATCGACGCATTGTAATCGTTGATGTCTTTACTAATGGTATCCAAAAAATACATCAATTATACAACGTGTTCCTTTTGATATCCCGTAATATAAGGATAAATGCTATAGGTAAGTAAAAATAATACAAAAGTCATAGAATAAGTTAGTGTTCTAAAAATATATAGTTTCGAAGATAACACACTAGACACTAAATGTGTGTATCTAAGTTTCATTGATAAGTACGAGTAAATCATTTTCATTCAAAATATTTAAAGCTAAGAAAATGCGACGTTGTAATCTTTTTTTTATGGACAATGATAATCAGATTTTTTTTTTTTTGTTTTTATATTTCATATAATGGTGTTTTACATAGATAATCTTGACTTTGTCAAATTATTATGTATGAAATTTAAAAACGAAATAAATATAATAATATGCCAGTTGATTCTTTGACATCGTCTCATTATGGAACATCGAAATCCCTAATCCCTACAGTTATGGAATATCGAAAGGAATACGTTTGTATATCTTGAGGTTCTGGTTTGCAATCTTATCATAACAATTTATTAATACGTAATAATTACATATTATACAATAGTAGATATCGATCTGATGGTCGTCGAGAGTTAATGAAAATAATAGTCAAATAAGTAGGTAGGTATGTCTTTTGTATGCTGTATTTTATTGCTTTTATTATGAAAAATATAAATCCGTATCAAATCACAAACGTTGTGAAAGAAAATAAACTAGATTTATATCGATTTATTCGGGGTGTCAGAGACATCGACGCGAAGCCGGCTACCATGGATTCAGTACATGATTCTGAAACCCCCTGCGTTGAAGTATTTCGTCGGTTATTAAAAAAAAATCTGCTGTTTCATAGAAAAGTGCAAGAGCAGCTGCTTTTTTTAAAATAACCGACGAAAAATTAACCGGCATCGCGTCGATGTCCCTGCCACCCTGTATACTTATTCAAATCTAATAAAATTTATATGAGACGCATTTCAATAAACCAATTATAAGTAAGTATTTAAGAATGATTCATATGTGAATATTGGATAGATAGGTACCTATCTAAAATAATAATTAAAAATAAAATACGTAGTTTCGACCAGATATTTTCCTTGTTTAGATAGGAAAAACAAGTTTTGCAATTTGAATAATAAAGACAAGAAAAAAAAGGAAATTAAACAATACCTAGGTACTGTTGAAAGTTTATCAAAATTCCCAGGTATTACAATATGAGAATATAGAGCGAGATGGGACTGGAACTGGCTTATGATTAATATTCAGCAGACGGTTTTGAACCATATATCCTAGCCTAGCTAGACTGAGTCAATGAGATCATTTATTTATGAAACAGTAGGTATCTATTCTATTCTACAAATTATAATTTGTCATAAACTCTTCTACACTATGAGACACGAGGAACGCACGTCAGAATATTAGGTAGGTATATAACCTCCTTTGTTGTACATAAATTCCTAGTTTTAATAGGAGCAGGTAATCTTATTGTAAAATACTATGTAATGTAGGTATACGTTTACAAGTACACGTTCACATTGTTGGAAAATACAAGGTTTAACAATGTCACTTTACGCAGCAAAGCATTATCTAACGCTTCAGTTAACGCACATACATTTTAGATAATTATAATATTATCATGCTTGAAATATTTATCTACATATTTCAACGAGAGTCTACCTTACTCGCTGCCTACTTAACTGATTTAATATAAAAGTAACATTTCATCCAAGAACTGACTATAAGATGGTGCGTCAATATGGAACTGGAATTGACAACAGAAGTTCTTAATATAAAGTTTAAATACAACGTTGGTTAACATGGGAAATGTCGTGTGACAAGGCATAGTCGTAGCTGAGCGCGCGCGCAGAGCTCACACATGTCTCGGTGCGAGATCACCGGCTCGTAAATATGACGCGATGACTACTTAAACAATCGCGAGGAGGATCTCCCAAGTACGTCACGAAAAAATGCGGAACGGTGACTTGGGGCTTAGTGATCGTGGCACGTTCAGTGAAGTGCATCGTGCAAGGGACGTGGAGAGCGGCGCGCTCAGCTGTTGCCGGTCCGCGGGGCCCGCTGATGCCCGGGCAGGCCTATAGTCTCCGTGGAAGCGCTAATCGCTTAGTCACGGCGCATGCCGCCAGTGCCGCCACACTCGCGCACAACATCTGTGATAAAATCGTACTTCACCTCCACTCTTGTGATAAAATGTGATATTACATCAACAGCCATGGGATTTTTAGATGGTGTTTCGTTTTCTGTGTTCAAAAGGTGTCCCAACCTCAAACTGAAAAGGAGATGCAAAGCACAAAGGTAAACAAACATATTATACAGCATGGCATAAAATAAATATAGGTGCATATGTACTAAGACAGGACGATGCTACTGACATTGTAAACTTGTTGTTTGTCATTCGATGCAATTATCTAATTCGGACCTTACGTCGCGATTACTTTAACAAGGTAATTGTTTTGCGGAAGCCTATTTATAACCATATATAGTACTCGTGTATCCGTATATTTATTTACAATTAAACAAATACTGCAGTGTGTTACATCAGAGTTCATAGCACAACTTTAAACATTTCTGTTAACAGTTTATTTGAACTTAATCGAAATTAAGAGGGAATTGTTATTGTAAAATTAGCACTACGAATAACATTTTTTTATGAAAACTATAAATTAATAACTCACGAATTTCATTCACCCAAATAAGAAAAGTAAGTAGGTATACTGAGAAACCGGCAGTTTGTTATCTGCGATAAGGTGTCGTGAGGTAGGTAATCGCACCAGATCGGAACGGACAACATCAGTCTTGGTGAAGATAACTGTTTTCTGCAAATCTAGTGCAAAGTCTTCACGTGCCTGTGTTATTATAAAACATGGATCGCGCTCATGTTCCGTGGCCTACATTGCGTATAGCGTTACTGATGGTACAGACAGATCTGTCCTTGACACTATCATCCAAGTTCTACAAAATCCACTAACCGTTAAAACACAATGATATTATTTTTATTCTAGACTCGTGATCAAACTCAACCATTTAGGCCATTAAACATGAATTTGATTCGTAATGTATTTTTAATGATGCTGCTATCAGTTTGGGTGTTTTTTATAAATATTCCTATTTTATATATTTAGTACCGGAAATTATTTGAATTGCTAATGTAGCGTAGGCTTGACAACATTGTCATATAGTCAGGTGATTCTGTTGACACAATTGCAAGTACTTAAGAACTGAGTACAGCTTTCTGCTTCATCAAGCACATCACCCTTGAACGATATCTTACTACAGAGCCCACTCAACTCAACGTGAGACAATCAAATCAATTATTATCGTTTACCTCGTTTACGAAATTTCTATTATGAAATGTCTGACATTGTAACTTACAAAAATTTAATCAAATAAACATTGAGTTCCTATGATACGAGTAAGTAAATGCCAAATTAACTTTGACAGGTTTTTATTTAAACCTACTTCAGGCACCCACAAAGTTAGTTCCTTCTTCGTGCACTATTGTCAAATAAGTTAAATACAAACTTGAACTTAATAAAAATGTAATTGCCCATACTATTACTTAGGTGTTACTTAGATAATAATATACATACCTACAAGACTAATTAGTCATGTTAATGAGCATATCATCGTCGATGACTGACGATTAAAATGTAATTACGCAGATGCTATTTTTTTAAGGTTTTGTTCTGTTACTTGTCAGCCCAAACAAAAAGGACGCAATGAACTTTTTTACCATATTTAATTAAAATAATGTTTCCCTATCTTTGTCATCATAAAACAGATATCGTATTATCGCACTAGCAATAAAGTGACAGCAAGTTGCCGCGGCACATATAAAGTTACATTTTGATCCAGTGACTGTTTTATTCAGGTACCTATGCATATAAGTACCTACCTGTATGACACACGGTTTTGCTGCGGAACCATAGCACCGTTCCGTGACGCTGAAACGGATCGGTGACTTTGAATGACGAACTGGAATGTCAACTTTAAACACCAGTCCATAGGGCCCACAATCATCTAAACGTCATAAAAAAAGGTCTGTTACAAGGGCTAAGCTAAATTGTTTGCAGGGGTCGTGGTCGGTTCGTCCGGAAGTTTTAAAATCTGCATTAATTTCGCGAATGAGCAATCAAATATCGTTCGAGTACAAAAATTATCGGAAGTAATTACGATATTAAAACCGCTGCCAAGATTAATTTTGCTTAAAAGTAATTTACAATTGCAATCGGAAACTAGCTTTTTTTGGAGTCAGAGGTAAAAAGGCCACATGTTTTTTTATACTCTTAATTATTTTATTGGGGCTTTTCCTGCATTAATAGGGTAAATCTTCCTGCATTTTGCATTGACGTGTTCTTTAACATCCTCAATGATTCAGATATCATGACATTGCTTTTAACTTTTTACGCGATTTAATAAAGTGGTTATAAAAACCTCATGCGTGTGTTTTGAGAATTGCTAAAAAGCCCTGTAGCTACAAGTGTTCCACCTAGGTATGCTCGACATAGTTCCAACATATTTCCAGTTATAACGTCACAAGTCCATGATGAAGGAAAAATCTATGTGTTTATAATGCTGCCAGTATAGTGCGTTTCATCAAATAGTTCTTATGCCGATATGTTGGCTTCACTGTTGTAGGACGAACACGAATACGCTACGGTAACCTAATAGGTCAGTTTAACATTGGTGCCAACATTACTGCAAAGGATGAGAATCTATTTGATGAAACGTACTCTACCAACTCAATCAACTTAAAACCATGGATTATCAAGTAAACACTGGCTAAGCCAACTTCTGGTCACTGACCAAATATGCGGGAATGCCATTAATCTCTTAGGGGTAATCTTAGCATTGCCCACAGTGGCTCTATTATTACAAAGTGTATAAGCTCCCTTTAATCTGCGTGCGTCACTCTATGACATCAGAATGTAGACAAGTCTCAAATGGAAATAATCTACGTGATCACAATCATAAAGCTAAGCACGTAAACGCATCAACGTTATTATTTAAATGGAACAAAAAACAAACTTTAGAGAAGTACAGACAAGTTTGTAGTTCGACAATCCGTTCTTATTTGTCCATGATAAATTGGAATTCAATTTACCCCTTTTCAAAAGTGAAAGGAACTCATTGTGCTGTCACAGGTCAATGCCAAACATCGAGTAATGGAGGATGCGGCATGCTCCATTTAAGTGGTAATTGCTGACTGTATGGAAAGTTGACATTTTGAAACCACTTGATGTGTTCCAAGAAAGGATTTTGCATTGCAGCATTTAATGGATCAAGTCAAACAAGGTAGGATGACGAAGCCCCGAATCTCCACGATAAATTGAAAAACAGCAATTAAGGCAAAAGTGAACATCGCCCAAAACTCTTCAGAACCAAATTACGAGTATAATCTGAACACGAATCTACACTATGTTTAGAATCATCTGACCCAATTTCAATTTGTCCGATTTTTCTGAATTATTACTATTGGGGAGAGGAACCTTTCTCTGTAGATACCTCGAATTTGTTGAATTATCGAATAACCTGACAAATTCAATATCCTGTAAGTCTTTTGTCTGGATATAGAGTCCACTCGTAGAGGGATCCAAACATTTAGAATAGGATTTCAGAATGTATTTTTTGAATGTTTTTCCTGCAATAGAAATGAATTAAAATGCCTACTTATGTATTTTACGCACAAACTAAAAATCTATGTTAGGTACCTACATAAAATGTTTACTTCAGACTAAGGTCGTTTGTCCACCGCCATCGTCAACGGGACGTCAACGAGAAACGAGATTATTCGAACCGAATGTGATGTTGCGACGGTGGTGTGCTGTGGTCACACTGGCCACACGGCCATAGTAAATGTATGTATCGCTTCTTCGCTCCGGGCGGTGCCGTCATCTCGTTGACGTCCCGTTGACGGTGCCATAGAACCATAGACATAGAGAATGGACCGAGCGCTCTGTATTCAGTTGTGGAGTGAATACAGACCCAAAACTACGAGAGAGACTAAATGAATTCGCGGCGAGTATAGTCTCTTTAGTAGTACTACAGGTATTGGCCGCGCAGTCACTTTGCCTCTTTCTAGAGAGTGGTCACTTTTTGAAGCTAACGCTCAGTCCAATTCTCTTTATCTATGCGTAGGAAAAACGGCCTAAATAAGGAAAAGGGGAAAAAACTAACTCCCCGTCCCTTTGCCGTTTTTTTAAATAATATAAGTTGCCTACATAAAATATTAATAATAAAATAAAATCAGACATATTCTACGTATGATTTTCCTTTTACGCTTTAGTTCGTACCGTACAAGGATAATCCCAATAAAATATTACAACGAAAAAATGCTCGTGATGACGAGCATTTTTTTATAGCGTTTTGTTTCGGTTATGACAACATTGAGATCATTAAACAAACACACTGTTCGTTTTATTTGTTCCTTTTTGTTTACATCACCATTATTGACGAAACTGCAATACTGAATGTATGAGTCATTCATTACCTATTTTACATTTTGGATCAATGAAAGTTAGGCGCAACTGGTGATGAAATACTGGAAAACTGAGTTTGTTTTTATTGCGTAGGTACTACATAAATAGAAACCATATCGGCCTATTTTATTATGGTTTTCTGCAACTACCTTATCTTCACACCAATTTTACACACGGAATTACAATCGGTATAAGATTATAAACATTTAATATTAACTTGACCACGTATAATTCAGAAGCCAGTAAACCATGATTCTAACCACGTTTAGTGGTTTTAGATTTTAAAATTTTATTTTAAAATAGTTTTTTTAGACATATTACTTCCATATACCTGCCCCGTACTTATACAACCTTAGTTTTTGTTTACCCTAAACCTCTTAATGGGTCATTGTACTCACCGCCATGGGCTCTGGAGGCAAAAATCCTTTGCTTAAAAAACTTTGCTTAAAGTTAAGTAATGATCAATGTCTGCTTAGTTAGCCATACCTTCTTACTTTTTTTTTTAACCGTCTTCCAAAAGGAGGAAGTTATCAATTCGGATGTTTATATATATATGTATCATCATCCTCATCATCAGTCTATAATGTTCCCACTGCTGGGACGCAGGCCTCCTCTCTTGGAAATATATATATATATATTTAAAAAAATAACTCTGATATATATTTTTTTTGTTGTGTGTGTCTTTTTTGTTTGAAAGGGTGTACTTCCGAGATGGTCCCATTGTCATTAGGTCTGGATCTGATCATGTGATCCTGGAGAAATCGAGGGAACTCTTCAAATATTATAGGTATAACGATATGGGTATTTTTTATAGTAACTCGTGCAGTTGCTCTGGGAAAGCACCATTTGGTGAAGTAGAACTGATCATGAAGACCACAGATGGCCACCGGAACTGCTCAGTAATAAGTATTTTACGGGTGCGATTACTTTAATATGGTTGCCAAACAATTTATGCTCGTCACAATGCATATGAAGAAGCTGAAGCTGATGGTAAAGTACCAGAACTCCTCAACGATTAACGTCCCTGCATCCGGAAAATAAATATTTTGTAAAAGGTGATGAGCAGTTGACATTAGGCTATTGTAACTTAGATAAATTATTACAAACTGACCCCCTAAAAAGCGAGAAATAAAAACTTATTTACAAAAAAAACAACCGGCTTCCAAAAAAACACTACAAAGACGGTGGCAAATAACGGAAATACAAAACCAAAGACACCGACTTCCGAAATTTAAGTAATGTTTGTAGTGTTTTTTTGGAAACCGGTTGTTTTTTTTTGTAAAAGCATAATTATTTACTTTAAAGCTTGTCTTAACTTAAAGCAACGTTTATAAGTAAGGAAGAATACTTAAAATGCACTGTAAAATACCTCACTCTTCAAAGTTACCTCAGTTTACATTTCACGGGATATTAAACCACCGATACGACGTGTTTACTCTTATTGTCGAAACAGCGTGACGACCCACATTGCACAGCGCACTGCTAGAGATTTGTATGTTTTACTGATACAGATGTTTGATAGTCTGCTTATTTGTGCATGTGGTATCTGAACTTTACTCTGTGAGACTCAAGTTTTAATGGCGGGAATGTCCTTTACTGTAGAGATTAGATTTGCACAGAATGAAGTGAAAATTATACCAAAAAAAGTAAAGGTAACTCTAGTGTTCACCACTGCCACTGCCACTGGTATGTACGAGTATAACCTTAAAATTCTAAATGCTGTAGAAGTGATGTTTTTTTACACACGCTAAAAAACAACTCTGAGCTCACACCAAGGACTTCCTTATTGAAAAATCCAATAGCCGATTCGAATTCCTCGTTACTTTGAACATGTGACCACAATACAACGGTAACGGGCAACTGGAATTCGGTAATAAAAGGTTAATATTATAATCTATTTAAATCACGGATCGGTACTTAAGTAAAGCCCTAGCCTGTGACCGTGGATGCAAGCCGGTTGAGTCAAGATACGTCTGAGCAGAACCGGTTCGCCCACATGCTCTACCTATTAGCACATAGTCCTCTACAGTGCCATTGACGGCAACTGTTATACAACGCTGAACGCGCTGGCTTATTTGTTATGTACGTTGAACTTCTACGTAAGTTTGTATTACATGTTAGCAAGTACACTATGATATTGTTTGTTGAACTAAAATAATACATACAGAAATAACTTCCATGCACGTCACACATGTTATATTTCTCGAAGGCATAGTATAGGCGGATAGCGAACTGATTTACGATTTTACATTCGTGTTTCATAGATTATATTTAATTCGGTATCACTTCATGTAGGAGCGAATGAATAAGTCAATTTATTTTAATATCTCAGTCTGCTAATGCGTATCCATAATCCATAATCCATAATATCCTAATGCGTATCCATAATCCATAATATCCCAATGCGTATCCATAATCCATAATATCCTAATGCGTATCCATAATATCCTAATCCGTATCCATAATCCATAATATCCTAATGCGTATCCATAATCCATAATATCCTAATGCGTATCCAGAATCCATAATCAGCCTATACTATAATGTTCTCACTGCTAGGCCGTAGGCCTCCTCTCTTCGAGAGGGAGTGGGCTGTAATCTACCACGCCTCACTGTGGACCGAAAAAAGGCTCTCGAAGACATTGGAGCTTAAATTCTAAAAGTTAATCCATGCAATACCAATTTACCTACCAGATTGTATCCTATGATATATTTATGGAGCCATTTCAAGCAAAAAAACGACACTACAAAATTTAAGCTTCAATGTCTTCTACACAGTGCGCCGGCCCAGTGTGGGTTGGTAGATGTCACATGTCTTCGAATATTTTCCTTCACCGTTTTGAGACCAGTAGTGATGAAATTATTTACACAAAGTAAAGAGCCTGCCTGGGTTGGAACCCACGATCTAATGCGAATAAAATTAATTTATTGGAAAACACTGCTACAGTTAGAAGTCAAAGCTTTGATCGCACGCCTATAGGAACCGCGATTTCAACCAGACCTTTTACCTGCTTGGTGTCCATTCAGGGGGCGCCCTTTATACTGACCTTATTGTTGATGTTCTGCAGAAAGGTCAGGTGCGTAGTACTAGCAACCGGTGTGCGTGTATGACCAGATGTATGGTCGTTAACGAGGCGAAAGGACTATGTAAGGATCGTCTCAGGCGGTGTTCTGTAGTTTCTGCCTACCCCATGGGAAGGAGGCGTGAGGTATGTGTCCATTCAATAATAGTAGATTATGCACTAAGGGGATAAAGCTGTGTCTTATGTAGCGGGGCCGTATTGATTCCCGAGCAAAACGAAGGATTCTAGCGTCAACAAGACAAGAATCCTGAGTGCAGCGTGGGATTCAAGTTCGCCCAAGACAAAGGCACCTTTTCCCCGAGGAGAATACTCCACTTTTCACACCATCTACGAGACAATAAAAAGCAATAGTACTAGAATCAAAGTATTTATTAAAATTACAATTACAGCTAGTAGACCTATTTAAAACAATTAAATGTTAAAGGTAATGTTTGATACATTAGACTCTCTCTTTGAGTATAAATGTTCTGTGACCTCCAGGTCTTAAATGACTTAGGTTAGGTTTGCATGACATATAATTTGACATTGGTGCCGATTCTCTTGTACACCGAAATAAACTAACTAAACTATCACTAAAATTTCTTACTTTAGGCTATGAGAATCTTAGAGCTATTCTGCAAATAAAAATCTCTAAACTAAAAAATAATTTTGACACAACTAAAATTGAATTTGTATTTCGCGAATCCACGTGGTACCCGTGGTTTGCCCTCACCCGTGATTTTTTTTAGAGCCGGGGGCGCGTGGGGTGCCGCCTCGGCGTGTTTTATATGGAATTTTTCATTTTTTGTATGGAAAACATGAAAAAATATTACCTACATGTTCAGGTTTAGGGGTTTACGGATTTCATAGAGGGGGTCGAAATTTTCATTATTTTTGCGATAGGACGCACCGTTTTCGAGATATAAGCAAAAGAAAAAATAAATACAGTACTGTTTTTGCACGTGAAGTCGAGATGTTGGTGTGAATTTTAGTTCATGACAACTTATTTTATCCCACACCATTTTAATCGCGATTAAAAATTGTCAGAATTAGTCTGGTTTGGTATTTTACAATCAAAATTTTAGGTGAAAAATGTCAAATTCAGAATAGCAAAATTGCCATTTTCACTAAACTAAAAACTCAGCACTATCTTAATGCTGTCAAACTAAAATATAGTTAAATTGTGTCAATTTAGTCTATTTCAGAATGAGAAATCGTCGTGACCGGATACTTAATTTTTGTGATTTTTAGTCTAGTTTAGAGGCATTTGTGACAAGAGAATCGGCACCATTGTCGAGCAGGTGGTGTGAAAAGTGTTCTTATAAAACCATGACGCATTAGATGCGCAAGTTTACATAATAAATAAAAGCTGTTGCTTTATCGTATTCACGCTAAGCTGCGGTCTTAGGCAAATTAAGGATAATCTTAGAATTAATGAGGGTTGACTGAAAGGCAAACGACGCCGCCGACGCCGACGCTTTCGCAATGACAAGCTGTGCGGTTTGCGAATATTTTATATTTGCTATTTGAAAATGCACCTTTACATAGAACCTTTATTTAAATATTTACTTCAAACCTTCCGTTGTTTGGAATAGAAAGCTGCGTAGGATTAGCATTAATAGTTAACATATCAATTAAGTAATTATTATGTGAATTTAGCGAAAAGCATGTTCCTGTTCTAAATAATTATTTTCATTAAATTATTTATTAAATAAAATCCTATCCTATCATATACTATTATACGAACAATATTTATATATATACATCTATACAATATATTTGTAATCACGTTCTCGAAAACGGCTCTAACGATTTCGATGAAAGTTGCAATGTAGGGGTTTACGGGGGCGAAAAATCGATCTAGCTAGAATTAGTTTTCTCCGTATTTTCACCCAAGCAGAGCTCGGTCGCCCAAAGTTTAGAACAAGATGGCTACCTTATAATGTTATTACCATGTCATTACATGGCAGCATGGAATTAGTAAGTACCTACTAAAATGGCAGCATTAAATTAGTATGTACTATAAATGGAATTAGTATGAACTATCCTATACTATTAAATGAGGATTCTCTATTTTCACCCGAACAGAGCTCGGTAGACCAGGTACTTATGATGAAATTACAACAACGAACAAATTTCCATCAAGATCCCTTTGCAAAGGGTGTATTAATTGGCTTGGTTTAAAGTGTTATTTTTGTTGTAACAAAGGAGCCATTGTTCCCAGTATTATTGTTGACGATCGAGGTCGCCGATATAATTGCATGCAGCGTGGACAAAATAAATAGCCGTAGACATATAGCCGTACCGTACATGATTAGCTGCATGGTCGGCGACCGCTTTAATTGCCCGGCAGTTTTGTTTATTTATACACGTCTCGTTAGTGCGATGACTTGAAAGCACATACCATAGTTTTATAAGGTGTTTTGCACCTACGAAGCGTTCATGTATGTTTGGATTATTGTGTGGACATGTTAAGGGAAATACATGCTCGAAGGTGAGACGGATTCAAATATCTCTTGTTTTAATAGGCTCTGGAATAAAACTACATAAGTACTTCCTGGCATTACGCGACGCATCTTCAGTCAGAAGGCCAATTCTCGTACTTAAAAAACGTTCACATCCTAGTTGCAATCTGTCAAACTTGTCAAAAATGTTGGTAAATTTGATTGTATTTTTGACAGATTGCGAATGCGAACATTCTTAAAAATTACGGGAATTGCCCCTTTGATGTGCAACCCCCCCTTTAAGAAGATTACGAACATTGCTGTAACTAGCATGTAGATGCCTATAATCTATCAACTCTACAACTACTGCGCCGGATATGTAGATGCTGGCAACAAAAACAAACGTGAAGGCCTCGCATCAGGTAGGAAACGAATTGGTACTTACTTGTGATTGAGGCCGTATTAACTACTTTAATGATAAACTATGCAACGATCTCTGTAGATAGTTTTCGAGCAAACTTTTCATTACGATCAATCAAAATCAAGTCATTTATTCAAACTAGGCTGAGAATCAGCACTTTTCGAACGTCAAAATTACATAAGACAGTCCCCCAAAACGCCCACCCTTCACCACTTCCTAGTGCGTTAGCTGGGAAGAAGAAGTGGCGCAACAAACTCCCCAGCAGCACAGCTGTCTGTTCAGTTAGAAGAACAGAAAAAAAAGATTCTATATAATAGTATTCAAAATAATTTGCATTAAGCAACACAAAACATAATTTAAATTATTAGCCATGTATAAGCTAGCACACGCCAATCATTCTTTTCCCCTTTCTGATCATTCTTTTACCCTAATGCCTGCGGTTCCAGCGAGTCAATCCAGTCCAACGCTAGACTGGATTATATCGTCTACTTATATTACTCCAGTCATTCAGTCAGTCGGACCAAAAAACAACAATGCAGATTCACTATTCAAAGTTTAATCCAACACTGCATTTGCCGTTTACACTATTCCAGTGACGCTGCAATGGGCAGGCTGGAATGAAAAAGTAGATTGTCAATCCAGTCACTGGACTGGATTGTTGTGTCGAGACCAGCGCTGGTCTCGATTGCTGGACTGGAATGCTACTGGAATAATGTGAACCGTGCGTTATCCTTATGTATTTGGGGGTCAGCGCAGCAATCACTTCTCATAGGTATTTTTCTATCAAGCGATATTGTCTTTTACACAGTTCATCTATAGTTTCTTTGATTTTCTCCTACTCCTATATAAACATTAAAATCTTTGCTCATAAGCATTTATAATACAGGGACACTTTCAAGAGTTCCTTGAATTTTCGTCATTTCTCCGCATCATAGTGTGTACACACGGCTACACATCAAGCTATACATTTTCAGTTTATGCTGATCTCTCGCATCGTACTTATAGGATTTCCGCACAGTGCGAGGTCAACTTATACTGGAAATGTATAGCTTGATGTGTAGCCATGTGTACTATCAGTAAGCAGTTTGATATTATAGGTATCGCAAATTCCTTTTTTATTTTAATACACAGAAGTTGCCAACCTTGTGTAATTGTGAATGTGAACTAAAAGTGGTTAATAAAGAATTGAAGTCGAGTCTTCAGGTCCTTGGAGCCTTCTTACTTCCTTTCAAATCTAAAAGCATGACCATTTTGAAATCTTGTTTGTGTACCTGTGTTCTACATTCCTATGGTGTGTGAAGTGCTGTGACAAATCAAACAAAAGAGCACTGGTAACAAAACATTTTATTTCCAAATATGCCACGGTGGAAGGTACACAATCAATTTACCATTTCGACAATGTTACATTCTACGCACGGACATCTGTTTCGATCTTGGCTGGTTTGGCAGCGGCTCTGAGGAGTGACTCGCACCGACAGCATCGCCAGCTGTTTGTGTTGGGCACCAGGTGCTCGCTGCTCACACACTCCAGGTGGAACTGTGACGCACACATGCTGCACTTAATGCAGGCGCAGCCCTCCGTCGTATGGTTACAGATCGCACAGTCCATCTTTACAAATTTTACTGTGAACAAAAAGACAGTTCTAGATCTTTCTGCTACAAAATGAACGCAAATACTACTCTAAAGTAAAAAAATATAAATTATAAGCTCACTTACAATATTGTAAATACACTATATTTATTAATATTCCAGAATATATTTTGCTTTTTATTCGTTGTTAGAAGCTATTTTAATTTTTTTATGCGCTTTTAAATAATGAGTGCCTTTGGTATGACTGCAAAATTCTAATGAAAAAACAATCGCTGACAGAATTCTCATAATTTCTTTTCCATTCTTTATTTAAAATTGAATCGAAGAAGAGTTTTTATTTGATAAATCTGGTCAAGACCGAGCGAAATCTGATTAAGGTAGGACTTAGGAGCAGTGGGTTGGAGGGAGGTTATATTGGTACATTAGCCTCGGCTGCGTTAGGTAGGATAGCTAGACAAACAACGAGCTATCAAGAAAATACGATACGACGCGTAATTATTACCTATTTAAAAATAACAAGATCTAGCTTATTACGCCAACGTAGCTAGAATATGAAGAGATGTTCTAAAAAACACCCACAATCTGCCACGTATCTACTGGGCTACATAATAACAAACTTAGATTACTTATGTTTGTCTGAGATTTTTCTGACAAAATAATCCCATTACAATATGAAAACAAACCGCAATCAAGCCTCCTCACCTTGACCGATTTTTTTCTAATACATGAATCGTCCAATTTAAGGAAGCTTTTTCAGAGATTTCGCTAGAGTAGAAGCCTGATTTCCTTTTTACTTTAGTTCAGAATCAACTTTAGACTTTAGTTCGAACTAGCGTGTTTGAGCTTCTTTAGGGTTAAACAACCATCCTGTTCATTGCCTCATCTGCGCTGTGCCTCATATACATAGGTATCGAACTGCGCTGATACATTATTCGTGCCTCAAATTGCAAGCGAATGAACAAAAACAAGTCAATGGATCGTCTGAGAGAAATCTTAATAGGTACCTACCTACTCTTTAAATATGAAACATAGTGATTTTTAGTTAAAGAAGCAGGATGGAAGCGAGTATTTTTAACCGGATTCACTAAAGAAAATGTTCACATAATAAATAAAACATTTTTTATAAGCCCTCTCGTAAAATGTAATTATCGTCATTAATTTGAGCTCTCTGTGACTTTCGACAAGCACGTCAGACCTTGACTTTATCCACTGTCTGCTATAAAATTTGAGTAATAGTATACATCAACGATGCGCCTACGTTTGCTACATGAGCGGCCATCGTCAATATTAGCTGCAGCGTTCATTGGCTAGATTAATCTTGTGAGACCAGGCACTCTGGCAAAGTAGCCGTAATCATGTAGTACATGATTACGGCTACTCAGCTATCGAGCCAAAGCCTTCGTACCCTTTCTGAGGGCCTTGAGATTTACACGTTCAGTGCCGGGAGCCCTCCTGGAGGGTTCACCTAGTCGCATATGGGATGCCGAGAGCCCTCGCAAAGGGCTTATTTGAAATGTAGGTTTTTTTTTGCGAATACAGCATTCTAAACCGTGAAAATAAACTCTGATGTACCTATATTATAACAAGATTTATTAGTATATGCGTTGGTTTTAAAATCCAAGCATTTTTATTTAAAAAATATTTTTTTTCACGGTTACAAATATTCACAAAACATTTAAAAGGTTGGAAAATACATATAGCGACAAGGTCTCCTGAAAACACAATTTTATTTCGTTTTATAGTGTTTTATAACACGGTTTAAAACCGAATGCCGTTGACCGTCCGCGATGGGTAACTTTAGCGCAAACGTAATGCCGGTAACCCTCTCGGAGGGTTCACTTCCAATATGTATGGCGGCATGGCGTATGAGTTCTATGAAAATTGGGTGGAGTCGAAAGTATTAAACTAAGACACGTTAATGTATCTTGGAAGTTTAAGTATTAATTATAAACTTATCACTACTAAAGATTCTCCACTAACCTCATCGTTAAGTTTAAAACGACTTATTAAATCCCTACATCTCACGTATCTTCATTCGAGATATGTTACTTGCCTTAAACAAGGCCGAATCAAAATCGTTAACGATAAAAATAGTTTATCGATTTCCTCTTAATTTGGTCGTTAAGATACGGTATTATCCTTCTTCGAGAAAAACTATAGGTATGAAGTAAACATTGATACGTCTAAAAAACGAGAAAAACTCAATGATAATATTATTATCTATGGTATACCTACTGTCATCAATGTCATTTGATGACTGATGGAGCTTGAACATAGAGTACGACATCGAGATATCTCTGGAGTACAATCATTCTTAGAGTAATAGTTGTATTTGTAGTGAGTAATATGTAGATTGAGCTTGAAGCTTGGCAGAGCACGTGTAAAGCACTATCCTAAATAAAATAAAATCAATCAATCTGCCAAGCCTTTTCCCAACTATGTTGGGGTTGGCTTCCAGTCTAACCGGATGCAGCTGAATACCTGTATTTTACATGGAGCGACTGCCTATCTGACCTCCACAACCCAGTAACAGGGTAATACGATACCCCTTGGTAAGACTGGTGTCAGACTTTCGGGCTTCTGACGACTCGTAACGACTGTCAAAGATCTACGAATGACAGCCGGGACCAACGGCTTAAGGTGCTTTCCGAGGCACGGAGGATTTTCGGTATGTAAAGATGGTCACCCATCCACTGACCAACCCCGGCAAGTGTAGAAAATAAAATAAAATGTTTAAGATAAATTACTCGTTATAATATCACATAAATTATGTGAAAACATTATAGTACCAACACATGTTGTTATACAGCCGAGCTTTATTTCAGCTGAACATTTTGCATTACAATGGAAAACAGACAAAGGGGTTGACAATGACCCAGAGGCTTGTCAATGAGTTCTGAAGATGTATTCTCATATTGTAAATTTGGTCTCGCACCAACACTTCGCACTTGTACAGCTATTATTATCCCTATTATAAATTAAAACCTTTCATGAATGAATTAAAATCTCCTAGAACATTTCTGTCGTGTAACGTTGTTAACGTTTTGGCTCCCTGCCAAAATGTAGGTACTACTGAATTTTATTTTGCTCAAAAAGAATTATTTAGTTATGAAAATATACTTTTCTCTCCAAAATATAGTAGGTACTTACTGTTATGTTTATCATAACTTGCAAGTGCTTCGTTGAAGAAATAATAAAAGAACATTATACCAACAAAATTTGACATGGAGATTTCAATAATCAATGGTGACTTGGTTTTCATGTTTATATGTATACTGGTACAATACAACGTGCTATGTAAGTTTACAATGAATATAACATGTCCTATAAATTTGTATAAATTATACATTACTTACGGTATGCTTACGGCCAAATGTGTGAAAAAAGTTTGTAAAAAAACAATACTCCTTACATAACGTGCCAAATATTTTATTAGTTTTAATCTGTGGTCGTAACTCCAGAGTAATAACTAACATAGAGGGAGCGTGAAATTTCAGTATAGTTATACTGTTTATACTTATGACAAATTCAGTGTGAAAAATAAGGACAGATATATAGTTTTATGGGTTGCTTATGGCAAGGCTGTCCACTTTTTTTGTCTCGGTAGTGATGTGCCGTATTTTGCAGAGGTATCGATATTAATTTATTTTAGATAGGAAATTTACTTATTGAATTGAATGTACGTTAGTGTCATGTCATACATTCCATGTATGATAAAATCAAAGAAAACACTGTTTGTTTAAAAACGCTCTGGTTCCAACAGGCTTTTACATGTTAATCCTATTCTTCTTCTTGTCGTGTGAACTGCAAGATCTATCAACCAGACACTGATGTCAGTTTTTGTACCGCTTTCCAAGCTCCAATGTTAGTAACGACCATTAGTTCGCAGCTTATCGTTCCTTCCGAAGCATGAAACTATCTTACTTTTCTTTTTACCGATTTCTAAAAAAAGTGTATCTATGTATGTTTGTCCACAAATTTCTCGGAAACTCGTAATCGGATCGTGTTCATTCTTTTTTTATTGAATTTTTATCTTTCAACTTAGGAAACAGTACAAGTTTCATCAAAATCGATTCAGCAGTTGTCAAGTTAAGGAACATATAACCGAACTCCTTAACGACAGTACGAATGTGTAAATTGTGTTCGTATGGGTATTTTGTCAATCCTTTAGATACCTTATTATAGAACTTACTAATTTTTTAGTGATGGTGTACCAAAAGTAAAAAGAGAAATATAATAAATATTGCACAAAAAATAAACCGACTTCCACACTAAAAAGCAAAAATAACTTCCGTTTCGGAATTCAGTGTCACAAAACGACAAAAAAATAAGAGGTAAAGATAACGACTTTCGAAACGAAAGCTATTTTTGCTTTTAGTGTTTTGCTTTGGAAGTCGGTTAATTTTTTGTGGAAAAGTTTTTTTACCTAAAATGTATGTAATGGAATAGAAACAATCGGATCAAAACGGATTTTTATTTAATTTTTGGGGATAAACAATAAAAATAAAGAGAGGAGAAGAAAGCAGTTTAATTATTCGATTGAAAATCGAATAATTTAAACTCAAACTCAAAGCATTTATTTCAATTAAACCATTTACAGGCACTTTTGAATTGTCAAGGGAATCGGTCAGTCAGAAATATGAAGCTAATTGTCCATTCCAAAGCGTAATAGGTACCTATGGAGAAGAACGGGCAAGAAACTCCACGGACACTTTTTTATATAAAATAAATTGTTACTAAATATTCGTTAAATCTTTCATGTTGAAATTATACATATGAGAACAATGTAGAAAGACGTGCACGTTAAAAGCGTCCGTAATAAAAAGATAAATAAAATCTATACAGGAAAAGTTTTTAACCAGTGCGCAAATTTTGTTTGGTGGTTCAAAATCAGTAATAAAACACATTTCCATTATTTATTTATTTATTTTTAATATTTTTATCTTACTTTAAATCAGCAAAATATGGACACAATCTATTCGTAATAACATCAATGGGCGCGCGCGGAGCGGCGGCCGGCCCAAGCGGCGGTGTTGAACCTCCCCTCCCTCCCCGGGCGGCAAGGCGACGCCCGCGCGCCGGGCGCTGTGACCGACAGTTCGCTCATCGCACGCGCTGTCGTGTGACGTCGCGTCTAATCGCTTTCCCGCGCTGCACGTGTGTCGTACTTGTACAGACCTACCGGTCACGATGTCAGACTTCACTAACCGCGAGTTTTATGAGATGGTGCGAGTGTATGTACTGAGTGGTGAAAGTTTGCGAGCAGCTCACAGAGCATACCTCGAATGCGAGCCCATGGAATCCTTAACTCCGTGAAAGGAAAATACCATTTTAGCGGCATAAGGTATTAAGTAATGTAAATTTAATTGATAATAATGCTTTATTTTCTGTATTTTGATGGTCCTAAGCCCATTAAAGTATGAAGGAAAAATTGGAATTACTCTTCAAATAACTTCAGGTCACGGCCTAAACATAAAAAAGTCTAGTTCGAATCTGATAAAATTAGCGATCAATACATTGTAAGTATTGTAACCCACGTAAATACCTACGCCGGCGAATCGAGCGATCACACAGCTGATAGGTAGGTACTTTCGCGCGTTCCGCTTCGCCGCTCGCCGCCGGGTACCCATACAACCACTTTTAAAGTAAACATCTTTCGTTAACGATAACTTTTTTTTTTGTACTATGACGTATCAAAATAAAAAAAGTATGTTCAATAAAACTCGTTTAAGTTTAATTTGTCAAAATTTGCGCAGTGGATAAAAACTTTTCCTGTATAGATAATTCAAAAATTTAAATCAGCCTTGGCAGCTAAGAGTTGGCCAGTCCCAACTGACGGCGCCCGTTCATGAACATGACGCATGTATCAGCACCATTCAGCTCAACCATACAATTATATGCAAAATTTCTGAAAACAACAAAGAAAACTAACTTGGTGTGTTGTGTTACTTGTGTTTTATCTACTATACTTTATTTATAGCCAAAAATACATATCAATATACATTAGGTAAAGTATATAGTAAAGTAAAACAATTGGTAAAGGTTAACACGTACACAGTCTCCATACAAACCATTTAGTAGACACCTTTTTTTTGGTGGGAAATTGGCAAATAACTTATCCCGCTCTGGGCGGAGCGGGGGGGCGTATCGGACTCTTACTTACTAAAACCTACCCGTGTTCCTTCAGTTGCCTGTACGTTGCCAGGAGCCACGGTATCCCTTTCGGACTTTCCCGCGATTTTAGTCGACCCCTCAAAACGGCAAGAAAAACAACTGAAGATACAAGAAAAACATTTTTTTTCACAGAGCTTTGGGGCACAGAACAATGAACGTTTTGTGATAGGTAAAACATAACGCGAATTGATCAATAAGTGAGCGCACGTGACTTTACTTACCAATAATAGGGATGGTATGGCGCCAGGTTTAAACCTTCTCCATTTATCGCTACTTACAAAGCAGTCGTTCGTAAAATGTTTAGAACATACTCGGCTATGCTTAGTCCAATAATTTCTGGCTCTTGGAATCACTTAACACCAATTTTCTTTCTCATTTGAAGGTATACTGAAAAAGAAAACGATAACTTTTCCAATTTATCGGCATAAAATTATCATATCGATAAAAAGTATCTCCATCACTAGCATAACATAACCTCACAATATAACGATTTATTTTTTTGAAAATTAATTCGCGATCACAACATAATTTGTAATAAAGATAGTTTGAAGAGATCATTATCATTCTAATATATATGTTATTACTGATGACGTCCAAATATTTCGCGTGATTTTATATGAAAACTGTAAAAAAATACTTACCGATAAAAGCTTACAAATTCTTTGTTTTCTTTTCGTTACGAATGTGATTTACACGATAACACAAAACAAGCCATGTTAACAGCCTATTGATCTGTCCTTTGCACCAATTTTTTTTAGAAAATTGTGCATAAGTCTATAATTTTGAATAAAATAATGACCAACACCTCAACCAGCACACGTACTGAAATTCACGACGTATTATACGACTAAATCAAATACTTTAACCGTGTACTAAGTAACTATTGTGGTTTTTTTATTGGTCGTGTAAAAAGAGACCAAGTATGACCGTTTGACAATTTCGGAACGTCCATTTAGTATTAGCATAGACGAATCCATATGCATTTGTCTCTTTTAAGTGTACAATCTGCGCCATAAGAGAGAAGAGCTTAGATATATCGTAATTTGTCTCTAATTTGTAGGTTCCCTCTATGCTTTAGTTATTACTCTGAAGGTCGTAAGTAATAAAACATTTTGGCGCCAAATCAAATTATGGATTTTACTGTCTCTGTATTAATTTGTAATAAATAGTTCGCTGTCTATAGTTTTATGAATATTGTGTATTGTGTACGGAATTGCGGTTAATATTAGTTTATTGTTTGTTCTTTGATATTAGTTTGGCTATCTATAAATCCAACCAATATTATTTGCTCGTGTAACATTCTATTTGATTCATAATCTCCTGTATTACTTCACATTTCTATCCATGATATTGTTCTTTATTTCACCAGCGCGATAAGGTTTAGCCGATCTGGAAATCTTAGGTTTAAGCGCAGGCCACATTGGGAACGAAGGTAAGTTCGTTTAGCATCGCTCATGTAGCTACCGCGTGTTTCCATACTGCGGTTCACGACACCGCGTTACTATGAACCGAAGTATGGAAAGTCGTGGCAGCTACATGAGCAAAACTAAACGAACTTAGCTTCGTTCCCAGTCTGGCCAGCGTTTAAAACGTGCTGTGTTTTTTGATCGCAAAGCTTTGAAGGTGAAAAAAAAAATAAACCAAGTCTCATTGTTGATGCATAATAAAGCATAATCAGCCTAGAAAGTTCCCACTGCACAGGCCTCCTTTCGGTGAGGACTATAATTTAGTTAATTAACTCAATTTACAATTAAGTAGTGTGGGATTTTATTCTTTTATTTAACCGTTTATGTACAGACAATATAAACAGACAAGAAGAAAAAAATACGTACAAAGGTGATGCTTATTTCTAAAGAATACTCTTCCAGCATACCTGCGATAGGACAGTTGATAAAAAGAGATAAAGACATCGTTTATTTTTTCCTAACATGTTCCGTGTTTGTTGCAGACGGACGGGTGATGTCGGTGGCGCGCGGGTGCTGCGCTCGACGCCCGACTGGAGTGACAGCGCCATCAGCGGCGAGCACCTGTGGGCGCCCACCTCTGTGTCTGGCGACTGCTGCTACGTCGGTGATGCTGAGTGCCAGGTACTACTACTAATAAAGAAGCTTTTGACTAAATAACAGTCACACTTCAAGATCATTCTGTCTCTGTAATCTTCAAATGACTGGATGAAACATAACTATGTTTTAAATAGGTTTAGCGTTAAACGCATTTATTATAATTTATTTAGTATATTACATTATTTTCATTATTGTGAATGTGAGGACTATGTGGGTCATTGTTTTTTTTTTCTCAGTTAGTTTTAATGATGATCGAGCAGTTTCAGTACCTAGTTTATGCGGCCTATCCAAATGTCCTTTCCTTGGTATTATTCGTCGAATCGTTGAGCTAGTTACGTTCTGAGTTACACGATTACTGACAAATGCGTGCACTGACTGGATAGGCCCACTTAATCTGCGTGGTTCTTTCCTCAAAAGCCTATTTCTGACGCCAATCTACATGGTCTTCACATGATCTGACCAAGATTATGTCTGAACTTTAAAAGAGACTGTGACCTCTTGTTTCGGCCTTTCTTCTCAGAGTAGTCAGATAGAGAGGAAACGGCGACCTCATCTAATTTTTTAAATATGATTGACGTGTAAAAGTGTTTGTAAAAACCTACTTACAGAAATATAACCATTTATCAGTAATTTGTGGTGCAAGCGGACCTGAATTAACAGTTCGGGTTGTTGCATAACCTATCAACCTAAGTTTGAAAGAAAAATAAGTCCAAAACCTGAAAGTCCGTCACAGGTTTTCAATATTGGTATAGCTCAGTATATTTATAATGGCAACCACTTCAAATAATATACGGACACTTACATCTAGTAACACTAAAACGGACCCAAACTTAGTTAGCAAGCGACCGTTCTAGAAAAACATCACCAAGTGTAGACAAACATGTTTCCGTCAAAGACGTACTCACTACTCATACTCACCCATTCTCTAGAGGCGTCTGGTCTACGATAAAGCCAGCAACAGAGAACCGGATTAATCTACGCATGTAGAATTAAATAGGCTGCAGTAATGCCTTGAGGCGACGATAACCGAATTTTAAAACTTTTAGGGCTGATTTCACTCTTTGGTGAAATTTGCACTTAGATTGATAAAAAATTTGAAAAAAATATATTTGTTATTTTCTTAATAACTTAATATATGAATATTTTAGATTATGTTTATATTATATAGTAAAATTTATTTGTAAAATTATGTCTAACGCAGATAAAACACTGAGAATGATGCAAAATCTATCTAGCGTATTTTTCTGAAACCTTCACCATTTTAAAGATAATTTAATTATTGATTTTTAGGATACATGTTTTTTAAAATTTTGTTTAATCGAACCATGTTATTTTTAGGGTTATAAAAATTATGACGGAAATGTATTCAGAAGCCGATTCTGGACAAACTACTTTCAGTTCTTGCGTTTATTCACACCTTGTATAGGTAGCTACTTCATGGCCAAGGTGCTTGAGAAGTTGAGGTTTTATGTAAACCGAAGGCAATACGATGACTCTGCGATCAGCGGGTTAATTGCATAACACAGTTACAGTAGCAATGACTTTCATTTTGACAGTTCAACAACATTCATTGCGTTATTTACGTTGTTGAGCAGACAAACTTTTAGAACTTAAGAAGCAATGGATTAGCCGTATCCTTCAAAATCATGCAGATTGTGATTGATAGTATAGTATTCAATTGCCAAGCGTGGCGATTCCGCCAATTTTGCTTGTTCATTTTCATGCTAGTTGTGAATTAAAAGTGCAAGTACCTTTCAATGGAATTAACACAAAATGAATAATTAATAAATAGATGGGATACAGGAAAAATGATCATCATAGCAAAAACAGCCATTTTGAAGGTTCCGTAACTCAAAAGGAAAAAACAGAATACTTGGATTGGATCACTTCGTTGTCCGTCTGTCCGTCAGTCTGTCAAGACCTTTTTCTCAGGAACGCGTGGAGGTATCAATTTGAAATTAATACCAAACACGTAGGTCTGCGGTCCCTTGGTGCTCTAAAAAAATCAAGCTACTGAGTCAACGCAATAAAAAAATACGGCCATTTATGCGACATATTTGGTACCTCATGGTCAGCAGTAGCGCTTGCGGCCACTAGACCAACGATGCAGTCATTCAAAAACCCTGCTTATTTAATTATATTATACTAGCAGCGCCCCGCGGTTTCACCCGCATAAGTCTTGATCTCGTGGGAATATCGAGATAAAAATATCCTATGTGTGTTAATCCAGGTTATAAACTATCTGTTTGCCAAATTTCATCCAAATCCGTTCAGTGGTTTTTGCGTGAAAGAGTAACAAACATCCATACATACTCACAAACTTTCGCGTTTAATATTAGTAGGATAGTAGGATTGATTAGAATTGATCAATTATTACTTAAAAAAACTGCGCTGTGTAGGTACAACTGACTAAAGCAACCTATGAAGAATTTAAGTCTAATGAGATAATTATGAGGAATGTTCTTTCAAATTGTATTGTAATGTAATTTCTCTTCACAACAGATTATTGAAAAGCTGAATAAAACTAAGTGGTAGTACTCCAGAATACTTTGCTTATTATTTATAGAAGAATAGTTGTACGTATTTACAGCCACCGTGACGTCATAATAACAAAGACGTTTAAGGGCCACAGCAGACTAGCTACTTTTAACATCGTCGATCGGAGATTTAGCCGCTTTTTGTAGAAGCTAAATGCATCGATACAGTCGCAAAATCACCGATCACAGATGCTAAAACTAATTAATTTGCTGTGGCTCTAAATAAACAGGCAGGTGTTTTTTCTATGGTATCAAATTATAGTTCCAAATGATCTACGCCTAAATTACCTTGATTATAAAATACACGTTTCCGGTTATTCATGATACCATCGACAACATAATTTATGGTACGCCGGGAAATAATAGTGCAGATTTAATAAATGGGCATTTATATCAGTAAATTAGATGCTCCACGTAAGTCAGAACTTCCTGGTTCGGTATTTTTACAAAATATTAACAAATAACTTTGTGGAATGTTGATTAAAAAAATAAGTAATTCGTTCTGACATTTTTATTCCACGATAAAGTACGTAATTTACAACGATAATAATGATCGAAGGCCGCAATATCGCAATCATGCAAAATTAAGTCAACGATCCAGAATTTTCCAATCTTGCAACTCTCACAGGACCATAAAGTTAATCTAGCGCACGTTGTAGGATTAAATGGGGAAAATGTTACTTAGTCGGTAATATAGTTACTTTTCCACTTTTATTTTAAGTTAGGGAACATGAAAATTTTATACCTGCGTCATAAATAAAATTAAATCCTGACATAACTTTACTTAACGATGCGAATATACTTTACTGCCGTACACGTTAAAGGCTAATAGGCTTAATTTGACAACATTTCGGAAAATAATACCTTACTTATTGTTCTCGGCGTTACTATAATAATAACACAATGTTCTATTAAAGTGAAATTCGGACTAAAAGCTTTAGACGAATAGCTACCTACTTTGTAAAGTAAAAAGATTTTTTTTTAATGACAAGCTCGTATTGAATAACACGAACACAATGAACCTAGTAAATTGCCCGACGACCTGAGTGAAGTTTAATGAATTTTTACGTACAGAACCGTCCGTCAAAACAGATTTTTATTTTCGTAATATTCTGGGGGTTTTCGGACCTGTACAAGATATCTTTTACTTTCATTATTCCATTATTTATTTTGCTCCTTTCTTTGAAAAGAACTTCTTTGTATCGCCATGAATAAAGGCATTAATATGAAAAATCTATTGAAGTTTACACCAAGATACAAGGTATCTTGCCTCGCGTCTTGGTTAAACAACAGTGGAAGAAATGTAATTTCCCCAACAACCATTAGCGAGTTTCCTGCCTATTATGTCGCAGGTTGCTTGTAGTCGTATATAAGATTAATGACCCGATGCCTCCATTTTGTTGTGGCGATGACCTGTCACAGTGGATGCAACGAAAGGGTGTTTTGCGCGCCTCATGAGCGCAATCAATTCCTAATTGTTAAACCCTCGCCTTTTGCTTTGGGACTTCATAAATACTAATACCACTAATACTTTGATATAGTCGTTCCAGCACTTTGTTCAGTAACTTCTTCGAACTTCAGTAAAAGTTACGGGTTGTCCGTGGCATCCTGTCTTATGTCCATAGTTACGGCATCTTAATCAAAGTTTATTCTTTGTCTCTATTCGTATCATCTATTTATATGAGGCTCCGTGCCTCGCATTTAGAACATTTCGCTGGGTGTTATTGATTGAATATTTTCGTCCACAGTTGTTTCATCGTAGACAACAAAACATTGATGCACACTTTCATTAGTTTCATCCATTTAGTATGTTTCCATGCAGCTGTCATAAAAGAATAAACTTACGTCATATGAATTCAACTTGAAAAACTTTCATTATGAAGCCATCAACAAAATGAGATGATGTTTGTGTGTCAATTTTTTTTCCTATTTATGGTAAATTTAAGCATTTTTACTTAATGAAATTAAGTCAGTTTAATTCAGTAACAATGTTTATCTTCGTATAAAGAGTCTCTTGATTCACTCAATCTGCTATTTCCCAACTATGTTGGGGTCGGCTTCCAGTCTAACCAGATGCAGCTGAATACCAGTATTGTACATGGAGCGACTGCCTATCTGACCTCCACAACCCAGTAGCTTGGTAATACAATACACCTTGACCTATAATATAACAATACACCTGACCTATAACAATACACCTGACTGGTTGTCAGACTTTCGGGCTTCTGACGACCCGTAACGACTGTCAAAGGTCTACGAATGACAGCCGGGACCAAAGGCTTAACGTGCTTTCCGAGGCACGGAGAAGTCTCGGTATGTAAAGATGGTCACCCATCCACGGGTCAACTCCGGTAAGCGTAGCTTAACCTGATGGATCGACTCGTGCGGCTGTTATTTGCCACGAGCTCTTGATTCACTATTTTGTAAATTATTCTTTTTTCATCCCACAATTTAGGTGAAAGTAATAAATTTCAAGCTGGTTATCCCTAGACATTTCTGATGAGTATATTTATTTTTAAGGAGTTTAAGAATTCATGAGAGCCGCTGGACTTAAGGTCTCCTAGGCATTTACTCGGCAAACGTGATCTGGTTACTAAAATCCGCCTGTAGTGAATTTGGGTGTTTTAGCTGTTACTTACAATGAGAACATTTTTATGTGGTAAAAGGACCAGGGGCTGACCATAAAGTTAAGTCCTAGTATGACAACTCATTGTTTCAAAATATTTTGAGGCTGATGCTGGTTCAAACAGACTGACCTTTTAAAAATATGTAGTTGGGACCTATCGCGCAAAAAGGCCTAAGATACTTTAATAAACTTCAAGATTGAAATATTATGTGAATAAGTTGTACAGACACAAGTACAAGACGCTTCTAACGTGCACGTCTTTCTACATTGTTCTCACATGTTTAATTTCAACATGAATGATGTATGTAACCAATTTTTTGTAACAATTTATTTAAAAGAGTGTCCGTTCTTCTCCATAGGTACACTACGCTTTGGAATGGGCAACTAGCTTCATATTTCTGACTGACCGATTCCTTGACAATTCAAAAGTGCCTGTAAATGGTTTAATTGAAACAATTGCTTTGAGTTTGAGTTTGAGTTTGACAGTAAATATTAATCAAGATTCCCAATAGATATTACTTTATCATTTAAACAAAGTTCATCCACAATGGCTCATAATACCTTTTTTCCACAGAAACACGGGTCCCGTATGAAATGTTCGGCGTGCAAGATCGTCGCGCATACAGCATGCATCGACGTCCTGTTGGACCGCGTGCAGTTCACGTGCAAGCCTACCTTCAGGGATGTGGGTGTGCGGCAGTACCGGGAGCAGACAATAACCCACCACCACTGGGTCCACCGCCGCTCAGAGAAGGGCAAGTGCAAGGCCTGTGGTAAGGTGAGGGCCGCAATCTATTTGTCGCTTACGTCATCGGTCAATGTTGTGCTGTCATTTATGGAAACGGCTGTGCTTATGATCGTATTTTGTTTTAATTTATTTTATCAGTTCCATTTGGACAGTTAATAGTTGAGTCATTTTGTCAGGTTTTTGTTTTTCGATTCAGTAATTTATTATTATTTTAAGCTGATTAGAAATAGTCGTAGGTACTTAGATATTTATGTTGGTAGTTTAAATAGAGTGCAATAATATTTGTAAAGCATAATTACCAACTGCTATAGTCATTAATTGTACTAATATGGACTAATTTGTCTGAAATAAAAGTTATTATTATTATATGTCTACATATCTCAGGGCAGTCCCGGTTTTTTGGAAGGCGTACGAGGGGCCGAAGCCAACTCGCAGAGGCCCCTAAGACAATTTTAAATGGAATGAGGCACAACCCGACGATTATCCCTCTATACACTATGCAAGTGCAACCAAGGACTACCCCTGGTTGGTTTATTATTATTATAATTATTTGTGAGTAATCGATTGCTTTCAAACGTGGTTATTATTCAAAACATGCAATCAAATATCATGAATATGCGGCAGGTTATGTTCATTACCTAAATACATATATAATGAATATAGAATTTTCTCTCCAAGTTTCCTGTTAGCGAATAAAACCTTCCGAGAATATAATAAAACTACAAAGTGACTTGTAAAACAAAGTAGTTTCCAAGAATATTTTGACTAATTTTATTTGGCCAATGAATGATGGTTGTAAAATCTTTTAATGGCAGTATTTATAAGTTATGATTTATTTTTATGGCCATTATGAATTTCAAATACAATAAGCTGGCCAAGAAAAGGTGATGCAAGACTATTTATTGTCAACAAATACCTACATATTAAAACTAATAAAAGTAAAACAGACAATTGACTCTACATATTTTCTCCAAATTGTATTTTGAAAGAGCTATTTGTTCCTGAGAATGACGTCTGCTTGCCTGCCTTAAAACTATATTTAGTTTTAATTAATGGGATGAAAAGATCGATACTGGGATGTAAAATTTGATCAATAAATAAACTATTTTAATATAATTCATTCGTAGTTGTAGACGTTATTTTAGAAAGCTCAAACACACTGCACCAAAGTACACCACCTGTACAAAAAAAAAATCCTTGTGATTTGAGAAAATCACAGTAAGTACGCACTGAAGAGAGCCACCACAAACCAGATACAGATATATCAGCCGTTTTCATAATGACAGTGGCGTATGGGTCAATTTGGTATTTGTAATTAACCTGTGTGAGTTTTTGTCTTTTTTTTTTGTTTATTTGGTACCATTTTTACTTAGATAGTTATAATCAATTCAACGTAGACATCATTTTAGTAGTGTTTTTCTTTTTATTCATTTCATATCTTAATATCTTATCACAGTAAAAGCAACATGGTTTTATTTTCCTCCCTAAGTTGACTCACAAAATGTTCCAATAGTTTGCAAATTATTAATAAATAAAGTATCTATTAACAATACGAAAATAGTAGGTATCTACCTCAATTTGTTTTTTTTTTTTACTTCTTCTTACTTATAGCTTTTTTAGGTTGCCGTACCTCAAAATGAAAAAACCTTATCCTTTTAGGATTATTTCGTTGTCCGTCTATATGTCTGTCAGTCTGTCAAGACCCTTTTGCTCAGGAACGCGTGGAGGTATCAAGTTGGAACTAATACAAATTATAAAAAAAATACGTATAGCTCTACGATTCCTTGGAGTTCTAAAAAAAAGTTTACAATGCATTTGCTCGAAAAGAGCCTGTTCCAAGCAGTAAATTAGTGCGGAAAGTGTCACTTTTTTTCACTAATGCTTTTTACTTTTCTGTTTTTTTTAATTTTTGTGGCCGTCGTCAGCTCGTTGCAAAGAGTTTTTATTATTTGAGAAAAGTTTTACAAATCAGATGATAATGACGACATCGATGACGATGGCGATGACGATGGCGATGGCAATGGCGGAGTCAAAGTCAAAGTCAAATTCAAAGTCGAAGTCGAAGTCGAAGTCGAAGTCAAAAGTCAAAGTCATGAATGTTGTTTTTATTATTTATTTTATATACGTTGTCATTATGTTAGATGTTACACATCATCGTAAGGCCCACTCGATTTTTTTTTTTTTTTCTCTCTCAATGCATAGTAAAACGTTGTATGATACACGTGCGTAAGATGATTTCCGACTCGTGTCGACTTATACACTTGCTCGCTACGCTCGCTCGTGAATAAAATGCCACTCATCGGAAATCACCTACCATCCACACTTATAGCATAAATAACTATTCTATGTCAAAACAATAAAACAAAAAAAATACGGCCATTTATGCGACATATTTTAATTCTCGCAAATCAATCAAAACTTCCCGTTGATCTAGAATTATGAAATTTGGCAAAAAGCAAGATAAGAAAATGTCCGAAAATCGTTAATTTGTAGTAACAACACTTTATTTTTTTGTGACTACAAATTTAATTTTTCAGTTAGAGAATTGACCGTGACGTATATCGATATAACGGAGAACAGGCTTTTTAACTAAAATGTTAAGTTTGTTTTTAAGATTAATTCATCCCAACTACGGCATCATTCATTGTGCGTGGTCCGACACGCACTTGGGCAGATTATTTTTTTCTTATAGGTACTAAGTTAAACATTTTATATTTCAATACAGGAGGTCTAGTAGGATGACAGAAATAGATGGTATATTCTTTCAGCATTTCAGCTGTGTTTCGAGCTCATTTAAAAGTCAAAATTTTAAGAAAATAACTTTGGAACATCTACAAAAACAACAATAATAATTTCCTTATTGTTTCGACCGTTGGAGGACATTACGTGGGTTGAATAATTTAAACTCGATCAGATTAAAATAAATTCCGCATGACTGCTGCTCAAACGGAGGAAAAACGTTTCTCTCAGAATAATTAGTTTACAGAGCTGTTTGTATTTTTTTTTCAGTAACGTTTTATGTGCCGTACCGACTATATCTACAGTATAGCATAATCAGCATCTTCTTCTTTTCTTGTGGTTAGTGTTAACCTGGTGTCAGAGTTTTAAAACCGCCCATGGGCCACTGACTTGGCTTCACATACCGTCGAGAAATATCTCTCAGGCATGGTTTCCTCACGATGTTTTCCTTCACCGTTTTTAGGCAAGTGATAATTATACAATACGCACATGAATCCGAAAAGTCAGAGGTGCGTGCCTTGGGTTCGAACGCGAGACCTATGACTTAGCAGTCCGACGGTCACACCACTAGGCTATCACTGCTATAATCAGCCCATGTTTCCAATAAACGGAAGTGATAGTGCAGGTACCAACATCGACGGTAATGAATTCTATGCCGTTCTCGTTTGAGCACTTGATGATGTATGAATACGCCGGAGCAGCAAACACTGCGTTACTGTGCTTCGGGTGTCAGATCTCGGCGATAACCGTAAGTTGCAGCAGGAATGTGTGGTCGGCTTTAGAGTTCATTACGATGGGTCTCTTGCACGCATAAAATGTCACAGTGAGTTTTGCGGTAGACATCAGCAAGAATTCAAATCAAAAATTCTTTTGTAATATATCACGTGGGCCCGGTTCGGGTTGGTAGAAGTCACATGTCTTAATTTTTTTGGTTCTAGGACATGCCGGTATCCTCACGATAAATATCTACTGTATACAGATATTCAAAATCGTTATTTCCGTAACCTTCAACATGAATTAAATCTCTATCAAGTATCTTTAAACGGGTACGTAACTACGTATTCAAGATTGTAGTCATCGATCGCGGCCAAATACCAATATATTCATTTATAAACCATTCGTTTTAATAACAACTTACTTTTCTGCGTTCCAACATGTTTATCTTATCTCAAAACCAAAAACGTAGTCTGTTGTATTGTCCAGATTTGTATTAATCATATAATAGGTAGCGCCTGGAAATATATAATTACTTAATTACTGATCGATGTTACAGAAATTGGCAGTAATATTAATTTCTCACATACGGATAGACTTACCGTAGATTAATTAACAGACCGATTAATACCTAATGGGGCTTACTATAATTAAGTGAGCCAGCTCGATCATCTACTACACCGGAGGATTCATTAATATGTATGGTGCGCTTCCCGTGGCCGAGATGTTGTCGTGCAATCACAATCTGGAAGTTAACCGCCAGACAAAGCTATTACATTAGAAGTCCTTTCCTCCCGCCACTTAATTGAGTCTTTAATTATTTAAAAAATCGATAAGTACCATTGTGTTCGACGGCAGCCATTTAATGGGAAAAGTTTTCAACGTGGTGGAGATACCTACGTATTTTATTCTAGGAACATTAACGGTCTAATCACACAGTAAAACGTAGGTAATAACAAACAAACGCTTAAAGTCGTAACCCCCATATTTAGCTAGATAATCGTCACGGATGAATCCTAGTTAAGCACCCGCCCACATTCAACATCATAAAAACTAAGGTCTTGGTGCAGATTAAGACAGTTGCGTCTTAATTAAAATTTATAAAACTTTTTTTATCATGCTGGATGCAGGTTTACGTGGGTGTGAACCGTGACTGCAGCGTAATGCCATGTCAATCCCAAATGTTAAACTCACGGGCGGATCCCCCGTGACCAAAGTGCTATATTCCCATAGAAAAAATGTAGGACAGTATGACATAACTTAGATGTACTCGTAGCATCGGCGAAATTCGTAAAACCGATCACCATCTGTACTGAGTGCGCCTTCAAAATCACTACCAATATTATTATCTTTACGCAAACGCAATAACTTGTGAAGTCATTTATATAACCAAATATACATTCGTAAAATTGAAATAAATGAATGAAAATATTCAAATTTACATCTTAGTTGTGTCGTAGTGTACCAAACTACAAAAAAATATCGGTAACGGTGCTACCAAAATAAAAAGGTCACACTGACGGGTAAACTTTTTACCCCCCTCCCTCCTGCCTGGTGGAGTTGCGGGACATCCGGACAACGGCTTTAACCGGACATGTTTTGAGTTTTACATCAGCTAAAAATGTGAAGCATGAATAAAGAACTTTCTTCTTAAAAAAGAAAATAATTATACAAACATAACTCACTAGGGCTCGGCTTTGGATCCAACGGTGAAAACATCCTTTTATAATATTTTCCAACTTTCATGGGTAGTGTAAGGGGTAGTCTACCCATATGAAATATTATTATGAGCCTAAAAAGTTATGGTGACATCTGAATTTATCTTAATTAGTAAAAGAAATGCGTTTTTGAAACTTAACCAAGTATGACGGAATTGTATGTTTTTCCCAAATATTAACCTTTTGGTTTTGCATTTAGATTTCCTACCAAATCAATTTTAAATCCCCTGGCTTACGATAAATAATAATATACAACACACAAAAATCTCCAATAAATTGGCCTTACTGAAATCGTCCAGGTCGCATTTGGGCCCGTCCAAAGTGTTGTCAATATTCTGAAGCTGGTTAGTCGAGGTAAACCTAACGAAATAGCCTTTTAGCATAAGTCGGTTGCCTCCCTGAGGTCATACTTTGGTTGCCTGAAAGTTGTTTGAATCCTGAGACTGACGCATTTTGGTGTAATTGGGCTTAACTCCCGCTAGAGCAATTCAGAATTCAAAATAACTGCAACTAAAGTTTACCAAGCGAATAACCCGCATATTTCAATATGTTGGAGTACCTATATGAAACCGATATACGTACATTATCTACCTTCAGGCTGTTTTTTTTTTAAGCTGTATGGTCTTTGTAGATTCTGAACTTTACGTCCTAGAGAAAAACGCTGAATGGAACTATGAGTTCAATAATAAATAAATTAAAAAAGGTGTTTTTTTGGAGATATTTTACTTAAAAAAAACCTTCAGCGTTTATCTGTGTAGTTTAGAACTTACTCGTCCTGGCTCATTCTGTAGTTGAGTTTGCGTTGCCAATTCGATTAAATTATTCCTTGGGGTAGTTAGGTACTTACGGTGCGGTCACAAAAAATAACGCAAACGTCTCACATAGATTTGCCATTGAAATAGACCCTTTAAGTGAAGTTATCTCACTCCTTTGGGCGCGAAACTATGTCAATGTTATATTTCGAATCTTAGTTCATGCTGGTAGTTAATTTGGTGACACTATTTACGGCAATTAATACCTACATCATTATGTTGTTCAATTAATGAACTCGGCCAATTCACTTTTAATTAAATATTTATTGATAAAAACGCACATATTTGTCCAACGACCACCTCGTAGATTTTATTTTCGCGGAATATCCTCTTTATAGCTAGTCTGGTCGTTATTTTAATGGGTGTCACATTAATATTTTATGACATGACATATTGTAGCTTTTTGGTTCGGGTGTAACCACGTGTTTAATGATGTGTGTGCGACCGCGACGTACGGCCGGCGTCCCTCGTCCGAGCCACGCGGTTCTATCATATATATTTGCATATACGAGTACATAGACGTGCCACGAATATGGCCGACTTTGCATGCGACACGTCACGAACTTACATGAACGCAGCGCTAGCTCAACACGAAATTAAAACTTCATTTTTAATGACGTGTTATATCGCTCGCATAGTACTTCTATAGCCTGCCCCCTGCACAATTTTGAACAAAAATTGTGTTTCAGGGTTTTGTTTTTTACTTTTGTTCTAATGACTATTGTTTTGTTACCTACTATTATTATGGATGTTCATGCAAAACGCTTTGCGTGTAGGTATTATTACAGTATAAAGCTTTTAGTTGGTAATGATATTGTTATGATTAGACTCAATTGTTATTCACAAACGATAATGATAGGCATAGTTCAATCCGACAAATGCTAATTTAAACAGTTTATATTTGTTACACTATTATTAAAACAAATCATTAAATGGGTTTCAGTATTAATAGATCATTGGTATAATTTTGTTAAACATTCATAACTTAAATGTTTCCATGTTTAGTTTGGTAGAGATTTTTATGTTGCTTTATGTGGCTTATTATTTTTGTATGAATCACGTTATTCATCTGCATGTGTGTTGCATGGTTGTTTTGTTGTCACAGTCATTCCGGCGCAGCTGCTGTCGGTGGTGCATACCAAACCAGGAGTCTGTAGACAAGGCTATAGGAGTAGACAGTGATGAAGTTGTGAATGTGCGTATACGTGTTATCACAGGTGGAGGCCATGTGCTCAGAACAGGAAGGAACTAAGTTATTAAACCAACATTCCCGAAAAAGCGAAATAAATAAATTAAATATTTAAGAAACACTATAGCAGAAGTCCATGTAATAATAATACACAGGTACTTATCTCAGTTCTTATTTAACAAAATCGCTTTCTTGAGAAACAATTAATCTCAACTCAACCAGCTGTATATCAGCTGAATTTCGGGTTAAAGGAGGGTCTCTCCGTCCGTATTATAAGTAAATTTGTACATACGTAGGTATATCCTGACCTACACATATACGAATTTCGGGAATGTCGGTAATAAAAATCCAACCTGTAAATTAATTTAATTGTTGCTTGCTTTTCATTTAGAAATCGTTGAAGCTAACCGGTGTATAATTTTATTATTTAACATGCATTTGCTCTAATTTCTTCTTTTTCGACAGTCGCTGCAGGCTAAACTATCATTTAGCTCGAAAGAAATCGTTGCCTTGACTTGTTCGTGGTGCAAAGACGCATACCACAACAAAGAAAGTTGTTTCAATCTCCAGCGGATAGGAGAGGAATGCTCATTAGGTACAGTATAAACGACCAAGAACTTTTCTAGTTATATCGCTTGAATAATTCAAACTTTTGCCCAATCATTTATTGTTTTCCATAGGATCGCAATATAATATAATAGTACCGCCAGCGTGGATCGTCAAATTGCCAAGAAGAGGTAGTTTTAAGTCATCACTAAGAAAATCGCCTAAGAAAAAAAGTGCTTCAAAGAAAAAAGGGAAAGATTCAAAGAATGAACAAAAAACGTTTGTGATTAAGCCAATCCCTACAGCAAGTGTGAGGCCAGTGTTAGTTTTTATAAATCCGAAAAGTGGAGGTAACCAGGGCGCCAAACTGCTGCAGAAGTTCCAGTGGCTACTCAACCCACGACAAGTTTTTGATCTCACACAAGGTGGACCTGGACCTGGGTAAATATATAGTTACCTTTCATCACTATCGTTCCTGTGAATATTCATAACATGATAATATGTGGACACGACACGAAAATGCAGATAAACCTTTATATCTCGCTAGGATGCCATGGCGACGGACCGTCGCGCGTCGTAAGTAGCATCTCCTTGGCTACGAGATACGGTAGATACTATTGCCATACAATTTTATAACATTGGTATGTTTTGTTTGGCGTCGCTGCTACGTAACCATGTCATCCTAGTCCCTGAGAATAGACTTAAAGCAACGCATTCCATAATACGTAACATTAGTTTTTGGGGCCACAGTGCGAAGTTGTGTTTTTTTTTTTCTTAGCTTTAGCGGGTCGATAAGAATTATCTTTGCGAAATGGGACTATTCTATAAACTGCCTCCGCTCGCAGACCTGACAATGCCAATAATATGTTTGACCCATTAAAATGTTAAGGCCGGTCTGGTCTCGTTGCATCATTCGCCTTGTTTAGTCTTAACAGAATGCTCTTCAGGCTAATGGGACGTAACTTGGGGTAGGCACTCTTCGTCGTCGCTGTTAACGTTAACTTCATTCCTGTTTAGGCTTGAAAATTCGAATCCAGGATGAACCTAATCAGCCAACTGACTAGATTTTAGTCAATCCAATAACACCTTGCGAATGGTCTGAGAAATCTAATTTGACTCTTAATCAGTTTGTTGCTGTAAGAAACATAAAGTTCTCTTGTATAGCATGATATAATAAAAAAACACCATTCTTGAAGGTCTCTTCACGTCTTCACCCATATTATTAAATTTGTGAAATCGTAAATAGATATCATATGTATATGTCAGATGACTGGTAGAAGTTCGTTGTCCTTATTAACAATAGAGACAACTTTTCTGTCCATCTATTACTCATCAGTAATCATTAAGTAGAAATGTTATTACTGAAACAATAGTACGTACCAATTTCATCAAGCGTAAAGATATATAGGGAGCTAGATATAGGTACTTTCGTCAACTATTCAATTGAATCTTTCTCACTCTTACTCAATGGTATAAAGGTGAGGTGCTCGTGGTGACCACATCAGCCAAAGGCAGTCAGTTGGTGACCTTGATCATAATCATATCATAATCAGCAGAATAGCTTATCATACTCGTATCTCTGTGAGAGGGAGTGGGCCGTAATCCACCAGGCGGGCCCAGTGCGGGTTGGTAGATGTGACATGGACATGGAGCATGGCGGTTTCATCACAATGTTTTCCTTCACCGTTTTGAGAGCAGTGGTGATGAAATAATTTACACAAAGTAAAGCGCCTGTCGGGGTTCGAACCTACGACCTAAGTCGTGGCCGCTGTCTCTGGTCCACCACTGCTCTAGACTGGTGACCTAGATACCACATAATAATGTAAATAAATGATTAATTAAAATAGGCCTCTTCTCATACACAGAAGGCATGAGAATTGACCACCAATGCTTGCTCAAGACGAGTCGGCGATTTCAAACAATACGAGACAGATTTTAAACTATAAGTGCAGTTTTCCACAAAATGTTTTCCTTCACCGTTAATCATAAATTTTTATGAATTTCCAGAATTTATAACAGAGTTTAATTTCAGTCTGGAGCTGTTCCGCAAGGTGCCGAACATGCGCGTGCTGGCGTGCGGCGGCGACGGCACGGTGGGCTGGGTGTTGAGCGTTCTCGACCGCATCGGCACGCGCCCGGCCGTCGGCGTACTGCCGCTCGGCACCGGCAACGACCTGGCGCGTGCGCTCGGCTGGGGCGGCGTAAGTACAGTAGCTTGTGCAACCTTAAATGTTCCTACTGCTGGAAGAGACACAGAACGTAATCTACCACGCGGGCCCGGGTTGGGAGGTACATCTTAGAATCTAGGACATGTTTAGAACTCGTAAGTCGCGACCATCACCACTGAGCCACCACTGCTCTACAAAGCCGAACTTTTATGAATTTCGATGTGCCATAATTATTATACCTACCCTCTTACTATCGGCCGGCTAGATAAAATGGATAGATATAATACGCTTTAATACTCATATGTACTCGTACAGCATAAAAATTACCCGCCTACTGCAGTCTGTACCACGTAAATCAACCCCACACGCATGACGTCAGTTACACATTCAATTTCCCAATATCAGGCAATATTTTCAGTAAACATTTTTACTTCTAAGATTTATTATTTGTATTCATAACACCAATACCGATGTTCTATTTTCGTTGGATTGTTATAATATGTAAATATTTTAATCGAACAATAGATTAAAACCAAGCCTCTGACATACACAAAAATTGGGGTGAAAATAAAGCAGGAACCGCGTAATGAGTGTAGAGATATGACAGAGGGTATTATTATGACGTTATCGTTGTCTATGCCTCAGGGACGGGAGTGTCGTGCGTGAAGTAAAATAAATTCGTGCGCGCCCCGTGGGAACCGTCCAAATGCTTAACTGTGTATGACGTACGGTATTTAGTAAATATATAAATGGTCTGGCACAACTCACCTACGAGTACATTTGTTTGCCAGTTCTACGGTATTAAAACAGCGGATTTAGAATTTAATACTGAGCGGTAGAGTTTAAACAATTTAGCTGAACTTTGTCATAAATTAATACGTTAAATTTTCAGGAAAATTAGTTTGCCGTACTAGTTATTTTTTGGTCCCGAGGTGGGTTCAATTTGCTCAAGTAGTTACTTGAAACTGAGCTTACTAAGGGAACCGCGGACTTTCTCAAAACTTCAACAACCACACTTTAAGCTGATAATGTCTAGAGAGTTCAGGTCCTGTTTCTTCTACCTTAAAATTATATTTCACATATACAGTGAAACGTTGGCGTCTATTACCTACTCTTACTTCACATTTATGACGAAGACATAATGTTTTACAACCGCGGGAAATTCATGTCTAAATTAATATGAGATATCTCTTAAATACAAGAATACTTTTTCAGCAAGTGGCTTTAGATCCAAAAATATTCAACCAGTGGCGGGCCCGCGCTAAACGAAAAGTAAAAGTTATTTTCCGGAGACTGAAATTAAAGGGCGCCTAGTTGTTATTTAGAATGTATTACATACCTACACATTCATTTATATGAGTGGGAAAAATCAAAAGAAATAGACCTATGGCTACCAAATCCTATTATTGCTGGTTGTCGCTTGATGTACGACTAGTGTTTTTAACGAGCCCATAAACAAACTTTATTACTTTGTTCATGAAAATTTTACTAGTCTCCAAAACGACAAACAAACTCCGCTCCGGCTCCGGATTTGTGCAATATTATTTCATTGTTATGCTGCACAAACGTTCCGACATTTTCACCCCTCGTTGTGTTTATTTACCGATAATTATCAAACGACCGCGTAATTACCCCTCAGACTCTTTGGCGTGGTGAAATATTTACGACACATTGCAAAATTAACACTTTTGCTGCAGACTTTTAAATAAACCGTTTCTCATTCATACCTCAGAGTAAACTAATGAAAGGAAGTATGAAAATGAAAAGGAACTATTTCTTGTTCGAGTTCCACGTAGAAAATTAGAGCTTTTATCTTTTTAAACTAATGAACTCTTTCAGCTTTGAAAACAATACTATGATCACAAAAAAGTGTAAAAAACTAAAACGCACCTATAAAAATAAACGAATTAGGAGCAAAACTTATTGCGTTTGCGGTAAACAAGATTGTACTTAACTTAATCTCCTTATACAGCAGCGTGGAGGCAACAAGTCGTATACGCTTGGCTCACTGAGGCAACAAGGCAACAAGGTTAACGCATCAGCTTTGTTTCGCAAACAAATAACAATATGGGTACTAGAGCCGTGTTATAAGGAACTTCAACTACCCGTTACATTGTTATAAAATTACACTTAATAATATTGGGCATTACAGTTTCGTTACACAGCTTAACGTTCTAACCTACTAACATTTACCGGCTGGACTCCATTTCAGATTAGCGTAATATTCTCATTATCATTTAGTCAGGAAATTAAGGTCACGTTAATGCGATTAAAATGTTTAGTTGTTGAACATAAGGACTTAATGTTATGTTATTAAATGAGACTAGATACTCGTACAAAAAGTATTCATCTAGGAAATGGAGCGGCTTTTTCAAAGTGTTTATTAAATCAAAAAGGTATTGGATCAGAGGCGGATGGTCACATCAAAGAAGTCTATCATTTTCCTTTCTTACATAAAATTAATAATAGCTAGCTGCTTCTGATATTTCATTGAAAACTAATTATAAAGAAATGATTTTAATTACAACATCTATTGCTTCATGTTTCCTGGTATAGAGGGTGACAGGGACATCGACGCGAAAACTGTTACCATGGATTCAGTATATGATTCTGTAACACCCAGCGTTGAAATATTTTATAGGTTATTAAATAAACATCTGCTGTTTCATAGAAAAGTGCAATACCTACGTGGTCAAAACGTATGGAACAGCAGATTTAAAAAAAAAAACGTCGAAAAAATTCAACGCATCGGGTTCAGAATCATGTACTGAATCCATATATTTTAATTTTAGGTCAAAATAAAATCTGTTTTGCTTCGTCGCTTTTCCTGATAAATCCACGTATAAAATCAACGGGGTTTGTCTCGGCCTTATCCTCGAACATGTCGTAAATTATGTTATTTCCTATTTTTAGGATTCCGTGCCTCAAAAGGAAAAAACTGAACTCTTATAGGATCGCTCGTGTCTGTCTGTCCGTCTGTCACAGCCAATTTGATCCGAATCTAATGGACCGATTCAGGTGAAATTTGGTACATATGTATTTAAGTATTTAAATGAATTTTGAATATGGGGGTCAAAATCAAATCAAAAGTCATTTATTCAAACTAGGCTGAGAATCAGCACTTTTTGAACGTCAAAATTACATAAGACAGTCCCCCAAAACGCCCACCCTTCACCACTTCCTAGTGCGTTAGCTGGGAATAAGAAGTGGCGCAACAAACTCCCCAGCAGCACAGCTGTCTGTTCAGTTAGAAGAACAAAAAAAAAGATTCTATATAATAGTATTCAAAATAATTTACATTACGCAACACAAAACCTAATTTAAATTATTAGCCATATATAAGCTAGCACACGCCAATATAACAAAAAAAAAACATCGAGAACTATACTCAGGCAGAAATAAAAACAAAACGTAAACAGAACTTAATATCTTAATAAAAGCCTCCAGACATAAAGGGCGTGCCCGCTTACATATAGTTGTAACTGGAAGTTATAAATGATAAACTAGGACCATCGAGGTAAAATAAATAAACAAACAGTTAATTACTAATAACAATAAATAATATGATCAAGTGTCGAGGTCACTAGCTAACCACATATTGCAATACAACTCATAAAAAAAAACATTGTGATGAGTAGATTATGTCAACAATTAATTAAATAACTTGACTTTTATAGTCAAATAAAATAAACAATTACTTATATAAACTCATATAACTTGTCAGTAGGTAAGCTGGAGAAAGAACACAAACATTGTCTTGAGTTAATCACAGCGACCAACTATTCTTATCATTTAAGTAGTCGTTGATAGAATAGTATGCCTTTGAACAAAGCTTGGATTTTACTTTCGTTTTAAACGCATTAAAAGGTAAATCTACCAAAGAAGAGGGTAGCTTGTTATAAAAAGTTATACCAAGCCCAACAAATGAGTTATGAAGCCGGTGAAAGGGAGGAGGAAGCTCGTAGTTTGTCCTTATTTTTAGTGTTAACATTGTGAAAATCACTGTTTTTAGTGTAGAAGTGTATATTTTGCCTACTATATAAGATATTGGCGAAGATGAATTGAGATGCCACCGTGACGATACCAATATCTTTGAAAAAATCTCTCAGAGAAACTCTGGCACCTAGCTGGTAAATAGCTCGAACAGCTCGTTTTTGAAGGACAAATATATTTTGAATATCAGCAGCTTTGCCCCACATCAGAAGACCGTAGGACATAACGCTATGAAAATAACTAAAATAGACTAAACGAGCTGTATCGACGTCAGTGTATTGTCTTACTTTCCTGACGGTGTAGGCGGCCGAACTGAGCCTTCCCGCTAGGCTAGGCGATATATGTGCCCACTGAAGTTTGGCATCTACTGTTATGCCCAGAAAAACTGCCGAGTTTACGGATTCAAGCACCTCTTTATCTAAGACGATGTTGGGACCTAGATTTCTAACATTAGGTAGGGCGAACTTTACACATTTAGTTTTCTTTGCATTGAGAACTAGGTAATTTATCGTAAACCAATCTGTAACCATTGTGTGGTCACTTTTGGGGAGCAAATTAGAAAATTTAAAAAAACGTTTTGTAAACCGCGTGACATATCAAATGAAAGGGCTTGTTGCATGGATCTCAAATACATTTTTTAATCATTTTAAAATAAATGCATTTAAAATTATTTAAAGAAAAATATGGAATATATATATATTATATAAAAAAAATACTGAGAGTGGTTCTTAACTCATAGATTACAGTAAAACCTATAAGAATTCTATGGTTTTGAAATAAAATTGTAAATATTTCAATATTGTGCGTACAAATTTACATTTGCAGTTCGAATTTGGGATTATGGGAGAACATGTTTTTCAACTACAATGTTAAGTTTGCTCTTCGAATAAATTCACGCTATGGAACCCTTGATTGTGCGTGGTCCGACACGCACTTAGGCGGTTTTTGTAAATAATTTCGCCACAAATCCAAATAGTAAATTACTACCTACATATTTAGAGGAGAATTATGATAAAACTTCTGGAGTAGGAAATAGGCATCGTCTGCCAAGAACAGAAAATAAAGTTTTTAAGCAACTTCAGGTTAAAATAAACGTGAACAAAAGTAGCCACCTAAATCTGAAGAAGGAAGTCAACACAAACTGTTCAGAAATTTATGGGACTAAATCGTAGTTTAAAATTTTTAAGGTATCAAGGATACGTACAACATATGTATCCTACTTGTCTGTCTATATCGTGTGCAGGGTCTGTAAAAAGTACCTAAAGAAAATGTAAACAAATGGATCATTAAACGTACATTTGCATGCCAATTTGTAGTGCTAATGACGAATTGAGTGCTTTGATATGATTTTTGAACACATGGGGTAAGGTAACCCTCGATATTCAAAATTTCTTTCGTTTTTTGCAATTTGCAGGTCAGTCAGTGTTAGGTTGTATGTTGATTAAAATATGATTCACGACCATAACAAATATGGCGTTTCAGAATTATAATCATTAGAGTCAGCAATACAACTCCTTAAGATAGCATAATCCTCAAAAAATACCTTTTACCCTGACGCTTTCGCCTTAAGAGCGTTCATTCTAAAAGTTGACAACGTCGCAAATAGCTGTTTTGATTAATTTCTCAATATTACTGTATGGAAATATAACACCTACACACCTAAAATATTAATAATGAATTGCAATAATTTATAACACGGAATTTGATGTTGTATCCGTTTTATGTGTAAAAAGGGCTTTTGGAAAGTTTCCAAATACTTTTTTTACATCTAAAACTAAATATTCGGTGTTACGATATTAATTCATGCATTTCATAATCAATATTTTAGTTCACTAGTTAGCGATATAACATTTCCATACAGTAATATTGCCCAATAAATAATAACAGTGAAATATTTGACAGCTATTTGTGACGTTGCCCACTTTCAGAATGCACGCTTTAAACCCGAAATTCTAATTTGAAATCACCAAAAAAATGTTTTTGATTTGACAATATTGAGGTTAATTTTATAACCTCAATTGACGAATTCAATTGTCAGATGTTGAATCAATTGAGGTTAATTTAATAACCTCAATTTTCGTCGATGATTTTCAATTAAAATGTAATAATTTTATTCACACAGTGGTGAGATATAAAGTTGAAACCTTCTAAACACATAATGTGTAACTAGTTTCCTCTAGTAAGTGGTTGCGTAAGAATTTAACCTGACCGGGGGTTGTTTACACTTTCATCACATAATCTTGAAATAAATTATTAGATGTACTTATCTACTTTTTTTTAAGATTTATTCCAGTTAAAGACCCTAGCTACGCAAAGACTCTGAAAAAAAAAAAGGGTTAAAATTCGGTTGTTTTTACCCAAACCAAAAAATCTTCTGCCGTTGAGCTACCCCTAATAAGCCATTTGAAAACATCATGAAGCTACTAAATGTATGTGCATCACCCGTCAGTTGCGGGAGTGCTCCCCCAACCCACCTGCGTATATTATGTTCGCCTGTGATGTCTGAAATATTTATTTTATGATTCATTGGAACTTTGACTACATACGATGTGGGGACACTATTCATGTTTGAACTTTGTGAACGTGTATTTTTTGTATGCTCGAAGCCCATAGAAACACTGCAAAGAACGAAATTAAGGTTGTTCTAAAGTTAATAGCTTAACAACAAAGCGGGGTTCAAATAAATTTTAAAGCTGCAGGATCGAACGCTGTAGTTTTTTCAATGTAATGAAGAAAAAACACCGAATACGCTACCAGTTGTGTATATTCCCACGCAACTTGTGAGAGTCAGTAGAGCGAATTAGGTTACATAGAGTTGGAAGTTTAGCATTGCTTTTTCACCCTCAGCCTTTATTTGAATGCTATAAAAGTTTGTTCTTTTATTTCGACTACGTAGGTGATTATTTTTAGTCGAAAATTGGGGCGAGCACTGTATGATAATCCGCATATAGAAACTTCGTTTTCATGTCTCTAAACGGCTTTTTCGTCACTAGGGTTACGAAGACGAGCCAATATCGAAGATCTTAGCGAACATAGGCGAGAGTGATACCGTACTACTGGACCGATGGGAGCTGGGTGTGGTACCGAACACGGCAGCCGCGGGCGAAGACACCAGCAACGCCAAGCCAGAACTACCTCTTAACGTCGTCAATAACTATTTCTCGTTTGGCGTTGATGCTCACATAGCCTTAGAATTCCATGAAGCGAGAGGTAAGTTGTAAACTTCATAGTCGTTATTTAAGAAATTACATCTAAAATAATATGTAAGAGCTACTTTAAATATTCTTTTAATATTCTTTTAGGTGTAATTCTTCTGCTATGTGTTACATGATATGTGTACTCGTAGTTACTTTGAATTGCGTTTCAAATCTTGTTAGCAAGTGCCAGGTTACCAGTTTATCAGTTCAGGATCGCGACAGACTTCTCATGACTTACTGCCATGCATCTCCCGCCTTCTTACCCTTTCTAGCTTTTCATAAAACATCCGTCTTAGTATCTTACTTGTCTTTGGATAGTTTGATAGGATAGTAATAATATTATTTACTAGCTTTTGCCAGCGGCTGTGGTTTTGTGAAAATATCCCATGGGAACATATTACCGGCATTAAAAATACCCTATGTGTTTATCCAGATTGAGGAGCTCGTGGCTAAATAATAACAGCCGCACGGGTCGATTCATTAGGTTAAGCTACGCTTGCCGGGGTTGGTCCTTGGATGGGTGACCATCTTTACATACCGAGATTCCTCCGTGTCTCGGAAAGCACGTTAAGCCATTGGTCCCGGCTGTCATTCGTGGATCTTTGACAGTCGTTAGGGGTCTTCAGAAGCCCGAAAGTCTGACAACCAGTCTTACCAAGGGGTATCGTGTTACCCAGTAACTGGGTTGTGGAGGTCAGATAGGCAGTCGCTCTATGTAAAATACTGGTATTCCAACATAATTGCCCTAATTATTTTAATCGACTCTGGGTGTTTTTGTAGCATCCTCCTTTCATTCAAATCCGTTCAGCCATTTTTCTGCCAATCTGGAACATAAAGAATCAAAATAAACATTTTTTTTTTCAAAAACATTCAATATACCGGGTTGACTTCGTTACTTTTTATTATGTGTATAGACATGTATAGAAGATAGATAGATTTAAAAAGTTGGCAAACACCGACAGTGGCACATATCTTGTATGCTCAGCGTATTTACCCTGGTGAATCCTTCTAACAGAATCTCTACAAGGTTCTCTACTTATAAGCCTGCCAAGATTAAAATAATTTATTTTTACTCAAGACCATTCATAAAAAGGCAACTTGCAATAAAAAAACGCACATTCTATGCATATTTACTATGGCAGAGTGTTTTATGCTGAAATAAACCCATTGACCCGTTTACGACAACTTAGTCATGGACGACTACATAACAAGATGTTGTATAGTGTCACGCAATAATGTACCTACATAATGATAGACTGGGTAATTCTTCTTCCTAAACGTAATATACACCCTAAAGTATGCCGTCATTTAAATTAATTAAACATATCCTTAACGACCTGAAACCATACAAAGTGGAGCCAATTTCATAAGCCGCTTTATTGTCGAGATAAATTCACCTACCGAGGAGACCGCAGTACGCAAGACAATTTGGTATGCATGCATTTCAAATTCTATTTACATGTTGTTAAGCTGTACCGAGCTTTCCTCTTATTACCAAACTTTGAGAGAACTCATACCGTTCTATTTGAATATTGCAATCGTTTGAAAGTTACCAACCGCAGACGTTTCAGTTGTGATATTGGCGAATAATTGTTGAGCATTAATATTCTTTTATTATTGGATTCTTATGAAATGAAAACCGCAACGTTCATCTTCATGTCATCATTCATGTAAATCTGTTGGCTTAATGGTCATTGTCTTTATTCATCGTATTGTAAATCAAAATAATTTAGTTGCATGGCCGTTTGCGTTATCGAATGGCATGAGGACAATAAATAACTCTTACTTTGCAATATTTCTGCCCAGCTGTGGAGGATGAATCATTACAATAAAAAAATATACACGAGTTTGGTTAACAGAGGCACACCCAGAAAAGTTCAACTCTCGAATAAGAAACAAGCTGTTCTACGGTACCGCCGGAGGGAAGGATCTCATGCAGCGCAAGTGGAAGGGGCTGGCCGAGTTCGTGACGATGGAGTGCGACGGCAAGGACCTCACGCCCGTGCTCCGAGAGCACAAAGTTCACGCCATTGTCTTCTTAAACATTCCAAGGTCAGGCCAGCCTCATTTATTAAAGTGTATTCGTATTTTCTACAGGTGTCGCCAAACGACTGTCGACTAAATAATACATAAAAGAAACCCTGTGTCATTTACGAAATTGAAGCCGTGAAAATATTAAAAATGTCGTCGCACAGTTTGAAGATAATATAAAATATATTTTACCTTCGACATATCGCTCACCGCATAATTTAATAACCACCACACCCAATGGAGATAATATATATATTATACCTTAAAGGATTTAGCTCGCTATAATATATATTATCTTCAATGTGTGTGATGAGCTTTAAGCCTCTATGTGAAACTTCAACTAAAATAAAAAAATATGTTAGGAGACTGTGAACCCACGAATCATAATTGGTACTAAATCAATCTCATTGCTTACGTGTGGTTAGAAACTGTGAATGTTTTTGAGTCAATAGATTATATTGAATGATATTTACATGTCTGTATTGTTTACAGTTACGGGGGTGGGACGCACCCTTGGAATAAGTCAGGGGGAGCCTTTGAACCCTCCACTGAAGACGGCTTAATAGAAGTAGTCGGATTAACCACTTATCAATTGGTAAGTCGCTGGAAGATCGATCATTGAAGTGTTTGAACTTGCGCAGGTACTACGCTATTCTCCGTCTTATCGCAGCCTGTGACATCGCATCGGCATCAACGGCTTCAATATTCCAGTCCCTAAATCCACAACACCTATAAATACGATATATTGTATATTCGCAATACCTATGATGTTTATTATTGTATCTATAGAGGACCCTCTTCGGCCCACACTGTTGGTATAATCCTATTTGTTGTATACGTATAGCTGGATACACGCGATGAAATTTCTAATATTTGGCGCAAAAGCTTTATATTTTAATATTGGCCAGTATTTTTTGCCTCGATCGTAATAGGATTTATGTCCATTGTTTTATTGCATGAACACATTTAGCAATTAGTTTGTACAAACAGTGTTACGAAATGGGGACATCCATCAAGTTCTACATCGTTCCTGCTTATTATTCTGCTGTGTCCGAGTTATCTCTTGGAGTCTTGTAAAAATATCCATAATACTCGTATCAAGTTATGAAAACAATAGATGGTATCGTAGAAAATATGAAAACTGGAACATACATGAGCAAATTCCGCATACAAACAGCGAAATTAAATAACAATCTCTCCAGTAGTCAGTAAATTGCTCTTTCTATAAACTGGTTCAGGAATTTTTCATTTCTTCGTATTGGGTTAATAGTTTCAAGGTAGCCTGCGTCTGTGGAAGTACAAGAGGTTTTCCAAGTGCAGGTTTCGAAAAATATTAAGTGTCGGATATCCTACCGTGTTAATTTTTCATGTGCCAAAGGAAGGCTCATGAATGCATTTATATATTCATTTCCGTATGTAGTTTTCTAGTAAAAACTTCGTAAAAGTAACAATTTGCTGATAGGATCTATTGATTGATTTATACTGTATTAAACAGCCATTGCTCCAAGCGGGCGGGCACGGCACCTGCATCACTCAGTGCAAGACTGCGAAGATCGTCACCACGAAGGTGATCCCCATGCAAGTAGATGGAGAGGCGTGTCGCCTCGCGCCCTCTGTCATCACACTCTCAAGGCTCAACCAAGCCACCATGCTTGCTAAGAAGAAACCTGGCAGGACGATCGCACCGTAAGTATTTGATATTTTTCCCAAATACTTATTAAGATGACACTTTTTTTTAGTTAACCTATATTGTCGCACTGCTCGGCAAAGGTGACACTTAACTCTTAAAAATCGTTCTATCTCTACAATAGGGATGATGACTAAAAATTTTTATTGTCCGTCTTTGAGATTATAAAAAAAAGTATTAGATACACTGTATTTTTTCTTATTTTACGTAATCTAAAGATTACGGCGATACATTGAGTTAAAATATGCCATGACGTCACGAGTATGCAGATTTTATACTTACTAGTAAAATTGCGTTCCGCACTCCCCAACTTAAAATGCGTTTTATCTAAGTATTTTTTTTATTAATATGATAAAGCAAAAAATACGTGGCTATTATTTTTTTATTCTCTGACTGACGAACTAATTAGAATTGTTTTTTTTTTACACGGGCATCATCCCTTTTCACCATAAAGTGGTAGGGACAACGTTAGACTTCACGGCGGCTTAAAATTGAGTTGCTTTAGAGAATTCGGCAATGAGTGTCATTCATGAAGAATTTGATTTCGAGTGACGAAAATCACAAAAACTTTTTCGCGCAGCCTTTTTCCGAGCAAGTTTGATTTCAGATTGCAGTGCAACCAAATACCTCAGAGTTTCTGCATTTCTTAGAGCGATTCTCGTCTGTCTGACCTTTGAAAACAAAGATACCCGGTATTCTAAGATTAGATTGCTTGTTTTGTGCACTTCTATTGATATAATAAAATAATAAGAGAGAAGTAGGTAGGTACTACATCGCATCTTAGCATCTTTCAAGTAAATTATATTGATTAAATATTGACTTCATATATTATTCATTGGTATAAGAGGGTATTAACACCTTCACTGTCCCAAGATAATGGGTAATCCTATCAACACACGTCCAGTAATCACATTCATTTACTATTTCTACGAGAGCTAAAATTTGACCTGTCAAGTCATAATAGCAAGTACTGGTCAGTGTGCAGTGGTACAAACTTTCTTGGTTTGTCCGAGCGAACGTAATATGTATTTTCTTCGTCAGTCCCTTGTGGCTAAGTAATAACAGCCGCACGGGTCGATTGATCAGGTTAAGCTACGCTTGCCGGGGTTGGTCCGTGGATGGATGACCATCTTTACATACCAAGACCCCTCCGTGCATCGGAAAGCACGTTAAGTCGTTGGTCCCGGCTGTCATTTGTAGATCTTTGACAGTCGTTACGGGTAGTTAGAAGCCCAAAAGTCTGACAACCAGTCTTACCAAGGGGTATCGTGTTACCTAGTAACTAGGTTGTGGAGGTCAGATAGGCAGTCGCTCCATGTAAAATACTGGTATTCAGCTGCATCCGGTTAGACTGGAAGCCGACCCCAACATAGTTCGGAAAACTTTAGGCAGATGATGAGTCCCTTGTGGTTTTATCACTGTCATGTATCCGCCTGTACGCTCTACTTGTCCATTAAAAATATTTCTCCAAATTTCGCTGGAATATTGGATAAAAAATATAACTGTTAGTGCATTACATGTCATGGACAGTGAAAGTTTTAACATTAAGTACCTATGTTTTGTTTAGCTGCTTCATTAATTGTTTCTCTCTAGTTACCAAGGACCAGTTAAGTATTAGATGATGTTATATTATTCTTATGTTAATCTATTGTTACAGTCAAACAACAATGGACAAACTCACCCTCACAGTGAATCTCATAACGATGGCAGATTACGAGCGCCATCATTACGACAAGGAACTGCTCGCAAAGACAGGTAACAAATATGATTGTGCAGTACATTAACATTAATTAATTAAATTAACGCCCGACTTCGTAGCCCTTACTGAGTTAACTTTGGAAATTATGTTATTCAATCAGACGCCCCGAGTTCTTGCTACTAAATGTAGTTGAAAACTTTTCCCCATTACGTTTGATCTTGACCAGAGAAGTTTGCCCGCCACTGTTAAGTTAAGCTAAGTCGATATTCAAGCTTGATTTCACTAGAACTGGAAAAGCTTCACAGAGCTTTAAGTTCGGTGGTTTACTTTGCGTCGATAGTTGGCGCGGAATTCGATATGTGTTGTTGCCCTCAACGAGAAGCAATCGACGACGACTCGAGTGAAACAATCTTAACACAACATTTTCTTTCATACTGAAACTACATGTTGTTTTTATTTCGTTTACTAGCTTCTGCCCGCGACTAAGCTCACGTGGAAGTCGCAAGACATCACAATATACTAAAATAACAGCCACATTTTTGTAAAACTTCCCTGTATACTATACTCCATTTGAAATAAGATTAAACATTTAAACATATCTTTTTTACAGTCCGTTCAACCGATTCTGATTCCATACGTGCACTTTTTTATGAAACAGCTGATTTATTTTTAAATTACCGACGAAAAATTTCAATGCAGGGGCTCAGAATCTGAATCCATGGTATCTGTTTTCGCGTCGATGCCACCCTATATACTACCTAATGTCACAACACTAACGATACACTAACTGATGCATTCTAACAGCTCCTGACGAACTAAATAATACGAGTAATAACAGTTGATTGTAAACTCACGGGTTTACTCATTAACAAAAAAATAACGAAAGACAGTGTATGTTTTTTTTTTTTTTTTTTGAAGGCTGATTAATTTTTAATGATATTTTATTTTAATTTTAATGATAATTTTTGATGTTTTGACTACCTACTTATTTATAAAAAAAATTGTATATGGGTATTTTGCCTAAATAAAACACTATTTATTTATTTTTATTAACGGTCACGTTACCATATCTATTTTTATTATACACCAAAGATGACAGAAGAGGCACTACTTCATGTTTTTCTGTGTACGTTCTACGAACTCAACATCATTATTTTGCCCTTAACCCAATTTATTTGTGGTTGGCGCAAATACTAAATAATATTTAATATAATATAAAATATATATTTTTTTTTTTTCTATGCTTCTCTATTAGCCGTTATCTCGGTCGTCACCCCCTTCCAGCCATATCATCTTTCACACAGTTCATCGATCGTTTATTTGGTCTTCCCCTACTCTTATCTGATCTTACTTCTCTACATTCAAACCCAAAACTTTCCTCAAGACATTTTCGTCATTCCTCGGTATCATATTACACATACAACCATGACAACCGATTTCCACACAACTGTTCAGTTACCGGTGCCACTTTCAGACTTCCTCATATGTACTCATTTCATATTCTATCCAGTAGTTAATTGATTCAGGCGTGACTTTGCAGAAATCCATTATAAAATACAATAGACGACGTATATTTAGTAACCTAATCCGCTTAACCGTTCTTAAGGAGTCATAAAGAACCTCACTGCAGAAGTGCACTCACAGCTCTCGACGCTTGATGTGACCACACGTCGGGTCCGGGTTCGCAACAAGTCAATAGCCATCTGAGGATGCCTCGTTGAGAGGTGAAACACGTGTCGATTTCATACAGGGTTCTTTACGACTCCTTCAGAACGGTTAAGCGGATTAGGTTACTAAATATACGTCGTCTATTGTATTTTATATTCTATCCATTCTACGAACCAGCATATAATAATATAACAAAATGTAAAAAAGAAGCACAATAAATATCAATTGTTGACAAAGCAGTCTAACCTTTAAGCTATTTGCTTTGTTGAAAGTTGATTAAATTAGCCGTTCTTATATTATATCATGATTGACTGCTTAGCTTCTTAAAGGGTGATAATCTATATATATAAAAATCAATTGCTGTTTGTTTGTCTCGCTAAAACTCGAGAACGGCTGGGCCGATTTAGCTGATTTGGGTTTTGAAATGTTTGTCATAGTTCAGGGAAGGTTTAAACGTTGAGAGAAATTAGGGTAGGTAAAGTGGGTAGGTAGGGTTTAGTGCTACCCGTGCGAAGTCGGGGCGGGTAAAGCTAGTTATTTATAAAAATGTTAAATTTGTAACTGTCTGCTATATTCGTGCCCTATTTAGCCCAGTAAAGTATCTAATGGAATAATTCAACTGTTGTCATTCTCTGGTATATTGTGTTCTCTCTCATCACAGTCTCATTTCCTACGAAATATATGGGAAGTTGTTTTGTGATTTCTGACTTTTCTAGTACTCAAACCTCAGGTTTTTGGTCCGTATAATAGTAAGAAACAGGGTCTATAGGCGTTACTTCAAAATCAACCGAAGATGGTGTTATTTGCAGATGACACATCATTGATCTTTAAAATCAACCGACGGTCACAAAATCTTGACGACGTGAATAGCTCTATACTTCAGGTCCAAGATTGGTTTACGGTAAACAATTTGGTACTAAATAAAAAAAAAACCAAATGCATTAGATTTAAATTACCTAATGTTAGAAGTAGCGAATGTGACATCATATTGAATGGAGAAAAACTGGAATTTATTAATCAAACGGTTTTCCTAGGAATCACGCTAGACGAGAAATTACAATGGGGACCTCATATAACATCTCTTGCGGGGCGGCTAAGCTCGGCCGCTTATGCGGTTAGAAAGATAAGACAGTTAACAGACGTTGAAACCGCGCGTTTGGTCTATTTTAGCTACTTCCATAGTATTATGTCGTATGGAATTTTACTGTGGGGTCGGGCTGCTGACATTGAATCCATCTTTATCTTACAAAAGAGAGCTGTCAGAGCCATTTATGATTTACATCGTCGCGAATCTCTCAGGGAACTATTTGGAAAGATTAATATTATGACGGTACCTTGCCAATTCATATATGAAAATATTATGTATGTAAGAAAAAATCTACATATTTTTAATAAAATAAGTGATAGACATAATTTTAATACTAGAAATAAAGATAAAATAGATCAACCATTTTTCAGATTATCTAAAGTACATACATCTTTTATGGGGTACTGTGTTAAATGTTACAACAAAATACCTTGTGATATTTTACAATTAAATGAAAGAAAATTTAAAACTCATATTAAAAGTACACTTTGTAAACAAGCATATTACAAATTAGAGGATTATATCCAAGATAAAAATGCTTGGAAACATGCTGGTCCAGCTCCATAGGATAATCTAGAATCTAGACAAAATCAAACTGGTTGCGAATTTAAGTTTTATAAATTATTATATTTTATTATATGACATTGATTTTACATTCTGTGATGACTTCCTCACACACTGACTTATTAATTGTAACTTTTTTTTATTTTATTTTTGGGAAATCGTCTTCTTTTACAATGTTTGTAAATATGTGAGAACCATGTATCTATCACATAGGTAATTAAATTATCTGTTGTTGCTCTCTTTTTAAATTTATTTTTACCTATTGTGGTATGGTAAATTTTATTTTTTTTTGTTTTTAGATGCATCGTCTTCACATATAATTATATAACTAATGTACCTACATATATACAAAATATTGTAAAACATTTTAAAAGAGTAACGGTGGAGTTTCTTGCCCATTCTTCTCCATACGAAAACTACCTTTTGGAAGGGGCGACTAGAATCAATTCATTTTTTTTGTAATTTTTGACGTTCAAAAGTGCCTTGCAAGGGCCTATTTGAAATAAATGATTTGACTTTGACTTTGACTTTGACAAAACTTTAAGACTTTTTCAAAATCGGTGCATGCAGATAGAAATGATTCAATTTTTTTTATTAAAGACTGTCTCCTAAGACCGTTTTCTTGTCGCGACAACGGTTAAGATACCTACCCTTATTGCCCCATCTCAATACCCGACGATTTTTCAGTCCAGATTTATGTACTGAATCCATGGTAACACGTTGCGCGTCGATGCCCCTGCCACCTTGTAGAGATAAGTTCCGGACCCGAAACGGCCAAAAAAAAAGGTTTTCATTTCATTTCCGACTATAGCTTTTCCAAATAGAAGCGAGATACCTACCAACGTTTTTTTTTTTTTAGAAAGTGTTAAATGTTTCTGTTACAATATCGATTTTATTTCAACCATACCTCAGTGAGCAAGGCGAGCTCTCGTAAAGGTAATGAGTCCATTGCCAATAATGGGCTCATAAACGAACCCATCAAATTCGTAAAAACTTTGCGCCACATATCTGTACTGACTAGTAATATAATTAATGACCAAACGATCTATTACTCAACTAGATATCAGATTCTCAAATGACTGCCCCTATCGCAAATGACAAATCAAACCATAATTATAGTAAAGTTACCAACTGGAACGTAAGTAGTTTATGAACGTTTTGACTGCTTTTCGTTAGCGAACATTGACCAGAGGGTTTTACTTAGTCATTAAGGCTATCGAGGGATAGCTGTCTGTGCACATTGTGAGCACCCTGTGTTCTTTGCTACATTATATAAGTACCTACATCATAAATCTTGATTAATGCTCGTAATTAAGAGAGAATTATGTTAAAATATTGTCAAACGTATAACTTCAACTTTTAACGAGTTCGTTCATCGCAATATTACTTTTATAATTACAAAAAGTTATTTAATAAATATGTCACACATAATTAATAATTAAATTTTACTGCTTTTTGTAAAGTTTGTATACTTAGGCAGCCGAGACAGGTCGTTTTGAACTTGGGGCAAACACCTATGATTATTTTCATAATTAAACTTTTGTTATTATTTATTTAAGGTGGATACGCAGAGGTAGTCCGCGACATTCAAATTATCATACGTTTTTTTTGCAATTTCCAGGTCAGTGTCAGGTTGTATCTTGATCAAAATATGATTCGCGATCATAATGAATATGTATTTACAAAATTATAATTACATCTCTCTAATTTACATTTGTTCCATCGATTGTTTTTTTTTTAATGAAATCATGACAATTGAGAACATAACAAAAAAATTTGGGGATCCACCTTAAATACTTCGTTTTGTAAATTAACTAACATTTAAACCAACACTGAACAAAATGTTCGCCTTGAAATAAATATTTATGTTTTTAGGTAAGAGGTGGTCCCATTTCATTCTAAGTTAAAGACACTACTCGCAAAAGTAGCAGCAGATCTGAATTTATAGTACTATACCTAATTAAGCGGTTTTCATTTGTATCATTTATTTGGCTTCTATTCAGCTGTGTCTCACTCTTGTATTGACAAACATTTGAAGTTCTAATAACACTTACCGTAAACAGGCAAATACTCTTTTACGAGCAAAAGTCCTTTGATCTCGTGAACTCACCGCAAAAAACACAATAAATAAACAACCGCTAGAAGCAACAGCCAATGTACGTATAATGAAGTTCGTTTGATAGTCAAAGTTTTAATGTAAAACCTCGTTGTGGCCTATATAAAGGATGAGTTGTTTAAACTCTGTTTTAAATAGTTAACATCAATGAATTAATCCGTCAGTCTAGACTACGATCCATTTGTACATTACTGTTATATGAATATGTGTTTGAACTTAAGTGCTTTCGCAACTTGGACAAAAATAAATAGCTTAGCGAAAACATGAACTTTAAAAGTCAAATTAGTCGTTATAATTTGATTATACCTACATTTTTTATTTAATAATTTTAGCTTGACGTCGAAATGCCAATAAATCTGATGGCCGATAAATTAATTTGTCCCGTGAACTGATGAATGGACGTGGGGAATATGGATTTCAGAAGGAATTATTGTGGCAGATATTTTGTTAAATTTAATCCCAAATACATCGCGGCGCTAAATGGTGAACTCATTTCGTATTGCTGGTTGCTGGTAACACTCATTTGTTTTGTTTCAGCGGAGCAAGTCGGCACTTTAGACGTCAACCCTGCAGCCGACTTGGAGCAAATGCGCGGCCTCATTCAGAGCATGATGAAAGAATCTCAAGCATACTCGAACCTCACCGACTGGTGGTTTGTTGACTGTGAGTTTTTCTCCCGTTACTTCCTTTTGGATGTAGGTACTAGACACTTTCACATTTCTGTACCTGCCATGTAGAGGAGCTGTCCCCTACATGTCAGGAACAGACTTGTGTATTTATATACCTACTTTGATTTCCCTTATAGGTATGTCTTTTAACGCACGCACAACTCAACAACGCTGCAGTTTTTACTTTCTCAAAATTGGCAGACGATGTAGAATCGTCAAATATAAGTATCTAATGGTGATGGCGAACAAATGCTTACTAAAACCTCTATTCAACATCTTCAAACTTAAAGAGCCCCCTTGATGGCGGAAACGCAAACATGATGTCCTCTCGTATCCCCATTATTTCGAAAGTATGTCAAGTGTACGTATAACTTATGCTTATTAAATTTAACTCTGTAATACCTAGATAACATTATATTATATAACATTTCCGTTTCATATAGTTACCATATATATACAGAATTACCCTTTCTCATACAATCAGGAAGGTTATATTTATAGGTTGTGCGATTGAAAAGAAATTCTGAATCAGACTTTGTAGCTTTTCGCATCCACTCGGAAAAAAATCCGTACCAGATTGTGTAACCTTTAACTGAAACCTTTATTGTTTGTATTTTGGATTTTTTTGGGCAAACATTTGAAATTCTACGACATGTAGGTATGAGTTTTAGTTTTAAAATTATTTAATATGCCTATTATGTACTCACAGTACGCGGCGGTTAATATAAATTACCCAGTTTTAGAAAAAGTTCGGCTTTGTAAATCGTCCCCGTGCCCATTACCCCGTGATGATAGTCTTTTTCTAAAATTCTACGTCGCATAGTTACTCCTGGGTACATTATTAACCATTCCAAAGCTGGTACAGTCAGCCCCAAAAAGATGTATACACGCAGAAGGAACCATTTTATTGTCAACAACCTATGTTTCACAACATTGTATCCACCATATAGGTACAAACTTAGTATTCAATTTATTTTACCAAAACCATATAAACACCCTATGACCAAAACAATGTTCACAAAGATAGTTCCAGAACAAGGTAACAATGCTGACAACGTCATACGACTTATATTGAATGACACGTCTTTAGCTTCGTTTAATAGAAGAACAAGAATTTTAGTTTTGTCCTTTTCATTTCATGCATGAGGTCACTGACGTGTCATTTGTTTTTTATTTGAAATAAAGATAGGTAAATCATGAATGTTCATTACGAATGTTGCTTAGGCTTTGTAAGTTGGTCACTCACCGGGATTCGCGTGTAATAAACATTACATGATTTGATTTTGAGTATTGCGTTACAATATACTGCGCTAGCTCGTTGCACCGACTAAGAAGTATTCGCTTTCGTAACTGCTCGAACTGTGAGTATTCGTAAGTGTAACATCGATTCAGTTGTAATGCTCGGTTGTCCGCACTCACTGCTGCAATGCTACGAATTCGTTACATTGCAGCAGTGCGTAATGATGTCTTACATCATTACAGATACGCACTGTAATGCTCACCTACAACGCATTCACTGATTAAATACTCAAATCTGAACTGTTACATTACACGCAAATGCTCCCGGTGAGTGACTACCTTAAGATGTGATCGTTGTCATGACAATAATAATATTTCAGTCTGACGCGGTAGAGTAAATGCCAATTTGTATGATATCGCATTTTCAACTAAATACTTATTTCTAACACCTCCTCTCGATGTTGAACTTTTAAATTGAATGATAACTGTATACATATTTGTGAGACTTATGTAGATTACCATGTTTTGGTCATAGGGTGTATAGATTTTTTGGGACAAAATGATTACATTGTTTTGCTGAAATAAATTGTATACTATGTTTTATACCTGTACGGTGGATACAATGTTATGAAACAATGGTTGTAGACAATAAAATTATTTCTTGTCCATGTATACATCTTTTTGGGCTGACGTACGCAATGAATATAAAAAATCCGTTCGTTGCCAGCTGTCACAGCAGAGCGGTTCTTCCGCATCGACAAGGCGCAGGAGAACCTACACTACCCGGCGGACATAGGACACGACAACATTTACATCCTGGACGCGGCGCCGCACACGCCGCACACGCCCGACACTGAGTCCACGGCGCAGCCCGACACCACCGCCACGGGCTCGCTGGAGCGCACGGGTGCGTCTGTTTCGCTCGACACCACTACCGGCCTGTCCGTGTCGCTCGACATCTCGCAGAGCGTTGACACGCCCAGCGCGGCTGTCTCACTAGACGTGCCCGAGTCGCATCCTTGGTGAGTTTATTTACTCCAGTAGTACTTACGCAGCCCGACCCGACCCACCGACTAGTTTCACCAAGTTTGCAGTATTTGGGACCAGTGTATGGGACAGTGGCTGTTTGTGAGTGAGCTTACACGTGTAGAGGAGAGAACCGCGAAAGTATTAGCTAGTAAATTGACCTTTATTAACATTTATAAATAAATGTTTTGTTTGCCATCGTATAGCTAACCAAAAGAAATGTTTACTACAGATGTTTACTTTTAGCATGAACAAAAAGAACTAGTTTCTGCTCTAATAAATCACCACAGATAACAAAGAGATAAAAGGGTTGAAGTAGAAATAGTAAGTGTTCACAAAATTTGGCAACTTTTGCTATTTCAAAGACTTAACGTGAATGGATCGGTGGATGCACCATTTAATCTATGTTGTCGTGTGACGGCAAACGAAGCTCTGATGGGCGCTATTGTAATTAAACCACCCACTGTGTGGAATTAAACATTCCAAAACAAAGCTCGAAATCACACCTAGTTTAGTATCAATGTCATTGATGTAAATCAATGATTTACATCAATAATCAATGTAGTAAAATTAATACATTTTTCTTGTTATACGTTTTTATTATGCATTTTTTTAAGGAAACCACCTTACCACCATAACGTCAGCAGTGGCCTTCTTCAAAACTAATCCACTTGAATTTTTCACTCTTAAAAAGTCAGTCAAACTACAAAAGAAGCAAGAAGCTAGTGAAGCTACTTAAATAAATATCAGATTTCGAATAAATCTGTATAATTTCATGTGTAGCTTGCGATCTCATCCCCAGCCTTTTGGTTGACTTTCTTTTGGAAAATAAGGAAGTAAGGGGAACCGATCACTTTTCCGAATTGTTTTTGTTCGAATTTCATTTTACCGAAAACTATTGACCGACTGCTTTTTTGCTATATGCATTATTTGACATATTTTTAGGTCATCGAAGTATCATGTGTCATAAGTATTATTTTACCGAACTATATTTCACCGATTTACAAAATAACTTTTTGCTATTGGCCGAAGCCTCTTTTGAACTTTTTTCATTTGCCCAATGATTTATTTACCATTATTTTCACCACACGGAAACAATATTTGTCAATATTAAATTAAAATAGTGTCATAAAAAGTCAATATGTTGTATATGTTGTGTTACAAAATTTTGTGACAGAAACGAATCGCTGCAAAACCGACCCCACGTAGTCTTGTATGCCCTACCCCTAGAGTGTAATTTAAGCCCGCGTAGGCGCGGAGAGGTAGGGCGGCCCGCGAGCTGAGGAGCAGGTGGTTTGAAGGCCCGCCGCCGCGACTGAGGCTGGCCGGCAAAGCCGGCCAGCAAGCCGAAGCTGCGGTGGTGAGCGTTAAAACCATCTGCAACGATAAGTTCGCGTGGGGCCGCCCAAACCCCGCAGCGCCGGAGCCGTGACAGAAACAATGCTTTCTGCATGTTGCACGCCTGCGTTGTGCGTGCATGTTGCATGCTTGTTTACACGCTGCATGCTGGATGCCTGCTTGCATGCTGCATGCCTGCTTGCACGCTGCATGCCTGTTTGCATGCTGCATGCCTGCTTGCATGCTGTATGCCTGCTTGCATGCTGCATGCTTGAAGCAAGCATCCTTCCTTCACCCATCCATACCTCGTGGTATAATAAATGTTCGGAAACATAATACTTAGAACAAATGTTATTTCGGCTATTTGTAACTTCGGTAAAAAGTTTTTCGACCAAATGAAACGTCGGAGTAACGAAAAAAATCGAATTGATAATAGGTCAACTGATACAGTGTCAGACGTGACTTCGATGATGTAAAAAAAAAAACGAAACGATAATAGTTGGAAAGTTTTAGGTGAAATGAAATTCGGTCAAATCTTTTTCGAACTTATGATAGGTAACCGGAAGTAAGAAAATGTTTTCATATCTCAGGATTTTTTCAGCATTTTTTTTGGATGTTGCTTCTGGTTTTACGGGAACTTACCTAAGTGGATCCTTGTACACAGCAGCTGCATTAGCTTCAAAATGTTGAAAAGTGCTGGAATGTTTATTATGCATATTTCGTGCGGTTCGTAACGATATTTTAAATTACGAAACAGTGAATCGGGTCTCGGCAGTCCAGCGCGGTCGTCGGAAGAGTTGCTATCACCTCAAACGCCACCTCCTAGCGTGGTGCCCACGACTCCCACAACGCCTGTGTCGGTCCGGCCACCGTCGCCGACTCCAGCTCCGCAGAGCCCGGGCACGGGGCCGGTTCCGTTGAGCCCGAGCACGGCGCCGGCTCCGCTGAGCCCAGGCACGGGGCCGGCTCTGCCGAGCCCGGGCACGGCACCAGCTCCGCTGAGCCCGGGCACGGGGCCGGCCGAGCCGCTGTCGCCGCCGCTTTGCACCAGTCCGCCCGCTAAAGACCACGAGCCCACCACCGACTCAATAGCGCGGTTCAAAACGTGAGTACGTTCACTTTCATCATCTACTCACGTCGTTGTGTGTGCGCCTAGATTTTAGATGCAATGTATTAATTTGACTTCTATAACGCCGCACTGAATCAAACCGGTGTTACATAGTAGATGCGCACGTCCGCGCGGCTCTGGATGTGGTAATCCCCAAGGACCCTCCTCGGGACACTAATAAGGATTAAGATACCACTCGGTTCGACGAGCCCTCTTTGTAACCTTTAGCTGTAGTCACAGTTCGAGATTAGTTAAACAGCACTGTGTTATTAGTTATTAATGAAGCCTTTTGTTTAGCAAATGAAAAATAAGGTAGCTGGATCGAAATATTTTGTTAGAAACATGTGCGTGTGATAAATAGAAATTGCACAATTTTCTTGGTCAGTTATCTAGTCCGTGACGCGACCGCTATAGATCAGATATAACTATGTGTGATCACTATCTGTTTGGAGTTTCGCACAAGTACGGGCATTGAAGCACGGCACACTTGTTTGAAACTGAAATCTGCACTCTATCTCTTCTTTCTTCTATTGCATGCAGCATTCATGAAAAATTGTTTGGACTCGAACAAGAAGTGTTTGGCTATAGGTGAGACTTTATATGGATGGTTTTAGCTATAGAGTAGTTTTAGAATCTCGCATCGACTGACTGCTTCATAAGCTAACTTCTACTAACATTGTTCGATAACTTTTGCCAGAACACTTAAAATATTTAATTTTGATAAATGGGACTTCTATTTAGATATCTACATAGAATTTTTATTTTAACTTCGGTATTTTTTTCTAAAATAATTCAAAACAAGGACGTGCAGCTTCTAAACTCATCCTCTGTTGACTATGATGAAGATTATTTATAAAGCAGTCGGTATTATTTAAGCAGCTGTAAATATAATATTAAATTAGCTACCCAAGCAACAACCAAGAATATAGCATTCCTCTTTATGCAGCTCGTATACTCGTACAGGGCGGCAGGGACATCGATGAGAAAACTTTTACCATGGATTCAGTACATGATTCTGAACCCCCTGGGTTCAAATTTTTTGTCAATATTTAAAAAACTTATGGTATTTCATAGAAAAGTGCAATTATTATTATTAATCATTTATTTCAGAATAAAACATTCCATACTTTGTTAGTAAAACGTACTTGTACCTAAGTTAGTAAATTACTAATTATATATTTGTTTATTATTTACAATTCCGCTATTTTGTATTATATAGGGCATCTCTAGATCCGTGAATGGCAATACCTACGCGGTCAACAAAATATGGAACAGCAGATAAAAAAAAAAATATACCGACGATATATTTCATTGCAGAGGGGTTACGAATCACATACTGAATCCATGGTAACAGTTTTCACGTCGATGGCCCTACACCCTTTAAAACAATAATTACTACATAAACTTATAATATACATTATAATTACAAGAATCTACCAAAATAATCTAATTCAGTAACTTTATTAACGCAACATAAAGTCCTCATCCATCACACACAAGATATCAGTCATCATACACAAGATATGAAGTTCACGAGGCGTAAGTAGACGTCTCTCGTGCTCAGCTTTGAACGAGTCAGTTAAGCCACAAGTCTAACAAGACGTCTCATTTTATTTATCTTCCCAAACTTATTCAGTTTTTGTAGGACAAAGTAAAACTTTGACATTGTTTCAGAAATTTATTGGAAAAAACATCTGACGCTCTGCTCAAAGCGGCCAAGGTCGGCGATCTGAGAATGGTGAGAGAAATGATTCAAAGACATTTTCTTTTCATGTGATTTCCCTGATCAAATAACTAAACCAATCAAATTAATTTTCTTTACTTTCGATAAAAGCTTCAAACCTGATCAATACAGGAGGCGTTAATTTTCTTTTAAGGTGTAAATCCTGTTCGTCCCTCCCTGTTGCACAGAGAAATTAGTTTTTGAGTACCTGTCGTCCCTTGTAACAGCCTATAAAGAATAGCAAATCGCGCGGCTAGTTTTACTAGCGATCGGCAGCTATAAAGTCTACTCGTGTCGTTGAAGATAAAAGAAGGAAAGAAAAACCTTTGTGACAGACGGAGAGGAATCTTCTATAGGTTCTCCCTATTATTTTAATCAGTCGTTTTTGTCACACTGCAGGGCAAAGGCCTCCTTCCACTTATCCCTATCTACTGCTGTATGTTGCCAGTCTTTAATAAAAAGGTCGAGTTCGTCTTCTCCTGGACCTGCCGCGTTGCAATTTGCTGCTGTTTGGGTGTGGTTATTTTATTATTATTAATCAGTTTATTTCAAATAAAATTAGTCCATACAATTACAAATTATAAAAATACAGAGAAAAAAAATATTACATTTATACAATTGTGTTAGTAAAATCTTATGTACTTTCAACACCCATCACAATAGGCATCCATTTGTTCTGGATGGGGCAATCTGCACGAGATACAACCATCTGCAGGATACCGTTGCTACTGTCTCGCACGCGCTGCAATAAGGAGGCTACTTTCTTACGTATTAACCGCATGAAAGCTGTTCGTTCGCGCCTCCGCAAACATTCCGGACGCACTACAATAGCGAGGCAGCCGCATCAGGATCCTGAAGAAGTTGTTGTATTGGACACGCAGAGCACTAGCAGCCCGGCGAGTACCTAAAGGTTACCCACAGACTGCTCGACTAGATAACGATTTGCAATGAGCCTTGAAAATAGTAATTTTAACTGCTCTCGAGCAGCGAGCAAACCTGCACACAACTATATTCCCCCTGACTGCCAATATTTTTGCCCATCACTCTACCGATTTGCGATAGATGTGGCCAGCCTAAAATAACGGAACCTAAAAATGGTTTATGAATGATTTAGATGAAAGACTTGCACGCGGCCGGGTACTCGTTGCTGTCGATCGACGCGAGCGGCCAGACGGCGCTGCACGTGGCGGCGCGCTACGGCAACAAGGAGATCGTGAAGTACATGATCGCGTGCGCGCCCACCGCCGTGCTCAACATGCGCGACAACTCGCGCGGCCAGACGGCGCTGCACAAGGCGGCCGCGCACAAGCGCCGCGCCGTGTGCTGCATGCTGGTGGCGGCCGGCGCCGGCCTGGCGCGCCGCGACCTCGCCGGCCTCACGCCGCGCGGCCTGGCCCTGCGCGCCGGCGACCACGACCTGGCCGCCTACCTCGAGAGTCAGTACACGGCCCACGACTCATACTACCCTCGTAATACCCTTCCTGATACGATCGAATGCATTCAGAATGAAAACTCTTAGATAGGACATTCAAGATCGACGTTAAACCATCAGTAAGTCATAGCAATCTAACACTTATCTCCGTTGAGTAAGGTATAAATTAGAATGATTGCCGTGAATTTGATAAAACTCTCGCTTACTTACTTTACAACGCCTGAAGATTTTATGTGTACAGCTTATTATACAATTTGTTATGTATTTTTGCTCAGGCGCTTATATCAATAAACCGAGAAATTTCAGCTTGACATAACTAGTCACAGCTTGCATATTTAATGGTAACAATAATTTTCAGACACTTTTTTGTTAATACAACAAGCATCTACGTAAGTTTCCTTATATTTTAACTTAGGGTTGCTGGAGAGATGCTCTACAGCTGCAGCGTAATAAAATTGAGGTGTCTGTTTTCTTAAGCTTTACTAAGTACTACTTTTAAAGTATGTACAAATTGAGTTCATATTGGGTACGAACGTATTATAAATAGGTAATCACCTGTTTTCGGGTTGCTGGGGAGCATGACGTTATCGCTCGTCGCGTTAAACTGTAGTGAAAGAATACCAACATAATGCAGTATTGCTCATCCCTCATAGCAAATATCGTGATAATTTTTAGCCTACAGACTGACCAGACTTGTTGGAAATATATATGCAAAATTTGAAGATGGCTACATTCAGAAAATGGCTTTAGAATCGTTCCCAGACGTCTTAGCAATAAATAAAAAATAGCTATGTTTTTTAAATATTCAATATACAATTTTGACTTATTCTAAGACTAATAGATAACAATGAAAAAGAGTTACAATTCTATGACTGACTAATAATTTTACGTCGATCGTGAATTTCCTACCTCATTCCTACTACCCTGATAAAGTGATAATACTTCCAAATAGGATCCAATGCATAAAACTCTCTATAATGTTTTCAGAATTCCTATCGAAAAATAGAGCAATGTTTCCATAGTTCTACTTGAGCGAAAATTGAACATACTGCGGTATAAATATTCAATTTCCTTTTTCAGGTCAGGAACATTTCCAATTAGTGTCTGAGGATTTAGAAACTGCCGTTTAAAAAATCGAATACGTTGACCGCGTCCTCGGCATAGAAGCAAACTATCGAACAAGCTCGCACTACCAAACTCTAGTGATATAGTGATAAAATGACTCACGAACATTGATTGAAAAGCCAAAGTGATATTCAGATCTGGTGTAGGATTATAAACGTTTCATTATTACCTAATAATCATATTGAAAGAATTAACATTAATCATAATTATATTTTCGTCATAAATTATTATAATAAATAATATTCAATTAATTTATTGAATTTAGTCGCTGTAAATGTTACAGATAAATAAATCAGTTTATATCCTACGAAATATTTAAATTAAAAATTACAATATTATGATAGAGCTTTTAAGATTTAATCCAATAACGTAATCCAGGTTTGGTCTATTACTATCTTTACTGTAACATTTATAGTTGTAGTTTGTATATGAATTTATAATAAACACTTATAAGGTGAATCTTTTCGCATTTTGTTTAAAAAATATCTCTTTTCTATTATAAGGAGTGAGTGTTTTCATGAACTATGAAATTGCTCTGAAGTAAAAGTGTGTGCCTTTCCCGTGTGTTGTATAAACAACAAGACAATGGAATGTATCCCTCACTCCAATATGAATACGAAAATGAAAAACTACAACCTGAAAGTGAAATGGTATACTGAACATGATAGCTTTCACAAACTGTGAATGCAGCGGTTTGCCTGAGACTGAGTATGATTAATATTTGCAGTCTAAAGAAATCCCAAGCTGTAGTTTCTATCTGGACTTTATTGCTGGCTCCAAAAGATGTTCTGTCACTCAAAATATAGCCAAAGGAAATACATCCTTCGTGTTTTATGTTAAAATATTAAAACGCGAATCTTTCATGTGAAATATGTCTGATATCTGAACATGTAAGGAGTGTGAGCCGAACACGAGAAGATAATGCGGAGGGATACATTCACGATGTCGACCTTTTGTGTTCTGTCAAAAGAACCTTTCTAAGTACTTGTATATTTTAGAATAAATTTTACATCGCTTAACAGACGATTCGCCTTTCCAGATTTCCTTCTAAATTACTTCAATTATGAATCCATGGGACCTTAACTTACTCTTACTCTACGGAATGATAAGTGTTTGTGATAATGAGAAACTTTCCTAAGCGACTTGTTCATCTTATGAATGCCTCTGCGGACCCCAATGAGTACAGTTGTGATAGTACAATGTTTGTGTATTAAGTTGTGTTGCCAGTCATTTGTTTTACGTATTTTACATCTATGTGACTTCGTTATTTTGATAAAGCTATACTGTTTACTCGATGATTAGGCCTAAATACTTAAATATTGTTATGTATTATATTATTGTTTTTTGATGCAATATTTCTTGTATAAGTGTTCTAATATTCTTATTATAGTCTTCGGCAATAATAATTTAACGTCTAAGGCTAAATTTTATACTACTGAGTTGTACAATACTGATATAATCGGTGTTGTGTCTATTATGATCTCAGTATTTGTATGTATCCGTATTACGGTGTAATGTTTATTTCTTTATGTCATAATAATGAACGGTTATGAGTATATTAGAATACAGTTTTACTTGTTTGTTATCTCATACTACGTTAATATAAAGTTAAGTGCACTCACTTGTGGAACGTTAGCTCGTAGCGCTCGTAGCGGCGAGCGCGAATGCTCGGCCGATCGGCTCTCGCCGCGCGAATGCTCGGCCGCTGGCGCTCGTCGCGCGTCCAATTGTTATTTATTATCTCGTCTAACTATCTCCTGAATGATTTGTGCGTTTGTACGAGTTTGGATCGCTAAGTGTTGTTTATGTCTATTATGCCAATACCTCTACTAGTAGATGTACCTAATAGTTTAGTGTTTATCGAATTTACTCGTACTACTCGCTGACAAGCGAACAATGAAAGACAAAGCTGTGAGAATTTTGGTCGTAATGTAAAAATGTAAGTTCATTTATATCGTAAGTGAAACGATATGCAACATTATACATAACACTGTTTTGTGAGTTTCTTAATTTGTGATTGTAGATAGACGTTTTTGATATTTAACATAATATTATGTAGAGAATTAACTCGTTGTGTTGAAGAGTTGACTTTCACCTTCGGGCTTGTTACAATGGCGTATAACATACTAACATCGTAGGTATCGTCCCTCTCCAGCCGTCGACGCTCTTCAACAAAATTTGATAACATTTAATTGATGTGACATTGGGTAGATAGTAAATTATGACGTCTTTATATTAATATTTAAAAGTGAGATATTATAATTATAGAGCCTATATTTGTGGGCGCCGGTTTAATCTTTAAATCATTAGTGGTACTTTTCCTATGAGATATTATAATACTTAGTCTTGTACATACTGTAATGGAGGCCTTCATTCAAGTAGTATATCGTGACACTTCACACGATTAGTAATTATATCTCATGACCAAGTTCTGTTTAAGAAAGGAAAATGAATATCACTAGGTTAAACATTTTGAGCTCTTACGTGTGAGAGCTGCTTTTGGATCGAATATTTACTAGATTTATGAGGGAAACCCACTATTATAGTCCCTACCTGTGTTGCATATTTTTTCATGCTGGACCTTTATATGCCTTCTATGTATCGTCAGTATGCAAGGTGTGACATTATTACGAGAGGATGTTTTACAGGACATCATTTACACGCTGATAACGAGAAAAAACAATGGGAAGCAGGCGCTTTACTCTGTGTAAATAATTTCATCACCACTGCTCTCAAAACGATGAAGGAAAACATCGTGAGGAACCAAAAACTCGAAGACGTGTGACATCTGCCAACGGAGGCCTGAGTCCTATTATACATTATACGCTGATTATGCTATTATACTATACTATATCGAGAAAAAGCAAAACATTAACACACAGCGATATCTGTTGATTTTAATGACTACCTTCATAAACACATTATTAAAATACTCTAGTAACACATTTATATATCTATTTCATAAATTCACCAATTCCAAAAAAAATATGTTTATTTTTATTTTTTATTTATGAATGTGATTTATGGTCTTCAAAATATCCACCCTTTATAATATTACACCCTGTATAGACTTGCCCAACGATATAATTTGTACTGCGACTTGCCTGTAGGCGTCGACGAATAGGTGCCTACACGTTAGCAAGCTATTAATTATGCGTAGGAGTATATAACTGAAATACCGAGGCGTACACCTGGTCGGCGCGTGGACTACATTACTTCGTAGAGAGACCCTTTCGTCGTGATTCTCTAATGTTGGCACTACACTTGGCGTATTTGCGCAAATACTCGCGTTATTTCGTTAACAAACTGAACTTTATTTCAAAATTTATAAGGCATATTTTAAATCACCGAAGTAACGCGAATATTTTGACAAATACGCCAGGTGAAGTGCCGGGATAACAGGTTGTGTTGATACGAGTATACTGACTAGGTATCTGTTATTATATTATTTATAGCCAATGTGTAAATGATGAATTATTATACTATTAGTAAATTTATTCCAGTATTTAATAAATGCTGATGTTTTTTTTAAGTTTGTCCTATTTCCCTAAGCACATGCAGCATTCCATTCAAACTCTAGATACCTATGCCTTTAAATATGTTCTACATTTTCTTCGTGTTCGTGTTTCACTGTAACGACACATTGTATTATTATACTACGAGTATTCTGCAAAATAACAAACTAAGAAAAAAAAATGATAATACGGTTCTTTAACAATTTTACATGGTTGCCTTAGTTTTTGGGGTTCCGTATCCAAATAAAAAAACAAATAGGTTTATATCAAAGTTCTACTTTTGTGAAAGAAAAAAGTCGTTAATCTGAAAAATGCTAACAAACATAACATTTCCTTTTTCGTGCTTATGATATCCCTTGAATTTTTGCCACCATTCCACCAACCATTTATAAGTCTTATCTTCTTTACACATAAATGTCGGCTTACAACACAGTATCAACACAGCAGTCTTTTTGCTACTACAGGGCAGATTTTCTAGCGTAAATTCTTCCTGGATCTCAACTAGAATGACCCAGACTGGCAGTTACTTTGCTTGATCATCCATCATTAAATGCCTGTTACAACAGACGACAAGCATACACGGTTTCAAAATTTCGAGCGCGATACAGTACCTACTTACTTTCACATAAGTAACTACAGTTTGATTTTTTTTGCTGGTAACTTTTTCGCCATATTGACGGGACGGAGCCCTGGCAACTGATCAAACTCGCATTTTCGAACTTTTTTGAGCAGTACAATATTATGTAAATGTTATATAGACCCTAGAAATCCTGCGCAGTGCTGTGTCGATTATTGCGTTTTATGAATATTTTATTTTAACTTTTCATTGATGATTATATCACCTAACACGTATGTAATTATAACAAACAAAATAATCAAAGTATAGCAATCACAACAGCGTACCGCCGAGAACTACTGACTAGGTCTATTCAAATGTTCCTTTACCGTGTGTACTTATTAAGGTGAAATGTATTTTAATCTAATAAACTATAGTATATAATGTAAAAGACACAATCTTGTATAAATTGGCAGCTGCGACACACGACGCGAGTGTATGATGGCACTACATCAATATGTATGTACTCACTGTGAGGTTAATTAAATGATTAATAGCTAATGTCGTTTCCTCCTAATTCTGCTCCCAAGTTTGCCAAGTCCCCTTATATGTATATTTCACTTACGTTCTCATTAGATTGTTCTGGTATATAACTGCTTTGGCGAAGTTATAAATCTAATTGTCCCGAGATACACGTTGGATACCATAATATTAACACAGTAACTCATACGTGAATTATCACGAAAATGTATTATCTTTGTAGGCAATAAAAGTGCCCTGACTTTTTTTATCAGCAAAAATACTTATACTAATATAAGTATTTTTGCTGATTAAAAAAGTGCTCCGAAGTTATTGTTAGAAGGTTATTTCTTCGATTTCGTTATTTACCGGAACAGAAATATATAAATAGGTATAGTTTGCTAAGCATTATAAATTGATGCTTTGTAGCTGAAGGGAAAACAGTGACAAGCATAGTTGGGTTTAGAAGCTCCTGTGTTGATGTAAAGTAGCGAGCAACTCGACTCGTGAAGATCGTGCCGATAAGCTGCCATATCAGTCGCTGCCATCATCCTGCCGCCGCCGCCGCAGTCGGCTCTCCTCGACCTTCCTCGTCGAGATTAAATGCATCGTGCGTCATCTCATATAAACTTAATCCGTATGAACCCCGCACCGATCCCCCACACATACAAAATATGCATTAGGCGATCGTTGTGAGAAATTTACTCAATATCTGAATTTATATTAGAAGCTATCTGTAGATAACACTTACATACTTCCCTTGTTAAACCTTTAAATCTTTTGTTCAAAGAATGTTTTGTCTACCTCATAGTAATTACATACATATAATAAAAAAGTGCAATAAATAATAAATTATTATAAATCCCTATACGAGTAAAATATTATAGCCTTTTTCAAAATAGTTTACCAAGGAAAAGCATAATGATCTATTTAAGTAGGTACTTTTACGAAATGTTTGTAACAGCACCATCTACTTATTCAATTACTCTGTAGTACCAAACTGGATATTATTATATAAACTATTGAAAATTAAATGGTAATAAGTAAAACTAGAGTTTTGAGAGCACTCATTTCAATGTAAGTATGTACATGATACTTATTTTTGCACTCAATAAAGTCACTATTTTAAATAAAATTATTAAAATCAAGTACACTGAAAGAACAATAAATAAAGTACGATCTAAGTTGAGTTTTATTTCACTTTCCAATATCAATATTTAATCATACTCTACCAACTTATCCCTAAATAAGAACAGATTAACAACAAAGAGAAAGAGACAAGTACAAGAAACATAACTAAACAGAAAGTATTAACTACACGAATTTTACGGTAGTTTATATCTATTATTCATCGCGTTTAAGCAGACGAGCTATAAACTCACGATATCTTTTGCCCATTTATTTGTGAAGTTATATTAAGTTTAAAAGAAAGGAGATACACGAGACCAGCAAGATTACCTACAATTACCAAGTACTTTAATCTTTATTCTGAAAGGGTACAGCCGGGACTTCAAAAGAAGTACCGTGCATAAATAAAACGAGGAAAATGTTACAGTAATTATAAATTCTTTATAAGAATTTTAAAACATGAGTTGATCCTCTGATAATTCTGTAGTATAAAACAGCAAACGAAACGTTATTATTCAAACAACCGTAATAAGAATTAAAGTATTACAAAACCTGTTGCAGTTACTAAAATAAGAAATCAACTTGGACTCTTAGCACAACGGTATCGGCTACGACAGCGTAACAGCGAGCGTAGCGTAGCTGCGTAACTAATGTAGCTAGGATTACTACGTCAGCTACGACGTAGCAGCTATGCTACGACTAGGGAACGCAATTTGGAGCCGAGATTAGCAACTTGACATCTCGCGTGCTAAGTCTGTTGTTCAGATTGGTCATTCGAGATCTCGACCGGCAATCAGGTGAGATCTGGTTCTCAAGAATTCGAGATATTTGAGATCGAGTTTCTGCCTACTTTTTAAGATAGGTAATGCGTTTCTTTCATAAGTTCTTAAACATTCGCAAATACATTTAAGCTTATGAGCTGGCAATGTTATTGCGTGAAATTAATGAATCGTTTGGATGCAAGGGATTCAATCATATTGCGCAAATATATTGTATAGGTGTAGGGGCCGCCTTAGAGTAATTGTGTTATATTTTGTAAATATTTCTTTTTCATCTTGAAACAGAAAAATCTACGTTTATTTAAGTATCTAATAATGATCGCACACTATAAATCCATTATTATATTTTACGAGTAAATGGCTTCTCAAGAAGCATAGTTTCCTGTCGCGCGCGCTCTGTCACAAAATCTCGAACGACATTATCTTCCCACGAGATTGAATCTTAAAAAAAGCTTTTAAAATAGATCGAGATTGCATTGCCTAGTTTCTACACGTATTTCACCGTAGGGATCAATGCATCCCAAACATTTTTTGTTGATGATCATTCGTTCTCAGACTAAAACATCTCGCTCTCTGTGAGTATGATAATGCATTCAACAACCATAAGTAGTTTAAGATCCTATAAGACCAAGCTTAAAGCCTTTTGCCTTGCAACTTTACATTTCAGTGACTATTTAGAGGCAATGAAAACCTTTTTATTGGACCTGCGCTATTCGCCGTACTAACACTCGGCGATCTATTTATAATTCAAGCGAAGAGAAGTTCTAACTTTGCATGCCAACGAAGTTGTATCAGTTTGGGATTTAAGTAACTTACCTAGCCCTTTAGCCCTTTAGACGCTGAATATGTTTATTTACTTGTTTAGTAAGTTTGTTGTTTCTTAATTCAGGCATTTTATATAATTTACGCCTTGAGCTAAGTTAAATATGGAAACCGATATTATGTTTAGGTACCTACCTAATAGGGTGGAAGGCGAGAACAAAAGTAGTACATAGATTTGTTCGCGAAACATAAATATGTTACAGGAAAATATGTCGGCGTCTAACATTTCATAAATCTTACGCCTCTACGGTTATATCTATAAGATACTTTTTTATTTTGCTTTGACATCTGAAATTTCGTTTTCACTATTTAGGTCCTTTTGCAAGCTTTTTATAGCATAGTTTTCTTAAATCCTGTTTGCTTTCTGTCAATGATATCACGCACAATATTTGACTTTACTGCGTTTTTATTTCGCCAGGTTTATGGACCAGTTATTAGATAAGGTTGACTATCTGTGAACGTCGCATAAAACTCACGTGTAGTACGTACGAAGTTATTATACAGATAGCACCTCCGCCATCGTCGGCATCACATATCGCGCTGTATGATGCCATCATTTAATCTTACCTTCTCAACCCTTAAAACAACTGGTTGCCGGTGCATATGTCGTGGCCAGATCTTAGAATTGACCATTTCATGAAATGGCCTGTTACAATTGACCATATCGTTTAAACGTCAACGTTGTCAGTCGACGTTTGGCCATATCATTAATGTAGGGTATCCATGGTTTAAGGTGTAGTAAAAATTGCCAAGTAACTTGGAAGTAGCACTCACCGGCTGCTACCGCGGCACCACTCGCTTCGCTCGCTCGTCTCGCGCGCGTTTGTTCACGGTTCTAACCTAAGCTAACCCATTTGGTCAGAGTGCCACCTAGGCGGTGTTAATTTATAATGTTTAAAAACTAATTTTAAGTTGTATTTCACGACGCGGAAGTTGATCGCTTTCCATAATATCATAAATATTTGAAAACCCAATAAAAGTCCATCAACTTTTTTCGCGTGGTCACAAGTAACTTTATTTTGTTGTAAGCCGCCGCCATGATGCACAACAAAAACAAACCGAAATCAACGCCTCTACCGGTGGATAATCTAACTACTTTACGATATGATCTGGTGATGTTTGGCAACATCATGAAGTAGTCGTGCATTTATCTGTTCATATCGTCAAACGTTGAGTATTTAATGATCTGACCAGACTAGATCATGATGTGACCAGCGGTCGATGTTCATTGCATGAAATGATCAATTTTAAGATCTGGCCACGACACATCCATTATTAATAACCGACGAAAAATTTCAACGCAGGGGCGTTCAGAATCATGTACTTAATCCTTGCTATCGATGTCCCTGACACCCTATATAGCATTATTATACGCTTAGCTGTGCCCGCGGCTTCGCTCACGTGACTGTCTATTCTATTGGCATTATACTCATAAGTTAATCGCAACGTGAAGTCATATCCTCTACAACATTGGTTAATTTTGTTAATTTAAACTATAACTTGTTAGTAGGTACGTACCTACTAACAAGTTTGGTTTGGTTTAAGAGCCCTCTTACATTTCGGCGCTGCGCTAAAGAATTCTTGCGATACTGAGCGCACATTGCCGGCGCAGTGAAATATATGGTACTTTTATTTTATTCATAAAAAAATAGAAATAGCAATAAAAAGAATCAAAAAAATATGTAGTTTGTTATTAAGCAAATTTTGGAAATTATTTTAGTATAAATACTACATACGAAAATGATGTAGAACTTCGGATATTCAGACTTGTTTCCAAACCTTTTTAGTAGAAAATTGAATTTGGTCCAGTCATTTTTTCTTTAAATAAAAGACATATAACAAAAATGTATTGTATTATTATAAAAGTATGGGATATGTTTAATATGAGAAAAATTGTTTTGATGAATTATATTCAACAGAATCCGCAAATTAGAGCTCTCAAATGAGCTCTACATGAGTTTTTGCCAAAACATGTATCAGGAGAACGATTATTGCTAGATAAATAAATAAATAATGAAAAAATCGCTTTATTATTATTGTAGAAGAGAAAACGAACTATTTTTATTTTTAAGTAATTGTTATTTATACTAACCAACGAATAGTATTCAATTTCAACGAGGAAATCATGCATCTACACGCATTTTTGTAATAGGCCCCTTATGTATATGAACGAAAGAAAATAGTTCTAGTGGAGCTTGTTCGTATTTCCGAAGGTAAACGATGATTGCCGAAGCGCATAATTTTCCGAAGATATCTGTAAGTATTTAGAAAAGTTGCCAGTGACTACTGCAAAAATAATTAAATAAGTTTTTTTGGGTTTTTCCATAAGAAACACAGCCCAGACTGATTCTTAGCTAGGAGTTTTTTTGGCAAATGGCTTGCCCTTACCTGGAAGTAAAACATATGTGGCGAATGGTGGATGTACATACAAACACTCCTCCTCTTTGTGTCCTCCGTAAGTGCTGCGGCTTATTTATCAAAACTCCCAAAAATTAGGGGTAATATCAGTAACGATATCGAGGGTAGACGTTTGTAGTTACAATTAAACCTTGAATAGAAAAATGGTTACGACGTAAACAAGTCGTTAGTTTAAAGTATTCGTTAATTTGACTATGGTTTTTCCATCTTTGCCAGGCTTTATCAAACAATTGACCGGCAAAATCTCCGAATATTTTTTAAATGTTGATAGCTCGTTAGATAGCGTAGCATGAGCATGTTTTTAAATAATTTGTTTGCTTAGTGACATAGTATTTTTTTTAAATAATCAACCCTGTTTATGGTTTACTGCGATTTATACCTTCAAGTGTTTGATATTTTCAAATTTCTAAATACCGTCAATTCAAGGGTCAGCTTCAAATACAAATAGCAATCAAAACTATTCGATTCATTGGTTTAGAATAAATGCAAAATTATGACCACTTTTGAGTACTTTTCCAAAATCAATCATCATTTCAACCGAAAGAAGTCCACTGCTGGACATAGCCATACTGACAGAATCGGTCGAAGTGGCAGTGCTTGAGGGAGGCCCCAACCACTGCTCTTCGATTCTGTGCCTCCCACATCTATATATGTAAAAATCAATCTGGCACAACGGCTTATTATATAAGCTCTACAAACTCGGTGTGCCAGATCGTCTCGTGCTCATCTTACAAGACTTTTTGTCGAACCGCACCTTCCGCTATCGCATCGAAGGAGCGCTCTCCTCCCCCCGACCCTTACGCGCGGGTGTTCCACAGGGTTCCATGCTATCTCCTCTCATTTTCACGCTGTTCACCAGCGATATCCCTAAAAATAATATGGCGCAGTTGGCTCTTTTCGAAGATGACACGGCCATTTACTATTCAGGCAGAAGCCCCGACGCGATAGCTCTCACTCTCCAAACCGCAGTCGACAAGCTCGGCACGTTGTTCAGAAAGTGGAGAATCGAGGTCGATCCCGATAAGAGTCAAGCGGTTCCCTTCAAGAAACCGAGACTCAAAAAACTAATTAACACGCTCCCTCGACCAATCATCATGTTTGACAAGCCAATCCCCTGGGAGAAGCGAGCCAAATATCTAGGTGTGGTCCTCGATTTTAAACTCTCATTCTCCGAGCACATAAAGCAGGCACGCTCGCGAGCCACTTTCGCTCTCGGTAGGCTCCACTCCGTTCTCAATGCACGAAGCAAATTGTCACTCAAGTGCAAATTGCGTACCTACACGTGCATTAGACCCATTATGACCTATGCGTGTGCCGCCTGGGTACAAGCCAAACCCTATCATCTCCTGACCTGTGACCTGGGTCTTGTTATTGGGCCTAAAAACGTAGTAGGTCCCATGGATCCACCATTTTCGTATGTTCAACCTTCTGCCGAACACCCTGTATAAATAGGAAATTCATTGTCGATTTACGCAAATTTTAACACCCTACGTTTATATTTAGCGTAGGGGGCCTCCAACTACAAACTGCCTTTTTACAGAATATGTTTTGGTCTTGTTTGGAATTTGATTAAAAAGTTGTCGCGAGCAGCGCTCGGTGCCCCCTAAGAGCCGGCGCGCCCGTGTGCGCTGCACACCCTGCACCATAGGTAAAGCCGCCTCTGGGTTTTTCTCTAAAACGTGTTTAGCTTAGAATAAGTTGTTGTTGATCACATATTACTAGTCAATTTTCATTTGAAATCGTTGCTAGAATCGTACATTCTTACATGTCATTGCATACTTAGAAAAATCTATGACGACTATTGTTGGAGATGTCGGAAAAAATCACGCCGGAGCTTTAGATTCAGCCATAATCTGCCGTTTAACGCTTTTAATGATTGTTAATTTCATAATTATTACCTATGCTGCCATCTGTTGAATTTTATTCAAGACTAATATAATTTGTTCGAGTTGAGACCCCATGATCAGGGGAACGCGGAGGCATTTGGGGGCCCCTCAAGACTGGAGGCCCGGGGCGGGCCGCCGCTTTGTTAGTCCGCCACTGTATTTGTCAGCTAATTCGGCTCCTACATATTATTATTGCGTAACAACGGTCTTCTGATTAGCTTGAGAGTACATGGTATTGACAGCAACTCCGGGGAAGAAGCTTCCAGCTATAAATATCAAACGTTATATCAGATATGGTTCCAAAAATCTTAATGTTCTGAAAGATCATTTCTGGTATGATCTTGATTTAGGTACTTATATCCTATAAGTACCGATTAAAATTTGCTTTGAATATTTTGGATTTAATTTATGCAGGGTCATATTAAATTAGGTAGCGAATTAAGAAAATTATCAATATTACGACATATACGTACGACAAAAATAATGATTTGGATGTTTTTTTTGGGACTACGACCTTTGGTGGTACTTGAAGTATGAGTTGAGAAAATATGTTTTTTGGTTTTTTGTTTTATCGTGCTTAGATATCGATACCCACCACATCTGTGAAGTTTACACAAACTAAACTGTTTTTTAAAACTGATATTCATATCAAATGACTACATTAACTGCGGTAGATGATCCCAAAAAAAAACAATTAAATTTTTTTTTTTTTTTTTGTTTGATCATGTTTAGAGATCGATACCCATCACGTCTGCGATGTTTCGCTACATAGTTTAATTTGATCCTGTATTCTCTGCAGAGTTCTCAGCTTATTTATTACCTAGCTAACTGGGGCTGTCAACGCCAGTTTGGTGAATCGCATTTTCGGGAGACTGATCATCCCAGACGTATAGAACTTCCATACGGTTCTGGTCGAAGCAAGACCAGTAGACAGGGTAGAAAACATTGTTGATGATGTAGCCCCCTAAATCTTTAGTTTACGTGAAAAAAAAGAAGGCAATGGCCGAAACTCGTTACTAGAGAGTAGACTAGCATTTGTTGAGTGGACACTGTAGAAAGGCCTGAACTGGACTATTCTAGGCTAAGTTAAGCTTAACTTCATGGCCAGGAGCTACACGCCCGAAACACAAGCGTCTTGCGACAGCAACTGCCGAGAAAACAAATGTTAAGTTGTTTAGAGCATACAACGGGTCACCGCGACATGACTTGCGGAGCGATAGTCGGAAACACGTCTCAAGTCGCATCGCTTGAGAGCGTGAACAGAGACTAAAATAATTGGAATTATTAAAACAAATACGCACCGAATAGCGAGTTTGTTATTCCAGCAACTAGTGTTAGTCCCTTGAGCTTTGTGGTCTATCTATGTGGAAATAGCGCACTTTAAAATTACCTTTTCGTTTGTTTTTAGTTGTTTTTGTACTGTCACGATATTTTTTAAAGTAAGTTTGTTTTTTATAAGTGTCAGCATCTCACAAGTATTACGTTTGTGTTGCTACTACGTGTTATGTTTTGTATTGGTAGGTGTGTGTCTCGCGGCGCACCTCAGTCAACTATACGTAAACCAGTTTTATAACACTACACATATTTATCTACACCTATTTATTACAAAACTACCATCAAATTTTACAACCCCATTATTTACAAAACTATTATGTACATACCGCAGCTTAAAACTTTTGTTTAATTATCATTTTATGTTTTTCATTATTAATATATTTCAAACTGAAACTACTGAATATGCACTGATAGTATTGATATTGTTAAATGACGAATTTATTTTATATTATTACAATGATGACTAAAGGAGAAAAGTTTCTTAAAGTTGGTTTCCTTAATGTCGGTTCATTGGGTACAGGTCATGATAACTTGATTGGTGCACTCGACAGGCATTGTTTTGACGTCATCGCAATTAACGAGACTTGGTTGCGACCGGGCGAGGAGGGGCGCGCTCCGGTGGTGCCAGGCTACCGTCTGCGCCACACGCCGCGGCCGGCAAGTGTGCGCTCGGGTCGTGGTGGGGGCGTTGGCTTTTATCTGCGGCGGGGTATGAGTGCACGTACTTGGACTGGTGCGATCGATCCAAGGTTCGAATTGGTCGAACAAATGTGGTTAACGATCTCATTGAACGGCAAAAGAATTGCTATAGGTACAGCCTATAGACCACCATGGCATGACCTAGTCCTTTTCCTAGATGCCATAACGGATTCTATTAGTTCATTAGGGAATTGCGATCACTACATACTACTTGGCGACTTCAATGTTAATTTGCTAGACACGAACGGGATAAAAACTAAAAATATTAACGAGTTCTTGAATTGCCTCAGTCTTTCACAGTTGGTCACAACTCCTACCCACTTTACAGCATCCAGTGAAACTCTCATCGATCTACTGTGTACTGACCTGAGAGCAAGAAATACTGCGGTAGAACCTTTCGGTTCAATCAACGGTCATTCTATTGTGGTTGGAGAATTTCACATTAAGCGGGACAATTTCAAACCATACTTGGTAAAATTTCGGCCTCTCATAAATGTGTGCACGGAAAGCTTTAATTTAGACTTATCACTTTTAAACTTTGGAACTATTTCGTGGCTTGACAACGTTAATGATATGGTGCATGTCTTTAACACCCATATAATCTCCCTGTTTGATGTCCACGCACCGATCAGGACATGTACTGTAAAGGAAAAGTCGTATCCGTGGATTACAGATACAATAAAAGTTATGATGCGTTTACGTGACGACGCACTTAGTAGATATAGGAAAACGAAAGCTGATTCAAAAAAAAAATATTACAAGGAGCAAAACACTTAGTGATTAGCTCATTGTATAATGAAAAAGTTGCGTATTTTAAGCACAACATAAATAATAAAATTAAAAACCCAAAATTATTATGGAGAAATCTAAAATCAACCTTATCGCCCTACAAGCCCAGACAAGACCTACCGTCGCACTTTACAGATCCTGACCTAATTAATAATAACTTTTTAATTGTTCCCGGTAACCCCGTGGCAAGCATATCACTTATGCAATATTATGAAAATCATAGACATGGTGAAGAAATTTTTGCAATTACTCCAGTGGAAGAGAACGACATTTCTCGCGTTATCTCTAACCTTAAAAGTAACGCTGAAGGTTACGACAGAATTACCCTGGATATGATTAACATGACTCTGCCACACACGTTAAATGTTGTAACGGACATAATAAACCGCTCCATAGTGACGTCTACGTTCCCCGACCTATGGAAAATTGCCTCCGTGAGACCCTTGCCAAAAAATTCAAATCCATCTACTTTAAAAGACCTACGCCCTATAAGTATATTACCATGTCTATCCAAAGTATTGGAAAAAGTCGTTAGCCGCCAATTAACGTTTTTTTTGGAAAAAAATAACGTTCTACCTGATTTACAATCTGGTTTCAGAAAGCAGCGCAGTACATCTAGTGCTTTACTGGATGTTACGGATAATATATTATCTGCCCAAGATAGGGGAATGTGCACATTACTGGTTTTTCTTGATTTTTCCCGGGCATTTGACGCAATAAATATCCCGCTATTACTATCGAAGTTAAACTATTATGGTTTCGACCCCAGCGCTACGCAATGGTTTCGTAGTTATCTTAGTAATAGGGAGCAACTTGTTGACTTGCGTTTGGGTGACGGCACTACCCTTAGATCGACGCTTACATCTGTTGAGAGAGGAGTCCCGCAGGGCTCTATATTGGGTCCAATACTCTTTATTTTGTACTGTGCGGATGTTATAAAATGTCTCCAGAGATGCAAGTAATATATACGCCGACGATGTCCAAGTTTATATATCCTTTAGGCCAGATGAGTACGATAGTGCCATTAAGGATCTTAACGATGATCTTCAAAGAATCGCCGCCTGGTCAGAGGAGAACTGCCTGTCATTAAATCCAACAAAAACAAAATATATGGTATTTGGCACAAGACAGCAGTTGGCTCGACTACCTGTTATATTTGACTTAAAACTTATGGGAGAGCCAATTGACCGAGTGTATGAAGCGCGGAATCTAGGTGTTATTATGGACAAAGATCTTCGTTTTGAGAAACATGTAGCGGACTCGGTCAAAAACTGTTTTTATCGCCTAAAGGTTCTATATAATATGAGGCCTTATTTATCCGAAAGACTACGAGAACAACTAGTGGAAACGCTGATTCTATCCAGGTTGAACTACGCTGACACGGTTTACGGCCCGCGATTATTAGCGCGCACAGACCGCCTCATCCAAAGGGTACAAAACGCTTGTGCTCGGTTCTGTTACAAAATTCCTCGCAGAAGCCATGTTACACCTTTCCTTAACAAGCACTTTTCTTTGAAAATGAAGTCCAGACGCAAACTACACTTGGCTTGCCTACTGTTCGGTGTAGTTAAATATCAGAAACCGGACTACCTATTCAACAAGCTAAGTTGGGTTACGAGTAGACGGGAATGCGGGAGAAGGCAATGCTCGCAGCAGCTTTCGACTCAGTCTCAGGGAACAGCCGCTTTTAGAGGCAGCTTTCGTTATGCGGCTTCAAAAGTATGGAATAACCTGCCACCACCGATTAGGGTAATTAACACTATAGACGCTTTTAAACGACGCTTACGGCAGTACCTCATAGAAGCGCAACGGAAGCTGGATATGGTCACACTAAATGTCTCAATTATATGATGTATGTACCTACCCACTTGGGTATGTGTCAGTGTCTGTGTCGGTGAATGTTGCACTTAAATTTAAATAGGTGCTGTTATACTATACAGTTTTACTGTTGGGAATTACATATTCTTTATATTTATGTTTCATTTTTTTAATTTTTTTTTATCTGACACAAATTTATTTTATTTCAGTATATTGCATACACGTTACAATTATAAAACTGATTTACATCCGTCACATCACACTTTCAGGTCCAGTTGAAAACCAGCGTCAGGCACTTATAGTTGTCTGGCATTTTTGCTGAACTGGGCCTTTTTGGCGCAGCCCTGAGGCACACTCCCCATCAAATTTCTGCTTATATCGCACTTTACAATTTTAATTTGTTTTTTTTTTTTTTTTTTTTTATATTTTTATCTGCTTTGTATTATATTGTGTGCTTTAGTCTGTGCTAAATAAATGTATTTTCTTTCTTTCTTCTTTCAAACATCGCTATAGGTAACTATATGTACATATGTGATAAGTGTCTATATGTATCTGCACCGCTAAATGGATTACTGTTGGATGCCTCTCATGAATGTGGACCTCAGATATTCTCCAGCAGCTTCCGATGTGATAAATAATGGCCATTTAAATATGTTTCGATCTCATTTTGTTTGTTTTTAACAGAGACAGTGGCCTGGTCGGATCCTATGTTGATAATCTTTATTGTTATTATATTTGTAGACATATTAACTCTTTTTAGGGCCTACTGCCAAATATTTTACACCAGCAGCCTTTGGGATAACCATACCCTAAAAGCAAACACTGCCCTGCGCATTCAATACAACAATGCCTTCAGGGCGCTGTTGAGGCTTCCACCTTACTGTAGTGCGTCAGGTATGTTCGCTGATGCGCACACTGACGACTACTTTGCGATAATGCGGAAGAAAGTTGCTTCAGTAATATCCCGAGTGAGGGGAAGCAGCAACAGTATTCTGAAGGTGTTTGCAGAGAGGCTGGATGGGCCTACAATAGGGAGGTTTACCAAGCTACATGTTGGCAACAAAGCTTGTTAAACCTTCCTGTGATTGTTATTCTTTTCTTTTTTTTGTGTTCCTGCATGTTACTAATATAGTTTTTAAGTAAGATGTAATACTAACACCTTATGGGCCTTAATGCCTGATAATAAAATATTTTTATTTTTATTTTATTTTTATTTATTAAGGGGTTCGAAAAAAATATCAAAATATCACAAAGGGGGAGGGTGGATGTAGTGAGATATCATCATTTCAGCAGAATGACGTCCACTGCTGGACATAGGCGTCCACCAAAGTGATAGATCAGATATCACGTTTACCTTTTTATTTTTTCGTCGCCTTGCCAGGCAACGATTATACCTATATTTAAAGATAAAATATTCTGAAACTTTTTATGATACTTTGTACCAAAAACATACACGAGATTTTGGGCCAGGTCAGTCTAAAATTTTATTACGTATCACCAGGGTTAAAAAGTTGCTAAAAACATCGCGTGACTAATGGACGACTCCTTAGCACTAAAAATGTTACTAATTAGCGCTAAAAATCCTTTGGCCAGGTAAGTTTTTTAAATATTTCTTTGATTTACAGACTGTTAACAACAAAATTATGACAGAGCCACGTTTATTGCCATATATATTCAAGTGCGGTTTATTTAAATGTATCCTCAAAACAATTCGCTTTTGTTCATAATAGATCATTAAAAATTTACACTTTATTTATATAATTACTATTAATTACCTACATGATATTCAAATATTTATTATTTTTAAATATGTATTAGACCAGACTTGCATGCGGCGTGCCCATTTGATTTATGACGTCACAATATTATTATCTAAGATAAAATATATTCGAAGATTATTTTATTTATATAAATTTGTAGGTATTTATAGTTGAGTTTCTTGCGGAAAAATATACTCTTCAGAATCGGCAAGGCTCAACAAGAAAGATGCTACTTTTAACTTATCTATTCTTTTTCTCGTATCTGTTATTTAGCTTTCCCTAAATCACTCATCGAGAGTAGCTATCGACTAACATTTGTTTGGAAATTGAACGCAGCATTGACTCTAAACTAAAAGCTATCTTTAATACTACAGATCAATTCAGACATTCCAGTCTGTGAGATTTCAACTACTACCGTTACAAAAAGGAACAAAACACAATTTACATTTCTTTATCAGTATATTTACATAAAATAAGTAATACAGCATTAGGCCTTGTATTTGATAAGATGCTGATGTCATCAAAACTTATGCAAGGAGACCGTTGGTTGTGAAGGCAGGTAGATGCGGAACCGTTCTCCTGAAGTCATCGACTGTGCAGCAGAAACTGTATCCAATGTCAATGCGGTCAGGTTGCCAGTTGAGCCAGCTGAACGCGCTGTTGTTGCGACAGCGGTCCGTGCAGAAGGTCAGGGCTTGCACCTCCGCCTGCGTGTAGTGAGGGTTGTTGATGCTCACGAATGCGGTGCCGATGCGGCGAGATGCATCATACACCACCTGAAAAATAAAAAAGATAAAAATAAATCGTTTTTTTTTTTTTTTTAAAGAGCATAAAAGGCAGGACTGATAATTGAATGCGAATGAAAAGTTGCGAAACAGGGAACTACAAACTGAACAGCATCCATACATTGACGACCAGCAACGACCCGTCAATCAACCAATCAACTAAGCCTTTTGATGCTGAATATGTGCAATAGCCGATTCCCGGTATGTTGCTTCTTTGGCTAGCTAACTCTGCAACAAACTAACCTGCCACTGCTACGCACGTTTATTTTTTCTATTATTTAGGATGAGATTTTTACCTTATAGTAGTAAAGCGGTACTGGGATCTGGTTGCGCTCCGGTATCAGGTAGATGTCAACGAGGCGATTGTTTTGATCACGAAGCTGTGTAATGCCGAAGGTACCCGTGTAAATGACAGTGTTGTACCCAGCAGCGCCGATGCGAGCACGGAGGTTCTACAATTATATAAATTAATGTTAAAATGTTTGATCTATCCATTACATTTGAATCCATCCATTTGTCATCTTGGATATTATATAAATGGTTGATCAAAATCCTCGACGAAAAGCTGACCTGTTCCAGCCAGTTCCAGTTACCAGCGTTGAAGGGCTGCCATTGAGGAGCAGCATTGATGAAGTAGAAAGTAGCGCGCTGACCGGTGGCGAAAACGTAGTCACTTTTAGCGGCAAGATGACCACGAGCCATGAACTGGTGGGTGGTGACATATCGGTCAGCTAATGCGGCTCCAACATATTGAGCGACGGCGGCCTTCTGGCTAACTTGGGTGTACATGGTATTGACAGCAACTCCAGGGAAGAAGCTTCCAGCTGCAATAAAAAAAAAAAAAAATATCTATACGACTCTATGATTTCCAAAGTTAAATGTGGCTAAGTGAAATGTTCAATAACTTAATCGTATCGTCTGTTTTCATTTACTGTTACTATGCTAACGAAAAATAACACGCTCAAAGTACGGACCAATGCAAAAACGACAAAACTGTTAACTGTAATTACCTAACCAACTAGGTCTGTCGACGCCAGTTTGGTGAACTGCATTTTCGGGCGTCTGATCATACCACACATACAGAACTTCCAGGCGATTCTGGTCGAAGCAAGACCAGTAGACTGGGTAGAAGACATTGTTGACGATGAAGCCCACACTGAAAAAAAAACACGTTATCAGTTTTTACATACAAGAAACCAAACCGTATCACAAGTCATGGTCAAAGTCAACTACTTACCGAATAACGATGTTGTTATTGAAACAACGTGTGGAAGTGGCTTGAGCATCATGAAATGCGTGTGCAGAGCAAGTCAGCTGACCGAAGGCTCCGTTGCCGTTCAACCAGCCGGCACCGGACACGAGATTATTGTTCACACACGTCGCTGTCTACAGAGAAGGATACAAGTTTAATAATTTATACTACTCATTCCATTGTTAAATTGCATTATAATTTCTTTGTTTATATTAGAACTTACAGCGACATCTCTAGTCGCCGCGATGTTTGGGTGCAGGATGGATCGCCCGGAGCCGGTACACGCGACCACGACTTGTTCACCGGTGTTGAGTTGTATCTGACCGGTGTTGCCATTGGCGGCCAAGTACCTGTTACCTCCACGGAGGTACACCGGCTGTGGCTGTCCAAGATCTCCGTTTACTCTGATCGTGCAACCTGAACACAAATTTCGTGTGTATTATAAATGAGTTACAGAGACATGAAGATGCATCAAGCCAGAAAAAAAAATTCCTATATTTAAAAAGTTACCGCTTCTGAGTTCAGCTTCAGCGTTAGATGATGAATTAGCTGATCTGGATTGTTCAAGCTCTAGCCAGGCATCGAGGTAGTCTTCAAAATCATCTTCGCCGAGAACCAGAGCCAGTTGTCCAGGCTCCGGTATTTCAGTCGGCAACGCTGCCGCTACAGCCAAAAGAGCTGCAAGCACTAACACTGAACGCATGTTTGAGTATGGCACACCCTGCACTGTTGTTCTGGAGGTTGGCGACTACATTTTATAGTATAGTACAGTTGTATTGGATATTTTATCAAACAAGATTTGCCTTACCGATTAATTCTCATTATCAGTTTTTTCATAATAACTCATGAAGTTTTTAAATTTTTGAAAGTTCCGTAGGTTTCAAAATAATTATTTAACTTCTAACTTGGACTACTTAGACTTGAACTTTTTTAACTTCTAATCTACAATTGAGAAATCCCTGCTTATCGTGGGGTTGGGGACTTTTTACCGACCGTTTCTTTGTTTCAAGCAAGAAAGTGCTTAATTCCTCGATACTACTCGTATAGTCAGTACCAATAATTACCGTCCTTGCGAGTGTTGGCACGATGATTCACTAGATTGGAGGAGCTAACACAAACTCATTACAAATAAATAGGTTTTTCAGGGATATGGAATGTGATTTTTTCTAAATACATACCACTATATTTACCTTTTGTATTAAATGAAATATTCATACTGTGCATGCATGCATATGCATATTGAAATATGAATACTGTGTTAAGGGCTGGTCCTAGCAAACATATTCTTTATGGATCTCTAAAATTAACTGATAATTGGTATAAATATAATTACACACCCGATAAAATATACAAATATCACTTAGATAAGCCCGAATATACATATGTACAATATACATATACCACAATAATTGATTTATGACGTTTTAAAACAATCTATAAGATCTTAATATTTTTAAGATAACTATTATGTATATTCACACTCTTGCCAATGAGTTTTTACCAGTATATGTTATGTTATATTTATTATAGTACGAGTACGGTCTACCTACAATAAGCCGCAAACAAAAGTGTAACCACAAAGTTTGCTTTAAATAACACAAGAAATATAATTCATTAGACGTTTATAAAATTGTTATTAATATATATGTCAACAGACTTTTTTTTATTTTTAGAATTATTATTGTTGTATTGTCACTCTGGTATGACCTGGTTGGTGGTAAAAACATCAACTGATAGTTATTTATAAAGGCTGAGTAGACTGTAGTATCATTTTTACTTATAAGTATTCCGCTGCGGCAGACCAAGGTGAAGAGGACGACATGAGCAGCGATCAGGAGTCAGTGAAAAAGGCATAAGGAGGCCTTGTCCCTACCATAGGCGTACCCAGGGTGGGGGCAGCTGCCCCCCCTGGATTTTCTATGCCTAAGCACTGTTGTCGGTAAAAGTTATGTTACAGCCACGTTAAGACTTACTTTACAATCACAGTATCAATTAACAGTACAGTATAGTACATCATGTATTATTTGAGTAAAAATCTCGCTGCTTGGCCTTTCGTAGTATACCTATCATACATAACCGACTTTAAAGAGGAGAAAGTCCTATGTTCGGCTGTTTTCTTTTTTGTTTACAAGCTCATTGATATTTTCGTCAATTGTGGACCAATTTTGAAAATTGTTTCTTCATATGATTTTTAAAATTTAATATTGGTCCACAATTAGCGAAAATATCGATACACATACTTATTTAAAAAAACACAGATGAACATAGTACTTCCTCCTTTTTTGAAGTCGGTTTAAAATACCCGAACGCAGCAGCAATATGAAACTATGAAAAACATGTGCGGGGAGGAAATTTCTGATTTGCCCTGGGCCAAAAGCTGGGTACGCCCCATGTTCACTGCGGTGGGACATTACAGACTAGATAGATCGATAGATGAATGGAATGATTGTTTTGTGCATAGTATGAAGCTGATGAACAGAGGCCCGATCTGAACACGTGGGCGGAGCCAGGAAAATTTTAATGCGATATTGCCAAAACATTATCACATTATCCTTTTTGCCTTTGCGCCGCAAAGTTCTAATTTTGCGAGTCTACCTATAAATGTTTTGATGTCGAGTATTATTCACAAAATCTGGGCTGGTGCCTGACCAACCAATACGAAATATCATGATATCCATCACCATTATTGACATTATCGTAATAAATAGCATGTTTTCACAAAAACTGAATGATTAGCGCACTTTGATTTATTTTACGGCAATGCATTGAGTAAGTTAAAATGTGGCACGACGTCACTCCCCGGTAGATTTTATAGTGACTTGGGACGTAGCGAGCCCCACTCGCCAACTTTAATGCGTTTTATATAAACCATAAACCAAATGTAGTGAGATATCATCATTTCAGCAGAAAGACGTCCACTGCTGGACATAGGCGTCCACCAAAGTGATAGATCAGATATCACGTTTACCTTTTTATTTTTTCGTCGCCTTGCCAGGCAACGATTATACCTATATTTAAAGATAAAATATTCTGAAACTTTTTATGATACTTTGTACCAAAAACATACACGAGATTTTGGGCCAGGTCAGTCTAAAATTTCATTACGTATCACCAGAGTTAAAAGTTGCTAAAAACATCGCATGACTAATGGACGACCCCTTAGCACTAAAAATGTTACTAATTAGCGCAAAAAAATCCTTTGGCCAGATAAGTTTATAAATTATTTCTATGATTTACAGTCTGTTAACAATAAAATTATGACAGAGCCACGTTTATTGCAATATACGTACATATTCAAGTGCAGTTTATTTAGATGTGTCCTCAAAACTAAAAACAAAACAATTCGCTTTTGTTCATAATGGATCACCAAGAATGTCCACTATATTTATATAATTACAATTAATTACCTACATGATATTCAAATATTTATTCGATAAGACGTGCATGCGGCGTGCCCATTTTATTTATGACGTCACAATATAACTATCTAAGATAAATATATTCGAAGATAATTTTGTTTATATAAATTAGTAGGTAGTTTTTTCCGGAAAAAATACTCTTCAAATTCAGCAAGGCACAACAAGAAAGATGCTACTTTTAAATCATCTATTCTTTTTCTTGTATCCATTATTTAGCTTTCCCTAAATCACTCATCGGGGGTAGCTATCGACTAACATTTGTTTGGAAGTTGAACGCAGCATTGACTCTAAACTAAAAGCTATCTTTGAAACTACAACTAACAAAAAAAACTACAATCAATTAAGACATTCCAGTCTGTGAGATTTCTACTACTACCGTTAGAAAAAGGAACAAAACACAAATTACATTTCTTTATCAGTATATTTACATATAATAAGTAATACAGCATTAAGCCTTATATTTGATAAGATACTGATGTCATCAAAACTTATGCAAGGAGACCGTTGGTTGTGAAGGCAGGTAGATGCGGAACAGTTCTCCTGAAGTCATCGACTGTGCAGCAGAAACTGTATCCAATGTCAATGCGGTCAGGTTGCCACCTGAGCCAGCTGAACGCGTTGTTGTTGCGACAGCGGTCCGTGCAGAAGGTCAGGGCTTCTACCTCCGCCTGCGTGTAGTGAGGGTTATTGATGCTCACGAACGCCGTGCCGATGCGGCGAGATGCATCATACACCACCTGAAAAATAAAGATATCATGGCTTTAAAGATAGAAATAAACAACATCGGATATTGTTAGACAAAAGAGCTTAAAAATCAGAATTGAACATTTGGTGCAATTTAAAATTTGCAAAAAAGGGAACTAAAAACTGAACAGCATTCAAACGATGATGACCAGCAACGTCTAAACCTGTCAATCAACCAATCAAATCAGGCTTTTGCAGTTCACTTCTGAATGCAGGCCTCTCCCACACTTGTAATTGCCGATTCACAAGCACCAAGGGCCATTGATCCTTCAATAGACATGGCCAGTTCGCACTGAACTGGGCACGTCTACTCTGCAACAAACTAACCTGCCACTGCTACGCACGTTTTATTTTTTCTATTATTTAGGATGAGATTTTTACCTTATAGTAGTAAAGCGGTACTGGGATCTGGTTGCGCTCCGGTATCAGGTAGATGTCAACGAGGCGATTGTTTTGATCACGAAGCTGTGTAATGCCGAAGGTACCCGTGTAAATGACAGTGTTGTACCCAGCAGCGCCGATGCGAGCACGGAGGTTCTACAATTATATAAATTAATGTTAAAATGTTTGATCTATCCATTACATTTGAATCCATCCATTTGTCATCTTGGATATTATATAAATGGTTGATCAAAATCCTCGACGAAAAGCTGACCTGTTCCAGCCAGTTCCAGTTACCAGCGTTGAAGGGCTGCCATTGAGGAGCAGCATTGATGAAGTAGAAAGTAGCGCGCTGACCGGTCGCGAAAACGTAGTCACTTTTAGCGGCAAGATGACCACGAGCCATGAACTGGTGGGTGGTGACATATCTGTCAGCTAATGCGGCTCCAACATATTGAGCGACGGCGGCCTTCTGGCTAACTTGGGTGTACATGGTATTGACAGCAACTCCAGGGAAAAAGCTTCCAGCTACAATAAAAAAAAACATATATGATATCTATACGACACTATGATTTCCAAAGCGAAATGTGGCTAACTGAAATATTCAATATCTTAATCGTATCGTCTGTTTTAATTTACTGGTACCATGCTAACGAAAACTGTTAACTGTAATTACCTAACCAACCAGGTCTGGTGACGCCAGTTTGGTGAACTGTATTTTCGGGCGTCTGATCATACCACACGTACAGAACTTCCAGGCGGTTCTGGTCGAAGCAAGACCAGAAGACTGGGTGGAAGACATTGTTCACAATGAAGCCCACTCTGAAAAGTTTACATTACATTACACTAGAAGTTTTTACATACAAGAAACCAAACCGTATCACAAGTCATGGTCAAAGTCAACTACTTACCGAATAACGATGTTGTTATTGAAACAACGAGTGGAAGTGGCTTGAGCCTCATGAAATGCGTGTGCAGAGCAAGTCAGCTGACCGAAGGCTCCGTTGCCGTTCAACCAGCCGGCACCGGACACGAGATTATTGTTCACACACGTCGCTGTCTACAGAGAACGATACAAGTTTAATAATTTATACTACTCATTCCATTGTTAAATTGCATTATAGTTTCTTTGTTTATATTAGAACTTACAGCGACATCTCTAGTCGCCGCGATGTTTGGGTGCAGGATGGATCGCCCGGAGCCGGTACACGCGACCACGACTTGTTCACCGGTATTGAGTTGTATCTGACCGGTGTTGCCATTGGCGGCCAAGTACCTGTTACCTCCACGGAGGTACACCGGCTGTGGCTGTCCAAGATCTCCGTTTACTCTGATCGTGCAACCTGAACACAAAATTTCGTGTGTATTGAACTAAATGAGGTACAAAGACATGAAGAGGTATGCATCTAGGCAGAAAAAATGATTCCTATATTTAAAAAAGTTACCGCTTCTGACTTCAGCTTCAGCGTTAGATGATGAGTTAGCTGATCTGGATTGTTCAAGCTCTAGCCAGGCATCGAGGTAGTCTTCAAAATCATCTTCGCCGAGAACCAGAGCCAGTTGTCCAGGCTCCGGTATTTCAGTCGGCAACGCTGCCACTACAGCCAAAAGAGCTGCAAGCACTAACACTGAACGCATGTTTGAGTATGGCACACCCTGCACTGCTGTTCTGGAGGTTGGTGACTGCATTTTATAGTATAGTCCAGTTGTATTGGATATTTTATCAAAAAAGATTTGCCTTACCGATTAATTCTCATTATCGGTTTTTTTCATAATAATTCATGAAGTTTTTAAATTTTTGCAAGTTCCGTAGCTTTCAAGAAAATTCGTTAACTTCTATCTTGTATAATCTACTATTGAGAAATCCCTGTTTATCGTGGGGTTGGGGACTTATTACCGACCGCTTCATTGTTTCAAGCAAGCAAGTGCTTTTCCTCGTTATTATGTCAGTACCAATAATTACTGTCCTTGCAGGTTTATGCACGATGATTCACTAGATTGGAGGAAACACATTTCAAATAAATGGGTTTTTCAGGAAGATAGGTGTAATATTTCAAAATACCTGCCACTATATTATTTACCTCATGTATTAAATGAAACATGCATCCTGTGCATGCATGCATACGCATCTTGAAATTGCATACTGTTTTAGGGTTTGGTAATTGATATAAATATAATTACACACCGGATAAAATATACTGTTGTAGGTATAATTTTTATTTATACATTTTCCGCCGCGGCAGACCAAGGTGAACAGGACGACACGATCTTGACTCCTAACATAAGGACTGATCCTCATAAGCTGCGATCAGGAGTCTGCGGAAGAAAGAAGAAGTGGGAGATTACAGGCTAGATAGATTGATAGATGAATGGAATGATTGTTTTATGCCTAGTATGAAGCTGAGGAACAGAGGCCCAGTCTAAACACGTGGGCGGGGCCAGGAAAATTTTAATGCGATATTGCTAAAAGATTATCACATTACCTATAATCCTTATTGCCTTTGCGTCGCAAAATTGTAATTTTGTAAGTCCACCTATAATTGTTTTGATATCGAGTGTTATTCACAAAATGTGGGCTTGTGCGTGACCAACCAGTGCGAGATATCATGATATCCATCACCATTAATGACATTATCGTAATACGAGTATGTTGCATGTTTTCACAAAAACTGAATGATTAGCGCACTTTGATTATGAGTATCTCGTTAAATTTGTACTTTATCACGATGTTTATGAATTAGGATCATAGCAAGTGGCAACAAGGGATGTTAACTAAAAAAAAATTATCCGTCTTGCAGATTATTAAAAAATATTGGACACCTATTTTTCTTTTTTTATGTAATCAAAAGATTACGGCAATGCATTGAGTAGGCAATACGTTTAAATGTGGCATGATGTCACTCCCTGGTGGATTTTAAACGGACTTGAGACGTAGCGAGCCCCACTCCCTAACTTTAATGCGTTTTATGTAAACCATTTTTTATTAATATGATAAAGCAAAAATACGTGTCTAATATTTTTGTATTATCTGACTGATGGACTAAATAGTTTCTTTTTTCCTTGTCAACAACCCTATTAATGCATTGGATCATAAGTCTCACCTACACCTACTCAATTTTTTTTTCTCAGGGGGAAACGAAATCTCTAAAGGTGGCCATTCACGGGCACTCAACTCTCTATAGCATTCCACGACAACACTCCAAAAACCTTCCAAAATCTCACGTCGATTGGGTAGAGTGGTAATTTTTTTTTAATGAAAACGCGAGGATTGTTGGAAATGGAGTGCCCGTAAATTGCCACCTTTAATCTGACAACATATCGCCTAAGGTAGCCAACAGTCCAGGCCTGCCGACATCAACGACGAGGCGGAGTGGTTCCGGGAGGCCATGTCCGAAATATGTGACGTGGCAATGCCCCGGGTCCAGCCCAGACGTGCTCAGCGCCAGGTGTACTGGTGGTCGCGTGAGCTGACCGCTTTACGCGCGGCGTGCGTTGCTGCGCGCCACTTGTACGCCAGGCACCGCAGGCTCCGTATCCGCCCGCCGGATACGGAAGCCATTGAGGCGGAGCTGTACGCCGGGTACAGAGCGGCGAAGACCGCCCTCCGAGCGGAGATCGAGCGGGCCAGAGGAGAGGGCCGTAAGGAGTCGCTGGAGACTCTGAACAGAGACCCGTGGGGGCGCCCATACAAATGGGTGAGAGATCAACTCCGCCCATGGGCTCCCCCGCTGACGCAGTCTCCGGCCCCAGCTCGTGGAGGACGTGGTGAGCGCTCTGTTCCCTTCGCGAGGGGAACATACTCCCCCGCCCATGGCTCCGCCTCCTGCGGTGCCCGATGCGGACCACACAGGTGACGACGACGACGACGAATCTCCGGAGGTGACCGGGGTAGATTTGAGAGTGGCGGTACGTAGGCTGAATGCCAAAAATACCGCCCCAGGACCCGACGGCTTACCTGGAAAAACCTGGGTTCTGGCCTTAGAGGCTCTCGGGCCTCGACTTCGAGGGCTCTTTAACGCATGCTTGGAGAGGGGCCAGTTCCCACTTCGTTGGAAGACGGGGAAACTGGTCCTCATCAAGAAGCCGGGGCGCCCGGCGGACTCTCCGTCCGCTTACCGGCCCATCGTGCTGCTCGACGAGGTGGGCAAGCTCTTTGAAAGAGTAATTGCAGACCGCCTTGTCGGGCAGCTGGTGCGAGTGGGGCCGGATTTGGCGGACAGCCAGTTTGGTTTCCGCAAGGGGCGCTCTACGGTGGATGCCATCATGCGCGTTCGAGCCCTCACGACGGGGGATGCTGTTGCCCGGGGTGGGGTGGTCTTGGCGGTGTCTCTTGACATCGCCAATGCGTCCAATACCCTGCCCTGGAGTTGCATTAGGGAGGCACTCCGGTATCACCGGATGCCGACCTACTTCTGTCGAGTGGTCGAGGCCTATTTGACGGACAGGGCCGTCATCTACCCCGGTCACCACGGAGAGTGGAACCGGCGAGAGATGTCGTGCGGTGTCCCGCAGGGATCGGTCCTGGGGCCGCATCTGTGGGACATCAGCTACGACTGGGTGCTGCGCGCCGACCTCCCTAGCGGCGTCAGCGTAGTCTGCTACGCTGACGACACGCTGGTCCTGGTGCAGGGGAGGTCGCATGAGGCGGCGGCCGAACTAGCGACACGTTGGGTTGCGACAATCGTCGATAGGATCCGGCAACTGGGACTCGAGGTGGCCTTGCACAAGTCCGAGGCCATGTGTTTCTATGGTCCTCGGAACGCGCCGCTGTCGGGTTCCCAGATAACGGCGGGAGGGGTTCACATCGGTGTCGAGTCGACGATGAAGTACCTGGGACTCGTCCTCGACAGCCGGTGGAACTTCGTGGAGCACTTCCGACGTTTGGCTCCCAAACTGCAGAGGGCTGGGGCTGCTTTGAAGCGGCTTCTGCCCAATCTAGGGGGTCCAAACGCCTCCTGCCGGAGGCTCTACGCGGGGATCGTGCGGTCCATGGCCCTTTACGGGGCACCGGTGTGGGCGCGTTCATTAAGGCTGCGACCAGTCCAGCGATTGAACGCGTCCCAAAGGGTCATGGCCATTAGGCTGGTCAGAGGATACCGCACGGTCTCCCGTGAGGCGGCGAGCCTCCTTGCCGGACTACCGCCATGGGATCTGGAGGCAAATCGATCGAGTTGCGCGAAGAGGCGAAACGCCGGGGTGTAACTCCGCTGCCGCGAGAAATCACGGCACAGTGGACAGAGCTCCGGCGGGATCTCATGGCGGCATGGAGAGTGCGATTGTCGCAACCCAGCGCTGGGCACGCCACAATTGCGGCGGTAAGGCCCCTCTTTGAGGAGTGGCTAGAGAGGCGCCACGTCGTCCTCACCTTCCGCCTGACGCAGGTCCTCACCGGACACGGTTGTTTCGGGAGGTTCCTGTTCAGGATAAAGCGGGAGGAAACGCCCGGGTGTTACCATTGTGTGGATCGCCCGGAGGACACGGTGGAGCATACGGTGGAGGTCTGCCCGGCTTGGGCGGGGCACCGCCGTGTCCTCACGGAGGCGATCGGCAGCGGCGATCTCTCGCGTCCGGCCCTGGTTCAGGCCATGGTCCGGAGCGAGAGTGCATGGGAAGCCGTCACTTCCTTCTGCGAAGCAGTAATGCTCGCGAAGGAGGAGTCGGAGCGCGCGAGGGAAATGCAAGATGCGCGCCCTCGCGCCTCTAGTCGCCGCAGGAGACGCCCCGGGCGTCGGGAGTCGCGAGCCGACTTCCGGCCACCGTAGGCGCGGGCTTGCGGACGGTGGGCAATGGGTAGCTCGCCGTCCGATTAGGACCAGGCCCGGGTCGACGGCGCGTTGTGTTCCACGCGCGCCTCAAAGAGATGTCAGCACCAACAGACGGGGTCCGTAAGGGCCAATGCCTGCCAGGGTTGCGAGTTTGTCCGAAAGGGATATCGCGGCCCCGGCACACAGGCAACGGCACGGAACGGAACACGGGTGGGTTTTAGTCAGTAAAAGTCTGACACTCCCTCTCGCTCCGCCCAGAGCGGGAGGAGTCATTTGATGATTTCCCACCCAAAAAAAAAAAAAAAAAAAGGTAGCCAACAGTCAGAATTGTCGGACATTTCGTGAGCGACCTGCTCACAAAATGTCCGACAATTCAACCGCGGCGTCGTAGAACCTTTCTCTTTTGTCAAGAGGTTCTTTTAAGTATTGTTTCGAGCCCTCACTTAGAAATCGTCGTTAAGAGTCTAAGTCCTTCGATGTCGGATATTACCTCAATTCTTTTAACACAATGGCCAGAGTAATGTTCTGTAAAGAGAATCCGTTGTCCTCTTCAAGAATATAAATGCCTTTCTCAGACTTATTATTTTTATTTAGAAAACATAAATTAAAATTATTTATACTAAAGAACAAAGATGACAAAAATAGTGTCTATAAATGTTAAATAATGTATCACAAACGCCATATGATTATTCGCCCAGATTCGGGCGAGTCACAAATAAGTCATGATTTTATGATATACTCGTAGATATCAAAAATGGTAACAGCCTAGGTAATTTTTTTTTGTGCCATCGCGGAACACTATATATTCGCGTATATCCAAAACCTACCACGTTCGTGTAAACCCTAATAAATCCTGTAAAAAAAATACTCTTAAGTATTGAACGATATTGGAAATTCCCAACATGTCGACAGTCAATCTTATTGATCACTATCACTTATTACTTAAAAGTAATAAGTGATTTGTGAGTATCTACAATTATCATTTCAGATACCAAACAAGTAGTTTAAAAGTTGTGATCAATATCTAATAGTATTGTATTGTTAGTACCTACAGTAATTAATTTCGACGTCACGTAAACTTGTCTCGTGAGCTATAAATAGGGTCAACGTGTACCTACTAAACATTATCAAGATAATTTTGCGAGCACCAATCGCTATGCTTAGCCAGCTACATGCCATGTTGCCACGGCTCTACAAAGTAAAACAAGAAAAATAATGGGGTTTATTTATAAACGTTGCTTAAAGTTAAGTGCCGTTTAACGTCAAAATGTATGGTTACCGTTAAACAGTCGCTAATCATTACTTAAGTTTAAACAAACTATAGAAATAAACCCATCGGCGCACTTACGGTGGGGCAAGGGCATCTGGCCCACCGTGGTCCCTGACTCGAAGCAAAAAATTATCAAAATGAATTATTCATTTGCTAAAATTCAAAATTACCGCGTGAAACAATGCAGTATCCATGAATCGAGCGTGCAGGCGTTGTTATCGAGCGAAATTCCTATTACTTACCGAGTTTATTTACTTCTGCCCCACCCCTTTAAAATGCTGAGTACGCCCATGAATAAGCCCCTATTTATCCCTACTGGATGAACCTTCAAATCTTCGGGTAGCCATTTGAAAAACGACTAAGTACTTATGTTTTGGTTCTGGAAAACAAACAGTTGAAACATCATCATCATCATTTGAGCCAAATAAAGTCCATGCTTAATAAGCCAAAGTTCAAAAATTCACTAGTAGATCCAAATGAAGAATCGATTCGTTATTCGTATGTTTTAGCAAAATATATTACAGCATCCGAGAGGACCTCAGAGTCGCAAGTCATCAATCCACCCGCCAAACTGCAGTTATGGAACTACGAGTATTATTTGAAGATTAGTCGCAGACATAAACATTATTTTATTGCAGCAGTTTTTATTAGGAGCCCTCTTACATTTCGGCGCTGCGCTAAAGCATTCAGGCTTGTGCAGACCACCACGGCACCGGTTATTGTTATACTGTGAAGTTTTCTTAGAAATTGTATTGTTCGTGTCGCGTCGCGCGACAAGTCGCGCTGGTCTGCACAAGCCTTTATTGCGAAACTGAGCGCACATTGCCGGCGCAGTGAAATATATGGTACTTTTATTTTATTCATAAAAAAATATAAATAGCAATAAAAAAAATTGTTTGTTATTGAGCAAATTTTGGAGATTATTTTAGTATAAATACTACGTACGAAAATGATGTAGAACTTCGGATATTCAGACTTGTTTCCAAACGTTTTTAGTAGAAAATTGAATTAGGTCCAGTCATTTTTTCTTTAAATAAAAGTCATATAACAAAAATGTATTCTATTATTATAAAAGTATCGGATATGTTTAATATGAGAAAAATTGTTCTGCTCAACAACATAAATAACGCAATGAATGTTGTTGCACTGTCAAAATGAAACAGAATAGTAGTAATAGTTTACGAAAATTTGTTGCGTAATTAGATCTTACCTCTATTACGTAGTATTATATTGGTATAATGTAGATGCCCTCAGTGGGTAGGGCAGTGCATTGTCTGACACTCACTCATGGAGCTAAAAGCATAAAAATGCTAAAAGCTAAAAACATCTTCAGATGGGGGCAGGACGAAAAAAAAAAACAAAAAAAAGTGGAATTGATTAAATTCGTCGAATTTATTTCAATAACGTAGATATATAGCAAGATTAATTAGCCAGCAACAGTCGAAATATCAATAGAAGTCGTTTGGCATGCATGTTAAGCGCGTGAAAACAAATCAACTTTAATCCGAACACATAGCTGTATTAGTGATAGATTACATTAACAAAAGATAAAATATAATAACATAATTAATCACCTATTAATTACTTGATAACAATCTGCCTAGCTTAGATTGTTTTCTTAATGATAGCCTGAAATGGGTGTGTTAGTTACAAAATAGTTAATGTCAATGTAACCTATTAACACTCAACAGGAAAGGTAAATAAATAAATTCTGCTAAGCATTGTATGTATTTTACAAATTGCCCATTAATCCATAATCAAACTTATCAATCGGAAATGCCAAAAGGATCAACATCGATACAAATCCAAAAGAGATCAGGCTTAAGAGGCTAGAGTCTATCTTCGTCATAATGATAAGCCAAACTATAAACAGAGTCGGTGAAAGTCGTGAAAGTCTTCGATACGTAAAGCATGGCTACTGGTTACGTAAAAGACTCACACAAAATTACATCTCGATTGGCTAGGTTATGTTTTGCTAAGCCACTGCTGCGATTTGTTCGAATTCGTTTTGCCAATTTCTAGCAAATTCCATTACCTAATGATCATTATTGCTAGATAGGTAATCTCCAAAACTGTCAATATTGTTGATGGCGTTGATTCGGTTGCACTGGTTTCGAAACTGAAATGAGCTGCCAACACTACATTGTGTTCAAATGTGCCTTTTGATACGCAGCAATGATTTCATCGGTCTGAGAACAGTAGGTGGGTACAGGGGAGAACGTGCTGGGCGAGCAAAATACAAAGAGTAAGAAATACCTTCCTATTAACTTTATATGTTGCCATTGTGTGCTCGACACTTTATCAAAGAATAATGCAGTATACGTGCTCTTATTATAACTTAACAATATTATGAAATAGTTGAAAATGTCATAGATTCCAATTTGTGTCCGACACATTATTTCCACACATCATCTTTGTGAATGCTAGCGATGGGCTCCTGATTAAGTAATAACAGCCGCACGGGTCCATCGATCAGGTATAGCTACGCTTGCCGCGGTCAGTCCGTGGATGGATGACCATTTTTCTTATATACCGAGACCCCTCCGTTGCCTCGGAAAGCACGTTAATCCGTTACTCCCGGCTGTCATTCTTGGATCTTTGACAGTCGTTACGGGTCGTCAGAAACCCGAAAATCTGACAACGTGCTACCCGCGTGTTGTGGAGGTCAGACAGGCAGTCGCTCCGTAAAATACTGGTATTCAGCTGCAATCCGGTCAGATTGGATTGATTGATCTTTGTTGATGCATTCACGACAAAAACGGGATGTTTTGGAAAAAAAAAAGAATTGTATTTGGTGCCTATTCTGATAAATGCTGTGGATAAATGGTACTAGAAAATATCTTTAACACTATAAAGTTGGCTTTCAAAGCTTGTGCATGACCTTTTCAAAAAAGATGGTAAGTATCGGTCATACGAACAGCACTTAGAAAAACTTTTAGAAAACCAAAGTCTACGAGCAATTAAATCCTCAATACCCCTAAATATTAAAGATTAATTATAATAAGCCTTGGTCAACTGCAATATTTCTCATCAATTTAAAGTAGGTCATAAATAAATTGTGTTTTCTCCAACGAGATAGCTTTCCTATCCGTGCCTTCCAATTCGCTAATCGTATCGTTTCCGGTCAGTGCATGTGTTACACCCACTCCCAGTTTTTCCAACCCCACCTCACACCACTTCCTACGTATAGTGCAATATTTTAACATCGAATGCAATAACTGACCAAACAGCGATCATTTTATATTTCACTGATTTTAATCAACGTAATTGTTGGTCACACAATTAGTAAATTGGGCTCACTTTGAACAATAATGGATTGATTCACAATGCTCATTTATTTCTGACATTATTATTGCGGTTCTTCTTTGGAAGTTTAATTATAATATTTAATATTTTATTTGAAAAAAATACAGAAACAATAGCTAAACAGTTGTGGCGCGAAATTCAGAGATAAGTCGTTATTTCTAGCCTATCCCATTGTTCCGTTGATGGGACCCATACCCAGCAACTTAGCATCCTATTTAGCTTAGTTGATAGGGTTCATAGGAACACTACATAGTATTGTGCAATCCACAAAAATTTACCCGATTCTAATATTTTCTAAGCCATGTGAACGTCTACAAACCAATTACTGAAACATCGACCTCCAAGGTAAGACCGAATATCCTATGATGTCTGGGATAGTATATAGTATACGATGCATGGAAGGTTCTGTATTTTTATATAAAATTACCACCTGGGCACCTCTTTGAAAATTGTTGAATGATTGAGTCGCTTCAGTTCTCGATATTAAACAAATATTAACATAACTTGAAAAAGAGAGAAGCTCGTGGCTAAGTAACAATAGCCGCACTGGTCGATCCATCAGGTTAAGCTACGCTTGCCAGGGTTGGTCAGTGGATGGGTGACCATCTTTACATACCGAGAATCCTCCGTGCCTCGGAAAGCACGTTAAGCCGTTGGTCCCGGCTGTCATTCATGGATCCTTGACAGTCGTTACGAGTCGTCAGAATCCCGAAAGTCTGACACCAGTCTTACCAAGGGGTATCGTATTACCCAGTTACTGGGTTGTGGAGGTCAGATAGGCAGTCGCTCCATGTAAAATACTGGTATTCAGCTGCATCCGGTTAGACTGGAAGCCGACCCCAACATAATTGGGAAAAGGCTAAGCAGATTGATTAACCTAACTTGAAAAAATCGACAAAGGATTCCTTACGGTACCTATATTAATAATAAATCTATAATAGAAAAAGTTTGTTTGTTTCCACACAACATTAATAAATCAAGTCCGGATACGACGTCATTTAAAACTTCCACCAGAATTTGTTTGATGTTCGAGCAAAATGTACTCGTAACGGGTAGGGACCCTACCTACCCTTAAAATGAGTGTCACATGAATTGCAAAGTAACTTCGACTATTATAGAAGTCGGTACATTAATATATACGTATAAATCGTCTGTTAAATTGAATAAATTTACTTATAAAATTTTCTATGAGAACCGGTAGAGTGTGCAAAATTGGATAAACGTTCAGCATTCAAGTAAGATTAATGGTTCTGATAGGATAAATAGGTGGAAAGCCCCAGTGGATGGGTTGAGTGCATTGACGCAAACCGCCTGCATCCTGCTATATACTCGTAATGTCTCTAAAGCCAATTGACTTTAAAAATCAAGTTCAAAAGAAGGTCAAGTTTCAATATTTATTTAAACCCAACCTCTACGGCAGTCATGTTGATGAAAATATTGATGACATTGATTAATACCCCAAACAAAAGTTTGTAGTTAAACTATTTTGGGTTATATTAATACCGGTGCTTATCTCACAGTATCACAAATTTGTATAATCAAGGAAATTGCGCACCGTCATCATAGCTCGTTTACTTGGGTCGCGGGACGGGCCGGGGCTTCTGAATTAAATCATTAAACTTATGCCAGAGCTGATCCCAACTACTATAAATGGATAAAACTATGCCGCGATAAGCTTCATTGCCAACCCAGTCCAATTAAACAACTATTTCACAGCAAGTAGCCAATTTTATTTTAATAATTTGCCAATACGTTCTAGGTTCTAATGCTGCTGTTATAATTGATGTTTTTTTCCATAATTACTTACTACACATTCCCACCTAGTTAAATACTTTATCCTTCAGAATAGGCATCTTTGTTGAAATAAAAGAGATTCACTCTATTAAGAGCCTCATGTAAAGTATATTTATTTTGCTCACAATAATCCAAAGTGACAATGGAGACAAGTTTGGCTTCCTTTATTTTAAAGGTTCAATAACGATGAATACAAGTAAAGGCGTGTATATTGTACTCATGTTCTCGTATATGAGGCTGTAATTTGAGAAAGGTCATTGAATTAGTAATATTTCAGGGTACGGGTCGTGGGCCGGGTCCTGGGACTGCTTCTATTACCCGGGTGCTGTATACCGACGGCGACGGTACCGCGAAATGAGAGAAAATTAGCTCGCTCGGTTCACCTATGCTGGGCTTATAGCGGGCACGACGTTATGCTGGCATTCAGTTTTAAGAAAAATCTTAAACCCAATAAGGATTCTACACTAATTACAATAAAATAGGAAATCCAGTTCAGCAACATTCATTGTATTATTTACGTTGCTGAGCAAAATCAAATCTTTCGGGCTATTCCACTAATCCCAATTGACAATCCCCATCGGTTTAAAAATAAAATACAAACAACATATTATTTAAGAATCACGAAGTCTGTATTTGTTACGGAGGTAAAGGAATCATTGATTATTTTTATACTCAAACAAATTAAAGTAATGGGTAAATTAATAGGCTAAGTGAAAATTTAACCGTCATGTCATATTGAAGTCTAAACTTTACTACAAAATAATAATATAATCTTTTAGAGATCAACTTTTAAATTACTAACGTAACTTTGTGATTAATTATTTAAGAAATTTTTGTTTTGTTGAGTCTTTACCTAGGTCTATTGATGGTACGTATTAATAATAATTGTAAAGCTATGTGACTTTATTACAAAAATAGGTTAAGGTCCCCAAGTCCTTACGTAGATCATGTGGGGCCACTTTTGTTAAAAATTAAATCTCGTAAATGTTTAAAAAAATCTCTTCCACTTCTTGAAGCATCCAGATACAAACATTTAAAGACATTAATAATAGCTTTTTGCTTTATTTATTTGCGTCAATATTTTTCATCATTACAGACAACTATTTTATCATAAAGCTGTTAAGAGCGTCTCAAACCTACGCAATTGGATGACTCACAGTGAATGTAATAGATTTTGATTTAATAAGCATCTTTATTCACGAGATAATTTTTTTTTAATAAAAGGGGCATCACTAGACTTTGATAAAGACTCAACTAAACAAAAGGTAAACAAAGGTTCTAAAATATATAATCACAAAGTTACGTTAGTAATTTAAGTTAATCTTTAAAAGATTATATTATCATTTTGTAGTAAAGTTTAGACTGTAATACGACATGACAGAAATATTTTACACTTAGCCTATTAATTTACCCATTACTTTAATTTGTTTGAGTATAAAAATTATCAATGAGTCCTTACCTCCGAAAGAAATAAAGACTTCGTGATACACACAATACAATAATATGTCAATATATGTATAATATGTCGTTAGTATTAAATTTTTAAACCGATGGGTATTGTTATATAATTCCTCCCCACATACTTCAACTGAATGAGACGAAATTCAAATCTTGTATAAAACGCACACTATGCAGGCAGGCATATTATAAGTTGGGGGATTACATCGCTGATAAAAATGCTTGGCTCAATGCTGGTCCTGCTCCACAACCACAACTATTTGATTAACATTTGAAAACACTGTTGGAGCTGCTGAAGAGTTTAAGACTATTTTTGCATTGTATAAAATCAATTTCCTTTGTATTATATAATTTCAGAGCACAGGTGTGAGTACTATGTACTAAAGAGCTAACATTTACCGGGTAATACGTATTTTATTGACGTGAATGTGCCCTGGCGGCTGTGAGTATGTCATGCTCACTCAGATGTCTCGCTGATGGTGGCGCGTGTGTTGGATCATTTAGCTCCCTTCAAAATGGTTGAGCTGAATGGTGCTAATCCATGCGTCATGTTCGTGAACGGGCGCCGTCAGTTGGGACTGGTCAACTCTTAGCTGCCTTGGCTGATTTAAATTTTTGAATTGTTCTTTGTTTTATATTTTTATTACGAACGCTTCTAACGTGCACGTCTTTCTACATTGTTCTCACATGTTTAATTTCAACATGAATGATGTAACAAATACTTTGTAACAATTTATTTAAAAGAGTGTCCGTGGAGTTTCTTGCCCGTTCTTCTCCATAGGTACCTACCTACTACGCTTTGGAATGGGCAACTAGCTTCATATTTCTGACTGACCGATTCCTTGACAATCCAAAAGTGCCTGTAAATGGTTTAATTGAAATAAATGCTTTGAGTTTGAGTTTGAGAATTGTCAATGGGGATTAGTGGAATAACCCGATGTTTTAAGCGTATGACGCAAAGGATGTCAAAATGAAAGGCATTGCAATCGATTGTCATTTTATGTGTGTGACGCAGTTACCCCACAGCTCTACTATTTTACAATGGTTGATTTTGTTTAAATTATTAATTGTATCATATTCGGAAAATAATAAATTATGTAATCTAATGATAAAAATGTAACATAACGTCACGCCGGCGTCATACATATAATATGATTAAATATAAGTATTCAGTCATATATCCTAAAAGTTTACATAATAGTTTATAATATCGGAACTTCTAAAAATCTGTAGTCTGTAGTAGGTACATAAGCCATCGTCAGACCATAAACCACGCGGTTCAATCTAGCAAGTCGTCCGTAATCTTTATGGGATCAACAGCCATCCAGTGTATGATGATCCATAAACTTGTATCGAGGTAATTTTACAGAATTAACTCCATCCCGCTGACCACTGAATAAGGTCGTATACTATGTAGTGAATCTATTACTCTGCTCGTAATACGAGACTACTACGTTGAGCCCTTTAAATACGGGCCTAGGTTGAAACGGCTGTTTGATTTCAGTTAACAAAAAGAACTGACCGGTATGTTCCTTTAATTAATTGAAATGTAAAAATAAATTATATTGAAACCTTAATTGTTTATAAAGGTAGTTAATATTTTTTTTATTGACAGGAAACCAATAACAATATATATAATAATTTATTATACTATAGAGGTATGAGGAACAGGGGGTAAAGTTCACTCATCCTCCATAGAAAAGGGAGGATCCTCCGACCAAACGGGTATTGTGTTTGTTGGGCTACTGCCCGACGATTGAAGTCGGGACGTTGCATATATTAGTATGCTTGTTGCGCGGTAAACTCTGCTTGTGCAGATGCAGGATTTTACGTGACGTCAGTGCGATGCGTAGTTCGCATGTGGCGTTCCAAATGCGCCACAATACATACATTAAATATTTTAATTTAATATCACTCCAATCTAAAAACGTTGACGAAAAAAGTTATGTTTAAAAATGCCATTTGAGCGGAATTAGGATGATCGTAGCGTTGTTATGTTTAACCTCTCGATTACTCACACACCTACCTTAAAAAGATAGCAAGCCAACGCTTATTGAAACAATAAGTAGTTTAACAGTAGTTACGTAAACAGATCTCCAAAAATAATCGAATGAACGTTTCGTAGCAAATGTACGTAGGTAGCGTAGCGGCGTAGCGGCTACGAGCAGACCCTAGTCTACGTGTCTCTACGTACAATAAGTGCTGCGCGCTACGCGGTGCTTGCGTAGCACTTATTTATTGTTCGTAGTCACGTATTTCATACATCTTGAATAGTTATTATTCTTTGCCAATTTGTGGTTGGAAAAAAATGGTAATGCCCAGTAGTAAAAAAGAACCCAATTATTTTAATGGCTTGTCATTCGGTTAAGTTCAGTCAATAGGTATAAGCAACTGTCCTGTTTAAATCGCATCTGTGGTCTAGTGGTTAGACCAACTGTCTCAAGCCTAGAGATCCCGGGTTCGATTCCCAGTGGGAGCTAAATTTTCTGCTTAATTTGGTTGGTGGTAGGGCTTGTTTTAAGTCCGCCTGGCTAGCTGACTGGTAGCTAGTTACCACCATCTTATCTAAGTCAGTCGCCATAACAACAATGTTAACAGCATTGTTGTGTCTCGGCAGTTAGAGGTGAGATAGCCAGTTCCTCTGTGGTTGAGGATTCCGGGTGAAGCTTGCTTCCACCTTCGGCCGGATCATCACTTACCATCAGTTGATCTGCAAGCCAAGAGCTTCCGCGGAGTGGTTAAAAAAGAAAACTGTCATAACCAGTGTTACCTACATTCACGAATCTAGATTTCATAAAATACCTTTATCAGCCAGTTAAAGGTATCTACTGTCTTTATTCAGCTAACAATGTAACCGTGGCGATGCGATCTACGACCGTGCGCAATACAGAACTATCTACTTCATCAGATTAGTTTACCAGTTTTATAAATATTAAAGAGGCTTATTTACCATAGTCCACTTAATTCCACTTTGCCCCACCTGGGGCCGCTTAGTGGGGCGAAATGGAATATTTTTTAATAAATTAATAGGTAATTCCTGCTAACAAAAGTATTCAATGTCTCCAAGCAATTATAGTCTATTATAATAAATTGACAACAAAGCGAGAGAGAACTTCCAATTGTGAAACGGTTATATTCATGGAGAGTGACTGCTTGTTTGAGGGTTATTTTTCTGGTAAAATGTGACAATTTAAAAGACAAAGGGTCCATATTCTATAGCTATAGCTATATTCTTACTGACTTAAATATAAAGGTGGGTACTGACCGGTGTTATGGGCCATAGTGTATCATTCAAAGCGAGGATGTTACGTTACACCGTGTCCTAAAATCCCGTGTAACATGCTCGTTTCGAACTCTTTGCTCGCCCGTGCTCCAGATTCTAAACACAATAGCCAAGATTCGACGCGTGTGGCTCGTGCGCTCGTGACGACTTGTTGCGGGCGTAGTGAATGAACCGCGTAACACTCAAAGGGGTTCGCCAGAAAACCTACAGCGTGCGGAGAACTCGAAACGCCATTCGTGCTCGTTTCCACGTACTGACTGCACGAATGCTCGCTTTGTACCATGTTACATTACACCCCGTATCACCAGTCATTACCCACTTTTAGGTATACTTTATTACAAGGAATGTTGTCCCTTCTCTAGCTGTGCTTATCCGACTCACACTTGGCTAACCAACGGCTCGTACGGGCGAGAGTTTTATGTTATGTGGTGATAGTTAAATTAGTTTTACGACTGAATCCCTGGTGTAATGGAAGATTAAAATGGTTGGTTTTACAGTTTCATCTCTAGCGTGGTATCCGCATTAAGAATTATTTTATATTTGTGTTTTAATATACACACATCACAATAAATACTCCGTGATATTTTAGTCGTCTTACAAAAGCAGCCCATTTCATGTGTCCAATGACTACTAAACAATCATTAAAAAATAATTATATGTATAAAACCATTGATTATAAAACAGTATATAAAACAATAGGGCTCGGGGCGAAGACAAGGTTTCGTAGATTATATCTTGGTGCGAAGCCCAGTTGACGGACGTCAGAAAACTCGACTGTCAAAAAGAAGGCCCATCATCTGTTTCTACACATGGCTTCTAGAACATTCTAGCTAGAAGCTGCGCCTATGATGGACGAGCGGATTGTGGCAGGACCGGTTCGAAATAAGTTCGCGTCATAGTGTGTATTTCTTTCTACGGTTTTCTGACCTATTAGGTACCTACCTATGATCTAAATTCTCCTAAAATTCCTGGCAAAGGAATCATGTTACAGCAGTCCGTTCAAATACAGAAACCTCCATCCATAGAGTCGGGACCAGAGGAGTCCTTTTGTTCAAATGCTTTGTAATGTCCCCTGTGTTTGCTGAAGTAGATAATTACCTATTAGTAGTGTGTTTGAAGATCTACTTAATAATCTACCAATGTATTATATTACTACATACTATAGTTATGTACTACACATATCTATCGCAAACAAAAAGGTATTAATGGCGAGTCAATCTGTTGATTATCACTTGGTAAGTTGTGTGGGTACGATTTTATCTTAGAACACTTTATCGTAAAAGCTTTTGAGCAATAAAACAACGAGTACTACGAGCATTACAACATATAATATTATACAAAGAAAAGTTTTGTTTGTTTGTTAAGGATTCACACAATCACGGCTTATCCGATTACATTCAAATTTTCACAATTGACTCCGGCTTATAGTGGTTCCCCGTATCTACATAGGTAGATGACATCAAAATTGCGAAAGTATGATGAAGCAACCCGACAATAATTCCTGCATAGGTATTTATAATATAACGTGGGTATTCTTTTGTAACTAGAATTAAATCCACCGTGACTTTTACAATTTGGATACGGTGAACCATGGGTAAAACTTTTTTTACAAAAAATAAACACTAGGTACAAAGTGAAAAATAACTTTAATTTCGGAAGTCAGTGGCCTAAAACTAAAAAACAATACAAAACACGCTAGTCTAGATGTAAAAGTGTTTTTTTTATTTTTCTCTTGTTAGTTATTGTCAAACTCAAACTCAAACTCAAGTTATAGTACTACTTATTATGTAAAAAACAGTGTCAGGAAGTATTTTAACATAATCAAGATACACAAAGTGGATTAAATACTTATTATCGAAGCTAATCCAAAAACTAACCAAGCATGCTTCCTCTAGCAAATGAAAAAAATATTTTCAAAATCGGTTCACGATTGACGAATAATAATAATACATATAGACGAACATATAAAAAGAAAAAAAAAACATATTCCAGGCCACATTTAAAATATTTAAATCACACACAAATAAATTCCACGACTAAATACAACATCAACACAAATTAAATCATTCAAATTAAATCATTCAAATTAAATCATTCAAATTAAATCATTCAAATTAAATCATTCAAATTAAATCATTCAAATTAAATCATTCAAATTCATATTCAATCAATCATCATAATTAGCTCATAATGAATCATTCATTACAGTAGTCTCTTAAGTGCGACACTATATAAACCTCCTCCAAACTCCTCTTTTTTTGAAGTCGGTTAAAAAGGAAACAATTGCTTTATCGTAAAACATAATACTTTATCGTAAACTATACATTTTGCTATATTGTGCCCTACTGCGACACTGCGGCGGAGTTGCGGTTTATCCGATTAAATTCTAAACTACGTATACAGGAAATAGGTATGAGATATATCCTTAAAAGTAAAGTTGATTGCAACTTGCATGCAAGAAATGATCATTGGTACTGATCCTAAAAGGAAAATTGCTGAGCAATTTAAGGTTGATTAACCATTTCAATTAAAATGGACTTACGCTGCTTATGGAACATAATTATATTGATACAAAAAATATATCACTTTTAACAGATTAGATCTGATGCTAACATGCGATACGACAAAGGTCGTTGATTAAAATATATAATCAATTTTAGATTACTGAAATTATGACAGATTACACATACATAATAAATTGTCGGTTAGATTAGATGCTCCACAGCAGCCCACGGCGAAGCTACGCACTTGTAATTTGCATGAAATTATAGGCAGGATCATCCGCTTCGAACATTAAACAAACGTTCCAAAAGAAAAAGAAACCACTTCTGATTTTGTATATCGTCGATATCGATAGTAGCACTGGCAAGCAAACTGCTCTTGTCTAAAGGGCAGCCCGCAGAAAAATAATTTGGAGGTCGACACCATGCTTTTGCATCACAGGTAGGTAATTCCCAAAACATCCAAGAATGCCTGCATCAGTTAATACAATACTTAGATTAACATCAAACAAACTTCAACGCCATTATCTTCATCTGGGTACACGGAGAAACTTCATTGATTGCACCATTTACTGAGACGAAGGGTCTCATTAAACTTGGGTAATTATTTATCTTCAAAACTCTGTAGCTACTGAAGTTGCCGGAGATCAATTTCGTGTACGTGATAGGTGAGCTACTTTCGGAGTCTCGTCGAAATTGTTGCCCTAAGGTAATCTTAATACTTATTACAAGTTTACAGAGAACTGATTTGATTAAGTTAATATTTCTGATCTTAATACGTATGTACATTTATTTTAAGTTCCATTCATTTTATGGTTCCGTATCTCCGAATGAAAAACGGAACCCTTATAGGATCACTCGTGTGTCTGTCTGTATATCCGTCTGTCACAGCCAATTTGCTCCGAAACTAATGCACCGATTAAGTTTAAATTTGGTACACATAACGTAATGTAACGTTAATAAATGAATTTTGAATATTGGGTCACTTTTGGGAGGTAAATAAGAAAAAAAAACTTGAGAGGTGTCAAGGGACACCCGGATGGAACGAAGTTCAGAGAGAGAGAGAGACAGACAGAGAAACACGCGCACGCCGCACGGCTTACAAGCACAAAGTGTCGTTACAACTTTTGGTCTTAGTTTTTTCCGTCTAGGCCCTTTCATAACGCGCGATAAGGAACTTCGTTCCAAAAAGTTTTGCTCACTGTACCGTGTATGGCTGCCTGTCCATTGAAGCGGAGCGAGGCAGCGGAGAGGAGAATGGCAGCGAAGTGGAGCGGAGTTGCAGACAGTGTCTGTCCATTGATGCGGAGCGGGGTATGGGAGCGAAGTTACGGACTGTGCGGAGCGAGGTAGCGGAGCGGTTTTGCGGACTGTGCGGAGCTAGACCGAGTTCTTCACGCGACGAGTAATAATTCCCCGCTCTGGTTCCCCGCTCCACTTCTCCGCTCCGTTTCCCCGCTCCACTTCCCCTCTACGCTTCTTCGCTCCGTTTCCCCGCTCCGCTTCCCAGTTTTGTATGAATTTTTAAACTATGTAGTTCGCAAATCCCTGTCCACTAAAGCAGAGCGGAGGTTTTATGCAATTCTATTGGTTAATATTGGCACACCGCTACTCCGCTCCTCTCCTCTCCGCTCCAGTGGACAGGCAGCCTTAATCAAATGAAAGGGCTTTCTGTGTGGGTCTTAAGTATATTTTATTAATTTTAAAATAAATAGTTTTAAAGTTATTTAAGTAAATTGGCCATTCCTCCCCCCCATTATGCCCGAAACTACTAAGCCATTATTTTTTATATAAAATACAGAAAATACTTCTATACTAATACGAGTATATAGATTACAGGAAAACTTATAAGAAGTCTATTGTCTTAAAATAACATGTTACAATCCCCCAATATTGTGCGAACAAACTTAAATTTGCAGTTGGAAAGTATCGGGGAACATGTTTTTCAACTACAATGTTAAATTTGTTCTTGGGATAAATTCATCCCAAGTACGGAACCGGTCAAGTGCGTGTCGCGTGTCGGGCAAATTACTGTAATAACAAGTAACTTGTCGCCAAAAAACCGGTCAAGTGCGTGTCGGACCGAGCGCAAAGAAGGGTTCTGTACTTGGGATGAATTTAGAAAGTTTAAACTTGTCACAAGTTTAAACTTGGGTGCTTGCTCCATTCAAGATGCTCTTTGATCATTTTGAGTACCTTCTAAGCCCCACTTGACAAAACAACTAAACACCTGAAAAATATACATAAGTATAGAGATGTTTATTTAATGAAGCTATATTTAAGGAGTAGGTACTTACTTGTTCATGTTGAGAGGGAATACCTCTAAGAAATGATAAAATGCATTTATTTTATACCTAGGTTTAGATGAAGTTGTTACATAATTATTTCCAAAAAAACCGGCCAAGTGCGAGTCGGACTCGCGCACGAAGGGTAACGTAGGTACCAAATTGTGCGTGACGAGAAGTCGGACCGCGCAGGATCGGTGGGACAATTCTCGGGCGAGGAATGCCTGCCGGTCGCTAAGGTGCCGACGGTAAGGAGAGGCCGAGGTCGCGTGACGGTGACCTCGAAACCAGGGCGTGGCAATCGCGATCGCATCAAGCGGCCCGATACCCCCCCAGGAATCGGCGGGGAGAGCGACTCTGAGGTCTCATCCGGGGCCTCAAGCGAAGAGCCGGAAGGGGTCACCGTCCCTCTAAAGGGCACGAAGGCACAGGCTGGTGCCGCTGCGAACCGACGAGGCCGCCAAAGTTGTCGCTGGGGGCTCCAATTCGGAACGAGCGGCCAGGTTTGCGGAGGTCGTAGCAGCCGCGATTAGGAGTGTGGCCTTGAAGAAGCTGCAGTCCTCAAAGGACAAGGCCATACCCGCGGCCACGGCCTCCATTATGGCGGCAGCGAGGGAGGCCATGTCCGAAATATGTGACGTGGCAATGCCCCGGGTCCAGCCCGGACGTGCTCGGCGCCAGGTATACTGGTGGTCGCGTGAGCTGACCGCTTTACGCGCGGCATGCGTTGCTGCGCGCCACCTGTACGCCAGGTACCGCAGGCTCCGTATCCGCCCGCCGAATACGGAAGCCATTGAGGCGGAGCTGTACGCCGGGTACAGAGCGGCGAAGACCGCCCTCCGAGCGGGGATCGAGCGGGCCAGAGGACTGGCCCGCGAGGAGTCGCTGGAGACTCTGAACAGAGACCCGTGGGGACGCCCATATAAATGGGTGCGAGATAAGCTCCGCCCATGGGCTCCCCCGCTGACGCAGAGTCTCCGGCCCCAGCTCGTGGAGGACGTGGTGAGCGCTCTGTTCCCTTCGCGAGGGGAACATACTCCCCCGCCCATGGCTCCGCCTCCTGCGGTGCCCGATGCGGACCACACAGGTGACGACGACGACGAAGAATCTCCGGAGGTGACCGGGGTAGATTTGAGAGTGGCGGTAAGTAGGCTGAATGCCAAAAATACCGCCCCAGGACCCGACGGCTTACCTGGAAAAGCCTGGGTTCTGGCCTTAGAGGCTCTCGGGCCTCGACTTCGAGGGCTCTTTAGCGCATGCTTGGAGAGGGGCCAGTTCCCACTTCGTTGGAAGACGGGGAAACTGGTCCTCATCAAGAAGCCGGGGCGCCCGGCGGACTCTCCGTCCGCTTACCGGCCCATCGTGCTGCTCGACGAGGTGGGCAAGCTCTGGGTGGGGGTGGGGTGGTCTTGGCGGTGTCTCTTGACATCGCCAATGCGTTCAATACCCTGCCCTGGAGTTGCATTAGGGAGGCACTCCGGTATCACCGGATGCCGACCTACCTCTGTCGAGTGGCGAGGCCTATTTGACGGACAGGGCCGTCATCTACCCCGGTCACCACGGAGAGTGAAACCGGCGAGAAATGTCGTGCGGTGTCCCGCAGGGATCGGTCCTGGGGCCGCATCTGTGGGACATCGGCTACGACTGGGTGCTGCGCGCCGACCTCCCTAGCGGCGTCAGCGTAGTCTGCTACGCTGACGACACGCTGGTCCTGGTGCAGGGGAGGTCGCATGAGGCGGCGGCCGAACTAGCGACACGTTGGGTTGCGACAATCGTCGATAGGATCCGGCAACTGGGACTCGAGGTGGCCTTGCACAAGTCCGAGGCCATGTGTTTCTATGGTCCTCGGAACGCGCCACTGTCGGGTTCCCAGATAACGGTGGGAGGGGTTCACATCGGTGTCGAGTTGACGATGAAGTACCTGGGACTCGTCCTCGACAGCCGATGGAACTTCGTGGAGCACTTCCGACGTTTGGCTCCCAAACTGCAGACGGCTGGGGTTGCTTTGAAGCGGCTTCTGCCCAATCTAGGGGGTCCAAACGCCTCCTGCCGCAGGCTCTACACGGGGATCGTGCGGTCCATGGCCCTTTACGGGGCACCGGTGTGGGCGCGTTCATTAAGGCTGCGACCAGCCCAGCGATTGAACGCGTCCCAAAGGGTCATGGCCATTAGGTTGGTCAGAGGATACCGCACGGTCTCCCGTGAGGCGGCGAGCCTCCTTGCCGGACTACCGCCATGGGATCTGGAGGCAAATGTCCTCGCGCATATGTGGGAGTTGCGCGAGGAGGCGAAACGCCGGGGTGTAACTCCGCTGCCGCGAGAAATATCCCATATTTAAAAAAAATACCTTGTGAATCGGCGTTTTTAATATTTATTGGTTAAAAACAGTATAATATGGTACATGATATACAGAATTTTTAAATTCCTTACTTGTTCAGTTGTTGCGATAGAGCTCGTACAAAAATGGTCTAAGACAACTTTTACGGACACGTATTTCTTCATTTTTGAAGATAAAAAAAAATCTAAATAATATTGTATTCAAGTCGTTCTAGACAATGACAGGGCATGCCAGGGTATTTTTTTAGTTTTCAAAATCAAACGTTTATTGTTTGGTATTATAATTTTTATTATTCATATACTAGCAGAAATAGAAATGCACAATCTGTGAAAATTTCAACTATCTACCTATTACCTATGACGGGAAGCGGCTTAGTAATAAGGTTCCGTTTGGCACCCTTCGGGTAAGCAACCCTAAAAGTCCTATGAGTCTTTGTTACATATGGATAACAAAACATCCATTTCATTACTTATTTTGAAAGTATGGCCAATCCTGAGTAGGTATTATAAATGCGTAATAACATAATTTCCTCGTAAGCAAAGATTATCATCAAAATAATAAAATAATATCATAGAAAGAAAAAACAAAACAAATCATAGAAAGGGGAGGATTCTCCGACCAGACGTTGTCTGGTGGGTTACTGCCCGAGGAATGCAGTAAACACTGCTTGCGCGTAGCAGGATTTTGCGTCACGTCAGTGTGATGCGTAGTTCGCATGTGGCGATATAGATGCCCCTGCAGAAGTAATCAGCTGTATAAAATTATGATTAATTGTGATTACAAGCTTATTTTTATATGAATGTTTTGGCTAATAGCCCGATAGGTAGGTAGGTATAAACACTGAGAAAAGGTACCCTTAATGGTGAAAGGTTTATAATCTACTAGCTTTCTCCCACGGCTGCGCTCGCGTGGAAGTCGCAAATTATCCCTTGAAAACGTACTACCTACCGGGATAAAAAAGTGTCTTAGGTGTTTTTTTTAAATTATCTTTCTGCCTCGTCGAAACTGAGTCGAAATCCTATGAGTAACATAACATAATGATTGAATACTATCGTGAATTCATGCAAGCCTAGTACTTTTTGTTAGGTGACTACTCAGAAATTGTGCACAACATCTAATGATTGAAATACTGTATCGTGAATTCATGCAAGCCTAGTACTTTTTGTTAGGTTGTGCCAAGATTCAAGTTTATAAAAAAATCGGAATAATATTTTTCATACAAACAAAATCCCCCCCTTTTGACCCCCTTAAAAGTTGAGTTTCCGAAAACCTCTTCGTAGTTTTGCCCTACATTACATATATAAGGAAGCCGTGTGCAAAATTTCACGTTCCAGTTCCAATAGTTTCGGCTGTGCGTTGTTAAGTTAGTCAGTCAGTCAGTTTCTCCTTTTTTACCGACTTCAAAAAAAGGAAGGTTATCATTTAATATAATATAGATTTAAGTCAATTGTTTATACCTACCGTATCGCATATTTTATCTTTTCAAACAGTCACCTGCGAGATATCAAGCCCTCGATGCTTGATGACACGCTTTCTAGACTTGCACTCACAACACTTGCAGTCACAAAAACATTATAAATCTTTCCTTTAATTAAACCAATTTTAAATTTATAAAGTTAATTTAGTCACACATAGCCATAATATTTTGTGATTAGGATTAATCAATTCGTTATAAACCGTCTGATGAAGTTGAATAACAGGAAAATGAGTTGATTTTCCTGATGTTTCACGAAAATCGCCTGAATCACAATATTTTCTTACAGGCGCGGCGTAGTATCTATCTTGTATGTGATGTGGATCGACGATAAACTATTTATTAGTTTGTAAATATTTCAGAATAAAAATGGCGCGTTCATTCATTCTGCCAGCAGCTATCGTAGCTGCAGTGGCTACGCTACCCACGGACCTATACCGGTGAGCTAACCGAGGTAGTTTTAAGTGAGGATGACTTCGAAGACTCCTTGATTCCTGGCTTGAATACAACCAGCTAAGCACAGAAAGAAAGAATGTTTGTGCCATTTCCAGCACAACCACAAAGGGGTAATTTGTTGACTTTTTTTTGTTTTTTTTCGTGTTGTTTTTTCTGTTTGAACGATCTCGGACAGCCGCAGCCTTTATACATGCATAAAGACCACTACTTAGAGCCCACTGTTAACTCCAATGTCATCAACTTCAACACTGGTCATCGCCTGCCCAGGCCGCAAGATTCTGCACCTGAAAATAAATGCTTCCGTAGACTTAGCTGTAAGTATTCAATGATCTAAAATAATTTGAATCATTTTTTGTCGGAGCGATGGAACTGCGACCAATCGGTCGCCAACAAAGTTTCGGTATCGACACAACAATATCGAAAATTTTAAGAATGCGCAACAGATCTATTTTTGGTTATTACGCATTCTTTCCCACGATCAGAAAAAAAAATTATAAGGAAGTAAATTTAAAAACTTTCCTTTTGAAGTAGAATACACACAGCGGTTTTTAATTTATATTGACAAAGCCCTATTTAATACAAATACAAATTAATTTTCAGACAGCAACGTGTGAGAGCAACGTTTAGTTTCCGGCGTCGTCAGTCGGTTGGACGGTAATGGAGCGTTCAGTGGACTGACTTGCTCTGAAATTCTGAACAGCGAGGATGAATTAACCACTGACAGACGTTATAATAACAACTCTGTTATTAGGTTTGTGGACAAAATAATAATGTTTAAATAATACTAGCTTGTGCCCGCGGCTTCGTGCGCGTGAAGGTAGGCCGGGAAATTATCCCGCGGGCACGAGGTGCTACCGGAATAAGAAATCCTAACCCAGGCCAAAGGTCAGTGTGCCAAATTTCATCCAAATCCGTTCTGCCGTTTTAGCGTGAAAGCGTAATAAACAATCAAACTCACGTTCGCATTTATAATATAAAATATGTAAAGTTACGATTATGCTCACGAGACAAAAAATTAAATATTTTTAACGAGGTATTTTTATAACTTTGGTCAGTGACTAACTTACCAAAGACCGTTGGTACTTATTTGGGGATTTTGGCAAGCACAACAACTCCAAATACGGCCATGTGGTGATTGGTTTTCCCTGTGACGTTGTAAAAGGTATAGAAACAGGAAAAAGGCACTGACAACTCCATTTCAGGCTTTTTCGATCATTATAATTAAGTATTCATGAAACTCATGACCTAATTACATATTAAATAATAATTATTATTATTTATTTCATCTTCTACCAGGGTTGGGTTCACAGTTGAGGGTGGGTCCCTTTGAATTGGTCGTGCTTTGACCAGGGCCGCCTCGAAGTTCTTTACGATGGGTACAAACAGAACAGAACCCCCAGAATGCTTTACCACAGACCAGTGTTAAAAGACCAGACAGCTTTTCCGGTAAGAAGCATTTTTTTTTTCTTAGAGCCCTTCTGTGTAGGTATTATCACTAGCTTCTGTTGGTAGTAAGCTGGCTAACAAATACATTACTAGCGTACAGTTTTTTCTCGTGGTCACCTTGCTGCTTAAAATGACTTTATTTAGGCTAACGGTCAGAGAGCCACTTTCTACTCATCAATGCTGCTGCTCCTCAGTGGCAGCCCTTCAACGGTGGTAACTGGAACTTGGTGGAACAAGTAAGAACCTACTTACTTTAAAAAAAGTTTACGGTTCCTTCAATTGCGTTGTAATTCTCGTACAATATTAGGCCGCTCGTCAGTGCAGTTAATGTTGGATTGCTGGTTATGGCTCGGTATTGTTCTATTGAAAGTCCGTACTACGCTCAAGATCAAAGGTTACCACTGACGTACAGTCGACTGTACGAGAGATGGATAAGTACTTGCATCTGCAGTTGAATAAACTTAATTCTATACTGCTCAACAATTGTATCCGGTTCATTTTAAACCTCAGAGAATATGACTATGTGTCTACCTATAGGTCTGAGCTCAAATGGATGTCCATTCGCCAAAGGAGAAGTTTACGCGCTTTATCCACGCTTTTCTCCCTTCTCAACTCTCCCCCTCTTCCTTCTTATCTTGTGTCCCACTGCTAATATCTATGTTCTTCACACACTAAGAATCTGCGTTCTTCTAACAATCTTCTCCTATTCTGTCCTTTTCATACTTCTGACTTTGTTCATTCTTCCTTTCATAATCAGTCCATTCTTTTTTTAATGCGTTTCCTCTTGATATCAGGACGGCCACCAGTCGGTATGCATTTAAGCGGAAAATGCGGAGTTATTTTCAAAATAAATAGAGTAGAGTCATCTCAACACTCTCTCCCTTGAATTCGTATATAAGTATATATATTTATTATAGGTATATATTATAGTAAATATGTTTGTATGTGTATGTAGTTTGTAACCTATTTATGTATTGTTGTACCTATTTTAGTTATAATGCATTCGTTTTTTTTTTTTTAAATACTTTGTTCCTCTCAAATAGAGCACCTGCCATCTCATCTCTTCACCACCCTTTTCTTTTTTTTTTTTTGGTTGGGAATTCATCAAATGACTCCTCCCGCTCTGGGCGGAGCGAGAGGGAGTGTCAGACTTTTACTGACTAAAACCCACCCGTGTTTCTTCCGTTGGTCCTTACGGACCCCATCAGTTGGTGCTGACATCTCTTTGAGGCACGCGTGGAACACGACGCGCCGTCGACCCGGGCCTGGTCCCTATCGGACGGCGAGCTGCCCATCGCTCACCGTTCGCAGGCCCGCGCCTACGGTGGCCGGAAGTTGGCTCGTAACTTCCGACGCCCGGGGCGTCTCCTGCGGCGACTAGGGGCGCGAGGGCGTGCAGCTTGCATCTCCCTCGCGCGCTCCGCCTCCTCCTTCGCGAGCATAACTGCTTCGCAGAAGGAGGTGACGGCCTCCCATGCACTCTCGCTCTGGACCATGGCCTGAACCAGGGCCGGACGCGAGAGATCGCCGCTGCCGATCGCCTCCGTGAGGACACGGCGGTGCCCCGCCCAAGCCGGCAGACCACCATCACCACCCTTGGTTAACTGGTAGAGAATACCTAATGCATTAAGACCGCTTTTGTACTTTTTTGAGTGTGAAAACGTTAAATAAATAACGCAAGTACCAATAGAAATAAAATAAAATGTGTAACAAGGTAGAAATATCTAAGATAGGAATAAGATCAATAGTAAAATGCAAGTTCCCCACATTATTTTTATCTCTGAATTTTGATAAAGCAATGATGATCATCAGTAGGTCATCATTGCTTTATCTGCTTTATCGCTGATATTTTACTATCTAATCTTCCTTCCTCATCCCGGTGTATGACGCATCCCATCGCCTCGAAACGGTGTTTGTGGGTATCAACAATTGTTACTATATACTTTCAACGAGACAGAAGTGAAAACTGGCGTTCTGCGTGGACCGTTGTTGTCGCAACAACAGCTCGTTCAACTAGCTCAAGCGGCTACCTGACCGCATTGACCTCGGATACAGCTTCTGCTGTAATTCTGTAAGGTAGATGATATCAGGAAAATTGTGCCGCATCTTCCTGATTTTCCTGTCGAAGATCTTCTTACTTAAGAGCCTTCACAGTTTGTTGCATAGAAAACACGAAACTTTTGTAAATAACTAGGTACCTATAACCGAATTACACATTTAAAACTGTCGTTCCTATTGTTGACCGCTGGACATATTAATTGATATTATATACCTACCTTTTATTACAATACGGCCGATATAACTTGGCAGTTCCGAACTTCGCGCAGAAGGCTGCGCAATATATTTTTTTAGGAACTTAATGGTGACATGAGGCGAGCGGCGAGTGTGAGTGAGAGAACATGCGCGAAAGTTCGAAGTAACTATGTTCAGACCTGCCAAGTTATAAATTGCTGATCATGGTGCCTGATTGCATGCTGCATGCTTGAAGCAAGAAAGAAGCGTCCTTCCTTCACCCATCCATACCTCGTGGTAATATAAATATTCGGAAACATAATACTTCAAACAAATGTTATTTCGGTTAAGTGTAACTTCGGTAAAAAGTTTTTCGACCAAATGAAACGTCGGAGTAGAGAGAAAAAAATCGAATTGATAATAGGTCAACTGATACAGTACGTGTGTGTATACGTGACTTCGATGAAGTAAAAAAAAACGAAACGATAATAGTTGAAAAGTTTTAGGTGAAATGAAATTCGGTCAAATATATTTCGAACTTATGATAGGTAACCCTGCAAAGTTGTTTTTTGGCGCGAGTAGGTACTTATTTAGAATCCTAAGCGTAGCGAAGGTTTCACAGGTATTTGACGCAGAGTAAGTTTGCTGCCGAGCGAAACACACAACTTTTCACCTCACTACAGTTAGGAAAATGTTATAAATTAGAAAACTCAATTCGGCATTATGTACCGCATGCTCGAACTCTGTCGCTCATATTTTCTGATTTCTTATACGATTTTATCAAAAAACAAACCAAAATGATGGATAGTACTTTTTAATATAGGGAACTGATTAAAGAAAATAATATTTTTTTAAGTTTTTTTTTTCATGCAGTTTTCGTGCTGGCCAGTGTTATTATTCTAAAGATGCGGTTGGCGCACTGGCATGAAATAAGTATTAATGCATTTTCAGTGGACTGGCGGTATAGAAAATTACTGAATAGAAAGATTCGAATTTTAAAATCTCTTTCCACGCTAGCGGATAAAATGCACTTTTGCACTCAGATTTCGAATGATAAACAGAATCTTTCCGAGGTTGTGAGGTAAAAAGTAATTGTTTTGACTTCACTACGATTTTATTATATGCATAGTTTACAATACCTACCATTTCCCACATAATCTGTTTTACCTAGACTCTTATAGTTAATATAAGTCTGAAATCACCAACCCGTCTTGAGCAAGCGTGGTGATCAATGCTCGTGCCTTCTCTGTATGAGAAGAGGCCTTTGCCCTGCAGTGGGACAGTAACAGGCTGATATTATATTATATTATATATTATTAATATATAGGTAACACAAAATTCGACAAGGAGCCACTCTCCTCTGGGATCTCGTTTGAGAACGCAGATGCAGATGTGGGACCACAGTTCACGTTGAGTCATCTCCGTTAAATCTTTGAACCATTTCACGTCACCAAATCAACACGACGGAGTTTTTGGGCCTCTGTCAAATTATGAGCTTAAGCTTAAGCTTTGTGCCCGGTAGATACTACCGGGCACAAAGCTTCCTAACCGCTAAATGTTCATGGAGGATTTTGTGCACTTGACTCATACCGATGCCTAAGCTTGTCCGAATCTGCTGATAAGACACTCTTTTGTCAGTCTCTATCATACGCCGCACAACACTGATGTTATCTTCAGTCGTCGCCGTAGAAGGCAGTCCCTCACGCAGATCATCGGTGAGATTAGTGCGACCACGTTTAAACTCATTAAACCAGTTGTAAACAGTGTCACGAGATGGGGCTTCATCGTTAAAGGCCAATCGAAGTCTATCATAACTTTCTTGTTGACTTAAATGACATCAAAAGTCATAAAAAATCATGGTACGAAAATTTTCTCGGGTTAAATTCATGATGACGTGACACAGTCAATTTTCAATTTGCCGCCAAATCTTAAACAAATGACAAATTAATAAAAATACATCCACAATAATATTGGCAAAGAGTTCCATTTTCAAAATTTGAACTTATTTTTATATTTTATCGTTTACAAGTGTCCCGTTCTAAAAACTCTCTCGGCTCGGCCAGTCGGCCCCCATTTTCACGATCGGCCATCAATGCCCCAGTTGCAGGTCCCGACAGTAATGTACTATTTATTGTGGTGTAACTATAAGAAACGAAAGTGTTAATCTGCTCTCGTTGCTGACTGTAACGACCATCAAACACCCCCGTTCGTCTCGTAGTCGCAAGCGTTACTGATCAGCGTGGGGTCCTCGGTTCGTTTCCCAGGTCGGGCAAAGTGATATTGGGTTTTTCCATTTCTTAATAGCAGCCCGGAGTTAGGAAGTTGGCGGTGTGATAACCCCGGGCCGTGCCTCGGAAAGCACGGTAAGCCGTTGTTGTTCCTTCATCTGATCTCTCTTCCGTCGTGTCGGATTGCGTGTTGATGTCCCGTCGGACTTTGAAAGTGAGGGAAAAACTGTGTCTGACACACTTGTGCACTATATTATATCCCGCTAGTCTTCAATCTTCATTAAGATTGCCCGCCATGGCCGAAATATGGTCTGGAGGACTATTAAGCCTGGGATACACTAGGGGGCAAATGAAGAAACATGTTGCGGAACATGTCCCTCAACAACTACGTGAAGTGTACCGAGACAATTGTCGCGGAACATTTTGCCGGCCACACTAGTCAGTGCTCATAGAAATGTCGCCCGAGGAGGTTGTGGTTATTTATTAGTGCTGCGCACATAGTAATTATATCGAGTGTGTTGAAACGTAAGAAAAAGAGAAGGTGGTGGATGCGGAATTTCATACTACAACGAGAAAGAAGAGTTAATCTTCTAAGTGATCTCCGAATGTCTGACGGATCGTTTGTGAATTTTACTCGAATGTCATCATCTGATTTTGAAACTTTATTGCAAATGATCGGACCTTCCATAGCCAAACATGATACAATAATACGGAACGCTATTAATCCTCATATCAGACTTAATTGCCATTACATTGAGGTATCATTTCCCCACACTACAGACATATTAAGAGGCAAGTCGCGTACGCGACTACACTCGGTGACAAATGGCGCGACACTGACGCGGTTCACGTGCGCTCACTCTCGAGGCGGGAGCAAGCAACATGCCCCGCGTCACGTACAATGTTGCGGGCATGTTGCGGGACACTATACAACGTTGCAGCGTCACATATATTGAGTGTTGCGCATCATGTTGCGGGAGAAAATGTTCCCTAGTGTATTCCAGGCTTTACCGTCAAACAAACCAATTCTAAAAAATAATTAACATTCAGAATTATGTAGGTACGCGGACAATGGCGCCTAACCACTGTTCGACCTTGTTACCTAAGCAATAAGGTCGAACAGTGGTCAGGCGCCAGTGTCCGCGATGGTACTTACAAATACATGGTACATTACCAAGAGAACTTGTACTTCGTAATAACTTACTCAGTGGTTCTACTAACTACGCCTCACTCATCTCTCCCGACCCGAGCGGCCGAGTGGCGAGTAGTCCCGTCCCGAGTCCTTCCCTGCCTCTCCCCAGTTATTACTCTGAGCTCCCCACCCGTCACGTTGATTTGACAGCAGCTGATAAAGCTTAGCGCGTTCCATATACCTAAATAAAGGGTTGTATATCATACTGACAACTATCTCTTTCACACTCATGATTTCCATCATATAGAAGCAAAGGCTCATGCTTTAAATCAAGTTATAGTAATTTGTTTTTTTGATTTTGATACGTGTAGAAAATCTAATGAACCGAAAAATTGTTTTTCGTTCTAAAATCCTTATTTTTGTGAGATAAGCCGGTGGTCTTAGGTTAATTTATTTACATAATTAATTAAGTGTCAGTGAGAACTTTACTAGCCATGGCCGATGAACCGAAACCTGTTAACGAAGATGATTTGAAACAACTAAAAGAAAGGATGAACTTAATCGTCAGTGCAGATCCAGCACAATATCACAATGAATACTCACTGCGAAGATACTTAAGAGCGTTTAAAACAGTCGACCATGCATTTCAGGTAAGCTCAAAATAAATACTTCTTTTCGGTTTGATGGTATGCCCAGACAGCAGCAATGCTAATTGTGTCATCAGTTGGTCTGGTTGAGGTCTCAATGAAGCAGAAGAGGATAAGGCATTGCTTGTTTCAGGGACTGGCTTCTAACTACCTATTTAGAATCTTACAAATAAGCCTTCACAAACTAAAAATTCCTCCACAACTTTCATTATGGCTTCATAATCATGATAGTATCATATCATAACAATGTCTTAATTTATACATTTTCTATATTTCAGGCTATAATAAAAACAAACAAATGGAGAGTGGAGTATGGTGTAGCCGAGTTAGGTGAAAATAAAGAGATTATAGAAAAGTATTCCAACAAGGCAAGGGTACTGAGACACAGGGACATCACCGGCCGGCCTATAATATACATTCCAGCAAAGAACCACAGTTCCAGCGACAGAAATATTGATGATTTGACTAAATTTATAGTCTATTGCTTGGTAATGTTAATAATTAAACCTTGAACCAACCTACCAACCAGTGTGACCAGAACTCAGAATATTTTTAATTTAAATAATTTTAAAACACACTATCATTGATTCATACAGTAAGATGTTATTAAACACTTGAACTGACCTCTACAAAGTTAACCAATTCTTAATATTTCTATGTATTTACAGGAAGATGCAAGTAAGAAATGTTTCGAAGAAGTGGTAGATAACTTATGCATTGTTTTTGACTTGAATGGCTTCACACTGTCTTGCATGGACTATCAAGTGTTAAAGAACCTGATCTGGTTGCTCAGTCGGCATTACCCTGAGAGGCTTGGTGTTTGTCTTGTCACAAACGCACCAGCTTTCTTCTCTGGATGTTGGGCTGTTATTAAAGGATGGTAAGTAGCTTTTAATTGTATCTGTCTAACTTGGGTCCTGAACAAAATAGATTAGAGGCAAAATAATACTTACATGTACCTATTCATTCTCTGATGATTGATGAGTGATTTAAGTTCTGGGCTGCTACTGAGAATTTAACAACAGCTTACCAAAAAATACGCTTTCTACCATTTTTCAGGCTTGATGAAAACACAGCCAGCAAGGTTGTATTCATGCACTCAGAGATGGACCTGTGCCAATATCTGATACCAGATATACTTCCTGATGACATGTGAACCTAAGAACAACATAATACAGACAGAAGCAAAGATTTACTGGTATGAATATCTAGCATTAGATATATCTTTAATGTAAATGTATATATTTATTAGGTGTCCTTTAGTTAAACTATTAACACGTTGCAGGATGGTACTGACTTTTTCAAATTATGCGATATGACAGTAAAATTGCCCATACGAGTTAAAACCACTGCTATATCCGTACTGCCTTAGAGCAATACTATCTATAGAGATTGATGTGATACAACAGTAAAAACGGTTTTCCTTGTTCCTCTATACGAAATTTCGCTGTAATGCCCGTACCTTACTTTAGAAGAGTTTAAAATTGTACGGCAGTGCCTGTACTGTCATTTTTCAACTTCAAAAAATCTACTGCTAATGCAGTGCGTACTGCAACGTGTTAATTATTGCCACCAAGAAAAGTTAACGTTTTGTTATTAATTGTTAGAATTAATTACATTTCATAGTAACAGGAACCAAATTAATTACAATATAGTTATGTTTCCTTGTTTAGTTTAATTTTTTAATGCTGCCTTTAATTTTGTGTTAAATGCATTTTTATATGCATAATGAAAGAAAACCCTACTAACAATCAACATTGAATTAAATAGCAAATAATTAAATAAATTTGTCTATGGATAATCAATATTATATGTCTGAAAAAATTTGCCCACCGTGTGATATTGATGATAGTGAAACTTTGGATATACAGCACTGCACCAGGAATCAGGATGAAACCAGTAAAATTAAGCTATAATTAAACAGGTTTTTTCCATAAACATTTGTGAAATCACTCTTAGTCTCTCATGCCAAGATATGTAGGTACTATCAAAGAATTTCATATCTATACACCGTAAGGACTATTTCGGCTTGCAGCGCTTGGTTGCTATAGAAATCTCATCAACTTTCAAAAAAACTTTCTTATCTTTGTTTCTTTTGTTCTATACCTAGTGGTCGAAAAAGAGTTAGACATCTGTGATCATTGTAACAAAACACGAACAACTAAATATTACTATGTATTTTTGTTTCATTGGTCCATGCTAAAAGAGGCGTTAAACAGATGTGGTCATCCTGTTCACGTGATTTTGTTTTCAAACTGCTTAGATATGAAAACTTCTTCGATAGTACTTACCTAAATCAACTTAGATTGTTTGTCAGAATACTAATTTTTTTTTCTATGGGCGTGCTATGCGCAATGTGGGGTCTACCTACCCCATACAGGATTGTTATTAACAAAATAAATCCTGCTCTGCTGCTGTTCGCTATCAATCACTGTCGTCAATTCCTCTGCCGAAGACTTGCTATATGAATGTAGGTACTTGTGTTAAAATATAATAATTAGGTTTGTATGAAACAACAAACTAATATAGTCCCCCTTTCATACTAAATAGGTACAACCTGTACACTGTTGTTGCTGAGATTAATTTCTTAAAAGAAATACGAATAGAAATACTAGTAATTTATTTGTATGCTTACTTTATTAGCTTCGTTAACAAAACAATAACACCAAAAAGTCAATTAACACCTCTGCCCAACCCTTCGGGGAATACAGGCATGATGTTATGTTATTTTATGTAGTCAATTAATCATTATGAATGAGATTTGTTTTAATGGTTTTCCAAAAATTATAATCTTTTGGAACAGCCAGTTGCAGAAACGAACTTTAACTTTTAAAGCTGTCATTAAATACTAATCTTCCATTAACTTGTTGCAGAAAGCAACATTAGTTCTTTGATGAAATTAATGAAATCATTAACGATATTGATCCATTACGTAATGGGGCATTAATGTTTGTCTTTGTGCAACTGGGTGTAATACTTTAGATTACCTAATTAAATATTATCTACTTTTAAATTTATTCCATTCTTCCGACATTCTTGTCCAATTAGTTTATTGTTGATAGGTTTTATCGCTTTTGTCACATTGTCTTGTCTGGTTCTGTGAATATTCCTGATCATAATTATGAATGTTGTTATTTGATCATATACGATTAACAGCCAGTTGCAGAAACAAACTTTAACTTTTAAAGCTGTCATTGAATACTAATATTACATTAACTTGTTGCAGAAAGCAACATTAGACATGCATTAATGATGATGTTTTTGTGTAATGTTTCGAAAAAACACGCGCAGGAGACACGGTTTTAGACTTGATTTGATTATTTTTTTAATGAAATTAATTATATCATTAGCGTTACTGATCCATTACGTAATGGGCAAAATGGCATTAATGTTTGTCTTTGTGCAACTGGGTGTTACTGTGCGTTTGCACTGGCGAAACATCGCAACAAAACATGTTATAATCTCTAGGTCCTGTCAAAAATTGTATGGAACATTGACAGAAAATAGAGATTCACACATGTTTTGTTGTGAATGTTTCGCCAGTGGAAACGCGCAGTTAAAGACACAAAATTGACGCCGATACTTAGATAAATGAAAATCCTGAAAAGTTACAGGGTCTCTTGTTGTTAATGCTAAGAATTTATTAGGTTCTTATGATTTTATGAATTATGAATGTATGTTAGTTACAAACATGTAGCTTACGTAGAAACTAGATTTAAGTGTCTGCTACAGTACAGCTAACGCCATTTATCTTCATATTTTAAAACTAGATAATAATAAGTAGTAACTTATACAATCTTGTATTCCACCGGCCATACAGTATATTCCAAATGCATTAAAGATAAAAAAAAATCTTTACCCTTTATTCTGTGTAAAAGCAAGAGTGTAACAAAACAACCATACTTATTCAAAACGTTATAAATGCTTTAGATTAGGAACCTCGAACAAACAAATAGCGAGGCATGCGACTTCAGTGAGAAAATAATTGCTTTCGGTTGGCCCCTTAAGGGGGATGCCCTAAAGGTAAACCGCGAAATTCAAATTTTCTTACGTTTTTTTTGCAATTAGCTGGTCAATGTCATTGTATCTTGATTAAAATATGATTCGCGATCGTAATGGCTTCACGGAATTATAATCATTAGAATGCGCAATACAGTTATATATAATACAGAATATATACATATAAAAGTTAGAATAATCCTAAAATGTCATGATTTCATAAAATGGTCATTCAATAGGAACTTAGTTGTATTTTTTATTTTTATGATTATAATTTTATAAATAAATATTTGATAGGTCGCGAATCATAATTATTTAGATCAACATTATAACCTGATACTGATCTGCAAATTGCAAGAAACGTAAGAAAATTGGAATTTCGCGGGCTACCCTGACGTCGGATAGTCGCTTCCGAGAACTCCCCTTATGGAGGATTTTTTTGGTAGGTCTAGTGGAATAACTCCAAATTATGGACCATTATAATATGTATGCAGAGACCATAAATGTATGGTCCATAATTTGTATATTATCCCACACAGAGCGCGCAAGCTCGTTGTAAGCCAAGCAGACCAGTCTTGCCCTCTTGAGCTCAGTGTGGCATTTGTGTAGTGTCGGCTCCGTCACCAGACTAGTTGGCATCAACACACTGCATACCGTTAATGTCGTACCTGCGATAGGACAATTTTATTATTATTATAAGATTTCTCTAGATAATATTGATTTCTGTGGTCATTTTACAATTTAGTACCTGCTGAATGCCATTATCTTTAAAATAATTTAAATAAAAATGAAGTATCTTCGTTATGTACTTATTTATTAAGTTATATTTTCACTTATCTATGTATTATAATAAATAAATGATCATCTAAACAGAATTTAATTTTAAATATTCTTCATAACGCCCTTTTATCACCTTTTTATGAAATTAAGGCCCCTGGAACCATCAATCACTAAATATTCAGCGCTAATCTGTTATGTGATTTGAGGTGCAAGCGGGCTTATAGCCCCATTTAAATGACGCAGGTTTCTTGACTGAGACATACAATAGAATTGATGAAGCAATAATAAATCCTTTCCGTGTTCTATTCGAGAGACCGGTTGCGTGAAGTTATTGTTGGACTAGCTTTTGCCCGCGGGCTCAGCCCGCGTAGTCCGTGGATGTCGGAAAATATCTCACGGGATTGGGCTGAGTCGCAAAATGACCACTTCGCAAAATCTCCCTTTCGAAAAAATCTTTATTTCTCAGAATATCTAAATGTCCAAATAAATAAATCTCGCAAATGATAAAATTTCTGTCCTTTAATTTTATTTGTGTGTATAAATGTACCTACCTAAGTACCTACCTGAATAAAAGATTACCCCCTCTCAATATCTATATTGATCTCTCAAAGAAGTGCCAAAAGGTGAACAATATAACATTGCAATGAAAAGAAAAATATACAACACATGCATATTACCAATATTAACTTACGGTTGCCAGACCTGGGCAATCACAGAAAAACAAAACCAAAATCTGATTACATGTCAAAGAGCCATTGGAAAGGAGTATTCTGGGTTACACAAAAAGAGACAGGAAAAGAGCCGTAGATATAAGACGCATTACTAAAATTTAAGATGTTGTAGTCAATACCAAAAAACTCAAATGGAAGTGGGTAGGCCACATGATGAGAGAGAATAGTAATAAATGGACAAAAGATATTACAGAGTGGACACCTAGATTCCAAACAAAGAGAAAAAGAGGAAGACAAAGAAAACGTTGGTCTGATGACATCAAAAAGATTGCAGGTTCAATATGGCACAGAACACAGAACAGAAAAAACAGTAGAAATCGCATAGCGCTTCATTAGTATCGGAACCAGCGTACCCCAACTCACACAAATACAAGTTAATTGTATTTCGTAACACTAAGAAATCTTTGGTGTGATTGGTAGTTTAACATTGAATGAAAGTAGGAAATAATGTCAGTCGTCGCTTATTTGAAAATAAACCACAATTTATAGACGATAGAGTTGTTTATTGTCTACTCTTTTTACGTATTTATTACTTTTTCCTTTTAAAGCGCACACTGAATAGTTTAATGAGCAAGTTACGCTACCCGCCGCTAGATGTCGCTATATTAAATGCATTCAATTTAAATCTGTATCACCTTAAAAATAAGATTCATATTTGCGTAACGAGGTCATTACTATTCGTCCTCCTCTAGGGATGTACCACTGTCGTTGACTTATTTATCGACATTCCGTTTTATTTTCAAACAAAATACAGTCAACAGCTAGAGTCGATAAATATTATTATGTTCGAAATCAAGTGTTAATATTTTATTCTAATACATACGATTTATAGAAAGTATAATTAAGAATTGTTATGTTTAAACTACTGATCTGAATTTGAACATTACTACTTATCGTCGAATCTGTACCTAGTGCAAAGGCAACTGATAGAAATCCAACGACTATGACGAAACACGAAGTTTGCCGAGGAACATTTAGAAAATAGTTGTACTGTACCTATTTATTTTTCACTTTGTCGAAACTTAGGTTATTACTAACTTAAGTTTCGACTAACTGAAAAATGATTATTGTATAAGTATATTGTAGATTTTGAAAGCGGGTTGAAAAGGATTCATGTCGTCGTTAAGACTTTAAGACCTTTTATGTGTCACTTTTGGCAAAATCACTTTTTACGCCAGCCGATCTAAATATGATGTTGATACAAATATGATTCGCGGCCGTATCAAATATTAATTTATAGAATTATAATAAAAAAATCACCAATATAAAAGAATTCCCTCTACGTTCATAAAATCCTATAATTATTGAATGACTATTTCATGAAATCATGACACTAGGATTATTCTAGCATAAGAATTGTTATTCTGTTTGTTGCTGATTCTAATGATTATAATTCTCTGAAGCCATATTTGTTACGGTCTCGAATCATATTTTAATCAACATACAACCTGACACTGACTTACAAATTGCAAAAAACGTAAGGAAATTTGAATTTCGCGGGCTATCTTAGCACGTCCCCTTTAAAATATCGATAGCGCATTATCGATAACGGTAATCTCTAATTGAGTAGCTGACTGTGACATGTGTGTAGTTGGAATCTTCGCGAAGAATATGTTTGAGTTTAAAAGAAAGTAGACCTTAAAGTTAACAATGTAAAGTGCAGTTTTACTTGTCTTGTTTAATAAAATATTATTTTTCAAATTTTAATCGAAATAAAATCAATTAAGACTTACTGATGGTATGACATATCTCTATTTGATATATTTTTGGTTCTGTTATCGTGTTTACATTCTAAAACAGCACAATAGGGCATTTTTGTATATTTTTTTCAAGTTCTTTTCACCGAGACGGTTGTAACGAGACTGATTTGCGTGGTGTAGGCGCGGAAGCAGACATTGCGGATCTCCGCAAAACTCGGGGTACGCGCGCCCCGCCTACTTGCGACTTCTAGTGGCACAGAACAACTCAAACAATTTAAGAACAGACTGGAAAGAGCTGGAGGCCTTCGTTTCCCAAAGACACGCCGACGCCCAGTAACTATTATACAAGCTCAATTACTTATATTGTTAAATAACTAATTTTATTGTTAAAAATTCTATAATTTAAGATTGAAAAATTGTGTTGGCAATAAAGGCGTAACCCTCTGTGCTCCGACTCGCACTTGACCGATTTTGTACTGATTTGAAGGATTGAATATGCATTGGAAAAAAGGGACTATTTCCGAAGGAGACATTCTAAGAAATGAACATTTTGCGTCAGAGACGCATTTTGAGAAGTGGTCATTTTGCGACTGAGCCCGGGAACGTACTACCGTTGTTAAAAGTACCATGTGTTAATCCAGGTTATAAACATCTGTGTGCCCAATTTCATCCAAATCCGTTCAGCCGTTTTTGTGCCAATCCAGAACATTATGTACATCCAGACAAGTTACTATTTTGTTATGTAGGTCTATAATGAACTCCTTTTTTCTAAACCTTGACGCTTAAATAAGCATAGGTACATTTATGTACGATCGGGAAAAAAGTTCCGTTCGTCAACCCTGTGAATAAATGGAACTTGTTTTTACCGGTTTTCATTTTCAACGGTGTTACCCAGAGGGGTATTACTGATCGGGAATAATCGCAAAATACTCCCGTTCATCAACACTGAATGAATGGAGCTTTTTTCCCAAGGTTAAATGCTCTAAGTTTTTCCCCGATTGTCAACAGTGTTGACGACAAGGTGTTAATGATCGGAAAAGAATGCAGGCGTTTATTAATTCACTAAAAAAAACTATTTACAAAAAAAAACAACTAACTTCCAAAAAAAACACCACAAAGTGAAAAAAATTACTTTAATTTCGGAAGTCGGTGTCTTTGGTTTTGAATTTTCAAAATCGCTTCATAATTGACGGAGAAATCGGTGGACATACATAAAAAAAAACACGTTACGAACATAGAACCTCCTCCTTTTTGGAAGTCGGTTAGAAACGAAAAACTTCGCCATGCAATGGGAAATTGCTACTGCAGGCTGCCGGTGTCGAACTCAGGCCGAGCTGCTTCTCACACGGACCTGTACGTTGGTTGCTCTTAACTTCTCCCGCTCTGGGCGGAGCGGGAGGACGTGTCAGACTTTTACTGACTAAAACCCACCCGTGTTCCTTCCGTTGCCTATGTTGATGATATCCCTTTCGGACTAACTCGCAACCTCGGCAGGACGTTGGTTGATCCTATATTTTGGCCGCTAAGACCAAAACTACAAACTGATATTTTAGTATATGGTGGTGTTTTACGATTCCCACGCGGGCGAAGTCGCGGGCAGCAGGTAGTTCAAATAAAAATACACCAATTTAATAATTATTTTACTTGACTTAATAGTTTTACAAAACAGTTATACAAACACTCGCTGTACAAATGTGTAGCGAATTTAATTTGAATGCAGTATTCTATGTACCGAGCGACATGTTGTATTACTACAGGCAGTATCGTAATCGGCAGAACGGGCTAGGCTGATATTATGGAGATATCCTATTTACCGTTAAAATAATTAGTTTTACTACATCACACCTAAACCGTTCCCCTATTAAAGTCGATTTACCTCCATTAATGTATTGTTTCCTAATTCTGGAATATTACATTAGTACAGTTTTTTGTAAAATTTAAAACTACAGGTAGTCTTTTCTTCATAATTCCTATTATAGAATACTTACTAAAAAATTAAGATTTATCACAAAAAATACATTTACTTATAACTTAATGGAATTAAAATACCATTTTGTAAAAATGTTTTATAAATACTGGTACTCGAATTTCATGCTTATTTTAATTGAATTAAAAACCAGAGAAAGAACCTAAAATTATTATTTATTGAGAATTTTTATTCAGTCATAAATGCCTAAAATTAATAAGAGTTTATACATAATTGGCACATTTTCTTAGTGTTACCACCATTTCAGTATATCCCAAGATAAGTAAATTGTAACACAACATGCAACGGACACAGATATCCAAGTCTCATTTAATAAATATATATCTACAAATTGTTATGTAACGATTCATTGCTATGTTGTGGTTACACTTACTCCTTTATTCCTTTTTATAATTTTGATTTAAAAGTTTCACAATAAAATGTTTAGACGGTTTTTTTTAATTCTCTTAATGACTAGTACTTTTAAAAGGAATGTACAAACAATATATTCAATCAATAATTGGAATGATTTTGTGACGATTAGGAGATAAAACATCAGTGAGCTAAACAGTGAGTTATTGGGAAACTTATAGGTTACACATGTATTGAAAACGCGCCGTGTCTAGGAACATATGAGGGAAGGATATTCCGATTAACGTGATGTGCGAACTAAACGCCGACGGCATTGTAAAAAGTATAACGTCGCTGTGTATGTACCGACTAGTATATTAAATAGCTACAGTATTATATTTACAATAAAACTACCATGGATAATGATATGAGGATGTAAAAATGAGTTTTTATCTAATGTTTGCCGAAATCATAGCTAAAGTACACATAAACGGCTTAAAGGTAACAGAAAACTAATAAATGATTGAACTTGTCTTTTTGCATGGTTACATTACATTGCATCAGTATTATATGTACGTTTTCTACGTATGAAAGAAACCTTTATTATTTTGAATCAAGTGGTCTTCGTAAGGACAATAGTTCTACCTGTATTTTTACCTCCTGTTTTACTCTCCTTAGAAAGACGACTCAAAGCTTCTAAAAATTACTTTTTATTGAATCCCTAAAGTGGCAGTGGACGGCACCTACGATTACTCGCGTGATTTACGGGTATAATATGTCAATTCCTATTGTGTGAGATCAATTCCGTGTCATAGATCTGTATTATTGTCGGAATTCGATGTCTACCTCTGTTTGCCCTCACTGCGAAAATTTTCGGGGATATAAAACTGCTGTCGTTTACGAGCGGGATATTCCAAATATGCGAGTAAGGCGGCCGAAATCACAAAATAAACATCGATTCTGATTTTCGAATCTATCATAAAAATTTTAATAGTCCAAATGTTGGGGCGCTCACGGTAAGCTCGCCACGTCGCCACTGTCACTCCGACGAACGTATCCGTGGCTAGTGTCGCGCTAGCTACCGTCCCGCCCCGCGCAACTCAAACGCGGCGAAAGCTACTCGCAGGACCTCCGCTCAGTCACGAGTGTGTGCATTACGTGTAACGGGACTCCCTCCGTACGTCGCCGGTGACACAGTTCGCGTATGCCACAGTGCATTGGCTTGTGAGCCAAGGCACGCACGAGCGATTTTGTAACGCGACGATTTTTTATTGGGCCATGGTTTTTCAACTGTCGGTGTCGAACCGAGCATTGAGAATCCAACAGAGCGCATCCCAGCGCGGTAAAAAAATACACTAGGACTTTTAACTCTCGGCGCTAAGCAGTGTATTGAAAATCCAGCGTGCGATATAAAATGGGCGCGTTAAAAAATCGGTCTCGGGCAGTGTTCGGCTGCGCTCGGGGCGCAGGCGTCAGTCAGTGGGCGTGCGGCGCGGCCGCAGCAGCTGCAGCAGCAGGCGCAGTCAGTCGGCCAGCACGGAGTGCGCGATGGCGCCGAGCTCCTCCTTCAGCGCGCGGAACGACGGCCGCTCCTCCGGCGAGCGGCGCCAGCACAGCCGCATCACCTGCGCACGGCACGGGCATGAGTACGGGCACACAACAACATTATAATCAACAGATAGTAAGGAAAAAAAAAAACGATTACATATGTGTATAGCTCACTACTTTATCCACATCTTAAATACTACAAAATTATTCATCTGCTTTACCGACTGTTTTTCAAAAGATATTATGTGTTCTTATTGACACATTGAGTTTTTTTTTTATTTGTTTTCTTTTTTCATTTTAAATAATTCGACAGTCACGATTATTTATGTAAAAACACCCTTACGTAAAATATAAAATTATAAAAACGTTTAATTCTGACTATGAAATGCTGTTCGTTGGTAAGCGCATCACTTGAGAACGGCTGGACCGAACTGGTAATTTTTTGTTTTAAAATGTTCGTAATAGTCCGAATTAGATTTTTATGGGAAAAAAATTGGAAAATATTCCCGGCAAATTTACAAAACATTTTTGAGATGGAACAGTAAAGGCAGCACCTTGACCGTTGTAACTACAGGAAAACGGTCTTAAGAGACTGTCTTTAACTTTTAGAGACATTTTGGCCTGCATTCTCAGATTTTGAAAAAATTTACAGTCAGCAATAAAATGGGCTGTTTTCACAAAAACTTTTTTTGGTGCTAGTCGATGCTATTTCTTAGAAGGATCAAAAAACTCTATTGGACCAACTGAGGTTTGAGTACTAGAAAAGTCAAAAATCGCGATAAACGCATTTTTTTCAAAATCTGTGAATGCAGATCGACATCTTTCAAAAAGTTAAGGACCGTCTCCTAAGATCGTTTTCTTCTAGCGACAACGGTTAAGGTAGCTGTCCTTACTGCCCCATCTCAAAAATCCACCCTGTATATACGTATGTATACAGGTTATTTCGTTTGTGGCGCTCTAGAGATAAAACGCGTGGGCAGATTTTGATTATTCTTACGTCAATCGATATGTCTTAATCTTGTGAGTGCCACTAAAGACATGACAGTAATCATAATTCAATACGGTGACAACGATGCTAACTAAATAGCTTCCACATTTTTGTTTTTTTATTTTATCGAATTAAGTGTACCCCAGTTTGTAGCAGTCGGGGGTGTGGGATTGGAGACAGAAATAGGTTATCTTTTTAAATTTCACTTTTAACGTAGTCAGGCTTTTTTCTACGCAATTCTTGTAGAACACAAACAAATTTATTGAAATTTAGACAAGATAACGTCTGTCGGGTCAGCTGGTTAAGTATAATAATACAAATGGCACCGGGATACTCACATTGTATATTTCGTTGAGACAGCCCTTGGGTTTCTCGAGCAACATACCCCGCTGAACCATGTCCGCTACTTCAGAGTTCTTCATCCGGCCGTACGGTACTTTCCCACAAGTAAATACTTCCCACATTAACACACCTGAAAGAATAAATAAGTTATCATTATTGAAATTAGCAGGTTCTGAACTGCCTCGTTAGTCTGGTGGTCCTGGGTTCGATTTCCTGGTTGGGCAAAGTGTTATTCCGCTTTTCCATCTGGAATTTCTCAGTAGCAGCCCGGAGTCTGGATTTGTGCCCGGTTGATGGCAATAGGATCGCCCCCTATTACATGGGACTTAAACATAACTGGCGAAATGTGGGTGTACGGTATACCTCTGCGTAACCCTTCGGGGAATATAGACGTAGTGTTGTTTTATCGATCTAAAACGCCTCTACCTTAAAACGATATAGGCAGCCTCGCCACTATTCATTTAAACTGAAAGAGATAACATTTGTTCAAGGCTTGTATAGCCGTTTGCGCGATGGCATTTTCCATTCCCAAAAATGATAAACTTCCATAACAAACTTTCATCCCATATTTAACATTTTATAGGTTGAATTTTCAGAAATCCTTCGTAAGTGCTCATTTTCGCTATAAAGGAAACTCTTGTGCCAAATTTCATGCTTCTAGATCCAGCGATATAGGTTGTGCGTTGTCTTTCGCTGAATTAATTTAAGTTTTTAATTTATTCTAGATCTCAAGATAGGGATAATACTGGAAGCAAACATCCTCAAGAAAGGTTTCGATATTGACAGAACTGGTAACTAACCGAAGGCCCAGACGTCTGATTTGGATGAGAAGCGCGTATAGTTGAGCACCTCGGGCGGCGCCCACTTGATGGGGAACTTCGTACCGCCAGAGCTCGTGTACTGGTCGTCCAACACGTACCGCGCCAGGCCGAAGTCTGCCACCTGCAATTATTCATAAACAATTAATTAAGCTTGTGATCTTTTTAACATATTCAATAAAATAAAAAAACAATTCAAAACATATGGACATACTCCCGGAATTCCGGGATTTTCAATTTATCTTTAGATGATTATGTCCCCTCCTCTTTATTACACATGTATATATTATTATTTTTACGTCCCTTAACATTTCTCGAGATCCTGGGGTCCCGAGCCTTTGGAAGGCGTTCGAGGGCCCGAAGCCAACTAGCAGAAGCCCATTAGACGTTTTTATGAAATAAGGCACCAACCGACGACTATCCCTGTTCGCACTATGCAAGTGCAGCCAAGGACAAACACCAGTTGGTGGAGGGCTATTGCAGGATGTGGTACAAAGATATTGGATTATGGGTTTGGGTAGCCAAAGTGATCTGAGGGCACACACAAGTGACAATCGCTTTCAAAGCGTTTCGTATTTCTTTCTACAACGAATTTCAGCAGGATTGAATTGACATAGCCTACTGAAAACCTTGTGATGTCTCATAAGGTTTTCGGTAGCTTTGTCCACCATCGTTAACGGTGATAGATTGTCACTTTGTTTAGGCCCTCTTGGTTATCTAGAACTGCCCCTGCCTGACCAATATTTTACATAAAATACACAGATAAAATGGCAGCAAGGGGGACACACTCAATAATGGTCCACCGAAAACGGTCGCTAACACATAGTGACGTAGCGACAAGGGGCAACATGTCCTGAGGCGCTAATAAGGAGTGGAGAAGTATTCCACGGCTAACAGGACAATCCCGGAAGTACGGTCAAGATCCGTACCAGCATCTTACTGGAATATTTCCTTCGTCCGAACACGTTTGCTCTTGCGAATCTGCATACAAGCCGGCCAATAAAGGAAAGAAAGAAGTGGGAGCTCTGTTCCTCAGTGTTCACTCCAGCCGGCCAATAAAAGCAAGCCAGAGGTGAGGAACAAGACTTCTCCCGGGAGACAGGGTCCGTGGTGTCGCTACTGCCCAACAACTCGCCACATGCTGCCCTGCGGGTTTATGTATCTCTCTTGGTCTGTCTCCACACCCCAGACCTGTTTCAGCAAAGTAAACTCTACTCTAATAGACATATGGAGGACCAGAGTTCAGGAGCGCGCAAGCCCTACCAGGACTTCAACGTAGAGATACGGCGGTATTATTTTAAGACTGTTTGCTTAAATATTATGCAAGTAAATATAATTTAAGGAGAATATTAATTTAAAAAAATCTGATTAACCTTGTTAGATATTCAAACAAAATTATTACCGACCCAACCCTATTATGCATAAGTTTAGGAATAATCTTTTTTTTTTTTTAATAGTTTTATCCAAGTTCAGATATTCCCCGTGACTTATACACACCAGTACCTTTAAAAATCGCTACCAACCATAACAATATTTTTTTTTAACAGCTGGTGGATCCCGGGATAACAGGCATGTCCATACTATGAAAACATGTCGTACGCACGTCGCAAGTACGTAAAATAGCTCTACCTATTCCGATCACGGGGCATAACGCAGCTTACGTACCTTTACAACATTCTCGTCTCCGACTAAACAATTTCTTGCAGCTAAATCTCGATGAATATAGTTATGCCTTTCCAAATACGCCATTCCTTTGCAAACCTGAAATAAATACGTTTCGTTTAGTAAAGGTGATATTTTTTTTATCTAAAACTATTTAAGACCAATGTAAGCCGTGGAAAAGCAGATCTGAGTGCCCAGGGTGCCCAGGGTGCCCAGGGTGCCCCCTCGTGAAAGCTACAATTGACCCCTTAGTTAGGGGATATGAAATTTAAAATTGATTTGAGTAAAATTTGCCTTTTAGAAATCAGAAACTAGTTCAGAACACTCGTTTAAAAAAAAATTACTTAGGTATATTCATTTGTGCAGTCATTGTTCATGTCCCCACCACAAGGTGGAGAGACGACCTAGTCGGAGGAATCCACTGGCTGTGACAAGGACAAAGTCCAAATGATGTAGCGATGCTTTGGAAAGGCTCAAGACCAGCAGTGGACGTCATTTGGCTGTATAATGATGACAACATACATAACATAACATCATGCCTGTATTCCCTGAAGGGTTAGGCAGAGGTGTGAGACCAACGGGGCAGTCACTGAATGATGATAACGATAGATCATCTTACTTGTATGCACATATCGAGTAGCACGGCGGGTCCGAGTTGGTCGGGCGACGTTCGTCGCAGGTAGTTGAACAGGGAGCCGTGCCGCATGTACTCCGTCACTATATAGATCGGCCGGTGCTTCGAACATACGCCGTATAGCTGGACCAGGTTCTGATGCTGGAGTTTCCTGAAATTGGTTATTGTGAAGGTTAGTTTAGTACTGGACAGCAATACAGCTTTCTACTAGAGATCCGCTCCTGCTTCGTACGGTTTTTAAGGCTTGCACATTTGACTGTATTACAGACAAACCTTCCGGGATAAATTCTCTAAAATATGATGTTGAAAACCGCATCAAAATCCGTTGCGACTTTATAATATGTATAGATACTCACGTCATAACCTTGGCTTCATCAATAAAATCGTCTTCAGACATAGTGCCCTCCTTCATCATCTTGACGGCGGTGTCGATGCGCCCGCGCCACTCGCCGCGTCGCACCACTCCGAACTGACCCGCGCCCAACTCTTCCCGTAACACCAACTCCGATGGATCGATCTCCCATTTGTCTGGAAAGAGAAGTCCGGGCTTTTATTTTCCAGGCTGTTCAAATAATGCGAATGTAGTTAAAATTTTGGGGTGTAGAGTTTCAGTCAGTGACTGTTACTTAGTTTGAAATTACAGACCGATCGCATTAATATGCGGTTGGTATAAAGCCCGCGTGCTGGCTTACAGCCCACTTCCTCGCATATAGGGGAGGCCTGTGTCCCAGGAGTGGGAACATTATAGACTGATTATGCTTATGGTTTATTTGCAGAGATTTATAGATTGGATTTGAATAATTTCGAATATCGACTCCTTTTAAACTCTTTACTTATAATGTAAAGTTATTGAACTAAAACTGGTTTCAATGAAAAATTTATAAAAAAAGACCTACAAAATTGAACATCTATCTGAATATTTATCACAGCTATTAATAGATATCCAATATGGATTTAAGAAAAGGAAATCGAAAGCCACCCCACTTATGTTGAAAGCATTGTTGAAGGGGTAGATGTGCGAGTCCAAGTTGATGCCGTCTATACCGACGGCAGCAAGGCTTTTGACACGATAGACCATAGCATACACGACAAGAAGCTTAAAATATATGGCGTTTCGGACACCCTGTTAAGTTTGTTCCAATCATATCTGTCTGGAGCTCAAGGTTGTGGTGAATGGTTTTTCAGATTCATACATTGCAATATCGGGAATCCCGCAGGGATCTCATTTGGGTCCGCATGTATTCATTCTATAAATACATTATATTTACAAATCTTTCCGATCTCGAATATATTCTTATCCGCTGATGACCTCAAAGTCATAAAGAAAATAAGAAATCCTGCGGAGTCGGTACTATTCCAAAGCGACTTAGACCGGCTAAGTGTTGAGAGAACAACAAAATGCCTTTAAATGTAAAAAAATTGCCCAAAAAAATATACCAAGCAGTCAGTGTACAAATTGCATGGTGAGATGCTTGAGGAAGTTGAAACTATACGAGACCTAGGCGTTCAGTTTGATAAAAAGGTAAGTTTTGTCGAAAAAATTGACAAAACTATATGAAATCATCAAAGATGCTTGGCTTCGTTATTTATGAGAGAGTGTAAACACAAAATTAGGAAAAATAAAAATTGATGTACAACTCGCTAGTTAGGAGCCATCTCGAGTATCGCAGTGTGGTATGGTCATCTGAGTATAAGGTCCACGACATGCTCCCCAGCAACCCAACACCTGTTTTTCCATTTATAAGTTGGAGTTGGATATAATACGGTCGTACCCAATATGTACTCAATTTGTACATTCTTAAAAAAAAGGTTAAGAGTACAGACACCTCAATTTTATTACGCTCTAGAGCATCTCTCTAGCAACCCCAAGTTAAAATATGAGGAAGCTTACGTAGATACTTATTGTATTAACAAAGAAGTGTCTGAAAATAATTGAACTGTTGTTTTTACCTTTAAATATGCAAGCTGTGACTATTTATGTCAAGTTTAAATTTCTCGGGCTATTGATGTAAGCGCCTGAGCAAAAATACATAGCTAAGTGTACAATAAGCTTCCTGCTGGGGTTGCGGGTCTGTCCGAAAGGGATATCGCGGCCCCAGCACATAGGCAACGGAAGGAACACGGGTGGGTTTTAGTCAGTAAAAGTCTGACACTCCCTCTCGCTCTGCCCAGAGCGGGAGGAGTCATTTGATGATTTCCCACCCAAAAAAAAAAAAAAAGTGTACAATAAGCTTTGTACATATAAATAGGTTAGGCATTGTAAAGTAAATAATTGTAAAAACGCTAATTAATAATAATTAACTTTAGCCCGCGTGGTAGAACAGCCCACTCCAGGCGACAGAGGCCTGGGTCCCAGCAATGGGTTCAGCTGGTTTATGGCCGAAAACGAATCATGATTTTTTGGCCGAAAATGGCCGAAAACGAAGCTTCGGACGGTTACTAATGGGACTACTAGGGACCAGTAGTAACACGGCAGCAATTCTGCGGCAGCACTGCCCGGAATCATACCTTTTTTTTTTGTTTTGTTTTTTGTTTTTTTTCATACCTTTAAGTGTACAATGTACAAATTGTAAAGTAATAGTGTAATCATTGAAGAGCCTATTAATAAATAAATTTAAAAAACATGCGGCACGGTGCTCAATTATCTCAGTAACAGTAAGTCGTGCCATTGTTAACAATCCTCTGTTATCGGATTAGATAAAACCCCATAATTGACAGTCCTTGGGATACAATAAATAAAATGAATTTACATAAATGAGCCGGCATTATCTTTTTAATGCGAACCGAGGAAAATTGCCCCATTAAATTACAGCGGGGATACACAATTATATAATTATATCGCATGAATGTACTCGTAGTATTAATTTCTAGTTGACGTCAAATTACATTATGACGTAGTTCTTGTTTACATCTGTGTATACAATTTTATTACGTTTACGTGATTCTGTAGCAGTCAGAATATATGCAAACTTTTTTGTAGCAGTAAGATACGTATATACTCTGTAAATAGACGTAGGAAAGCGATGTTTGCATATCACGCGCAAAATAATGTTATATTACTGTCATTTTTAAAAGAGACCTACAGAAACTACTTTTTTTAAACCACTTCAGTGCAGTGTATCGAATGACACGATGATGTTTTTCCGTAAGGTGTGGATCATGAAAATACGCATTAAACGTTAGCTCTGTTATCTATTTAAAGATTACAACCGGCAACCAAGTAATATTATTCTTTTTCAGAAACCATTTTCTCAACCGATTATTAAAACCAAAAATAATACAATATGTTCTACATCTGATTCAATTAAGCGACTTAGGGCCTGTGCACACTGGCGGACGGCAGGGGAGAGCATCGAGTGACAAGAACATTTAAAGGCAGAATAAATTGTGACAAATGGTTTCCGTTTAATATCTATGTATTATGATTTCAGAATAAATACCTTCGGCGGTTGGGCATAATTATTTTCTATACAAAAGCTGTCAAAATCGCAATACTATGTTGCTATTAGTGATTTCTCAGAAAAAAGTTATCTGTCGGTTGAAAATTCAGCCCTTAGTATTTTATTTATAGTGCCGACTCACGTCCAGTATTATCTACGATTTTCACTAACGAAAAGGTAATTACTTTGTTATATCCATTTTCGGTCGATACGAGTCCAAGGTAGAAAGGATAAAAATAATGGCAGGGAGTGTTCTCAATTTCCTGAACGGCTTGGTGATGGTAAAGAAACAAACTGGGATTTTATCTTATGTTATTGTTGAAAACAGGGTAAAAATATCTGTATCGTGCTTTACTGCTACCGATACGATTCGGGCAGTCACTTCCTGTGTTAGAACCTGTTAGAACACAGGACCTGACTTTAGTTAGTAAGAAAGTAAAATTACAAGCGTTAATCCTTCAGTCAAGCGCATTTACAGAGTGTCATTAGACTGCGGTTGATTGACGTCAATCGATGACATCTTGACATATTTTTTGTCATAATTAGGTGCCATATTTCGAGTCGATCAATTCGGACATCTATTGACCGCAATCTTCCACCTTCAGAAAAGACAGATAGTAAATTCCAGCATTAGTAGTACCGCTCACAAATGGCGTTAGTAATGGTTAGAGAATGATAATGACGATGTTGCGACTAACCGTACTGACCATGCGACAGTCCGGCGGTAGGAGGCGCGGGCCGGTCGCACGGCGTGGTCTTGAGGCGCGAGCACAGCCCGCCGCTGTTGTGCTTGTGGTAGTTGATCAGCTCGGGTATACTCGCACAGCAATGCTTGTCCGATAGGTAGTACTCGCTGCGACTGTTCTGCTTTATGTGGTAGTGCTTCGTTTGGGAGTGGTAACTGTAATTTTCGTAAAATAAAGTTAAAACTCAATAAATTTTGTTAATTTAAAATAATTACAGGCACTTCCGAACTGTCAAGGAGTCAATCAGTCAGAAAGATGAAGCTAGTTGCCCATTCCAAAGCGTAGTAGGACCCTACGGAGTAGGACGGACAAGAAATTCCTTGTACACTCTTCTAATTCAAAATCAAAATGTTGATGTTAACTATGTTGATATATATTTTAACTGTGAAACTAGTTTCGAGTCTGTTTTTTTTTTGCTATCGGTATCCAAAATATTGGCTACAGACATCAAGACTGACTATAATCTAGTTTCTTCTTGGATTAGTAGCTACATATATGAAAGATTAATGTTTATAAGCATTGTGTTGTTGAAACTGTTCTGCTACACAATATGTTGTGCTAGTTTGGATTCTCGCAACATATGTCAAATACTCACTCCGGAGAAAGCAGTCTAATATTTATTTATTTATATCATTGTAGCGAGTACAATGATATAAAGCAATAAGATCGACTCAACTTAAAGCGATCTTGATATCGTGCCAAGGCGAAAAGTGTCAACTGCCTTCAAAACAGCTGTATAATACTCGTATTTTTACAAGAAATGCAATTCGGGTATCCAGATAAGTTAAATAAAGGTGTTAGTTAAGTAGGGAATACTTACACTTTGGTATATAAGGAGAGCGTGTACATGCCCTTCGTTGAGGAGTTGCGGACCACGAAGCATCCTTCTTTATCTTCCTGCTTGAGAAGAGATTCCGCACGCTGCCGCGACATCTCGCCGACGTACCACCTGCATACAAGAGTAGTAAATGCACGGAAGATACCACGCACGTCTGTCTTAACCTTCTAGAGGTATGGAAGATATAACCTTGCACGTTGGAAATTATTTTATGCAAATACAGCATATTTTATTTGTTCTAGTTCCTGGGTACGAACGGCGGAAGATAAAGTTCTAGATCTGAAGTGTTATTTTGCAATATTTTATGTAATCATTTATAATTTAAATGATTTTAGATGTCAGTAAAATAATAAATACTAGTGCTATTTTTAAAAGAGATTCACCTGAAATATCTAAAACTATCCTCCTATTGACGCATTGCCCCGTTTTTCAAACGCGGTTCTGTTTCCCTATGTAATTTCCAAATAAAATGACTATCCTGTCTGATACATCAGTTAATTACCTATGCAATGCGATTATGATTACTATCCTATACATTAAATTAAACGTGAAAAATACTTATATTATTTGTAATATGTATAATATATACAAGGTGTTTTTTATATTCCATAACTCTAGGGTATGAATGAGATCATATCAAAGAATCAATGGCATATGTTTTTAATTTATTTACTGTTATTTTATATTTTTTCAAAAAATTCGACAAAGTCACGATTATTTAGGTAAAAAACCCTTAAGTGAAATATGTATAAAAAATAAAAAACATTTAATTCAGACTATTTTTGTTCATAAAAAGAAAACATGACAACGTCGCATTTTCTAAGCTTTAAATACGAATGATTGGTTTGAATGAAAATGATTTACTCGTATTTATCAATGAAACTTAGATACACACATCGAGTCTAGTGGAAAGTTATATTTAAAAATAAAAATGTATGCTTGTTAATTCTTTGCCATGGTGTCATTTAGTACCTTACCTATACGGGGTGTCAGGGACATCGACGCGCTTTATATTATATGAACGTAAACGAGACAAAAGAAGTATGTAACTATGTAAGGATCGTAGCAGGTGGCGTTCTGTAGTGTCTGCCTACCCCATGGGAAGAAAGCGTAAGTTTATGTATGTGTATTACTTATACTCACTCATATTTCTGCAATCCTATTGTTTCCTTTTCTTTAACGTAATTACTAGGAATGTAGCCAACCAACCTGAAAATGAAGTAAAGTATAGGTATCAAATAATTCTTAAGTTCTAAAGTATAGTATTAACATAAATAAGTAACGTTTTACATACCCGTTCTCATCTTTAACTTTCCACCAATGGTCTTGGGAGTCGTCTATAACTTCATATTCGGCGCCCTATAACGTAATGTATTCTATATTAGTCATAAAATTGATCAATTCAAGTAAATAATAATTATCAATTGAGATAACTTTTCGCGACTGCGTAGTACCCATAAACGAACCTTGAATTGTGTATTTCATGAGGGAATCAACAAAAAAGACTGCACCTTTTCCAAGTTGAATCAAACTCAAACTCAAAGCATTTATTTCAAATAAACCAATTACAGGTACTTTTGAATTGTCAAGGGGTCGGTCAGTCAGAAATATGAAGCTAGTTCCTATGGAGAAGAACGGACAAGAAACTCCACGGACACTCTTTTATATCCGAATTAAATATCACTCAGTAGATTATATCTCAAATCAAATCATTTATTTTTTGCCAACATGGGTAGGGGACCCAGGGGGTAGGTATAGATGTGATACATGTTTTGATAATGTTCTCCATGCTGTGCCGTCACTTAGGCATGCAACATTTTACACATAAATTATAATCATTTTAATCATTTTATTGTATGTAGTTAGTAAGTTAGTTTCGTGGTATGTATGATATTTGGCTGTTTCTTACTTGATGAGGACAAGAATAGATATTTTTAATATTCCCATGAACCCAAACTACGAATATAGATAAAAAAGATCATTGGATAATTGCCTTCGCGGTGTTTGTTTGTTTTTTGTGCTCGACACCCACGGATTTTACCAAAAACTCAATGGACTTTGTTCTTGATTAATAATGACCATTTACTACAATTGAGTTCCATTCAAGGCATTGTGGTGAAAACTTCATGATTCTTTTGGAAATGCTTATCTTTTGACACTAAATATCCTCCTACAGTATGACAAGTAGCTGTGTCACCATAATGGTAAGACATTACTTATAATAAAACTCGTAGGTATGTACAGTATGTATGAACTAAGCTCACCTTTTCCAATGAGAGATCTCCGGTTTCAATAGCTTTGAATGGATATAGGGCCACCACAACTTTGGTTCTCTGCTTCTCCTGTAAATAATAGATACATTGATTTGCGCCATTTTTTTTAAATATCTGACTATAATTTAAATATAAGGCTCATAAGTAAATAAAGGCAACCGACTATGGCTTAATAAACCAATTGGCAGGACTGGAAGGATAATTGTTCAAATATAAATAAAAATAAAAATACACATCTTTCACTATTCTCGCTAAGTTCAATTTATAGCTGCTAAAAAAGAGAGTTGTATTGATCATTTTAATGGTTATAATTCTGTTAATACATTTATTTTTATAACCTGGTAGTGCAAATTGCAAAGAAATAAAGTATATTTGATGTCACCTTAACCAAAATGTATGAAACCGCAATTTTCTTAGTTTTCTATTTCCCAGTTTACATTTTGAGCATAAAAAATTGTACTTGGAATTAAACATAGGTCTTCATTAACGTTGAGGTGATGGCAATAAAATTCCCATTGTTTAACTTCCGTCCCTTTAGAATATTAAACCATGGCCTTAATTGAGTATTTATTATAGAAATAAAATTGGAATTAAATATAGGTGGTTATGAATAAAAATAAAAAGTTTGTAATACTTACAGCAGCATTTTGTGTTACCTTTGGCTTGGCGGACGGAGTGCCGGGAGGTGCGCCGCCTCCCCCGGGCATTGGGACTGCCGCCGTGATGGCTAAACAAACCAATATTCATAATATTTACAATGGACCCTATATTATTTTTGTCAGCTTTATATATTTACATTTTAATTATAGCATTAAATATATGGTAAGAAATAAATTGGGCAACGATTTTTGGGTGAAATGGGGTACGATGGATGACATGATAGGCAGCCAGAAATCTAGGCATTCATATTGATGATAGCTTATTTTGTTCATCCTACTTGCTGCTCATGAATCATTGTTTTTAATCTTAGGCATATTTATTTTTAGATTAAACTTTAAACAACTAAGTAAATTAAGTTTTTTTAAATAAAATTCTTTATTTTATTATATTATTTTAATATTTTATTTCGTATTTAATTTTTTTTCAAAATGTAATCAAGATAAAATTTCAATCAGGTGAATGCGTATAACACCTCCAAAATCAATAGCTCGTTTTCCTTTACACAAAATCTTGTTTAAGAGTCGTAAAACTACTCATTATGCTAAGGCCACGGAACTATTAATACTTTTGACAGAAATTATCATAATAATGAAACAATAAGCACTAAGAACATTCAAGTAAAATGTAACAACCATGATAATAATTGTATTTTTTTTTAATTAATATCAAAATGATAATATTATGACAGACACTCAAATGACATACAGATTTAACAGGTGAAACTCAACAAAAATATTAAGCCTGTACAACGAATACTTTGGGATGATGAAGTTTTTAGCCTGTGGTTCTTGTTAGAAAGTAGGTATGATAACCTTATAAGAGATGGTTCGATGTCTCAATTTGACAAATCAACAGTCGGACACAATAACAAACCCATTGCAGAACCAATTTCTTATAACTAGGGCACTAAATTATGATGACCTATATCCATGGCACAATGAGCACTATCCTCAACACTGTGGGGTATCAGAATCACTGCACAGTATCACTTCAGCAGGCATTACACAAACGCATTACATTACACCTGACCAAGACAAGAAAGTGAGTGCAACGAGACCAGTGAACGCAACCGATGGCGACGAGGCCAAATAAATAGAGGTCAGACGAAATGTACCGTACCCTCTAGAGCCGGGAGGAACGACGCTAACGAAAGACATGGTATTTTTGACTTCTTCTTAGTCACCATTGGTTCGTCTTCGGGTTTACTCGGCAACATGGGAACGGGACTTTGAGACCGGACGTCCGCGCGCGACACCTCGCTCCGACTGCCTACAAACGTGTCCAAGTACCGCGGCGAAGGTAAAGCGTGATACATAACGGTGGCGCCGCCGATACGGCACGTAAAACGTGATTGTGACAACTTTTATTTGTTGTAACTTTTCAGAAGGTACCAATAAAATAATGAAATTATTGAGTAAAACCAATACTAAAAACGTGTTTTTCCGTATGTCATAATTATGTTCATTACCTAGAAACCTACAATCTATGAAATACTCATTTGAAAAATATATTTTAAATTGCTTCAAACCACAAAAGTTGTCTTGCTTAAAATAAATAGACTTAAAAATAATAAATCCGGTGGACCCCTTTTTAATTAATATTTAAAGTCGTAAACAATATGAATAAAGGAGATAATAAATCCCAAAGATGGGCCGATATACCTAATTATGTATAAAAACAAATTAAAAAAATTGAGCCCAGTTTAAACCCCATAGTATTACCCTGCATTCATTATATTTACGATGGCCCATGGAGAACTAGGCTTTATAGTTGTCGAGACGAGGAGCGAGAGCTCAAAGATGGTCGCGCTCGGCCTACATTCACCATTCGATGCGCGAGCGCAAGCGGTGGGCGCTCTCTCTTTCACTTACTGGTATTTTGATACGTGGAAAGAAGACAGGTAATTTATACGTCATTAACGGCAATTGACTCGCTCTGAGATTATACCATCTTCTACAGAAGCCTTGTGGTTGCAATGGCCAACTCTTTTTTGTAGCGTTATCTCGAATAATCAAAATAGTAGTATGTTTAACATCCGCACTGTGTCTACGTTTAGGTACTTATGTTGTTTATTTTTTAAGTTTGTGATTTGTTGTTGTAGCTGTGAAATTATTATTTATTCTAATAAATACGAGTTTGAGTAATAATACCAGCCTGTTACTGTCCCACTGCAGGGCAAAGGCCTCTTCTCAAATAAAAAATTTAAATTCTCAAATAAAACAAGTGAGTTTGAGTAACTTCTTTTATTTTGTAACGAAATAAAAATGTTATAAAATATAGTAACATGTATTGTATAGTTTATGTATGCTAAAGATTAATCTCAGAATTTGCATATACCTATGATAAAAAGAAGTACATAAGTAGGTACTTTCTCTTAATTATTCTTAAACTAAAATGTAGTCATTTTAATACTTTGTAAATGGCTGTGCCGTTACTGCGTTCATGTTAGGTTCTGGATACCTTGCTTGTAACATGAACTTACCACATGAGGGCAATAAAATATTCGAGTTTGAAATACAGCAGTTAAGGAGCTGGAAAGTGTGTCGCGGAAACGTATTCGTTGCTGGGAGGGCTTTAGCTTAATGTATACGCACATGGTTCGTCGTTCGACAGTCGATTATCCTGCGGCGGCACGAGCAGGTCAAGGTCAGACTCTATGAGGGTCCAGAGGTCTGCGCCCGCGCACCCGGGGGCGGCGCGTCGCTCCGCGTCACAGCAATTCCAGCGTCGCGCGGCCCACGCGCCTGGGTGGTACCGACTCCGACGACCAGTATCTGTGCACACTGTAAACGACTATGCCTTCACATTCCAAAAATACTTATGGATGAAAAATTTAACTAACTAGAAGGATAACTGCTCACCAAAAAATCCTAACAAACCCATCCTAATTTACTAGTTTGGTAATTATTATGTTGGTGAGCATTTAAATTGTAGCCATTATAAGAATTGTTATATTGTGTTGTCAGTATATAATTGGTTCATTGCAAAGAATTTTCCTCCATTAGATATCGCAGGTCTCTTACTTGCTTTTGATTTTTGAAACACATGAGACCAGACGGTCTCTATATGCCAATACTAAAAAAAGGTTTTACCTTTTTTTTTAAGTACCGGAATGTTTAGTACGTACGGAGGATAAAAGGGATAACAACCAGATAAAATACTCTACAAATTCTCTATTCCTTGTGGCTATGCATACAGAAGTTTACAAAGACCTAACTGCTCAAATACACACGGAATATAATATATTTTACATACGCAGAGCGTACAAAGTAAACAATACAGATTGTCAGTTACAGGGTTCAACTACGTCACAACTAATAAACGACATTAAGTAACGGTGAGTGGGTTACGTACCCGATCTGATTTTGTGGATCCACTGCAAGCGTTCCGTATGGTCACCGGCGACGAGGTAAAGTGTGTAGTCTGTGTTTTGTTCCGAGTACCCCACCTGACCATACATACACACACGTAAGTTTTTTTTACATTCACACACAATGAGTTTTTACGAATATTAGTTTACAAATAAATAAATAGTTTGTTATGAAATATCACTGTCATTATTCTTGCGTATGCTTATGTTACTATTTAATATATTATTACCTGAAAGGGATATCTATAAACGGGGCTCTTCTCACCGTCACCCTCGGGTATGTGTTTGCTCAGCTCCCCCAACTGCGCCTGCTCCACAGTATGGATTGCGCCCGTTTCGATGCGCCCGCGCTCCTTCCGTCTCTACCACACACGACATATAAACCATTTTACAAACGATTTGAAACGTATTTTCCACAAGTGAACTAAACAATCGTCAGCCTTTCGTCACACCCCTCACTAGAATATTTAAATAATTGTAAGATTCAAGGAAGTTGCCCATTCAACGATTCAACGCACAACGCTAGCTCACCTTAATACACACGGTATGAGCGTCTTACCGCTGGCAGTAACGTCCTGACGTCAACTAGTCATTAAACCGAGGCCATTTTCGATTGTTTACAGTGTATAAATGACCGCGACTAGACCACACACTACCTATTATATGAATAACATTATTATAATCAAGCTTGGAGTTGGAGCTATCCTGAATCTAGCGCTGACGGTTGGTCTGTTTAGATATCTTATGATAGTAGGTACGCTTTTATATGTGCTTCAAAGCAGATTAGGTTAGAAAAGAATACATAATTTAACCAAATAGGTATACCTTCGAAATATTTTGCAGCGAAAATATTTTGACTCGAATAAGGGACCTTTGATAAACTTCAAATCATCAACTGTGACCTAGATGAAGTTTACAATAAAGCTTAGAAAACCAATCAAGTTAAAAAACTAACATCTTAAGTACGGTAGGGATTATATTAGAGATGTATAGTGCGTATTTTGTCAAGAAAAGGGCGGGGGGCAGACCGGGCGAGAAACCAAATCGGTCTGGCAACGAACAGTTTTATTCAAGCCGGATTACCTACAAGCCAACTGTGGAAAAAGTGACGTAGACTTAAGGAGTAGGTACTGAATGAGATCAAATAACTTGAAAGATAAACAAGAAATGTTAATAACTTTCAACTATCTACTAAATGATTCCTCAGAACTTGGAAAAACGGCAAATTTTCTTTTTTTACGAAAGCGCTCTTGATCGGTTATCGAAAATATCACATGAACCGCAACGCGGAGATTATTTTATTATCACATAAGCTTAAAAATATTTAAAATCCAATTAAACATGCACAAAAGAAGTAGTTAACGCTACGCTACAGTTCTCACTAATTGAATTCTGGTCGGAACTGAAAGCTCGGATATTTTTCAGAACCAAGCTCCAATTTCGCTGATGCGTGAAAATTTCCATATTCACTGGCACTCCCCAGTAAAATGTCGATTTGCCTTTAGAAGTCGGTAACAATAAAAATTCTATTGTGTCCCGTTAGTGGTAATGAAGCTCAAAGAAAAACTTAAAACTTTTTAGCCTAATTATCCTTAAAGGAAGGAAAATAAATTATCAGCAAACTTAACACATTTGGAAATTTGTTGAAGTACGTAAGGTATGAATGACGAAACGAATATACCACATTAGTGTGTCGGCTGGCAAACCGCGATAAGAGCATCGACTGTGCTGGCGTCATGCCAACCGGCTAGCGAGCAGCCCTCTCTAAGTAACACACTACACCAATTACCGACATCACAACCTGTCCCAGAACACTTACTTAACTTTATTTACGAGAGAGTTTCTGCAAACACTTGCTCGTATAGCTATTTCGAATACTTTTAACATCTGTCTCTACCACAGGCTGCAAATTGAGCTGACATTTGTAAGCAATATGCATTCCGATTCTCTAATCAAAAATCCCGTTCAGTTAAATTGACGCCGAAGAACGAGTTCATCAGTACAAATGCAGATTTTCTATCGAATTTGCCTCATACCAGATGACTTGATCTAATAACATCCTGAAAGCGCACAACGGCCGAGCACCGGGTTGCGTAATGAATCAAATCACTGAGTTGATTTCCTGCGGGGGGATATACACCTCCGCTTACAGGAACACCCGACAAACCTATCTCCGATATTGTCAATTGGTCTCAATGATATCTTGCTCTTCGTGTGTTATGGTGTTTCAAAACATCATTGACGAACAGTGTAGATTCATTAATAGATACATATCATTCAATAACTTAATTGCCTCAATCATATTGTTTGCAACGTGCTGGGTATGATTATGTTAGTCCTATTGTGCATAATTAATTAATGGTTAATAATGTACACTGTGCCGAGATAAGGAAGTAGATTAACTGACCAGATTCATTAGCGTGAGAACTAGGAAGGCGTTGCTGGATATCACAAGTTAGGAATTGTATTAATTTTTGTATTTCCTTTCCGATCATTAGCAGCTAAATCGTTTATTTATAGACGAAAATTAAAGTGATGATAAATATACACTAAATCTCGAAATAATAGATATCAACCTTTTGCATTATAAGCTCTACATTTTAAAGAGTTGAAACATACAAAGCAGCAAGATTCTTTGAAGTGAACTGGAACAACACAGCACAGAAGAGAGACGCGGTTGAGTCAGTAGAGTGAAGCTTTTTCAAACAATTAGCGGGCGTCGGAGGGCTCTCCATTAAAATTGCTCACATAACGAGGGACCACACGCGGCATGACGGTACATACATTACTGCGAAGTGCGAGGGGTTGACGCTACTCGCTGTGGGGACCGGGGAGTGATTGCCAAGTCTATTTAAGCACGGGAGGGCTACGACACACTTTTTGTTTATTTTACTGCACTTTTCGAGCTTTCTGTTGCTGTGCAGAGTTTAATACATCAGGAATGTCAGTGAATTCTCTTTGCTTTCTTTGTATTTGGTTGCGCGAATTTAGAACACTGTTTTTGTCTTTGGAGACTTTTGGAATGTGGCCGAATAATTTGTAAGCTTGTCCTTGAACTATGATGTTCCAGAAAGAAAACTAAGAAAATAATCATGGTGAAAAGAAACAGTACTCGATTTTGCAATGTGTTATAATATGTTTGAATAATATCAATAGATTCATTGGATTATTTGTTTGTTTGCATCAATAGATTGTAGAGATTACAAAATTATAACTTTTTACCAATGAGAATAAAAATGTCTTCTAGAAAATTACCTATTCTTGAAAAACTCACAGGTGCCTAAACAACTTATCAACCAAAATGTGCACTTTTTGTTTTGAAGACATTTACTTTTACCGTTTTTTGTAAGTTTACACAATTAAATTCTCTTAAGACCAGCAGTTCACAATTTATATTTTAAGTTCTTATGAACACAGGCTTCTTTTAAGTGTATTTATGTTTAAGAACAGATTTTCATTCAATTCTAGTCACTTTTTCGATAAAGTCTGTATGTTTTGGGAGTTTCATTTATTTTCATGAACATTTTAGAATTATTTAAGTAATCATTCAATGCAATTTATTTTTCTGCTTTTGATAATTGTAAGGCAGCCATTTGATTAAAAGAGAATCCTAAACTGCTCAGAGCATAGCATATAATAAAAAAAAAGGATAGTCTAACAATTTGGTCCGAAATAAATGTGATGTCCGGAATGTTATTTTAGAAACCAAAACGTGGTCAACTGCGCCCTATGTTTGAGTAGACAAAATAAATCACGCATAAAATGTGTTGTCAATTAATCCCATTTATTAAAAAGGTGTTCAGCACTAACTTAACATAGTAAAAACACTTAAATAAATGAATAAGCACCTAGTTAAGTTCCAGCAAATGGCTGGAGAAACTGATCACGGTAATTGAAGCTCCTATCAGACGCCGCTATCGAACATCAAGCGGTCACGGAAAACGCTAAATAATGAAAAGCAAAACGTCATGTATCAAAATACCACGCGGTAATTATTCAATCAGGAATAAAAATGCCGATTTAGAATGTGTATAAAAGTGGTTTTTGCGTAGGTGGAAACTGAAAAAGGAATGCGCACAAATTTGGCCACCGGTTCGATGTCTCAATAACACCAAATAGAGAGATATTGATAACACTGTGAGATGAAAACCGTAAAATAAACATAATTTGTGTCTTGTTTTAAGTAAAGACTGTATGTGTGATTGAGGTGTAAGTGATTGGTATTTTACCAGCGGTGGTTCGGGTGCGGTGCGGGCCGGCGACGGACGGTGTAGCGGAACTGCCGCTACCGCCGCCGGGCGTCGCGCCGGACGGCAGACACACCCAGCTCGCGCATGCGCTCCCACCCCACACATTCACCCCTACGTCCTCCAGCTTTCATTTAAAACATCGAACAAAACTAACATCACCTGCGCGTTCTACAGTTTTACTACAATAAAATGCAACGTAGTTTGTAAAACTATTTTATCATCAGCTGAGTTCCAAATGTCAGTATCATTTATTGAATTTTTATGCAACAACGACTACATTTATTTCAATAATAATATATACTTAAACTTAATATAATCTTTATTTATCCAAAAACAAATATAATCAGTTTGATATTTGGTTTAAAAATATATTTATAGTTTATGTTGCAAATTCTGTGCAAGAATAATACTCTACCTCTTAAACTAGGGTATACCTGTATTTTAGAGGTAGTTTACGGTCAAGGTTAACAATGATCAACAAAAACTTATCTCAAGTGAACTGTATCATTCAATCAACAATTACCTAACTACACTGTAGAGTGCAGGTAACTAAGTCCAACTATCTTAAATATGCACTAAGATAATTTATGATACAGCTAAGCTTAGCTGAACAAGCCATCTGATCGTATACAGCGCAAAACCGACGTGACTTTCACGCACGAGTTGGTTGTCCGTCATTTCAGAACTGTAATGTGGTAGGAGACAACTCAACCACTGTAATGGTGATATGCAACGTGATTGAAGTTCGATAGGTTTGTTAAAAATGTTTCTAGAAGCTATTAGGAAAGGATGAAAGCTATAATTACAGAATCTGACTGACTTTTGGCTAACCTGTTATAATGCAGCTGGGTTTCAGATAGTTAATTGACTCAGGCGTAACTTTGCGGAAATCCATGATAAAATACATTAGACGACGTATATTTAGTAACCTAATCCGCTCAACAGTTCTTAAAGAGTCATAAAGAACCCTGTAAGAAATCGACACGTGTTTCACCTCTCAACGTGGCATCCTCAGGATGACGATTGACTTGTGGCAAACCCGGACACTGCGCTCGACGCTTGACGTGGCAACACGTCGTGTTAGATTAAGTTACTAAATATACGTCGTCTGTTGTATTTTGCAGTTGGGTTTGATAGAAAAAATTATACACTAATAAGTTTATGTTGTGGTAGCAAAAACCAGTCAAAACTCACAGAAAAATGAGTGTGGACTTTGTCCTGTTTGTTTTGAGAAATTGTCCTGCTATTACTACGCTGAGATAATGTCGTAATTTACATTATTTAATTCACAGTAGGAATAAAATTTCCTTGTTTAATTTATGCATCATAAATTCCAATTCTAATACTCTAAAATACCATCACTATTGAGGCTTTACATTTTAGAACAAATTCGCAGGGAAAGGTTCTAGCTCCCAAGATCTTTTCTCTCAATATTTTTAACTCAGTTTAGTTTTTGGTCAGGATGTTTTTTTTTTAGGCCGCCCGTGACGACTTTATTCGTGTTTATACAAGGAAGACAGTTTAACTTATAAGGGTATAAGGTATGTTCTCCGAAGAATCGAGTCACGATGTTATAGGAACAGCAATACAGTATACTGTCCTTGCGAAGCAACGTGAGCTACGCATTTTTGGTTAAGCGGTCACACATAGAATATCAGTGAATAGTGAAGAGCAGAAATATAGCTAAATAACGTGTTAACATAGGCATAAAGTTACCCAAAAGCAAAGCTCGTATCTCGAAAAGTCCCGAGGAGCCTTCAAGGAATGGGAATTGCAAAGAAAACACAGAGCTCAGATCTCTTCCGAGTGTCTCCCTTTCTGGGCTCGGTGTTTTTTTGTTGGGTGAACGCCCATGCCTTGAAGACTTCTCTGGACTCTTTGGAAATTTTGTACACCCCTAGATCGAACACATTATCCACGATTCCCACACAAATGACACTGACATGGCCTCAAAGGTCGACAAGTTTCAGTAGGAAACAGTCCGACTGTCCTACCTTAATTTGATTCAATAAAAGAACCTCCAGAACTAAAATGGGGTTGGACTGACCACGTCTGCCGTATGTCTGATGAGCCGTAGGCCAAAGTTAGTACGCAGTGGCCCCCTGATACATCGACGCAACGCCGCAGTAGACCACGAAGGGAATGTCGGGACGAGCTAGTCAAAATGAAATTAAAAAACTATTAGTGGATAATACCATCCATGTTTTGCAAATAATGGGGTGGAAGCAAAGACTACCTCTTAATTACCTAACATTAGATGTGACAAGAACGAGTTCCCTAAATCGCCTCACCTATTCGCGAAGCTTCCGGCCGGCGGCTACTAACCGATATAGATCTGACGACTGATCGGCAGTTGGCGAAGTGGTGTTAAACTTGCCAGACGGCAAGATTACCTTCTCCTCCTGAGTGAAACTTATTCACAGTAAGAGCGGGCGGACCTTTCTTAACCTGATCTGATTAATGTTTAGCTGCGTGAGCCAGCGTAGTGCGTCTTTACTATGGAAGTAGAACATTTCGATTGGTATATTGGGCAAGCAAGCTAGATTACCTATAGCTTGCTCCCCACAAGATATTATGAAGTATATGTAGATTTATTTTATTTTATGTTTTCATCATTTGTCTTCCACGCAACGATCGAGCCTTGTTTTGAGGTTCATTGCACAATAAATGCCAGTGACTAATTTTTTTTACGCGACTTTGTCATAAATGCTAATTTGACACAAATCGCAGGATTGTCTGCTGCGTCAACTACATAATTTACTATGCTGCATCGGAAGATTTCACAAAAACGTAGACGTAACTGAAAACCAGTCTGTATTTTTGGTTTCTCACTACTTTCCTGAATTTATCCTTGAAATAGTCACGGGTGATTCTACATAATATACCCTTCCTCAAGATGTAATGTTATCTATGATTCTTCATACCCCATCATAACATAAACGTCTATTACACACATATATTATAAAAAATGAGTTTGGTTGTATGTAATCGGAGGACCAATTAAATGGCAATTGTTCCGAAAAAAAAACCCTATTTGGAGTAGTCATGTCGTGAAGTTTACATGCAGTTAAAATGCATCTTCAGCGTTTTAATGCTCACTTAGGGTTGGTTACACAAAATGTTACGTTATTGTTTCTGTCATATTTTAACAGTAACATTAACAATGACCATAGAATTTAACTAGGTACCTACTGTTGCACCATTATGTAGAAGTTAAATTAAAAGGGTGACTAGTGACAAGACGTCTTATTTCTAATACGTGTTATTTTTTTTTGACAAGGGCAACATTTCAAGCTTGTTGTCATAACGCTTTCAAAATTAACCAAGTTCAAACTTGTATTTTCGGCGGGAGTATTCACTATAGTGTGGTATTTAAATTTCAAATTATTCTGCAGTATAATATTTTAAGTACACAGACACAGACAGGCGACGAAAAGGATTGACGAAGTTTTCCAAACGCTGCCCAACACATCCGGATCCTCCTTTCGGCTTCTTTCTCAAAATTGTTCATTTTCGTTTAAAGGTCTCTATCTTAATAAATAATGGTAGGTACAAAGAAAAGAAAAATGTCAGTCATCTACTATTATTTGCGTTTGTCATTGTTCCAAATTTGAAATAGGAATACTAAAAAAAAATAGTTTAAATTACAATAAGTCGTCTTTTTGCGTTTCTCAGCGCAAAAACTATTATTATTTAGTAACTTGTGTTACCTCCAAGAACATTTAAGAGGGCCGTCATGCGGTTCGGCATTAGTTAATACCACTATGACGATTTTCTTCTCTCTTTCAAATTTATTAATTTAAATTTGGAACAATGGTGATACCGAAACGGCCATCATTTCGGTATGTTAGCTTTAAAACTGCATAAAAACTTTTTGTCAGACTTATCATTTTTTTGATGTTCTAGGCCTTTAAACATAAAATGCACGGTGGCTGGATTTAGGAGTCCGGAAGTGTATTATAATATTTATAATGTTACTAACGTTTCATAGTTTTTAGATGCCGACATAAGTTGCGCGGTCGTTATATACAGCACCGATGGGTTTTAATATTTTTTTTGTTTTTTGCTCCAAGCTTAAGAATAGTTTAGCGAGATAAAACCAAGTGTTTTTGAATGAGCCAGCAATTAGGTTGTGAATCATATCTTGCGTTTGGTGCTGATGTTCAATTATTCCACTTGGCTGACTACCTGCGCACTGGAATTCTTTTGTTATTACAACAACTAAGCTCTCCAAGTTTTTAATAATCTGGATGGATTACTTTTGGAAGATTAATCCGCCATGGCCTCAGATTTTCTATTTTGGTTGAGTAATATGTTGTAGTGCTAGTAAGAGATTTTATTTATTTATAGTTACCTATAAAAAAAAATCTTTTAATATTTTATTTCATGCAATAGTAGTACTATTAGCTAATAAATTATATTACTATAGTACCAGCATGTTGCATCTAGTAGTTTTTGATGTGCTCTAAATGACTATTTATGCTATTTAAATTGTGGTGAATTAATTATTATTTTATGTACTTTATCTTATGTAGGTAAACTAAATTGACGTAAAACCACCTTTGAACTTTTTTGAGCACTTCAATAAACTTTTCCGTAGATATTTCTAATCACAAGAACTCTTTACCTACATTACTTAAGAATATTAAGATCGTAAATATGAAAAATAAGCAAAGTGGTCAAAGGAACCGTGAGCTTTTTGTACAAAACTTAAAACTAAATTTTAAGTTTGTTGAAAAATCTATTCCTACACTAGACAGTGTCGCTGAAAAGGATCAAATTACTGCTTTATTTGAAACAAATTCGTTTGGTTAAAAAAACAGGTTTATTTGTCTCACCTCACAGAACTATTTCATAAAATAAATGCATTATAAATATTCTAAATTTTAAAAAAAATTGCCAGTATTTTGTTGTTTTTTTTAACTTTCCAGACTGAAAACGACGCTCTTGTAGGACAAAATCTCACGAAACTATGGACTCAGCATCCCAGCACAGTATCCCTCTCACAGGAAGAGGCCGCGTCCCAGCAGTGGGAATGATAAAACATTGACGCTCTTGTAGGACAAAATCTCACGAAACTATGGACTCAGCATCCCAGCACAGTATCCCTCTCACAGGAAGAGGCCTGTGTCCCAGCAGTGGGAATGATAAAACATTGACGCTCTTGTAGGACAAAATCTCACGAAACTATGGACTCAGCATCCCAGCCCAGTATCCCTCTCGCAGGAAGAGGCCTGTGTCCCAGCAGTGGGAATGATAAAGGCTGATTATGTGTACTTATTGATTAGAAATTACTGGTGCACTTTATTAATGAATGCATCAGATAATAATTATTTATTTATTTATTAAAACTTTATGCACAAGTAAAAATAAAATACCGTACAAAGGCGGACTTAATGCCTGAGGCATTTTCTACCAGTCAACCTTAGGGTGATGCAGAGACAAAACATGGCAGGTGCAACAAAAGGGATTGGTAACACGAAATTAACTATAAAATACAAGGATAAATACATACATATACATAGTATAAACAGAAAAACTTTGTCAGGAGAAATAACGATTGGTAGATGAGAAATAACGATCAGTAGAGGAGAAAACGAATCCAGCAAATCACCGCTGGGATGTTTCAGCCAACTTCTTGTGTATATGCTCACGTACCTTCACTTTAAAAGAAAACCGACTGGTTGCCGTCCTGATATTCAGAGGTAGCGCATTCCAAAGAAAGACCGCCTGGACAAATAAAGAAGAATGAATGAAACCAGAGCGGTGAGAAGGACATCGTAGAAGACGATTGTTGGTGGAACGAAGATTTTTGTTATGGGCAGAGCATAAGTATTGAATATGGGAAGTCAGGTAAGAAGGAGAGGTGGGTTTGTCGAGAATAGAGAACAACATAGACAGAGCCCTCACCTCTCTGCGGTGTCGAATTAAGGCTTGTGCAGACCAGCGCGACTTGTCGCGCGACGCGACACGAACAATACAATTTCTAAGAAAACTTCACAGTATAACAATAACCGGTGTCGCGTCGCGCGACAAGTCGCGCTGGTCTGCACAAGCCTTTATGGGTTTTGGTGTTTACATTTTGTATGACCAAGAAAAATAACAAAGTCTTACATGTTTCATGTGTGATCTATGGTATGGTATGGTCAAATACACATACTGCTTTTTTTTTGTGGGGCTTCTCGTAGCTAACTTCTGAGGTCATGACTACTCAACCGGGCTCTGCTGTGGCTGCCAACTAACTTAATCTCCGACCAGGGGCGTAAAGTAACTTATATACTAGAAGGCTCCTCGCAAAGGGCACCCCCTGTGGGGTACGAACCTCGGCTTAGGTCGTCACTGGGGAGAGGACAGCAAGATGGGACAGGCTGGATCACAAGTAGTTAATTATTATTACAGGGGAATTTAATGCTCGGGGGGGGGAGTATTATTTACTCGGGGTCGCGATCGCGGAGGACCTCGGCAGCGAGGTTGGAATGAGGGACGTCTGTGTTTGTTCACTGTACTGTCCTACTGCTCTCCTGGAGAACGGTTATGGGGTCATTTGAGTCGGTAAGAGTACACATACTGCAGGTCAAGCGTTATTATATAGGTAAGTTACCATTACATGCATGGTTTAAGTATGGTACTTACATCATGTTGCATCTATCGCTGTGTGTTATTACAATAATCAGTCTACAATGTGCCCAGTGCTGGGAAACAGGCTTCCTATCTTTGGGATGAGTGGTGATACATAAATTAAAGCATTATCTCAAAAAAGTGCGACTTTCAAGCAATATTTCTAAACAGCTTCATATCTACTCCTTTTATAGTATTGTAGGCAAGTATGTTGTTTTTATGGAACACTAGCTTTACCCGCCCCGACTTCGCACCGGTATCTTTAAACCCTACCTACCTACCTACCCTACCTACCTACCCTACCTACCTACCCTACCTACCCTACCTACCTACCCTACCCTAATTTTCTCACCATTTGAACCTTCCCTGTACTATGACAAACATGTCAAAACCAAAATCAGCAAAATTGGCCCAGCCGTTCTTGAGTTATAAAATTACAACGAAAACTGGCATTGATTTTTATAGATAATAATATAGATATATCCGAGGCAGCAAAAACATGTGGACATAACATAACATAACGCGTGTAATCCCCTAAGGGTTAGGCAGAGGTACACCTATAGTACACCCACATTTCGCCAGTTATATTTAAGTCCCATGTAAGAGGGGTGAGCCTATTGCTATCAAGTGGGCACAAATCAAGACTCTGGGCTGCTAATGAGAAATTGTAAGTTAAATCATTTGATATTGATTTCTTCATGAATTTTTATTTCTAATGTTGATTACGAAATAGTCATTTTTATCAAGAGTTACGATACATTTTAGTGTGTAATTTTTTCTTAACTCATATTTTTCTTAGTTTGTTGATGTATATAATATATATATATATATATATATATATATATATATATATATATATATATAAGATTTTATATATGTATATATTATTATATATAAATATTGTCTGTATTATACCTAGTTAGTAGTAGTTAGTAAAACAAACGAAAATCTATTTGAGAAACTCAAATCAAAAAGATATTTGTTAAAAATTTCTAATGTACCACATAAAACGGCTTTATTTAACAAAAGCTTCTTTTGCATGGCATCAAAAATATACAACAAAATACCTATTGACATCCTGAGCACTAAGGAACTTCCAGTATTTAAAAATAAATTACGGAACTTTTTAATTGATAGAGCATATTATACGATCCAAGATTTCTTGACTTATTGATGTAATTGTTGACCATGTATTATTTCAGTGTATTTTGATATTTATAATAACTAAATTTGACATGAAAACTAATATCAAATTTAATGATAATACCTAATTATTGTATGCCTATTAGGCAGGACATATTGAAACTTTAATTTATTATTTAGACCTATATCTGACATAAGCCCACAATAGAGATTGGGCACGCCACAATTGCGGCGGTAAGTCCCCTCTTTGAGGAGTGGCTGGAGAGGCGCCACGGCGTCCTCACCTTCCGCCTGACGCAGGTCCTCACCGGACACGGTTGCTTCGGGAGGTTCCTGTTCAGGATCAAGCGGGAGGAAACGCCCGGGTGTCACCATTGTGTGGAACGCCCGGAGGACACGGTGGAGCATACGGTGGAGGTCTGCCCGGCTTGGGCGGGGCACCGCCGTGTCCTCACGGAGGCGATCGGCGGCGGCGATCTCTCGCGTCCGGCCCTGGTTCAGGCCATGGTCCGGAGCGAGAGTGCATGGGAAGCCGTCACTTCCTTCTGCGAAGCAGTAATGCTCGCGAAGGAGGAGGCGGAGCGCGCGAGGGAAATGCAAGATGCGCGCCCTCGCGCCCCTAGTCGCCGCAGGAGACGCCCCGGGCGTCGGGAGTCGCGAGCCGACTTCCGGCCACCGTAGGCGCGGGCTTGCGGACGGTGGGCAATGGGTAGCTCGCCGTCCGATTAGGACCAGGCCCGGGTCGACGGCGCGTTGTGTTCCACGCGCGCCTCAAAGAGATGTCAGCACCAACTGACGGGGTCCGTAAGGGCCAATGCCTGCCAGGGTTGCGAGTTTGTCCGAAAGGGATATCGCGGCCCCGGCACACAGGCAACGGAAGGAACATGGGTGGGTTTTAGTCAGTAAAAGTCTGACACTCCCTCTCGCTCCGCCCAGAGCGGGAGGAGTCATTTGACGATTTCCCACCCAAAAAAAAAAAAAAAAAAAAAAAAAAAAAAAAAGCCCACAATAGAGATATTTTGAATTTTGAGTGTAACAGGCAGTGTTCATGCAATAAGTAAAAATGTGAAGGTACATGCTTTAAGTAAACCCATCCAATTTATTAGTTATTATAGAATTATCAAAGAATAAAATCAGGTATTTAATAATTCTACAAACATTACAAGATAACAAGTTGTTCAGCATTGTTTCACTTATTTCTTGTATCATCCAAATAATAAAATGGAGCATATTATATGCCATAATATGAATATCAGTTAGAACTACTTACCTACAGTTTTAAGAGATGTCCTTAGCGGCACAAACAATAATGTATATTGAATAAAAACTAATGAAATCTAAACTATCAGAACAGCTTTTTGATAGAATAATAAATTAGCAAGACATTTAAATCAAAAATTATGTTGATGAATATAAAAAATTCCAGGCTCAACTATTGAGGTATAAGGAAAAGGTAAATAAACTGTTGATAGCCAACAAGAAATAGTATCATTCAAATCAATAGTTTAGTAATAAAATTAGATCAATAAAATTTACCTCGCCATCCGTGTCATAATAAATAAGAGCTCGGCGAGTCAAAACCAGCCACCGTTCCTTGTAGTTGACCGGTGTAAATAGCTTTTTATTTTGAGACCTCTTGACCATAAACGTTGCCAGTATTACTTCATCATCATCCTTTCCAGCCATTTTAAGCCTGAAGCATAACAGACAAACCTTAATTTTAGATTAAACACTCCTGAAACACCGGTAAGATCACTTATATACACGTAAAACCTTTTATACCTTCAAACATCCAAATCCATCAGAAATAGATAAGTATCAGTATTGAAAAGAAAAAATATGTTGACGATATTTTTTTAACAATCTAAATTACATTTGCTGATTCGTCATCAATACATAACACATTAAAATCGAAGAAAAATTATATGCCTTTGCTATTTTCACTTTTTCGGGCTAAAAATATTGTTCCAAAATCCGAAGCACGAAGAATGAAATGAAATGAGTAATGAATGAATGAAATTATTTTGACAGCAAACTCATTTGCACGCAGACTACAGTGTGGTGTATCACTTACTAATTCCATGATGTGGGATGTGAACTGGATGTACACCAAGGAGCTTATCCAGTAGAGTTCTTAAAATTACCATAAAGCTACGGTTTCCTAGAAAAGCGGTGACTGCTCACGTAGCGATCGTAACTTACGGCGGATGACGTCACTGAAACGTTAATTATGAAAGTAAATTGGTGTGGTTTCCTAGAGAGCATTGTTGAGCGTTGTTTTCCAAGACAAGTGGCAAACAATTGTTAGTGTACCACTCTGCAGTAACTGTTTTTCGATCTTCTAAAACAATTGTTGCGTAATGAACGGGCCATCCGAAGAACGAGGCCACCATCTTTTTTCCCACGCTTCGACCTCTCTTCACTTTAGTTGGCAACTCCTCGGAAGGAAACACCCAGACTGCGGACTGTCTCTTAGATTCAGGATCATAACAATAAATCCAGCTTTCGTCACCCGTAAGTATGTCGAACACAGCATTTGAGTCACCTCCGTTAAATCTTTGAACCATTTCACGACACCAAACAACACGACGGAGTTTTTGGGCCTCTGTCAAATTATGAGGTATTCCCCGGGCACAAAGCTTGTGTACTTGACTCATTCCGATCCCTAAGCTTGTCCAAATCTGCTGATAAGTCACGCTTTTGTCAGTCTCTATCATAAGCCGCACAACACTGATGTTTTCTTCAGTCGTCGCCGTATAAGTCCGTCCCTCACGCAGATCATCGGTGAGATTAATGCGACCACTCATTAAACTAGTTATAAACAGTGGCATGAGATGGGGCTTCATTGTGAAAGGCCAATCGAAGCCTATCATAGAACTCGTACTTTCTTGTTGACTTAAATGACATCGAAAGTCATAAAAATTTTACGAAAATTTTCTTGCGTTAAATTCATGCTGACGTGACACAGACAATTTTAAATTTGCCGCCAAATCGTAAACAAATGACAAATGAATAAAATATATGCCATACGCAATAATATTGGCAAAAAGTTCCATTTTCAAAAATTGAACTTATTTTTTTATTATATCGTTTACACGTGGCCAGTTCTAAAAACTTTCAGTGTCGCCCTCGTATATATGCTGTTCGGGTGGTAAACTCTATTTGCGCGATACAGGATTTGTGTGATGTCAGGATTTTGTGTGACGTCAGGAGCTATCATTTTTCCATCGTGAAAAAGGGATAGTGCTATTCGTCCCATAAAGCTCCATCTCTCTCTGAAACTGGAATTATTATCGCTATAACACGTCATAGTACTGACCCAGGGCGTTGATGCGTAGTTCGCATGCGGTGATGTAGATGTGCGGTGGTGTAGACGCCACATGTGCTACACTTCAAGTCGCATACATATTTAACTAGTTTTCGTTCAATTTGTAGTCTAGTAGGTTTGTAGAGCTTTCAGTTTCTGAAAGTTTCCCATTCTGAAAGTTTTGTCTGATGTCAGTATCTAAATTTTCCGGATCATTCACTCGTGCTAGATTTAGAAAAGCATTCTGCTGGACCTGTACGCACGGCCTTAGGGGGGTATTACACTATCAAATATCTAGGATCATATATAGAATCCTATCTCTTATCCTACATATTATGACCTCTAGGATCATATCTGTGTATTACACTATCATATATCTAGGATCCAATTTTTTGTCTTATGTGGTTGCAATCGTCACAAAATAATGAAGCCTTTCATGACACAATATGACAAATAGAACTATACCGAACACCGATGAAGCTAAAACAATGGGGAAGAAATCGCAAAGCTATGAACAGGTGGCGCTGCTAACGCATTGCCCATAACATCGCTCTGTCATTTTGATCTCTCAATGTTTTTCGGGTTTAAAATAATTATAACAGGAACTAGCGTGTGTTTTTTGATAATTTGACGAACTATATATTCAACGTGGACTGTACCTCAGTTAAAAGCTGAACTGAAGAACCGAGGAACTTCACTAAGAGGCCGAAAAGCGGATTTGGTCAGCAGGTATTTACAGCCAATTTTATTGTTAATAAAAGAAGTAAATAACCCAATTTTGTATACAGCAACATGTCGTTCATTTATTATCGTAGTAATTATAAACTTTTACGTACGTAAACAGTAGTTTTATAACATATTCGATGTTTCATAAGCTACGAACTTAACCTAGAAATTAAAATCTGAATTTGGTTACAGAATCGAATCATTTGATAGAAATTTGAATTTTGGGATACCTCAGCAGCATGAAACTGATGATACCAAGATGGATCTTCTACCTCCAGACAGTTATCATTACATAAATAGCAGCACAAAGCTTCCATCTATAACGAAGCAACATATTCATCTTTATTACAATGAATAAGTATGTACCTAAGATGAGGATAATAATATTTATTATAACATTACTAAACAGCGCGGCATTTTTTTGTCAGATGCCGTCCAAACTTTTTGGAATCAAGTTTTGTATGTAGTTTGACAGCTAATGTCAGCCAAGCGTTACCAGCGACACCCTCGGCAAAAGTTGTCAGTTTTCTTCCCCATTAACTTCCGGCCGCCCGGCAGCAGTTTGCTTTTATTTTTTGTATAGCAGTGTTGCCAACAATAATTTTAGAATTCCACTAAAGCATAGTGTGAACTTACGCCAAAATTTCGTTGAACTTACTTTTTATCCGTCAATAAAACCGACAATATAGGTTAAGGTAATAGCAGAACGGAAAAGGCAAAATCAAATAATTTAATGAACGGATTTTGTATCAGGAAATTATGAAAATAAATGTGAAAATTCAATATATATTATTCAATATGGCAAGACCTGTTTCTATGATTCCATTTAACAACAAATGTCGAAAATCTTTGATCAAAGACGATTTGGTTCATATATTTGTATTACATTATCATATAAATATGACTCGTAGATCTGTGATCCTATAGATTTGATAGTGTAATACCCCCCTAGTGCTTTTTTTGCAGTCATATTTTATCATTCATTTCAATCAATTCTTCATTCTAGTACTAACATTACTTACTAATTCCCTGGTCCCAGAACATCCTCTGCAGGATGTTATTAATCTGTGGCAGGATGGCATACCCTCACTCACTCCTGTCAGACCTGAGTGACAGACAAATGTGTGACATGACCACTGTTGGTGACATGACTGATGACAGGTGCATGACAGTCACTAACAATCAATCAGTCAATAGTGAATCGTTTTGTGAATGTGCTTTGTGAAAGAATTTAGACGCGAAGATCAAGCATTTATAAGCAACTCCGACACTCGTTAGTAATATAGCTAAAGCAATTTGGTTTTACTTGTGTTATTAAAACTTGCCCAACCATGTCTTCCGACACAGCACAAGTTAGTTCATTACCATTGCCCCCAATGCAATATATAAACTTCTATACTGATGAAAATGTTAGAAGAAATAGAGCACCTTTACCACCGCGACCTATTCACGATTCATATTCGATGTTTGGCCACACTTTCAATGCGGATGATACTATAATCAGATCACTGGAAAGTCAGGTAACAATCTCATATTGTGCAACAATTAATACTATTTGAATAAATAAATAAACAAATGTAAAATTATTTTTATACTTCTAGGGATTTCGGCGGCTTTACCCCATGCATTTTGAAAGAAGAAGAGAACTGAAGAAACTAAACCACTCTTTACTTGTCAACTTTTTAGATCTATTAGATTTGTTGGTCCATTGTCCTGACTCTCCTAAAAGAGCAGAGAAAGTTGAGGATCTTAGTTTGTTGTTCATACACATTCATCATTTATTAAATGAGTTTAGACCCCATCAAGCTAGAGAAACTTTGAGAGTAATGATGGAATTGCAGAAGCGCCAACGTGTTGAAACTGCTACACGGTAATCTGATTTTTAATATTAATCACTTACAAAATATTATAAGTAGGTATATTCAAATATTTTGTTATTATTTAGTTTTTTTTGTTTTTGTTCTTTCTGCTTCTTCTTTGTCATTAATAAGCTACTTCTTTGTCTGATACATTTGGTTTTTTTTTTTTACTTTTGGGAGCTTGGTGATAACTTTGCAGTTAAGTTTCTCATTCCAATCAGCTGAATCTGTCCAGAAGAGTTGGGACGCTATGTCTCCTCAATCTCTTAAATTGCAGGCCACCATCACCACTTAGTTTTAGAGCAAGTCCACTTTGATGTTTTGAGAGTCTCTTCTGGTATTTGCTGCTGTACTGGGTTATCACTTGTTTGACTGGGTATTTTTAAGTCTTGATATATTGTTTTGTTGCTCATATATTGAAGTATGTTAAAGATAACTAAGTACCTTCGACTGAAACCTTTCCAATATATCAATATTACTTTGCCTGGCCATACCCCAAAGCTGGATACCTTAGGTCCAGATTGGTTTGAGAATTGCTTTGTAGACTGTTAGCTTGCTTTGTGTGCTCATTTGCGAGTGCTGTCCTATTAACCAGTTTCTTAGCGATGTCCCGTCATTTCACCAAAAAATAATTTACAAATTTTCACTTGACAAGTAACAATTGGCAAAAACATGATTTGTTATTTCATCATTAAACAACAACAAGTTTGCCAAATAATTCACTTAAGAAAATAATTATCCAATAAACTTTTTTTTATTAACATATTATTTGACAAACAATTCATTTTATATTCACGTTATCTCATAAAACAATGTTTGGAATAAAAACGTTTGACATTTGCATTATGCAATTTCCTAAAAATGAAACTCATTAAATAGGAAAAAGCAGGGTTGATATGATTTAAATCACTTGATTAAAATCAGTGATTTAAATCGCGATTAAAATCAAGTGATTTTTTTATAAAAATCAATGATTTAAATCTAAATTGTTTTACTTCGACCAAATCAGCCAAAATGTGTCAAGGGACTTCCCCCGACATAAACTACGGCGCGCACACACGTGTCCAATGCTGTTTAACTACACCATTCGGAGATTCTCCGTTTTAACTCGTGACTGAATCCGTCCGTCTAGTATTTGGCGCGGTCATTCGTGATTGATTAATGAAAAAAGATGCTGTTTGGGTTTATATGGATGAAAAAAAAGTCCACTTGCGGCAAGTTTAACAAAGCGGTGTGTAAACGTTGTAAGAAGGAATAAATGGGCTTAGTACCGAGAATGAAAAAAACATTTAGAGACATGTGTGACAGAAATAATCAAAAAAATCCGATTTAAATCAAATTAATCCGATTTAAATCAAATAAATCCGATTATTTTGATTTTTTTATAAAAGTCATGATTTTTATCAACCCTGGGAAAAAGGGTAATATTAATTTATAAATCAACAAAAATTATTTAAATAAAAATTAAAAGCCAGTCCACGACTTGTGCTAAACCCGGAACCACACTAGTTAGATCAGGTTAATTATTTTAACTCGCGAAAAAGGTTAGGTTAGGTTAGAACTGTGACCCTATGCGACCAAAAATGACTAGAACACTTATATTAAAAAAAAACACTTTTGTAGAACTTCAGTACTTGCTTGTAAATTATTGAAAAAAATGGAAATTGCAACCATGATCACTTTGTGACTGGTTTAGAAAAATTATTATAAAATGATATTTAGTAAACTTGATTTTTCCAAAAGAATCTAAATATTAAATGAAAAATGTATACCTAAATGATTAAATATCATGCGAAACATTTGTAAAGAGAAGCATTTGCTAAATAAATGTTTGTAAAGCGAGTGTTTATAATTATTTTATAAACAACATTTGCGGAATAAGTTAGGTAGGTAATAGGTAATACGGGCTGGTATCCGCAACTCCACGTCTAAGCGCGTATTTTGCGTATGCGGAATAAGTTGTTTGTGAAATAAATAGTATACGAAACGTTGGTTGTAAAGTAAAAATTTGTCAATGGTGTTTTGGTGAAACATTAGTGAATCTTCTTAGTGTTGCGTCGAGCTGCTTTCTTTTGGTCCATATGTGTTTTCGCCATGTTAACCTTCTGTCCAGGTGCATACCCAGGTATTTGGCGTTATCATTTTGAGGAATCTCTTCACTGTTCAGAACCACTGGTGGACAGGTATGACTTCTGAGCGTAAAGGTTAAATGCGTGCACTTGCTTTAAACCATTCCTCAAGTTTGTTAATATGGAGCTGTAGATATTCAGATGCAGTAGCTGAATTTGTGTGTATTGCAAGTAAGGCAGTGTCATCTGTGTACGTTGTAACTGTAGTTTTTCCCATAGTAGGCAAGTCAGCAGTGATGATAATGTACAGTACTGGCCCTAGAATGCTACCTTGTGGTACACCTGATTTTATTTCATATAGGTCAGACAGTTCGTTTTTATGTTTAACTTCAAAACATTGTTCCTCGAGGTATGACTTCAGAATGGGGAAGAACGAGTGTGGTAGTGACGTTTAATTTGATAAGGAGAGAGGAGAGAAGGCCCTCATGCCACACTTTGTCGAAGGCTTGAGTTATGTCCAGAAATACTTCAGAACAGTATTATTTCTCTTCCAATGCTCTGCCTATAACGTCTACAAAAGGATGGACCTGTTTGATTGTGCAATGGTTCTCCCTAAAGCCGAATTGGTGACTTGGTATTATGTCATTGGTTTTCCTTCATCCTTTTTAGTAGTATCTTCTCAAATAGTTTTCCTGTAATAGGCAAAAGACTTATTGGTCTTTACGAGGCGACTTCGTGTGGTGGTTTACCGGGTTTAGGAAGTATAACTACTTGTGCAATTTTCCACTGCTCCGGAAAGAGAGAGATAGTCGCAAACAAGAGTTGAAGATCTGAACTATTGCTATAATAACCCTTATTGGCAGCTTTATCAGAAGTGTGCTATCAATAAGATCGTATCCTGGGGATTTTCCTTCCTTTAAATGTTTTATTTCCAGAATTATTTCTCCCGGGCTCGTGGATTTAAGTGGCAGACACATCTGTTGGGCACTTTCGAGGTACCCTTTTATTTCCATGTCATGATCTGGCCTAGACTCCGGAAATGGCTGGAAAACTGCTAAGTTGTTCGGCAAAGGTGGCAGCCTTTTCTAAGTCTGATCTCGCCCACGTCGTTTTTTAATTTGTTTTATAAAAGGCGGTATCTGGTTATTCGGGGGTGTTAATTTGCTTGTGGCTTAGAGTATACAACACTGGAGAAGCCTTATGCACAATATTCCGAACAAAAAAGCCTGTCACTTTTAGCGGGGGACGCGGTAGCGGAAAGAGAACTCCGTACTAATTTTTTTTTCTGTTTCATAAAATTTTTACATTTTAATAAGAAGAGAAAATAACTACAATTAAATAAAAGTAACTAGAATTGTAATAAGTAAGTAATCTCAATAATAAATTAGGTCAAGTTCAAAAAAAAAAATATAACCACTTCAATGGACATAAAAAAAGTTATAAAACATTGAACAATCAAAAATAATTACTAAGTAATTTTTACTAAGAAATTATCGACATGTCAATTTTGGTTTCAAACATGACCTCAAACCTACGGTAGTCTCGTTAACACTTTTACTAAAGAACATAATCGCATGTCAAGTGCGTGTAAGTTTTGTTGATTTGACGTATATTTTCGTAATGCAAAAGAAAAGTATTTAAGTAAAAGTAAAAGTAAAAATTCATTTATTTTCCACACTAATCTAAGCACAGTATAGGTACATAAAATAAATGGAGTGGACTGGAGCCTAAACTAGGGCAGCCCTGTATTTCAGGACTCCAGGTCTTCCTCCCGCGGCGAGTAAGTTGATACAAATTACAACTAGAGGTGTAGTTAATTAACAAATATATTGTTTGTGTTTGAGTGAGTGAGTGTGTATGTTGTGAGTGTGTTCGTGCGTGTGTGTGTTGTGTGTGTGATGAGTGAGAGTACGGTTGCGCGCATCTGTGTTTGTGGGAGTATGTATATAAATGTATGCGTGGTTATGGATAAGTGAGTTTTGATTGCTCTTGATTTACTGCAGACAGAACAGAGATGTTATTTAGTAATTATAAGTAAGGATTCCGTATCATTGTAATTTAAATTCAGAAGATATTTTTGTATAATAGATTTACATTCATGCGTGAGTTTTGGGAATATATTTAAAAGAGAGTTGAGTTTATTATATAGATAAGGAGCAAGGAAGCATGAGTGTCTCGTGAAGAAAGCCGTGTTGTGTTTAGTTGCCTTGCATATTCTGTTATTTCTTCGTGCAGGATATGTTGACTTAGCATCGTAAGTTAGTTCTTTATGCTTGCGTAGTGTGGTGTGAAGGATGAATAGTTGCCTCACTGTCAAGACATTGCAGTCCTTATATAGGCTCATCGTGGGATAACGAAAGGGTTTTCTGAGCATTACTTTGAGTAATGATCTTTGGGCGCGTTCAACTTTTATGATTTTTGTCTTGCAGGTCCCACCCCATACCGGAATACAATAACCCAAGATTGATTGAACCAAGGCAAAGTAAACCGTTTTTAACATTTTCAATTTGAGTACATTTCTGAGCTTTCTAAAAATCCATATCATTTTACGCGTACGTGCAGACAGTATATCTAGTTGTGCATGCCATGAAAGGGTATCATCTATTTGAGTGCCGAGATATCTAATATTGGTGGTTTTTACTATTGGTGCGCAGGAGCATGTTAATGACTGGGTATTATTACAAATATGTGCTTTTAAAGTGAAGTTATTTGGTTGTGTTGTTTTATTCATCGAAAATGTTATATATTTTGTTTTATTGACATTTAATGTTAGTAGATTTTTATTTAACCACTTTTTCGGCAAGGTACCGTGCCTCAGCCCAGGAATCTCCCTGAAATATGAGCGCAGTGTCATCCGCGTATGCGAATATTTTTCCCTTTGGCGGGTCATATTGGCAAAGTTCGTTGATATATATCAGGAAGAGCCCTGGGCCAAGAACGCTTCCCTGGGGAACTCCACAGGTGATGGGGAGGGGGCAGCTAATGTAGTCGCCTATTTTCACAGATTGGTACCTGTTGGTGAGAAAATCTTTCACGAGTTGCAGAGGTAGGCCGCGTATGCCGATCGCTTCAAGTTTCGTCAGAAGTAGGTTAATTGAAATAGTATCGAAGGCCTTGGCTAGATCCAGAAAAACTCCGACACATTTCCGACCCTGGTCCAAGTTACTTGCTACAAAATTTGTAAGCTGTATCGCCGCATCTTCTGCAGATTTGTTAGGTTGAAAACCATATTGAGAATCTGATATAATATGTTCTTGTTTTAGAAAACTCATTAGGCGTTTGTTGATAAGCTTTTCAAATATTTTAGACATTGCAGGCAAGACCGAAATCGGACGATAGTTCTCGACACTGCTCCTAGACCCACTTTTATGAATAGGATGAATTAGTGAATGCTTGAAGCAGTTTGGAAAAATACCTTTGTTTATACACAGGTTGAAAATATGAGTCAGTGAGGGGCTTATTACATTTTTTATGCGTTTTAGGAATGTGGTAGGTATGCCATCATATCCAGTAGCGGAGTCATTTTTAAGATTTTGAATTAATGACTCGACTTCGGTATTATCTGTTTCCAGCAGTACTATTGATTTTAAGTTACGATCTGTTTTAATATTACATTTTATTTTAGATGTATCGAAGGATTTAGTGATAGTGTCTACAAGTGTTTGTCCAGTACTTACAAAGTATTGATTTATCTTATCTACGGATTGCTGGCTTTCGTGTGGTTTAGTACTTAATAATAATTCTTCCGCCGGATTTTTGTTTTTAGTAGTGTTGGTGATTTTACGTATCATTTCCCAAGTTTGTTTTGGATTCTTACAATTTTCAATCGTCGAGGTTTCATATTTCTCTCTAACCTTATTTAGAACATCATTACAAAAGTTCCTGTACCTATAATAGGAGATCTTTAGAACTTCATCTGAAGGAGAAGCCTTAAGTTTTTTGTGTAGAGCGTCGCGGTGGGTGATGCATCTGAGTAAACCGGTAGTAATCCATGGCTTAAGTATTTTCTTCCTATTAGGAACTTTACGAACTGTAGTGTTTATATCTAAAGCGTCTTTGATGTACTTTATCAAAATGTCAATTCCATTATTTGGATCATCTATATCAAGAATACTTGATAGATCAGTATTCACAAGTGTATTGACCGCGTTATCGTAGTTAATAATTTGTCTGTATTTTGGGCCTTTACCTTGTTTTGGTTGTGTTAAATTAAGTAAGACGGGTAAATGGTCAGTGATGTTAGTTTTAATTACAAATGTTTGAGCTTTACGATTTGTTTTAAGAATAATATGATCTAAGCAGTTAGACTCGCGTGTAGGAAAAAGGTGAGCAGGCAGAAGGCCGTTTTCAGCTAAAAGATTGAGGTACTGTTCGCTTTTCCGATCGTCGTTGAGAGGTTTGATGTCAATGTTGATATCACCAAGAACAGCAACTGTATGAGACTCTCGGATTGATCGTTAAAGTTTGTTTCAAGAGATGTAAGAAAGGGGTCTATAGCATGGTTGGATGGCGACCTATACACACAGAGAATGGCAATATCTTTACTTTTTATAAGTAGACAGCTAGCGTCAACGAGTACTGGTTCCTCCACAGTATGGCATAAATCCATGTGAATGTATATAACGACGCCATCACTTCTATTATGGTTAGTAGTGGAATAGTAAAGTCTGTAATTATCTATTTGTGGTAGAGGCCTATGTTCCGATATCCAACATTCCGTAAAAACCAAAATGTCACAGTGGGTGTCTATGCGTTTTAGAAATACAAGAAAGTGATCTAAGTTCCGATAGATACTTCTGATATTGTGTGTTATCAATTTTAAGTTACTGCCCGAGGTGTTTAGTAGGTGAGTACAGTCATTAGGCTCCACTATTGCTGATTCTGAAACAGTTGTACTGTCTAAATCATTTTGTATTTTAGAGATACTGTTGTTGTTATCCGTTGTGAATGTGATGGCCTATAGCTAGTGGTATATCTGAGTGAAACGATTGGGTACAATATCTAGATAGATAAATAAAATTACATAGGTATAGATAATACAACCCCGTAGAAATTCCTTCGATAAAATCTAGTATACATTATCTGGGTATGTATAGTTATGTGCGTATGATATTTGTTACTTAGGTTATAGTACTTGTATTGTGTGAGCAGTCTACTGTATGCAGAACAAAGGTGAGTAATATTGTTAGAATTATGTGTGTGAGCGAGATAGGATGTGTGAAATGTGTACAATTGTGTTGAGTATGTGCGGTATAAGTAAGATAAGAATATAAAACTAAGTAGTAAACAAAACAATATAGAAAAAAAGACTGAGCAAAATAACCTGAAGCAGTGCGTGTAAACCTGCAGGCCATTAAGTCATTTAGTTGACATCAGTTTATGGAGATCCTCTTCATTAGATAATCTGATTGCTTTGGCACCTTCTTCCTTGCGTAAGTATACGAAGCCATGAGCGGTCCAACAGTACTTATAGTTGTTATCGTTGGAGTACGTGCGAGCCCTTGCAAAAATTCTCTTAATTTCCGCGGTTAGGCTTTCCGATATGTAGATGGGTTATTGTATGTTGTATGTTTATTTTGATCTTTATCAACATAAAAACGAGATGTTCCGCGACTCGGTGACGTCACAGAATCAATGTGAGGTAAATACTCGATTCATGCTACGTTTTATATTGAATCATGGTTGATCGATTCAAAAATTGAAATGTATTATGAGGTTAGGATTTTAAATTTCAATAAAAACATGACTAAATATTATAAAAAAATGTCAACATATCGAAGGTTATTCAGTTCTATGGGTAAATTTGACGTATTTAAACGCTTTTTACAGAATTTAACAGCACAACTAGGCATTTGCACGGAGCTCCGTGCGCCTTTAAAACGATTTACGAAGTGCTGAAGTTACTGCGCTCATTGATTTTATCGTTGATGAGTTTAGGATATTCCATAAACACTGGGGACGACTTCTTTCGCACCCTTGTTGAGACCGTAGCAGCCTTGTAGATTGTTAGGTTGAAATTGTCTATGGCTTTTTCTTTCTTTTTAGTAGTGTTGAGTCTAGTTTCAAGCTTGATATCCTTTGTTATTCTATCCTGGTATAATTCCCAATTTATGGTCTTATTATATATTCTTGTCGAAGGTTCCACCAGTTTTAATTTCCAGGTTTCACCAGTTTACAGTACTATTGAAGAGTTGACGTTCAGTATGACTGGTGTGTGATCAGAGGACAGATCCGTGCACGGTTTGATGGTCATGGAGTTACGACCTATGTCCCAGTAACGAAGAAGTCCAGAAGGTCCGGAATCTTATTTTGATCTGTTGGCCAGTATATTGATACGCAGGGGGTCATGCATTCAAGTCCTCGCCTCTAAGCTATTCTATATAGTTGCCTCCCTCTATGGGTAATTAGTCGTGAACCCCAATAAGTGTGTTTGGCGTTCCAGTCTCCACCACATATAAATCTGGGGCTGAGTGACCAAAGGTAGTTGTTGAAATCGCTTTCGGTTATTGTGTCTTGGAGGGCAGTAGACCGCAGATAGTGTGGTATCGACTTTCTCGCTAACTACGATTTTAACTGATGTTGCTTGGATTTTATCTGTGCGGTATTCCTCAAGTGCATAGTGCTTGATATTATTTTTAATAATTATGGCGGTTCCTCCGTGGCTGTTTTATAAAGGATGATTAGTTTTGTAAACTGTGTAGTTATATGTGACCTCGCAGTAAATCTAGTTTCCGAGATAAGTGCTTTTGTGCGTTTTCCATTTGTAAGAATGTTAATAGTTTGGAACGCCAACGGCTTGACGGAACGTCCGCGTCGTCAACGTTCCGTCAAGCCTCTGGCGTTCCAAGTTACCCCTCTGACTGTGGGCATCATTTTGTAACTAGGATTGAAATTAGCTGGATCATACAATCCATCATTTTGTCCATCATGTTTATCATGGTACGTTCAAATTTTGCGAACATTGATTCTAATCTTTCGGTGACGTTATCTGGGTTTGTTGGTAGGTTTCCATGCATTCCGTCTTTTGTTGCATCAGCAGGTGCGTTTTTTTGTAATTCGCAGGATGTTTCTTTTGACAGTTTGCACAAGTAGCATCAGTATTGGGTGATCAGTCTCATTAGTTTGATGAAGAAACTTATACAATAACAACCATGAGATCCGGTCAGGATCTCATGGTTGTTATTGTATAAGTTTTGCAATCTACAATATTGTTTAATACCGTCTTTAGTGATGTACTTAATATCAATGACCCCTGCCTGTCACAAAGATAGGTTCAGGCTTGGGTATGAATTCCTTTTCTGGTTTTTCTATTTCTCCTTCACCAAGGATGTCGAATTTGTTGTGAGTAGGTACAGCAAAGGTTTGTCTCGTTTTTAGATTTCTTTGAGTTTTCGTTGCTTGTTCGACTTGTCTCTTTTCTTTTATGCCGTTTCTGCGGCGCACTATCATTTTGCCATTGAAATGGGGTGTCCACATTGTTTGTCGGGTCCGTTTCTTTCGGATGATTAGTATTGTCGTAATCGTTAGTCTTACCTGCAGCTAATGGAAGACTGTTGCTGCGATGTCTAATAAACATACTTTTGTGAAATTGTTGTTGGATCATGTTATTGGTTAGATTTTTTTACTTTTATTCATTTTTGTTCCCACGTGTCAGGACGAATTAAAAAGTCTTCGTTATTTAACACATTATTATCTTTCAGGTTCAAGAAACACTTGGACAAAGTACAAGATATATTACAAAGTGCTCTACAAAGTTTACCAGACCAGAATGAATTAGAAGCCAACTTCAAGGTCCCCGTTGAAATACTTGAACACATGGATTGCAGTACCAATGATGTGTCAAATCCAGACCCATGCTATGAGCTGGATCGCCTTATGTGTAATGTTGTTGATAATATGAGATAAGTTCCTAATAGGTAGTTATAATTTAATTATTATTGGAAATATTTTTTTGTTTGTACTTTTCATAGAAGTAGTGAAAATAAAGTTCTCAAAGTTGCTCTCAATTGATGATATATCATTCATGTACAGGTGTGGTATAAATAGTGGTTCAACATTAACATTTTGCGGGACACTAAATGCCCCTAGACGCAATAAACAATAAAATTTATATTGTCTTGCTCAGTGTCCTATGTAGAGCAGTGGTGAAGTGGTGACCCAGTGGTAATGGCCCCGACTTACGAGTTGTAGATTCAAACCCAGGCAGGTTTTACTTTGTGTAAATTATTTCATCACCACTGATCTTAAAACGGTTAAGGAAGACATCTTGAGGAAACCGGCATGCCTGAGAGATATTTCTCGACGGCATGTCAGAACCAAAAATTCAAAGATATGGCCCTCGTGGTAGATTACAGCCCACTCCCTCTCGAAAGGAAACCTGTGTCCCAGCAGTGGGAACATTATTAACTGATTATGCAGTTTCCTTTAACCGATGGGATCGAAACACTTTATATTGGTAAAATGGTTCAAATCACAATTTGAACCATTTTACCAATAGGTACCTATAAAGTGCTTTTTACCATTAGGTCTCAGAATAAAATATTTTCATGTTTTTTTGACCCAGCTTTACTAATTTGGCTGTCATTTCAATAAATTACAATAAGTAGGTACCTACTTTTTATTTTGTTTTTGTATACAACTGCTGAATACATGTGCACATGCAAATAATTTTATAATTGTAATTTTAAAGGTATTGTGGCGGCATCCACAATCGCCACATGCGAACTACGCATCAAAGACGTCACACAAATCCTGCATCGCGCAATTAGAGTTTACCGCGCGCTGGACATATAACAATCTCCCAACTTCAACCTCTGCGCAGTTGCCCGCCAGACACGACACCCATCTGGTCGGAGGATCCTCCCTTTTCTATGGTGGATGAGTGAACTTTACACCCTGTTCCTTATATCCCTAAAGTATTAAAGAAAAAAATGACTCCAATCTCTAGAAAATTATGTGACTTGGGGTGAAATTGTGAATTATTTTTTCTTAAATATTCATAATACTTTAAAAAAACAACATTTGTGAAATTATTTGCATGCAATAGCACATATTCCGCATTTATTAATGTATTTACAATTTACGATACACACACAAAAGATACAATCTACGTAAATTTTTCAAAAGTGAAATAAAATATTTTATTCTGAGACAAATTGTAGTAGGTATGTGATAACTGATTATACGGTGTTTCGACTCCATATCGTTGGCCCACTATTCTGCCGTGCTAGCGATCATGGCAGTAATAAGTAGGTTTGGTTTTGCATATATATAGTTTCGTGTAATTCACTCTCAGTTTTTCCTCACATTTTTACCCTTTCTGACTTGTTTTTAATAATTTATTTAAATTTACATTTTTCAAATGTGTAGCATAAGTAAAGTATTATTTCATTGTGTAATTATTAAATATGTATTTCTATTAGAATACTTTTAAATGACAAAAACTAGTTTAACTTTAGCATAAATTGCTTAATATAACCGCAGTAAGTATAAGTTACTGCTCATATCATTAGCAGAAGTAAAACATGAATGATGATACCGCACTTAGAAACTCGCTGTTACTTACTGCTGATAGGCTATGGAAAACTTATTAAAAAAAAACATTATTATTGAAAATTAAAGGTTCCCGTTAAGATAATAAATAGCAGTCGGATCAAATTGTACAGCTCATTGCGCATTTGGACAAACATTATAGGTAGTCACGAGCACTAATATGTATCCATTTAGCAACATTCAAAAGCTACTTTCTCATGGAATAACGACTACAACTTTGAGATAAGACCTATTTCATATTAGTGTGGGTTCCAACATACTATAATGATCGTAACAACATAAAATTATAATCAACACAGTAGAAGTAAATCACTTTTAAAAGTTATTAAGTGTAGTGTATTGTATGTACATGTATATTAGTGCTCGTGAGTGTACAGCTTGGAAAAAAAAAAGAGTTCAAGTCATTTAATCAAACTAGGCTGAGAATCAGTACTTTTCGAACGTCAAAATTAAATAAAACAGTCCCCCGAAAACGCCGCCCACCCTTCACCACTTCGTAGTGCGTTAGTTGGGAAGAAGTGGCGCAACAAACTCCCCAGCAGCACAGCTGTCTGTTCAGTTAGAAAAAAAAAAAACTATTTATGTAATTTAAATTATTAGCCATAATTTATGTCAGCTGGCACACGCCTATTAATTAAACAATCAAAAAAAAAAAAAAAGACAACTATACTCAGGCCGAAATAAAACGTAAACAGAACTTAATATCTAAATAAAAGCCTCCAGGCTTATATAAAGAGCGTGCCCGCTTACATATAGCTATACAGAATAGCGGGACATCGACGCGAAAATTGATACCATGGATTCGGTAGGTAGGTACATTGATTCTGAACTCCCCCTGCGTTTATGAGGGTTTATCCTACAAGTTGGCAACGTCGCAAATAACTGTCAAATATTTACCTGTGTCGATTCATATAGCAATATTACTGTGTGGAAATAAAAAATGTGGCTAACTAGCGAACTAGAATATTAATAATGAATTGCAATTATATCATTGAATTTGATGTTGTACCCATTTTAGGTGCACAAAACGCATTTGGAAAGTTTCCAAATCGTTTTTTTACATCTAAAACTAAACATTCGGTGTTACGTTATTAATTATTGCATTTCATAATCAATATTCTAGATCTATTTGCGACGTTGCCCACCTTCAGAATAAACGCTCTTAACGTTTTCGTAGGTAATTTTTTTTTTAAACAGCTTTTCCATACATTTTTACCGCGTAGGTATTGCACTTTTCTATAGAACAGCAGATGTTTATAATTAATAACCGCCGAAAAATTTCAACGCAGGGGGTTCAGAATCATGTTCTGAATCCATGGTATCAGTTTTCGCGTCGATGTCCCTGCGACCATGTATATAGCAGTAACTAACTGGAAGTTATAAATGATAGACTAGGACCATCGAGGTAAAATAAACAGTTAATTACTTAGGTATAATAATAACAAACCCATGATCAGCAAGACGATCAGCAGTCACCACAAGCAGCACCCGTTTACGAGCATAACGTAATGATCAGCCATTACCCTCCTCGCTATATTATATTTGAGGGAAGGAGGCAACCCGACCCCCAACGCTACCGCACGCAGTGACATCCAAGGGAACATGAACTTGCTGCCGGTTGCTCAGGCAAACAAGAGGTCACTAGGTAACCACTTACTGCAATATCTATCTATACGTATATAAAAGAAAGTCTTGTTCGTTACACTATTTATAACTCAAGAACGGCTGAACCGATTTAGCTGAAAATTGGTGGAGAGGTAGCTTAGAACCAGGAGTCTAACATAGGATAACTTTTTAAGGGTAGGTTGGGTTAGGTTAGGGTTAGGTAGGGTTTTTTTTTATATTAGATTGATTGCGGAACAAAGTTCGTCAGCTAGTTGTAAATAAAACAATACTTCTATAAAAAATGTTTTATTCCTGAAGTGAATTCCACAAGTATTCTGTAATTAAAAACCATTGTAGGAGTCTTCTTCGTCATCAAAAAGGAGTTCAACAAAAATCTGGAAGAAGAGTCAATACGACGAATTTGTAGAAAAAAAATTGCTGAATTTCCTGAAGCGTGCTGGCACTGTATGAAAGATAAATATTTTATAATAGTTACTTACGGTATCACGGTCACGGTGTTTCCACACACGATGTCAGAATAGAGAAGACTCTTGAATGACTATAATCCTAAATTAATTCTAATACTTACAGTGACGACGTGTTTAATACTAATCAGTTGCATATAAAAGACACGACTGCTAAATTAATAATTAAGTCTTAATAACAATGTTACTTACCATGCTGCACATTACTCGAAATGTTGGAGTGGCTACTGGAATAAAAAAAGGGGCACCATTGTTGATGATGAAGAATCAAATGTTGACTGCTGTACCTATTACAAAAGAGATAACCTATGCGACCATTAAACAGAAATACCAGCAGACGAAAATCAACCCACAATACCTACAGCGCAACAAAAACATTATAATTATTCTTCCAAAACTAATTTAAACTGCATTTTCTTCATTATCTGCACTTGGAATAGGGCCAGGGGGTCAACAAATCTGTGGAACTTAACGACTATCTAAACAACCACAAAGTAACGCCAGGGAGACTAACCGCGCACTGCAGCCTAACTATAAATTCCCTGTTCAAATGTGTTGCATGAGCAAATTGTTGTTTTTTGTTGTTTCTGCCATTGCAACACTTGAAATTCTCGAGTTTTCTATAAGCTTTAGGAGTAAATAATTAACCCTACTGTAATTTTTTAAAATTCAAATCATTGTTGTTTTGAACGGATATCTCAGAAACTACGATGTTTAGTAGTTATTACGCTTTCGGAAGGGCGCTCCATTGTTTCTGAAGTCACGTCTACCATATCCCCCTCGTCCCCCTCTGCCTCCAGAGTTATTCCCAGAGAACCTTCCATTATTATTCAGTCTTGAGCTGTATTTGCCAGAAGGTGGTGTGTACATTTTGATATTCCTATCACCACTTCGTGACCTTTTCTCAGGAGATTCTTTGTCATGTTCATTGTCAAATGTGATAGGGCGATGTCGTTTGTGTACTGCTGATTGTTTCTTATCTGCATCAGTGTCAACAGAGTGTTTTTCCTGAAAAAAATTATCATCAATTTGGGTTACTTCGAGACACAGGTTTAAACTTGTGTGTAACATAAAACTGCAGATCTATTTTAGTATAATGATAAATAATATATTGAGACAATACATACCTCTCTTTCAGTTTTCTTGGATTGGAATGACAGCTGAACTTTACTTTTAAAACTGGGTGGAGTGCGGAACAAATCTCTTATTAGCGTGTTGATATTAGAAGTAGTCTTCAGAGCAGCTATTTTCAACTTGTTTTCTTCTGAATTTGCATCTTCGCCTTTTTGGCCCTGTAAAATAAAATTTGTTTAGTTCAAGTGCAGTTAATAAATATTTTAACAATGTATTGTTGTATTTTAAAATTATATGGGAAGATTACATACTTTTGTCACTTCCTTCAATTTCTTTATATATCCTTGTGTTAGTCGCGCAGTATATTGTAAACGCAGACGTAAGGCTTTTATTTTTGTAGCATCAGCAGTCAGTGCCTCTGGAGCCTTACGACACAGCGAGTGTAGGGCAAACAATGCACACTCTACATGGGAAAATTGAAGTGATGGTGTTGTCTTTGACTCTTCTGTCTTCTCTTCAGATTTTTCACCCTCACTGACTTCTTCAATTGGTGCTTCTGGTAAGTATTTCTGAGAAACAAATAAAAGAATTAACTTTACAATCAAATAACTTATCTCCTGATTATATACCAATAAAAAAGTGTCTATTAAATCAAAACATTGTTGGTTGAAAGCTCTAATCCATCGATTTATATCGAAGGATACGCCTTACTGCATCAAAAGATGACCGCATTTATTTTGTGCTTAAGTTGTCATCTGTCACACAATGACGTAGATAATTGTCGCTGTACCGTCAGCATACTCGTTTTAAAAAGGGTACTTAATTTAAAAACGAGGTTGTTTAGAAATAATAAAATGTTTGTTTTTATAGTCTTTATCAATGATATTATAATTGAATTGAATTTGAAAGCAGAAGCGATAGAGTTTATTAATAGGCTGATTAAAAAAATCAAGAAAAATATTTAATGGATCTTTGCCACACCCTCGCGATGTAGGAAAATGGTACGATAACAGTTCGGGTGATCCTGGCTTTAATGAGATAGCGCTAAGGTTTTAGAAAATAAAAAAAATAGTTATCAGCGAATATTCTGCACGAACAACAATATGGCAACCCACCACGAGCAGAAGAGATCAGGCAAAAGACACCACGCTTTATGTGCTTTCGAAGCACGTCGCGTTTTATTAAATTGTTTATGTACCTATAATTTTGTATTCGAAAACATAGTTGCAAACAAAAGTTAACCTAAAAAAAATACATTAAAAAAATCTGGCTATAAAAATATTTTAAAATTATAATGTAACCTCCGTACTTCCTAAATTCTTTTAAACTTTTTTTGTCAACGCTACACTACCCTATGGGTCGTTGTCATGGGAACGAAATTTTTGTTATATGTCATCATCCGTCATAATATTTATTTTTGAAATCGTAATAAATTTGATAAAAAATTACTTAGGCATGAAAAGTAATACCTTTAGATTTGTTTGTATTTATGGAGTTGTTGGTACATTTCCTGAAGGCACAACAAGGCATCTTTGTACAGCTCTGTGTATTAAAAACGAGAAAGTTACTCCGATGTGTCGCGAACTATGACGAATGAAGAAATGATGTTCAAATGAGTGAATTCACTCAAATTTAGGAGTGACACTTTTCGCGCGACGTAAGTATGGTGAGGGCGTATCCTTGATTTATATCAATGCTCTAATCTCTTTCATGCCCCAAATGTGATTGATTTGACTTACCATGAGCAACTCGTACACTGCATCAATTTTTTGCTGTGGGTTTTCAAGTTCTCCACAATGTTCTGTGATCTCTGCAAATATCTTCAAAAGTTCCAGTTTTGTGTCTGTACCCCCTTCTGGTGTAGTTAGATTGTCCCAACCTGGAAGCACATGGTCACAGAAGAAGTTGACGAATTGGGTGGAGTCAACAAGCGCCTGTGAACATAGAATAAAAATAAGTTATTTACACATTCATAGATTGACATCTACATTGTTAAACATAACACAGTGTAAGTTGGAGTACAGTTTGTAACAGAAGATGCAGTTTATAGACAAAACAAAAAAACTATGTTAACATACTAAAAATCTTAGCAGAACTTTCCATTAAAGCAGATTATGTATTGGCTGGGTTTAAACATACTGGATAAATTATTTTGAATTGAATTTTACTGCTTGCATAGGTAACAACTTCATCATCAAAACGGGTATGATAAAAGCTGCTTATTTGTTAAATTAAATGGTAAGACTTACAGAGAACAATGGCAATGCATGTTGGGAGCACTGTATAACTCGGTCCACATATTCAGGATCTTCTGGGTGCCAGTCATCAGGTGTAAATGCAAGAGCCGCAACAATTTGTACCAGTTCTTTTTTGCCTGCTGGTGTCTTTCCTAGCTTTGACCATGTCAACAACTCCATTATATGCTCAAATTCCTCAGCTACAACATCCTGTAGCTAAAAGGAATACAACTATTATACCTGTTTGGATTGTGAATGGTAAAGATTTTTCATTGATGAACTAGTTTTGGTACTCGGTAAGGTACACCAAAGCATGCTCAGCTATTTCTTACTTGGTAGCAATTTCTTGTTTGGTAATATGACAGATATTAGATTTATATCTCACCTCCAAAAGTTTCCTGCATTCAGCGATAATCAATTCTTCAGCCTCCTTAGTGATTACCTCTCTGCCAAGTTGTTTAACTTTAGATGCTAAAAACTTAATGCATCTCTCTCTGACAATCTCATTAGTAACTTCACTGTCTGCGTTCTGATGTATTTGTGAGAACATACCCGTTAGTGCACCTTTTGGGTCTATTTTCAAAATATTCAATAAGGAGTTAGAGACTACATTTATTTCGGTTGTGTCATCAGACTGTAATAGTTGCGCTAAAATATCTGCAATTCTTTGGGTGTGCTCTTTGTGATCTTTGCACAGTGTTGGTAAGTCCTTGATAGCTTGTTTACGGATCTGTAAGTGAAAATTATCACATTGAAAACATAACAAGTTATGGTAATATCTGTGGACACCAAAGGAGAAAAGTACCTATGTGCCGATATCACTTCGTCATTTAAATGAAATTATTTACTGATGTAATTGTGTAATATCCAAATTAAGACTTACGGCAACGTCATCATCCTCACACAAATCGAATTGAGCTTCAATGGCTTGATCAGCTAAAGTAGGAAAGCTGTTGAAAAATTTCGCAATAAACTGTGACGCCAGGCGTTTTTCTTTGTCGGATCCCTTGACAGCGGCTAGTATTTCCAAGTATTCCTTTTCGTGCTAAAATATTAAGACACAATTATGTTAGATACAAGGAAATCAAATAAGGGGCGAAGTATTTTTTTGGGCGTAATAATTAGGTTACCTTAGAAATGTCATCTTTGGCGTCGGCTAACACACCATAATTTTGGTACAGTTTTTCAATATTATCGGCAGACATATTCGCTTTTTATGGAACCAACTTGTTAAAATTGTAATAAAAAAGGCTTTCTATTTAACTTTAAGCACTCGATTACACTGAGTAAATCTGTAAATCCCACGAGACGAGAACAAATCAACTCCGCGTACGATCACGACCATAGACAATAATGACGGTATTGACCATAATGACACAAATCCAGTGTTACCAGAGCATTTTACCTTCTCCTGTTCAATAATTTTAATTTTCCAGACCATTGACAAGGAACCGGGCGGCATTTTTTACAGCCCGCCTCGGAGAGGTTAGATTTCTTTTGATACAAAATATAACATTGGACCTACCGGAACAAAAAAACAAATCATGGTAGATTTGTTTCATGTTCGTCCAAGCACAGGGCCCCCTAAAGCGCGGGACGTGTAGCATTTGCTACACCTCCTACGTGGCTAATCCTGGCTAATCCGGCACTGGACGCAGGCCGCCCAAGTGTGCGCGAGCCTAATTGCATAAAGTTCAAATTCTTTAAATCTGTATGAATTACTTACTGCGTCGCAGTGCGGCCAGACGCGGCTGTATTGTGCGCTTACCATAAAGCGTGAGGTTCAAATATTGTAAAGAGTTTTTCAATTATGTTTTACAATATTACAGTCGAATTACAATAAAAATATAACTATTCACTGATGAAATTATTAATTTTGAAATCTCTAATTGTTAATTTTGCTATCGTAAAGTTTTAAATGTCAACTTTTTTCTACTTGGGTTGTTTCACGAGGCCCGAAACCCTGGGCGGTTGCCCTGCTCGCCACCCCCTAAGGCCGCCACTGTTCCTTTCGTACGAAAATACACTTTATGTCTGATGATTATTTGTGTTTCTATTTACAGTTTGAAACTGTCGTCTGAAAGTCATGACGTGTCACGCTCTGATTCGCGTTCAATATCAGGTGACCAATGACAATTATTTCTCCAAAATATGAATTAATCTAAAATCATTTACAAAATTAAGTTGATTTTTTATATTTTTAGCTCACAAACATTCTACAATGCAAAACTCATATTTCTTTACTTTTATCTAGCTATTGGAAGTAACTGTTTGAGCAAGGGTAGCTGCTAACTACTCACCAACGGTCCAAGAACATGTCTCTCATTTGCAGGTGTAGGTTGGCGGTGCATAAGTACCACATGTTACCTGAAAGAGGTTTTCAGGTTGGAATCACCACCTTGTGCTTTTAGGAAGAACTAAAACGATAAGATAAATTGGGCACATAATCACTCCACCATTCTTCAAGTCTTCCAAGATGCTGTTGCGTTATCACACTTATCACCCAAAAATTATCACTGATCACAATGCGACAAAAAGAAAGTCACAAAAAACCTTTTCAAAATTCAAGACGAATTTAAATACTTACAAACTGATGCCAAAAAACAACATTGCTGGATTACACCGTTTCCTACACATACCTACCTAATGTATGGAAATGTATGAGCGCATATCTATCTTGTTCGTTTCTCTGACCGTAAGGCAGTGGCGTAGCGTAGTGGGGGCAGCAGGGGCGACAAAATTTCACAATAAATAATAAAAATATTTGAACTATTTCATATTTTTATAACAATTACAAATTCGGACCGATTGAAAACAGCACAGAATTTTTTATTACTTATTCTGTGACGAATTCGGGGAATCCCCTTTCTTTGAATAATATTTTGTAGTGAATGCTGGCAACACCGTCTATACTGGTCGAAGTAAAATAATTTTTAAACATGATTGTAAAACTTAGATAAACTTTTTATTTAAAATCTAACCTGTGTAATGCAAAATAATGATGACTGTTCTTGCCGAAAAGTTCTCTTGGATGAATGTACGAGTATGTAATGTATAGTATGCAGTACCTGAATAAGAGGGCGGCAAAATTGTCTTCCGCCCCGGGCGGCTGACACCCACGCTACGCCGCTGCCGTAAGGAACGCATAATTTTCTGTTCCTGTTCCACCAGGCCACCAGTACCCTTCTAACGCGCTTGTATTGGTATTTTACTGGCCCTTAGTTCTGCCTTTGATACCGTAGACCATACAATTCTTCTGGCTAAGTTTGAACATTACGGTATACGGGAAATGTATTGAAGCTATTCAGCTCCTATTTGCATATTTTATATCAGTTCATAGAGATTAATGAAGTCAGTTGTGGATGGAGAAGAAATAAATTATAAATCGAACCTAGTCACTGTAACCCGTGTTGTCCCTCAGGGCTCTGTTCTGGGCCCAATTTTCTTCATCCTATTCCTAAATGACTTGATTGAGTATATTATTAAAAGACGATTAACTGACACAAGACTAATTATTTTTGCTGATGACACTAATGCAATAGTTTCTGCAGATAGTATATGTAATTTAGAATCTAAAAAAACATTTTAAATAAAATGTAAATAAAACAAAATGTTTATTATTCAAATCAACCAACTGCAACGGTACGAAATAATGCTAATCTTAAAGGTTGTGTCTTGTGTGGTGTACTTTGCTTTGGTTGAGTCAAGACTCAGATATTGAGTTTTGTGGCAACAGCTACAAGTACAATGTCCACTCGGCATTTGTAATTAAAAAAGGACTATGCTCCGTATGAAACAGACAGAATCGTGCAGGGACCACCCGGACCACTTCATCAGACTTAACATTTTAACAGTGAAATGTCTCTATACCTATTCTAATGTTGTTTGCCAACTTTGTTAGTTTTGCACGAGACTGATGAGGAAAGACAAACTAGAGATAGTACCTACTCGTAGGAAAGACTTACCTTCTACAATCCAACCGAAATTTAACGTGGTTCATCACAGTCCCAGAGTTCTATTTGGAATTTTAATTTTTTGATTTTCTATCGGGAATTTTTACTTATTAATCATAATTTTTATAAAGATTATGCCATTCCTGATTAATTGTGGCTGATTTTAAGTAAAAACTCAGGATCTAATTTGGTAGCACTTGGAGGAAGAATAATATTTTCATTTCTCATACTCGGAAAGTAGTGTTTGTTTGATCCGTGTAGCGGGTGGACTATGACGATGCTCCCCATCTTTGGGCGGGAAAGACTCATAGTAATTGCTTCCCTACTCAGGGCGGGAATGAATTTAAAAAAATAGAACTTTTGGTTAGGTTAGGTTACAATTAAAGAAATATCGGTAAAAAAAATGCTGCGGTCTTCTGAGTGTATAAACAGCCAGTGTTAAATAAATAAAATACCTAGGCGGGACGGCCCGCGGTGGCGAGGCGGTATTTTCCATATTAACAAAAAACACAAATTATAGTATGTACAAAACTTCTAATTTAAATACGAGTAGCTACTACTCATGTTTATTAACAACAAATATTGTTGTATTGTTATTATTAACAATAAATATTTTTAGAAAAACAAAAAAAAAATACTTTCCATAAATTCGAAATGAAAAGTAGAGTGTTTAACACGGGTGAAAGTTTTCAATTATTGGCGCCAACTGGTGCGCACAAAAACGATACACACATTGCGTAACACACGATCAATCACAATCTGTTCCATTTTGACAGTTCAATAACATTCATTGCGTTATTGACGTTGTTGAGCAGACAAATTTTTCAAGCCTATGAAGCAATGGGTTAGCAATATCCTTCAGATTGTGATTGATCGTGTGTTACGCGTTTAATGTTACCCGGAAAGTTGCACAATATTGGGCTTGAAATACATATCTATCCTATAGTTACCTAAATGTTTTGAGCTGGACATTATCTGCCTCTGCATGCCAGGAGAGATGGGCTGAACGAACTACTAAGTGTGTTCCGTTGAACGCTAGGCGACATCACGGCAGACCGCGCAAACGATTTCCGCCAAAAACTCTCAATTTAGGTTCTATGTTGTTCTATGTTATGGGGTTTGGTTTCCGCACTTAGTCCTTCAGTGGACCATTGTGCGTGGGCCATAGCGGCCATTGGTGGTTATTCCAACCAGCCCACCTCCCTCCAGAAGTTAATTAAATCTCCTGGTCTGTTCAGAACATCTGTGAAAGATCTGGGTGTCCCGAGGGTCTGTGTTCTAATCTGGGTGACGCCTGTGCATTCAAAAAGCACGTGCGCGACGGTTTCCTCAGCCTCCATGCACGCCCTGCACAGAGGACTGTCCGTTATGCCTATTGTGTGAAAGTGTTTGTTCAGCGAGCAGTGGCCCGTGATGGTCCCCGTCACTAGGCGCAGGCCGTTCCTATCCAGGCGTAGTAAACGCCGGGTTAGCCCGGTATCCACGGATGGCATGGCTTCCTTGGATTGCCTGCAACCCGGTGTCGAGGTCCACCAGTGCTCCGCTTGAGTATGGGTGAACTCCTGCAGCCATCTGCGTATCTGGTTGAAGGGGATGGGTACGATAGGCTCGGGTCCACAGACCGCCGTGCTGGATCCTCGTCTAGCAAGTTCGTCAGCAGCGTCGTTCCCTAGCGAACCGCTGTGTCCTTTTATCCATTGCAGTGTCACCGTGTTGCGGCTAGATACCGTTATTTGTTCGAGTGCATTGTGACATTCTAGTGTCAACTTTGAGGTAATATGTGTTTTCTGTAAGGATTGAAGAACTGAGGCGCTGTCGGAGAGTATGCGTATGTGTGTGTCCGTAACTCTCCTGGCTTTCAGGGCGTGGACCGCTTGTATGATGCCCACACACTCCGCCTGATAGACGGTGTTGAACATACCCAGCGGGCTGGATATCTTTATGTTGAAGTCGTGTGAGAAAACTCCAACTCCAGTCCCGGAGTCGGTCTTAGATCCGTCTGTGTATACTCTCATCTCTTCCGAGCCTGAGTAGTCACAAGGTTCTTCTGTAAGTATTATGTTGTAGTGCCTATGAAAGTGGTGTGTTTTCGGGGCTTTATCGCAGGGTGATGCCATAATTGGTCGTCGTTTGATCGCATCTTCCTTTATACGTGTGTGCTTAACTCTGGAGTCTTTGCTTAGTGTTCCTGATACATGGAGCCTAAAGGCGGCCAGGGTCGCCTCCTCTCGCACGATGAGGTGCAGAGGAGGCAGTCCAAGCATTGCCTGCAGGGCGGCGGTGGGTGTAGTTCTCATACTGCCAGTGATTGCAACGCAAGCAAACCGCTGGAGTTTTTCGAGATTCCTTTGGGCTGTGCTCAGGTCTGTCCTTGGCCACCAGACCAGTGAGCCGTATGTGATAATTGGTCGGATGATTGTGGTGTATAGCCAGTAGGTGACCCTGGGGCTAATTCCCCAGTTCCTGCCAAGCAGTCGCTTGCATTGCCACAGGGATATGCTGGCTTTTGTAATAATATAGTTGGTGTGTTTTGCCCAGTTCAGCTGTTTGTCTAAAAAGATGCCAAGGTATTTAGTTTCAGTTGATAGGCTCAGGGTTGTTCCAAAGAATCTTGGTAGCTGTAGTGTTGTCAGTTTCCTCTTTTTTGTGAAGAGAATCAGTTCAGTCTTTGTAGGGTTCACTGAGAGTTGGTGCCTGTTGCACCATTCCTCTACTATTTTTAGAGCTTGACGCATGAGGTTGCATAGAGTGTTTTCGTGGGTGCCGTTTATTATAATGGTTATGTCATCGGCGTAACCTACCGTGTAGTAACCTTTGTCGTTGAGTGTTTTGATGAGGCTGTCTACTACAAGGTTCCAAAGGAGCGGCGAGAGGACGCCGCCTTGCGGGCAGCCCTTCGCAACGATGGCCCTCGTAGTGTCGTTTACTGTGACTTGCACCGCTCTCAGTTTGAGCATGTTGGTGATCCAGCCACTCATGGTCGGGTCTATGTTGTGACTGCTGAGTGCCATGTTAATGCTGTTGAACATGGTTTTGTCAAAAGCGCCCTCGATGTCAATGAAAGCGGCCAGTGCTGAGCATTTGTGGTCCACTGCGCATTCAATTTTGGAAACCACGCTGTGTAGCGCGGATTCTGTTGATTTGCCTGTGGAGTACGCATGCTGGTGTTTGTGGAGTGGTTTCATCCGAAGAGGTCCATCTCGAATGTGCCTATCACATAGTCTCTCGAGGGTTTTCAGTAGAAAGGATGTGAGGCTTATAGGTCTATAAGCCTTGGGTTGCGTGTAATCGGTTTTTCCTGGTTTGGGTATGAAAATGACTTTTACCTCGCGCCATGCGAGAGGTATCTGTCTGAGTGCTATACAGGCTCGGTAGATCTCCATCAGCCATGGTGTCAGATAATCTACCCCCCACTGCAGCAGGGCTGGGAAGATGCCATCCAGCCCTGCCGACTTGTATGGCTGAAAGGTGTTAATAGCCCACTTTGTTCGGTCTTCTGTTACTATATTGCGGGCTCTTGACCAGTCTTGATCCGTTGGGGTCCATTCCGGTTCAGCCTCCCACGTCCTGTCCTCCAGGATTTTACAGTCTGGGAAGTGAGTCTCGAGAAGGACCCTACTGGTTTCAAAGTCAGTTAGTGTGTATGAGTTATCGGGTTTTTTCAGCGCGCCAAGAGTTCGGTCCTGATCAGCTGATAGGATCTTGCTTACCCTTGCGGCTTCATTATTAGTCTCTATCGATTCACAGAATTTACGCCAGGCGGTCCTCCTGGCGGTTCTAATCTGCTTTTTGTATATATATTGTGTCTCTTTGTATATCTCCCAGTCATCCGGGAGCCTTGTGTTTTTTGCTCTGTTAAATTGCTTACGTAGCGCATCTTTGAGTTTACTAAGTTCGGCGTTCCACCAAGGGTTCCTCTCCTTCTTGGTTTGTGGCGGTCTTAGTTTACAGCATGCGTGGTATGCTTCAGTTAGGTATTCTGATATTTTTGTTACAGTGTATTCTAATTGTGCCTGGTCTCTTATGGTTACTTGTGTTAGGTGCCTAGTTAATAGGGAAGCCAGGAGGCGTTTGAACCCGGGAACATCGGTGCGCCTCGGGTTACGTCTTGGTTCGGGCTTCCTAATCTTGGTAGTTAGTGTAAAGCGAATCCTTCTGTGGTCTGAGCAGGAAGGTTCGTCCGATACGTGCCAGTTTGTAATAAAGTTCGTCGCGTTTTCTGTAGCAAGTGTTAGATCTATAATCGTTTGTCCTCGGACTGTGACCCAAGTGGGTTCCGAGCCGCGGTTTACAATGTTAAGGTTAGTAGAGAATAAATAGGTGGATAGTACCTCTCCTCTGGAGTTCGGTGAGTCACTGCCCCAGAGCGGGTGGTGGGCGTTTGAGTCGGTGCCGATGATCAGTTCCAGTTCGGCGCGTTCACAGTGTTGTACCAGGTCGGTCATCTCCTTTGGCGGGCAGTCCGCGTGTTCGCCCGGCATGTATACCGAAGCCAGTACAACATCTGGAACGCTACCATCGGTCTGGAGCCTGACAGCTGTCAGGTCTCTGGAACAGAATTGAGTAAGTGGTGCGATAGGAATGCCTTCGGGTATGTAGACACAAGTTCTTGGTCTATCAGTGATGTGTGTGTTGAGAATTATCTTACCTCCGATGTTACCGAGGCCACATATTCTATTGTTCCTGATCCACGGCTCTTGGATCAGTGCGATGGTTCGGGGCTTTACCTCCAGTGCCCTGCGTAAGCTAGCCGTGGCAGTCTGGCTGTGCTGGAGGTTTGTCTGGATGATGTTGATGGGTGTTGACGGCGATGGAGAGGGGTTAGTCGGAGATGGATCCATCGGACAGCCTCTCAACCCCCCCCTCTCTGTATCTGTCGTCGTGTCTTTCCCCCGGTGACGAGGCGAGTAGACGCTCGCTCCAGCCAGGTGATTCGGGCGGATTGGTATCGGCGTCATCAGCCATTGCCGCTCGGGCCATGACCTCCTCCAGTTTGTCAATGTCCGGGTCGTTTGTCTCTGTCAGCGTCGGTTGTGCAGTCTTGGTGTCGTTGTCGGTCTGGACGTCGGAGGGTTCGGTCGTGGGCCAGAAGCGTACGTATATCGACCCGAGTAGGTAAGATATGCGTCGCTCCCGGGCCCGGACCTTTACGGCTTCCTCCGGTGGCACACCCAGGGTCAAATAGGTCCCATAGTTGTCGCCACCGACGGTAGTCGCCCTATACAGTGTCCACCTAGCGATGTCGTACCAGGTATTCTGACGGATCAGAATACCGTGGAGTCTGGCTACGTCGCCTCTGTAATGAGGGACGAATAGCGAGACTCGGACACGGGTGGGCACGTCAGTCTGTCTCAGTACCGCGAGTGTCAGGTCAGTGTTTGGGAGTCGGATTCTGGGCACGTTCTGGGTCAACCAGGTCAGGGCATAGTCGTCCTCGCACCACATCTGCACGGTACCTTCCGCTACCCATGGGTATCCGCGGAAGGCAGGGAGTGGTGCTGTCGGGTCTGTGTCCATAACCAAGTTCTCTAGGTCCGTCTTAATGTGCTCGGCCTCATCCTTTGTCAGGTCTCTGGAGGGGGGGGCGAGGCAGATTGCTACTGCCAGCCGCGCAGGGATGTCCTTCGTGGCTCGCGCGTAGGTCCTCTGCTCCCCTTGAGCGGGGTGGATCCTCACCCGTTTGGCGTCCCCCTGAAGCATGCTCGGTGAAGCCGTGTCATCGGGGCGTACCCTCTTCGCCGGCCCTGTACCGCTCGGTCCAGGCTGCGGTTTGGAGGTGCCAGGCTGGTGATTTTTTGCCGGCGACGCCGGGTGTGAGGTACCACCCCGCCTGCCCCTGCTGTGCTTGGGATGAGGTCGGTCGTTGGGTCTGTCTGTATCGTGGGGTCGGCTGTCGGCTCAATTTAGGTATTTATTGGAATATTTGTTTTGTGTTTTGTTTTATTTTTTTATATATAAATACTTAGGTACCTATAGGTACGGTCAGCGACAAAAGTCGGGATCCCTTTTTTTCGCATAATGTTCTTTTTCCTAATATACTTTGGCATAACTGTTTTGGCATAATTTGTTTTGCCATAATAATTCTTTGCCATATTTTTTTTGGCATACAGTTTATATTGGCATAATTATCTTTAATGCTAATTTGTTTTGGCATCATTTTAATTCGCATAATTTTACTAGCCCTAATGACTATGAGCATAATACGAGTAGTATTAAGGTTTCTGTAACAATTAAATAATATTAATGATTAAAAATTAAATTGCTAGAAAAGTTTGTGACAGAAACGATTCGCTGCAAAACCGACTCCAGGTAGTCTTGTCTGCCCTACCCCTAGAGTGTTATTTAAAATCGTGTAGGCGCGGAGGGGCGAGCAGCTCGCGTGGGATCGCCGGAGCCCCGCAGCGCCGGAGCCGTGACAGAAACCACGCCTGCTGCATGCTTGCTTGCATGCTGCATGCTTGTTCCATGCATGGTGTATGCTTGTTTGCATGCTGCATGCTTGGTTACATTTTAGAAGTTAATTATTATGCGTATTTTTTATACTTAAAAAAATAGGGATCCTGCCGTTTTACCGAAAAGATTTTGCCCAAATTTCACTACCCAAACAAATTTTAGCAACCTTTTTTTATACCAATGCAATGTTTGGAATGATTTTAGTACGCACATTTTCATTTGGTCAAATTTTTACTTGGCAGAATATTATCAAGGATAATGTCATTTAGCCATTTGGTCTTTAATCAAATGATTTATTACAGAAAACAATCTTTAGACAATAAACGTTTGGTCAGTTAATTATGGAACTAGTTAGAGTAGGTTAATTATTGAAAAAAAGTGGTTAGGTTAGGTTAGGTTAAAACCGTGACCTCCTACGCACGAGCCGAGCGAGCGAAGCGAGCGGTGCCGCGGCAGCGGCCGGGAGTGCCAGAAACGACTAGATTATATAGAAAAAAAATATGGAAAAAAACAGGCTACCCGAAACTGAACTAGTTAGACGAGATTACTTAATTATTTAAAAAAATGCTAATAACGAAAAAAAAAATTTTTTTAATTAAAAATAAATTAATATTATTATTACCTGTTTAGAACTTTTCCCAAGTGGAAAAACACCCTTGTATTAAAACGTCTTTATTTTGCTTAAAATTAGTTATTCCAACTGAAATATTTGACTAAATAGAAATTGATAAAAGTACTGTTTGGTAAACAAGTTATTGTTTAAACGTTCACTTGCAAAACATTAGGTTTGCGTTACAATTATTTGGGAAGAGATTTTTTGCTAAGTAATAATTTGGCAAATGAAATTATGCGGAAAATTGTTTGGGAAGTGATAATTTGGCAATTTCTTTTCGATGAAACAAGGGAGACCCAAAAAAATATAATAAATATCATTATGCGTAAACAAATTTATGCTTTAGAATGTTATGCTTAAACATTATTATGATTAGAGAAATTATGCTAAAAAAAATTATGCGTAAGCTAGATATTATGCGAAAACAAGGTTATGCGTACATATAATTAGGATAAACAAAAGTATGCCATGTTATATTATGTCTAAAATTTTTATGCAAATGGATAGGGAACCGTAAGTAGTACCTATATTGTATTTCAGTATTTCATATAATAGCTAAGAGGTAACATTATTCGATTTTAATTTAATATTTGGCTCAAATAATTAAGATTAAAAAAGCGGCCAAGTGCGAGTCGGACTCGCCCATGAAAGGTTCCGTATGAAATTAAATGTTTTTTTTATATTTGAGTTGATTGATAGACGTATTAAAAAAAAACTACTTACTAGATCTCATTCAAACCAATTTTCCGTGGAAGTTTATATGGTAATGTACATCATATTTTTTTTTAGTTTTAACGTTCTCTTATTTTAGAAGTTACAGGGGGGGGGGACATATTTTACCACTTTGGAAGTATCTCTCGCGCAAACTATTCAGTTTAGAAAAAAAATGATATCAGAAAAGTCAATATCATTTTTGAAGACCTATCCCTAGACACGTATGGGTTGGATGTTTTTTTTTTTTTTGTTTCAGTTCTAAGTATGGGGAACCCCCAAAATTTATTGTTTTTTTTCTATTTTTGTGTGAAAATCTTAACGCGGTTCACAGAATACATCTACTTACCAAGTTTCAACAAGTTTTATAGTTCTTATAGTTTCGGAAAATAGTGGCTGTGACATACGGACGGACAGACAGACAGACATGACGAATCCATAAGGGTTCCGTTTTTTGCCATTTGGCCTAAAAACAGTTGTGTTAAGTGTTAATCGACTTTTGTCGCTGACTTTACCTACCTATACCTACGGGATTCATCATAATATTTATTTATAACAGCTCATCTTACTGTAGATATGGTAGTTTTTGTGGCATAGGTAAATTATCAACTCAGCAACACTTTCAAGTTCAAGTCTTCAACCCCCTGGAGGGACATAGCTATAATGCCATTTTTGCTAAGCACTATAAGAGACAACGACTTATGGTATTCTGAATAGCGAGGCACACTGACCCAACGTCGATCGAAGCTAGGGTCATGACTTCATGAGCGCCTCAGGCGAGATTTGAATTTTTCCCCTGAATTAATGAATGAATGAAATGCACCGACCCCAGCGAAATCGAATGAACCCCAAGATTTTCACTAGCCCTGAAGCATCATGCTTCTGAATTTTACCCCTACCTATTTATTTATTTTCTAGGAAGAGAAACGACACAATAACTTTGAAAGTTTTATTTGTATTCATTTAAGCATAAAAATAGTTCTTACTATTACATAATATTTCGGAAAGGAAGCAACATCAGTTAGTTTAATCTCGGAGTAAAAGTTTAGGTACTTTTCTGGCTTTTTTTGGGCTAATCTGTCAATAATATACTTAATATACTGTTTGCAGTGACATACTCAATTTAAAGAAATAAGACTAAAGAAATAAGAGTTACTTTGCCCACTTTCGCGGAAATGGAACGCTTACAGTTTAGACCGAGCGAAGCGAGCTCGAAAATGTTTGCACCCTTTTTCGGATAGGTAGGTTAGATTTTCTTTTGATCATTCAAACAAAGTCAAATCTTTTATTTCAAGTAAGCCATTAAAACGCACTTTTGAACGTCAAATTGTACAAGAAAATAGAACAGAAATAGGAGTTAGGTAGGTACTTTGTCGTGTTATGCAGAAAAGCTCAAGAACAATGAGAATGTAGAACAAAAAGCGAGCGGAGCGAGCTTGAAAATCCTTACACACTCGAATGTGTTAGTTAGATTGTCTTTTGATCATTCAAACAGAAATAGTAGGTATTTATTTTGTCGAGTTATGCAGAAAACCCTAAGAATTGTGAGAATGCATATATACCGAGAACTTTGACGACTTATGCAGAAAAGAGCTCGTTTTACAAATCCGAAGTCTTGTATGATGAAATATTGGGTTTCGGAATTTAGTCTTAACTTAGGCCTTCGAACCTAATGTAGGTCCTAGATACAAGGAGCACTGAGTTTACTTCTCTTGTATCGAATATTATAATAATCAGGGTCTTTTTATTAATCTTGTTTATTTCCGTGTTTGTGTGGCTTACGTACAGTTAAGAGTTATTTTATTTAGTCAGAGCCATTTATAATCTACACTGTCGCGAATCTCTCAGGGAACTATTTATAAAGATTAATATTATGACGGTACCTTGCCAATTCATTTATGAAAATACTATGTAGGTATGTAATATATTATTTGTGATATATAACAATTAAATTAAAGAAAATTTAAAGCTCACATTAAAAGTTCTGTAAACAAGCATATTATAATTATTAGAGGATTATATCCAAGATAAGAATGCTTGGAAACATGCTGGTCCTGCTCCATAGGACAATTTAGAGTCTAGACAAAATCAAACTGGTTGCAATTTTTTTTTTTTATAGCATTGATTTTACATTCTGTGATTTCTTGAACTCACACACTGACTTATTAGTATTACTTGTTAAAATGTTAGGAATATCGTATAATTTTACAATGTTTATACTTAGGTGAGCACCATGTATCTATCACATAATTAATTTATCTGTCATTGCTTCAGTTTTCATTCCTTTTTACCGATCGTGGTATAGTAATCTTATTCTAGATGCATCGTCTTCACTTAAAATTATATAATTAATGTAAGTATACAAAATATTGTAAAAACATTTTAAAAGAGTAACGGTGGAGTTTCTTGCCCATTCTTCTTCATACGAAAACTACCTTTTGGAAGGGGCGACTAGAATCAATTCTATTTTTTGTAAAATTGACGCTTGTGCCTTTGATGTGCCTTATTGAAAAAATTGTTTGACTTTGAAATAAATTATACAGGCTCTCGACAGCCACTTTCGACTCCACCCATTTTCATAGAATTCATACGCCATACATAATCGAAGGGAACCCTCCGGGAGGGTTGCCGGCATTACGTTTGAGCTAAAGATAACCATCGCGGACGGTCAAAGGTTTAAAACCGTGTTACAAAACATAATGTTTTCATGGGGTCTTGTCGCTATACGTAGTTTCTAACCTTTTAAATGTTTTGTGAATATAACCGTGAACAAAAAATATAATGCCTGGATTTTAAAACCAACGCATACTAATAAATCTTGTTAAAATATAGGTACATCAAATATTATTTTCATGGTTTATAATGCTATATTCGCTAAGGAAAACCTCCCATATGCGACTAGGTGAACCCTCCAGGAGGGTTCCCGGCACTAAACGCGTTAAATGATTTCGGGGGGGGGGGGGGGAGGAGTGGAGGGGTCATGAATTATTATGAATTAAACATTTTTTATTTATTAAATGATTTATACTGATTCTAACATTTCTAACGGAAAATTGTGGTCACATTACAAATCTACGCAAGCACACAGTCGCACAGGGCCTAGTAGTAGGTAAGTACTTCGTCCATTTTGGTTTGTTTTGACTGTACAGTGTGACTGTAATTTACGTAGTTTTAATTATTTTTGGGAAAAAAATTACGTATATTAGAAATGACAGAAATCGATTCAGTAAATGATTCTGAATAAACTACTTTCATAACATGCATTCATTCAGTTTAACATTGTAGGTATATAGACAAGTACCTACCTACTGTCTGTTCCAAAATTATTTGTTAAAGGTGTAAACAAAATTTGTTGTTGTAGACCCTCCCATATGGAAGTAGCTATCACAGGTAAAATTAGATTCGTTTTTGTTTATAGAGGCATTTGTGATTTAATGGAAAAAAAAAACAATATCAGAGGCTAGAGTAACTAACAAGGCTGTTTGCTGACCTGTTGTGTTACTTAATTATTATAGTGCTCTTGAAAAAAAGAAAATAAATAATGTTTTGCGTAGATACTTCAAAACGAATGTCTACGAAATGAATATCTATTGCTACGAGATTGCTACGCGGCTACGACACGAATTTTTGTTGTTTCGAAATGTTTTAGTTTTAAATTTATGGTTTTGGCTTTCGTGTGTTATATTCCTTAAAGTTTTCAGGATCATTATAAAACTATGGAGACATGAATAATTCTGTTGCCTTATTGAATAAAAAAATTAACTTAAAGTTTTCAGGATCATTATAAAACTATGGAGACATGAATAATTCTGTTGCCATATTGAATAAAAAAAATTACTTAAAGTTTTCAGGATCATTATAAAACTATGGAGTCATGAATAATTCTGTTGCCTTATTGAATAAAAAAATTAACTTAAAGTTTTCAGGATCATTATAAAACTATGGAGACATGAATAATTCTGTTGCCTTATTGAATAAAAAAATTAACTTGAAGTTTTCATTTTGACAGAATTTTCTATACCTAAATCTTACAGAAATGGCAGCGAGGTATACAGGCCAATACTTACTACGGGATTCCTCATAGGTACTTACGAGATACATCTATTGAAATACCTACCTTCCTAAGCGACGTGGACTTACCTGCTGGTATAATGCGGCGCTTATTCCAGATATACTTACATTCATAAGTAATGGTTCAGGAAGATAAGAAAACAATACTTTACAATAGCTAAAAAAGCTAGCTTTTAAAGGAGCATACCTCCTTTGAAAAGGCCGCCGCCGTCGGCATACCTAGTTGCCAAAACTTTATTTTTTTTAAATTTTATAGTATGTTTATGTGAATATTAAATAGAATGCGTGGTATTAAAATATGTTAGTATTTATGACAGTGGTCTGAGGTCTATCGAGTAGGTATTCTAAGAAATTATGTATTTAAAAAAAACAATAAGAAAAATATTGGTTTCATGTTGTTGTTTAAATTAAAAGTGCTTTCAGGGAGCAGAATTTGCTTAATAATTTTTTCAGATCCAAAGCTGTAAATTCTATTTGGTAGAGAAAAGTACCTACTTACTTAAACAACACCTTGCTCCTTTATTTTTTATACACTTGATTAGATATAATTATTTTTTTGGGAATGAATAAATATAGCGTTTGTGACTTTTGGTTCGGGAAACTGTAACACGCTAATGTTTATTTCTTGTGCCTTCAAGTTACATAGGTAAAAGGTGGTAAATACTTACCACTTTTTACCCCATTTTCTTCGTGGTACCTATTTTATGCACCTACCTCCCTTAGTTGTAGGTAATTAAAATAATTTTAAGAAGCAGTAAGTTGTAAGAAGTTAGGTCTAAGAAAAATAAATAAAGAATAAGCACTTTTCGCAACTTTATACCATATAGATTAGGTGACTACTCATCTATAAAACTGTTTAATTGCGAAATACAAACAAAATAATTGTAATTATGCCTTAAGAAATTTCTCACAAGAGGCGCACTTCATTATGGCAGTGTTCATTATTTTTGTAGTAATTAGGCAAATGAAACGCGAGTGCGGCAGAGTGCGGCGGAGTGCGGCCGGCGGGCGCCAGGCCCCGCGCCGGGGCGGGCCGGGCCGTCTGCCGCGCTCATTGGCCGCCACAGACGCCGCCCTCCAACTCCGTCATCGTCCCTCCCGTTTCCAACACTGCCGGCCTCGCTTACCTCCTTCGTTTCGCTCAGTCGCGTCCGCTACGTCGCGTGTGGTGTATCTCGATTCTCGTGCCGGCACCTGTTAACAAAACGGTCGTGTTGTGACAGCGAGTGTATGTGCGATGCTCGGACGGTGATCGAAGCATGGTGAATTACGTCAATCCGCTCGCCATGTACCAAGGCAAGGGCGGGCAATACGGCAGCGGCTGGTATGGCTGGCAGCACCAAAACTTTGAGGAGCAACAGTGGTGTGCATGGAATGGTGCGCCCGCGGGAGGAGAGTGGGCGCCGGATCCTCACCACTTCCCGAAGCGTGAGCCCGGGGAACGCGAGATCGCGGACATGCCTTCCCCGGCGCGGGGCGACCTGGCCAGCCCCAGCGAGGGGTCCCCGGGCTCGAGACCTGCGCAGCCGCCGGCCCCTCCGCGTTCCCCATACGAATGGATGAAGAAACCCAACTACCAGACACAGCCCAATCCAGGTTTTTATCTTTTTCAATTATCTTTTCTAAAAATGAAACTAATAACCAACGTACCTGTTGTATTTTGTTGTCGCGGTAGGCATACCTTCATGCTACTAAAAGTAAACAGGTTATTTTTGTAGAAATACCCACCAATTACTGCAATTAAGAATGTTGGTTTTATGTTTAGGGTTTCTTTACTAAATTAATTCAAACGATAAGTCTTAAATAATTATTCAATAGTGTTGGGTAGACTTGTAAATAGGTATGGTTAGGTTAGGTTAGCAGATCTGCGTTTAAGATTAACACCGTAGTCACCTTATGTATCATAAATAATAAAACAAATCTTTTCAAACGCTTACCGGGCTCTTTAATTGTGTGACCTACCCTTAATGTAAAGTGATTGGCTCAAGAATAGATGACGTAGGTCTACGTATTACCTACCTATACTTAGGTATATTATTATTTATTAAACAACCCCTAAATGTATTGCAATCAATCAATCAATCAATGCTCGTGCCTTCTCTGTATGAGAAGAGGCCTTTGCCCTGCAGTGGGACAGTAACAGGCTGGTATTATTATTATTATTAAATGTATTGTTGTTTTTATATTGATTGTGTCTTTTTTTCGATATGAATACAAACGATTGTTGTTATAATTAAATATTTATAAATGTTAAAATTAACTAGTACTTATGTGTAACCTGAAATTCAATCCTTTCATTTGTGACCAATGAATACATAACCCGGTACGTTGAATTCACTGATTAACAATAAAAGAAAATTATTGATTTCCACACTGTGCCTGTCGCATACCAATGAAGTGATTCGTTATCTTAATAATTACTATTGAAATCATTGTTTTGTTTGTTATTTGTGACCCCTACAGAACGAAAATAGGCTCATATATTAGGTACTTACATAGGCCCGGAATTGTTCTGTGGGGGTAACCCTACGCAAGAATTTTGTCTAAGCATATAAGTAGTGTTGGTAAAAATGTCCCTAATGCACTGTATACATTTGGCAGACTTGTACCACACATCACTAATTGTTAGAAAATACGCTAAAGAGCGTTCATTCTAAATGTTGGCAACGTCGCAAATAGCTGTCAAATATTTACCTGTTTTGATTAATTCCAGTTCCAGTTTGTTTATTGTTTTGTTTTACTGTTTATGCGCTGTGAGCACTCAAAAAAAAAATACTATTTAGGTACAGTCAGCGACAAAACTCGATCAGCACTTCAGTTTTTTTTTATCTTAATTATTGAGCTAAACTAAATCAAAATCGGAACAGAAGTAAAATTAAAATAAGTATTAACTTCTTGACTATTATTATGAAATTTTGAAATGTTATGTAGATAATTACCTATAGGTGCCTACCTGCACCTCAAAAAACAAAACAGGTTTGTATGAAGTCAGGTTCTTAATGTTTGAATTTTTTTGAGGTAAAACTCTGTTGTACATTTGGCTGTATTTATTTATTGATTGGATCTCCAACAGAGGTTACACAATTTCATGCAGGTTTACAATCTAAGAACAGGGACAAATATAGTGTGCGCATCCTATTATAGGAGACCACATCATTCTTTTATAATCTAGGTACCTACAACATTAAGTTTGACAAAGCGAAAATATAATAATAAATAAATCAAAACATACAACATGAAAAAAGAGATGGAAACAAAACAAATTAATAATAAATACATTAAAAATAAAATAATAACATAAAAGACAAGAGACAAAAATAAGTAATTAAGGCTTGTATATTATGATTTTAAACTGACATTTTGCATGTAATGTCCAATTCATCACGCTTCGATACTTCGTTATACTGCCTACAGAGCCTTGGCAAAACGGCGAAGGGTCCGAAGTTTGTTTTGGATCCCGGCACATAGGCCCCAGTATCGCCCCCATTACATAGACCCAAAACGCAACTGAGACCTGTTCCTGAGTTGTTCTTAGTCCAATAGTAAAAAATGTAATAGTTCTAGCCGGTATTGCTTTTATTACAGTTTAAGGCGGCCCATGACCATAAAAAATTAACTATTTAAAAGCCCCACAAGATGTACCTAAACATTGTTTATTTGATGGCTCCACTAAGTAGGTAATAACGTTATTGTTTTATTTTTAAAGCTTCATAACTGGGAATCGTATCCAAAATAAGGTAGATAAACTTTAAAAAATAGCAACAGATGTTTATTTAACATGAATCTGCTTTTGTAAATAGTTGGTAGGAGTAAATAACTACATAATAAAATTTATAACGTTTTTAATATATGAAAGAACTTAAATAAAAAAATAAAAATCTTGTACTTAAATCCTATTTAATAGAATTGTTTATATAGGTGAGTATATAAATAACAGTTGACACAGTCATTTATTAAATATTCTTAAATTATTTCCACAATTTGACAACCAAACAACACAGCCAAAAATTTAAAAATCTTCTAAGGTGTTTATTCTTTAATTAATTGCATTTTTCAGTCATTTAAATAACTGAATACGAAACAGTGAATGGCACAGTAAATGTCAAACACCCACTAAATAAAAACATGTTGAAGTGTTATAACCATAAAACACTTTTAATAAATTTTATTAAGCATCAATAAGATAAAAAAAAATGTAAAAGACTGAGGTGTAAAATCAAAGTGCAAAACTTGTTTAGCTTTATTAAGAATATTTAAGTAATTGAGGAAAGTCACAGAGGACGAAAAGGATAATTTTACACTTTGATTGGTTCCGTTGCCCCCTTGTAATGGTTGGTTAGGTTAGGGAAAGGTTAGATGACACGAAGTAGTCAAGGGAAAATATTCTGGCATGCTACATACTTGTTCGGGTTGGAATTAATCGGCATAAACGGGCGGCAAAATCGTATACATATATCTAGTGACTGCTTCGGGTCGGCTTTGACCTAAGCCGAGGTCCATACACCACAGAGGGTGCTCTTAGCGTGTAGTCACTTAGTTTATAAGTTTATACCCTGGCTGGTGGCCTTAATTTTTTGAGGCACCCACAGGAAAGTCCGGTTAAGCAGCCTATAACCACCAAGGATGACCTGCGAAATGCCATACAAAAAAAAGGGTTGGCTTTGTTGTTCAACAAATACTGCCGAATCGAATATGAGGAAATGCAATCTCTAGTCGAGATTGGCAAATTGAGATATCACGTGCTTAGTCCGGTATGGAGATCTCGCCCAGCAATCAGGCGAAATCTTATTTTCGAGATTTTCGAAACCGAGGTTTCGCCTACTTTTTGTAATAATATGTTTTTTATATCAAACATTCTTGAAACCTAATTAAAATGAAAACTACACCTACCACCATTTTGTAAATAAAAACATTAATCGAATCAACAAAAACCCGCCCTTTTCCTTTTTCTTTTTCTTTAACCGGGTTCCGTCTCAAAGCTATTCCCGGCTAACCACGGCTTCACTCAAGTGATGCAGCCTATAAATTACCAACTCCGGATTGAAGGACAAACTTAACATTGTATGTAGTTGAAAATCATGTTCTCCCATACATTCCTACTGCAAATGTAAGTTTGTACGCACAATATTGAGATTTACTATGTTATTATTGTATAAGACCATAGATTTGTTATAGGTTTTCCTGTAATCTTTATGTAAAGCAGTACCTACTGTATTTTTTATTTTATTTTAGTTTTGAATGGTGAAGCTTAGAATGGTAAATTTTCATCTATTTTCTTCAATAACTTTAAAACTATTTATTTTAAAATCATAAAAATATATAGTAGGGATCCTCACAACACGTTCTTCATTTGATATGTCACGGGTAAAGTTTGCAAAACTTAAAAAAAGAATATTCTAATTTGCCCCCCAAAAGTGACCCATATTCAAAATTCTTTTCTATACGTTACACGTCCGTGTTTGGGTCACGGAAATTTATGTGTACCAAAAATAATATGGTACCAGATTCCAACTTAATCGCTCCGGTAGATTCAGGACAAATTGAAATCGGCTGTGACAGAAAGACACACGGGTTTCGTTTTATCAAAGGGACGTACGGAACCCAAACAAAAACGTTTATTTAAGCAATAATCATCTACACACCATATAAACATAACGCAACTAATCAGCACACACACATCACGCACACTATAAATCCATTAACTATTATATTGAAAATGGCTTCTCACGAAGCATAGTGTGCGCGCTCAGTTTCGAAATCTCGTTCGAGATCGATTTCAAGAATGAAATTGTCTTCCTGTGAGATTAAATCTCGAAAGAAGGCTCATTCCCTACGTGTAACTTCGAAGTGTTGCTCGAAGACTGATATAAAAGTTATTTATATTATTTTATTTACATTACTTCAACTAAAAGATGTACAATATTAGGGCCTTCCCGACCTTCCCTAACAATCGCCAATTCGACCGATGCAAAAGAAGACGATTTTCAATTGTGACGTTTTCGAGATAAATTTCAGCATTTAAAAAACAGTGCCAGTGAAGAAGTCTCCACCATGAACCGAAAGACGTCGATGTTATCTGTTAAACATAGGTCAATTAAACATTAAGGTGATTCCGCAGCTGTAGATGCTAAATTCAGAACAATTATTATAAAGAAAAGTTTTAGTGGAACAAATCTAACTTAGAGAGGTGTATTAATGATTTTAATGATTATAAAATATCTGATATAGTCGCGAACCATATTTTCATCAAGTTACAACCCGACACTGCAAATTGCAAAAAAAAAAAAAAAATTTATTTCGCGGGCTCCAAATGCGTATCCACTTTAACATAATAACGATAATTCCTCAAATACAAGCATACCTACCTAAAAGTAGAACTTGGTAATACCTTTTTTTTCAAAAGATTTTCTCGTTAGCAACAACAACATTATATTTACTATACGAACTTACATACATACCTATGATGTGGTCACAGTCCCAGGCTTTCGTCCAGTCTGGGGTCGCGGGAAAGTCCGAAACGGATACAGTGCCCCTGCCAACGTACAGCCAACACGGGTGGGTTATAATCAGTAAGAGTCGTCACGCCCTCCCGCTCCGCCCAGAGCGGGAGAGGTAATTTGTTAATATCGGACCCAAAAAAAAAGGGTTTCGTCCAGTCTGATGACCCTTACAATATTTTATAGTGTCATTTATTTTTTCAACTAAATGTTAAGATACAATTTCAATATTTAATTTAAACATCGCCAAAAACTAGTATCAAAGTTGGAGGCAATATCGTATGCAGATTAACGCACGCGCGCGCAACGCTCGAGCCCGCAAAAATATGTTAATTGCCTGTTGAACTTTTTCCAACGTGAGTAGTGAAGTGACCTCATGTGAGCTCCATACATAGGTACTCGTAAGCGTTGTTTTCAATTCTATTTTCTATAGCTTGCATCGATTGATCAAACTAGTGTCCTCACACTGGAGAAAGTCCCGTTCTGGTCTACGACGCACCTACGCCGCGTAGGCGTGTCGTAGGCGCACCGAAGCAGGATCGCCGTAGACGCAGGCGCGCTGTAGACGCGCCGTAGTAGGCGCTACGTTTCGTAGAAGCATCGTAGGCTCCGCGTAGACGACATAGTAACGCAAAATTTTGAGGAACATTAGTATTATTACGTAGGTATATCTCTTTGTTTAACAAAATAAAATAAAATTACTACTGAAATGAAAGAACCATCTTTCTTTCTTTCTTTACTTAATTGATTTTAAGCCACTCAATTAACATTCATAATTACGTTCGGTAAAAAAATTAAAGATAAGGGTAAAAATAACTTAAATAATTAAAGACTTTTCTTGAACGCTAGCAGCGTTAATCTAAAAAAACTTAAATTAATTTACCAATGTACATCTCTGCCTGATCCTTCGGGAAAAACAGGCGTGATGTTATATAAACATACGATATATATATTATGATAAAATAATTTGCAACGCAAAATTTGAAAAACCTCGCGGTCATTTATTTATATTCCCCAACAAAAATATGTACACAAGACTTAACACTAGGTAACACAAGTAGGTATAGAAGAAAAACCGAAGATCTACATATATCTAATAAATAAAATAATGTCTATCGAATAGTTTTATGTGCTTTTGTGTAGGCCTATAAATATAAAGTAAGCTATTAATGAAGGCTTAAAAATGTAATTTTTAACACTTTTAGATCAAAATTAAAACTTTTGAATCCGCAGATAGACCACAATTAGTGAATATTACGCTTTAATATACGTAAAAGTTTAGCTTACCATACCTATAGGGCGGCCAAAAACGTTAACTATGTTATCGGATTATTATTTATTAGTTAACACTTTGAGGGACAGTAAACGCCCATAGGCGTCATAACAATAAAACTTATATTGTGTCTCGTTCAGTGTCCTTTAATGCGTTAAGTTACTTTTTGTATAGCAACATTTTGCAATTTGCAACATGATAACATTAAGTAGCTTTGTTTAACTTTTGAGGCTTTTACTATAACTTTTTTATTTTTAGTGCACTTGTAAACGTTGCTCCACAAAAATAAACTCCGGTGTAGATGCACCTTTAGTATTATATATTAATAATGTGAACATTTTAAGCGGTAGTTTATAAAACGTGATGATGCCTTTAACACCATAAAAATAAACCAAAGTATAATTTTTAATGAATTCTGTAACTAATGTTAAAATTAACTGCGTTTCCAAGATGGCGTCATGGCGTGCGCATGCAACGTATTTCCTTATGTACGGAGTGATGCATCGCCCGTCGTTGTGGGTTGGGCAGGAAGTAGACGAATAATAACAACAATATAATATAAATAATTTTCTTCACAGCATTATGTAGTTTGTATGCATATTGTCAAACAGACTTTCTGAGTTTATCTTGGACATTACTGACATCGGTGAAGGAAAACATCGTGAGGAAACCTGAACTTATAGTTAATATAAGTCTGAAATCACCAACCCGTCTTGAGCAAGCGTGGTGATCAATGCTCGTGCCTTCTCTGTATGAGAAGAGGCCTTTGCCCTGCAGTGGGACAGTAACAGGCTGGTATTATTATTATAATGCATATTGTTGTGTTTTTATGCTAGTGTTAAGATTATACAACATGTAAATAAGACCCTGTCCGATCCCTGAGGGTGTTGTTAGGTATCATATTGAGAGTATATTTATATGGATATTTTTACGGGAAAACCGAAAAAAAAAAATTCAGTGCGGAATTTTGCCGGTTTATTGCATGGGGCGCGGGCGGCCGTTGTTTAGAGGGTGTCTACAAATCATAATTTAAAACCCCTGTTGAAAATTTGCTCATTTTTTATGATTTTGATTTGGGGTCATTTTGGTAGCAAAAATGTGATAAAAAAACCTACTTACTTATTATTGAAACTAAAAAAGTTATTGACATTTTTATTTTCAAAAATAAGTAGGTTTTTTATTACTTTTAGTAATGTTATTGCAGTATGAGCCCCTTTCGGTTCGGACAGTTTTTTTTTACATATTGTAGAGTAAGAGACATTTTGAAGAAAAAAAAACAGTAAACCAATATGCGGTTTCTGTTTCTATAGCAACGCGTTTCAACGCTCATGGACGCTAAACCTGACTGTGATGTGTTCGAAGATGAATGGAAGACGATCATGTCAAGATGTCTGGAGTTCTGTGAGATTTGTGTATGAATTTTATAAAATTTTCTTTAATTATCTAATGTAATTGGCGGGTTACCTTTTAATGTTAACGTAAAATGCTACTATATATTATTATAAATGTGAAAGTTTGTATGATTGTTACTCGATCACGGAAAAATGGATTTGGATGAAATTTGGCACACCAATCCTATACTGTTAAATGATCAATATTTGTAGATTTGTAAACACGTTCTCGAAAACGGCTCTAACGATTTCGATGAAAGTTGTAAGATCTAGCCAAGTCTCACATCTGGGAAAATTCGTTTTCTCTATCATCACCCAAGCAGAGTTCAGTTGACCAGAGGGGCAATTCCCGTAATTTTTAAGAACGTTCGCATTCGCATCTCATTCGCAATCTGTCAAAAATACAATCAATTTACCTACATTTTTGACAAGTTTGACAGATTGCGACTACAATGTGAACGTTTTTAAGTACGGGAATTGGCCTTCAGGTATTAGTTTATAACCTACTGTATTCAAATCTCATGTTAGCTTTTGTGATTGTTTGGCGGAAATGATCTCAGTGAATCAAATCATTTAGCACGACATTTGTCGGCAGATTAAATTGTATAGCTTTTCGTGAGTCGGGAATATTTGATAAAAAGATGATATGGCTTGGAAGAGCGTGATTACTGAGACGATGGCAAATAAATATATAAATAAGGAAGATAAAGACATGCTGCGCCTACTAGCACGATGGGTCGAGGGTGCTGTCGTTTGTACTAGGTTTTGCCCGCGAAATTTCAGCCGCCCACCCACCGCGTCGCATCGCATCGCATAGCCCGCTCGCGCTATTACTTCGTTTTCGCTTAGCTTTTCTGACGTTTTTTCTTTTTGCTCGGCTCCTAAGAATCGTAACGTAATGTTAAACAGCTCATAACTTTCCTCAATCAAGAAAGGGCTACCAAATGCAAAAATAATTTTTCAAATAGGTACGGCTGCAACAAACTCTTCAGCTTTATTATTAGCAGCTTAGTTTAATTTGGACAATTTATTTTGACAATTTTATTAACTCCGTGTGGTATCTCATTTAATTGACAGACATACCTACATCTCTATCACATAACAGACATCCAAATCGGTTCAAAATGTTATTATGGTATCAGTTTGCGTGCCAGGTGCACGTACACTGATAAAATAACATCGTGAACATATATATAAACATACTCCGTATATACGCAGATTGTATGATTCGTCATTATACATACGGCGCCGTCCGTTTACAAACACTCGCAGTCACGAAATATGCCGAAGGCAAATTGGCAACTCGTTCATTTGCTATAATTTCGACATTGATTGTTATTGTTAGTTCGGTTGGAACTGTGACCACGCGCGAGCCGGTTTGTTCGCAGTAACCAAACGATCAAATGAGTTAGGTTAGCACTGTGACAAAACGCGCGCGAGCCGAGCGTGCGAAGCGAGCGGTGCCTGGCATCGGCCGGCGGCGAGCGCCTTAAGAAATAGAACTAAATAAGTACTTAGATTTGCCGCGGCATTTTGTAAACGTCGTTTGAATTATCCATTAAATGTTGTGGCATATTATACCTATGTGTAGTGAGAACGCAATTTACATTTTTCCTTCAGCATATTTCATAACTGACCGTTTCTAAACGGACGATGCTGTTTATAAAAATCGAAATCATACAAATTGCCTGCTACATAACATATATACACAAACATTAATGTTATGACTGATACCGATATTTCATAAGTATCTGTAACTACTTAAGTACCTACTTGATCCTTTGGAAATTATTTTTGCCATTTTCAAACAATTAGAAGGGCTTCCATTTAAATCTTTTAATGTGTCAAAAATTACCGATTTGGATGTTTCTATTTCTCTATTTTTCAGAAGGTAATAACAGAGTGGAATTAATCGTAGTAGTATGGCTATACGCAAACAGAACACTTTGATTCATAACATGCCATCTAGAATTCTAAATATACCAAGGTAATAAAAAAAACAGTTTCATATTCTTTATTTTCAAACAAGATAATAATTACATATTATAATTATAAGCTAAGAGTCTGAAAAAACTATTTGTACAAAATGCAGTAGGTATACCTACACTAATATAATAATCTTAATTTTCACACCTTTATAAACGTTCCAGCGATTTTTTTTTAACAGCCTAGGTATTTATTTTTCATAACATTATTTCATTAGTTTTAGTAATTTTACTAGGTATGTACTACCTGGGCCATAATCCTTTAAAATTACAATTCACAAGTTACAATTATCAAATTGAAAATTTTACTAGTCCGTGTACCAGAAAACTCTTCGACTGTAATGGAAAAACCTTACAAATATGTAAATTGTAGTGACAAGTCTTATACATAGCTCTCATGCTTTGTGTTACGCTTTAAAAGATGCGAAAGTATTGTAAATTGTCACTCATACATATTTTTAATTTCTGTGTTACGCAAATTTTTCTACATTTTGTAGAATTATAGACTTCTAAAGTTTTGTGGTATACAGGGCCCTGGTATCTGTTTGATATAATTGTGTATGAAACAATGATATATGTATTTCTGTAAATAGGTTTATACTTTATAATTATGTCAACAATATTTAAAAAACGAGATAAGGTCAGTGTTTTACGATGTTTCCTATCCGACTAGGTAGGTACTCTGAGAAGAAACACTAAAACAAAGTCAGAGGTCACAGTCTTATAAGGACCAGACATTATATTATTGGTCAGATCATGTGACGAGTGTCTTATGTTATAGGGTTTGGTTTCCGCACTTAGTCCGTCAGGTGGACCATTGTGCGTGCGCCATGGCGGCCGTTTGGTAGTTATTCCAACCAGCCCAGTCCAGAAGTTAATTAAATCTCCTGGTCTATTCAGAACATCGGGGTGACCCGAGGGTTTCTGTTCTTATCTAGGTGACGCCTGTGCATTCAAAGAGCAAGTGCGCGACGGATTCCTCAGCCTTCATGTATGCAGATTAGTGTCTGAGATGGTCTTTTGAGGAAAGAACCTATAAAAAACCACGCATATTTGAGTGGACCACTGTCCAATCAGTGCACGCATGTGTTAGTAATGGGTAACTCAACTCAGAACTTTAAGAGCTTAACGACTCGAAGGACAATAACAAAGAAAGGACAATTGGGTGGTAATATGGTTTCAAACTGCCAGACAGTCATGGAATATAACTGTAAAAATAAACTATATAGCTACCTACTTAATATTGTCACAAATTAAACTACTATTGTAACCGAAAACCAATAAAAATTAGTCAGAACAATGAGTGTCTGTATTGCCTGTAACGTGTCAGGTTAGGTTAGCAGCAAATTAATCAACTTTATAGTCATATAAAAATGTAAAGGACCTTTTACGTACTATTGATAATTTAAAAGCTAAATATAATCGTAAATACGGTACCTACCTATTCATTATATAATCCTAATATACCCTTTTAGTTTTACTGTTTTAGATAACCGGCACACGCTCTGATTAGGCTACTGATTTTATTGAAATAACTTTATTGCAGTCTTGTAATATTTTAGTGTGAGTATGTATTTATATGCAGGTACTAGCAATGTTTACCTAGATATAATACGGCCGATTTAAATAACTTGTTAGGTCTGAAGTCTGAACATAGGCACTACGAACTTCCGCGCATGTTCTCTCACTCACACTCGCCTCATGTCACCATTTGGTTCCTAAAAATGTCAAACAAACTGCCAAGTTATATCGGCCGTATTGTATACACGGCTGCATATCAAGCTATACATTTCCTGACCTCTCATTGTACGGAAATCCTATACAATGCGTTATCATCTTATACTGGACATGTATTTTTTAGGAAACAAATGGTGACATGAGGCGAGTACATGGTTTAGTTGTAGTCTATGATTGATAGTGAGGTATCCTTCCCTAAGATCAAAATAAAACTTTAACCACATACCTACCTACTTAGGACACACTGACCCTTAAACGTTGTCAAACTTCTACTTGTTTAGTTAGTTAGTTTGTATTACTAACGTGAATATAAGTATCTGTCTATAATTGTGTTATTATTTATTTATTTATTTTTATATACTTTATTGTTCACCAGATTATACATTACATAAAGAAAAAGTAATACACTACAAAATATACAATGGGCGGCCTTATTGCTTACTGCGATCTCTTCCAGGCAACCGTGTTATTTTACATGATCAATAGTCCGCAATATGTTTGAAGTTGTAGTATTTTCTCTCAGAATTTATAAAGTTATCACAGTACTGAATTTACTTAATTTTAGCTCTGTCGACCGTAAGCGTTAGCAGTTGTACATGCAGCGAGCGTAGCAAATGTAGAAACTTCGTAAACGCTTCGTAGATGCCGCAAAGATTCCTTTTTAATGATGATAATTAAATTCCGGTGTAAACATTAAGGTCATTTACACTACAACATACGTTTAGGGGCTGTCGCTGAAAACAAGCGCTGGGGCTCTGTCTCGCACAGAGTCGCAGCATTTTGCTAAGCGATGGCCGTCACATTTTCCCCCAAATTGTTAATTTTTATGTTTGTGTTCTTTCTTTGCGTCATGTTTACCGCAAATAAAAGTATTTCCTTCTTTTTTCTTCTTTTTAGCGCTAAAATACATTTTAAACATCATTCATTCTCTTTTCGTCAATCGTATGAAGGTGACGAATAATGACTTAAATAGGTATATTTAGCGCTAAACTTGTTTATTGATTTGTGGTGCAAGTGTATAGTGGGACTAAGAGTAGAACTGAAAAGCCGATTGTGGAGATTTCAGACTCTAAAAGTGTCTTATTGTGCTATTTTGTTAGCGGTTAATAATCCCAAACATTTACCGTTGACATTGAATAATTGACGTGAAGTCGATGAGCGTATAGGCCTAGATGAATGTATTGATGGGTAGCGATGAACGATAAATGGAACGACGTTGGACGCATATTAGGTACTCGACGCTAGACTACGCCAAATATGAAGGGACCCTAAATCAACGGTATGTCTGTCGCAAATTGTCGACATTTGTTTTTTTATGACTGGCATTTCGCAGGTCAGCCTAGTAGGGGGTTCTCGGCTGCTTACTCCGGTTATCCAGTGGATGGCTTAATAAATTAAGACATCCAGCCAGGGCAGTCGATTGCCTACCAATCGTTCTGTTAAAATAAGTAAGCAGTTTACCCGTCCCAATAACATCGCTTAGTTCGCTTGATGACTTTGCCAATCCTATACTATTAAACGAGCAATATAGTGTATATATATTTGTAATCACGTTCTCGAAAACGGCTCTAACGATTTCGATGAAAGTTGCAATATTGGGGTTTACGGGGGCGAAAAATGGATCTAGCTAGATCCATTTTTTTGGTCTCATATCTGGGAAAATTCGTTTTTTACGTATTTGGCTACCTTAGAATAATTACATGGCAGCATGGAGTTAGTATGTACTATCATGGCAGGATGGAATTACTATGTACTTTCCTATACTATTAAATAAGCATTCTCAATTTTCGCCAGAGCAGAGCTCGGTCGCCCAGGTACTGCAATATAAAGTGACTATAATTTCACTACATGTAGGAAATACTCTACCTTGTGTCATATTGTGACACGAAGGGAAACCCTCCCAAGATTCATAGCCCATTCAGTGAATTTAGACTTATGTTACAGTAACTAATACGTGTGTACCTAGTTTAAAGAAATGATGATAAGAATGAGTTAACTTAAATAGGTATTTACCTCATATCAACTATACTATTTCAACTACATACTAAATATATAGGTAACTATTATGAATACTATATATACAAAAACAGTTGTGGTCGTTTGCTGTTTTCCGCATCGTTTGCCATACTTCCCGGTTCTGTGCAACCTTCGTCCATAATTTCCCACGACGATATATTCAGCTCAACTAGTTTTTTCCATTCGGTCAAAACCTTACTCCTTTCGCCATCTCGGCGTTCTGCCATATGTCCTTCCCAGCTCCTCCTTCTGTCGTCTAAGTGCGAGTTCCAGTCTACCATAATTATTTGAAAGTATAGGTACTCTTCTTTACATTTTACTTAAAGAGTTTATTTTATAATAATAAACACAACCATAATTTTAATCTCTAATTCAAATGTCCAACATAGCACTGTTGATACATTTTATCCTTGTCACCCTTCCCTCTCATAATGTTGTCAAGTCGTTGCAATTATCACTGGGCATAAAATTAGATGTGTTATTTTGCGTTTACTGGAATGGCTGTGTGTTAACGCGAGCCTTGGGAGCGAGTGCATGGAGCGAGCAATTAATCCCGGGCGCGGCGCGGGATGCTCGGAATCCCGGCTCCCGGCGACAATCACCGAAAATGGCGCCCCCGGGACCCAACTGAACAAGTTAAATCTTTGCCAACTTGCTCCTCGCGACCGCTCTGCCGCAATTCGATATTGTATGTAAGTACCTATTGCCAACTTGCTGCACCGAGCCAAAAATAAATTTTTGAGTTTTCGGTTCTTTGTAGAAAACAAAATGTTCCGCTGTATTTAAAACGCTTCAGAAATATTTGTGCTATATTTTTTGTTTGCAAATAGGAAAAAAGAAAGTGGAACTAAACTTTATGTCAATAAAAACGAAGACGAAGAATTTAACGCAAATTTTGAGCAATTAACGTTACCTACATACGATAAATGCGTTACAAGTATATTACGTTACGTTACATCAATACAATGTCAAGTTTACACATGTAATACGTGTTTATATTGTGGTTGTGTCCACAACGTCCTTCCCGACCGGCTTTCTGTGTACAAAACCTTCTGCCTTTATTTGCCTTCGAGTCGTGTTTGCACAAACCTGGGGACATTCGAAGAAATAAATCTCTATTTGTCTACATTCACCAATCCCGTGTCTCGGCGGGAGATTACTGTCGACATTTCACGCTCGACGAGATAAATATATCGAAGCTGACAAATGGCTCTCGGAACACAAAGCATGAATGGATGTTGAGAAATTTTCGGATGGTGTTGAAGGCTCTCTCTTGTTTATGTGGTAGTCGCGCGCCAGGGTGCTTGCAAAAAAGACGGGAGCGGACAGTAGGCATGGATTATCAGTCATAATTTTTTTATTTTCGTAAATAATGCGCTTGTTCTGGAGTCAATTTCTTTATTTAAAATTGTACTTTCATGCTGTGCGAGACTAAAACTGTTTGTATTGAACCAGTTCATCACATGCTATGTATTGTTCCGTCTGACGTCTACCATCGATCACGCAGATTCGGTAATTTGCGTAGATGGCCTATGCTAACCGATTAATTATTTTGTTGTGAAAACATGCTTGGCCGCATTATTTTGACAACCTTCTTCGAGATAAATCGTAAATGCTGTACTGGTCACATACATGTGAGCAGGCGGTTGGCAATATTAGTATGAAAAATCATAACTATCGTGTTTAACGGCGGAATAAATTACTCATATATCTGTCGTGGAATTTAAAAATGGAACGAACTTTTTACTTTGAAACATGACAACCAAGGAAGTAACTTCACAAAGATTTTATTTAAATTTCGATTTGGCTTGCAAATAGAGCTGTTTGAAGTAAAAAAGAAACAATAAACATATTGGCGCGTGAAAAATTATCGTTGGTCGTCATTGATTCAGGAATTTATAATTAATTTACTTAGTTTGAATTTCCGCGCATTATTTGAGAAACTGGACTAAGTATATAAGCCTTGGCCTCAACCAGGCATTGATAGAATCACGTATGGTTCGTCCATCAATAACCCTTTTGCAGGCCGCGGCAGTAATGAACTAATTTGCTTTGTTTTGACGCCAAAAATAATAAACAAACGAAGATTAATCGAATAATGAATGACGGACTAGTATAGGGTTAATCTTAATTTTGATCTGATAACTGCAAATACAACAAAACTGTTTTATTTTATATTTGTTTGTCATCATTCGGTGCCTTTTATATGAGTTTCCTAATTAAAATTAATTTGTGTATCCATCTGCCCTTTAGGCCATCGTACCGGGTGGCGCCGTTGATATTGGGCTGCAGGCATGACGAGCCCTAAGTGGAAGTAAAACAGGATATAAAGTTGGCCCGGGCCGCTTTATGGTCCGCCCTCTGCGAGCCCTTCCGCACAAACACCGACGCCTCCCGGGGGAGTGTCAGGATCACGGGTAACATTGTAATTCACCCTCGCTTTATATACCTACTCGACAATATAGCAAGCAAGATACTGATAAAATCACAAATCTGTGAAATCAGAACAGATCTGTGAGCTATATATTATCAAATCCGCATCACTCATCTCGAGTTCGATTATCTGAATAACTCTTTTGGCAGTTTGTATCCGTGATACTGATAGCCGATAGCGGCCGCGCCCTGTCCATCAAAAACGTATTACAGGCGCTTACAAGAAGGTAACCAGGTGATATGACAAGCGTTTGAGTCAACATGTTCAAAGACACCGCTATCAGTACCGAGTCGCGATTATCGCGCGTTAACTGAAAGCGGGATTTCGGCAGGCCGACAAAGCCACGGGCGGTGCTGATAACTCCTGATTAATAGTTTTCCTTTCACAATTAAACCCGAGTACGTGTTTGACAAGCAATCGGTAATGTTCGATAATTTATGCACTGGTAATCTTGTAAATCAATTAAATGCGTCATGAATTCATCATTTTAAATTAATTTGCAGCCTATGTCTAGCAAATGAAATGGCTCTACGGGCTACGGCCAATAATAATAATAAAACCTTTATTTTACACCACAGAGAATTTATACAAAACGTTCCCTATAAAATGGTTGAGCTAGATGGTGCTGATCCACGCGTGATTTTCGTGAACGGGCGCTGTCATTTGTGACTGGTCATCTCTTAGCTGCCAGGGCTTATTTTTAATCTTATATTTTGAATTCTTTTGATAATTTTTTGTACATTGTTCTTACATATAGAAGCAACAAGAATAATGTACCCAGGATTTTGTAACTTTCAATATTTAAAAGAGTGTCCTTGGAGTTTCTTGCCCGGTCTTCTCCATAAAGATCTACGTTTTGGAATGGGCAACTACTACTTCAACTTTCTGACTAACTGACTAAACGACTATTTAACAATTCAAAAGTACCTGTAAATGGTTTAATTGAAATAAATGCTTTGAGTTTGAGCACAGTTATTTGTCTCCGCAGATTTTTTATTTGATATAATACATAGGTAGTACGTCCTCTCAAAAGGAGTAATAAATATGATTATCAATATACTAAAAAGGAATTCTGGTCATTCTTCATTCCTAATTCGATCTAAATGTAGAAATAATGATGTTGGACGAAATAACTAGGGAGAAAAACTATTTTTCTGATGACTGCGACATGCATAAGAAGGTTTTAGGTTTATCTTTGAGTAAAAGAGCGATTCGCCTTATCATAATTCCTATATTGTAATAGTAATATGTTGTATACTATAATAATTATGAAACACATTCACAAATACCTTTATAATGTACAATAATTGTGTTCAACTGAAGTGATTTACCGTGGGAAAAATATATTAATGAATTTACCGATTAGGTATCGGACTACTTTTTTTTTTTAGTACTTGTTTTTAACTTACCTCTGTAATCCGGTTGTCCCTGTAAACCAGCGCTGAGGCTCTGCCTCGCATAGGGTCGTAGCTTAGGTATGCTGAGCGATGGCCGTTTTACGTGGACGTTACGCATATTACCCCCCCCCCCCCCCCCCCCTAAACAGTTATTTTCATGTTTTGTTCTTTCATTGCGTCATGTTTCTCTTTCTTTCTATTTAGTGCTTCCGAATTGTGTGCGAAAAAATTATGCTGAAAATCTTTTGATTCTCCGCCTCTACCCAAAATACCAAATCGCTTTTTTTTTAAATCAATCTTTTTATCGCTGTCCCTCTTTTTGGACATTATTCATACTCCATTTTGAATAACGAACTAATAAAAAAGTCGACTCAACATACGCTTCACTCTTCAGCCTTCCTTTTCCAAAATCGCTAAAACTGTCGTTGCTATACACTGTATCCACCCCGACCCCGTCAAACTTGCCCCGTTTTATCTGTCAGTCGGGCTATCTAAGTGCCTGTGCACCTATTTGTCCATGATAACCGAACTAAACAGAATTCGCCGCCGCCCTCCGGCGCGCCCGCCCGCAATGTTTGCCTACCACAAACAACCAAGTATTTTTTGGTTAAATCTTACCATATGATAATGCAGCTATTTACTTTATTACTTGCACCATAAATTCTATAATTTTAACATTGAGGTTTTAGTAGTTAGGGTGTATAAAGATGTCAATCACTGAAACTAAAAGTAAATTCGTGTTAGTAGAGAGATTTTTAAATGTCAACAGCATTTAAAGTAAAACAATAGAAGAAGTTAAACCAAAACAATACGATAATAAAGGTGACCTTCAATACCACTTATCTATATCAGAGTGGGGACGTGACTAATTAATTAACTTATAATTATTCATACATGCACTTAAAAAAGTAGATTCACTCACTCGAAAATACGGGCAAAAATGGGCAGAAAAATGCTCAATTTCTGGACAATTTCGTAGCAGTTTGCTATAGCAATTAGCGCCTGCTATCTAACGCCGCATCGACTGCATCGCCGATGGATGGAACACATCTCTGTTTGCCCTACCAGTTATCAGCCATCCCCTTTTGTTTGCTCCCCTAACCGGAAATTTATTCAAGTTATAATTTTCTGTCATTCGAGCACTCTAAAGAGTTATCTTGTAGTAGGCTTCGAAAACATGTCACCGTGTTGTCTTTTGACCCCTTGTGGTAAAGACAATATTATCGCTTTTATTATGTTGTAAATATTGTAGAATCTTGTCGGCTTGTATATTGTGTAACGATTTACTGCAGTTCAAACTTTAAGGCTAGTTACCTTTTCTTTGTTATTGTTTACTATGTCTAACGGTAACTCGTGGGTAATTCTTGCTTCGTAGGTATATTGTTGTTCGAGAGTTATAATCTAAAGCCTAGTTTTACCCCAGGTAAAATACGTATTTACCTACTCGCGGTCAATACGCACAGACAACATATAATACCTACGCACACTTATTTGACTGCCATTTTCAAGTGTTGATTTTCTCTTGCATTTCAAGTTCAACATTTTAATGTCAAGTATACCTACTTATACGAAAGTAGGGTACTTAATTGTAATAATTAATTGTACGTATAGTCTGAGTGTTACGCAAAGTGTCTAATTCCACAGTGATTCTCTCGCGAGTGACAAACATAATTTATGAAGTCCTTAATACCGAGATAACGAATATTTACACACTCCGAGTAGGTACACAAGCAGACACCTCACCTCTGTCTTAGTGTTATGTACATAGATATACGTATCTTGGTAATTTTACTCGTTGAGACATCTACACTGCAGATAAAAATTGTAAAGAAAATTTACATTTTCGACACTACGAAAAATCCCACAGAATTCCCCATTTCATACAGATTTAATGTCTAATCTGTGAGTCTACATTAGTGTTGTAAAGTTTAAACGTAAATATCACTCAACAATCCTTTGTGATAGTGGGTTTTGGAGTTTTGAATACTCTTTATGTACCAAAACACACATAGATACCATGCGGCCTTGTGATTATTGCGCAACTTTTGAGCTTATTTAGATGTAAGTATATAAGTACTCATCTCATATTTTTCACAAAATACGTTAGTTCTTTTCAACGTCAATTAAAACAGAATAGTAAGCATCATTACCTCAGGCAACTTCTGCAAAATAAATAACCTTATAGTTTCTGATTTAATTAGTTAATTATCTTTCGCAGTATTTGCTATGGTCTTGTGCAAATATCAAATGAATCGCATACCCGACTTTATCTTATAATTCCTCGGTACAATTTATCATTTCTGAAACAATAACGTTTCAATATACAATCTCGTATGTGTATATCATGATGTTCATTTAACACTAGTACAGAACTTTGTTATTGATATTAGGTAATCGAGTCTAATAGCAAAATAAATGAACGCTGAAAAAAAAACAAACGTCCAAAATCAGAGGGCCAATTCCCGTAATTTTTAAGAACGTTCGCATTCGCATCTCATTCGCAATCTGTCAAAAATACAATCAATTTACCAACATTTTTGACAAGCTTGACAGATTGCGACTAGAACGTGAACGTTTTATAAGTACGAGAATTGGCCATCTGATCTCCAGACTTATCGTCTATCGATTTTAGTAAAACATTTTTTTTTTCAATTTTAAATTTGGATCCTTATTAAAGAAACGATAAAAGAAAAGTCATGCGAGTGTAAGGGCAGTGGGTTTGTCAGTCGCAAGGTGTGGTCTCCGCTTGATCCACGGTAAGCCGCGAGCGCTCGGCGTCCCTTGATCCCGCCGCCTGGCTTTACCTTATCGAGCCCTCGGGATTTGTGCCCTCACAACTCTCCCTACATTACGCTCCGCGGCTGCGTGACTCGTTACGGGAATATAAAAGACTTCTCATGGAGTAAATCGAGGAATTATGTTACACTAAAGTTGTAGTTGGGGCATTTATGAGACGAAACCATGTTTGCCAACATTTTCGAAATTACCTCTCATAATTTGATCAAAAAAGCACATGTAACAAATGATTGAGGGTCATTGGCTCTTTAAATATGACCATATTCTTCATTGAACCTTAGATTTTAAGTAGGTATTACCACATTATAGAAAACCCCGGGAAAGGCAAAGGCATTACTGGGTATATATTTCCATTATGATGGGAATTTCTCAATGGCCGTCCGTAATTTGGATTTGAGCCCAGTTGAGGGCGATAGGGTCGCCGCTATTACATTGAACTTAAACCTGTGTAGCGAAATGTGCTACCCCTTTGGGGAGTCCAAGAGGCTTGATGTCATGTCATGAAAAACTATGTATGTGAAGAACGTTGTAATAAAAACATTCTGAGAAGAAGACTATATAATATTTAATAGAAGATGACATTGTTGCAGGTAAAACGCGCACGAAGGACAAGTACCGCGTGGTTTACAGTGACCACCAGCGCCTGGAGCTGGAGAAGGAGTTCCACTACAGTCGGTACATCACCATCCGACGCAAGGCCGAACTCGCTGTCAGCCTTGGACTCTCTGAGCGACAGGTAATTGAAGTAAACGCACTAAACACACTTTTATTAGTAGCATATTTAGTTTATGTGAAGAGGTTAATGATGACACTAGTAATGTGCAACACACGTTCTATCAATTGATTTACATTATCCACCCAGACGGAGACTCTTAACTGCATGCTGAAGTCAAAAAGTCTAGTTCTGTAGTAGGTAGTAGTAGTAACAGCTCCTTTAGCTGCTTTATGTATGAGTTGATGTAGTTAATGAATATTTACTTTGAAACTAAAATAAATCGAATAAAAATATGTTAACCTAGGTTTAAAAGAGAACTGTGAGTACCTAAACCTACAGCATAGTCTGACAGTGTCCACAACCACTAGCCAGCCATAGCTGTGGTTTGACTGTGGGTAGGTACATGCTGATCACAAACCTCGTTAGCATTGCATAATGAAATAGAATACTTATTATGCAATTTTGTAAATAATGACTTGGAATAAAAATAATCTAGGTAGGTACTTAAGCGTGAAGAAAAAGATTGTTTTCCTTTTAAAATCACTAACAAAATTCTCTTTGTTGCAGGTAAAAATATGGTTCCAAAACCGACGCGCTAAGGAGCGCAAACAAGTGAAGAAACGCGAAGAAGTGGTGATGAAGGAGAAGGGGGACCACGCGTCATTACAGCACGCGCAACTGCACCACGCGACGATGTTACACCACCAGCAGATGATGAACGGTATGATGCACCACCACCACTACCACCAGGGGGTGCTGCAAGGTGTCCCCGAGCCCCTGGTATCAGGTGTGCCCCCCGTGCCGCTGCTGTGACCACATCAGCAACATTACTGTGCTCACAGTGACAACTTCGCGTAGTGACTTTAACCGGTGGTTCGAACACCGCCAATCCTTACTGAACAATGGCCCCGACAGGGCGTCGCAGTGCATCCACAATATACGACAAATGTGTGATAAATGTAGTGCAATCCTGTGGTGACGCGTGTCGGAATTCAACATCATAGTAAAAAAAATTAAATTAATACTCCTGGGTACTACACGGTTAGTTACCTAACGGCTGTAAGCGAAGACACTTAACCAACTTTCTGGAGTTAAGGCTTTTTCTTTAATGAGGTACTTGCCACATACGTTAAATGCCTCTCCTAAAATCTACCATTACTGAAATAGCCGTTGCACCAGAAACGTTTACCTACGTTATGTTTTAGTCCTAATTCTAGTTAACTAAGTGTTCACGCCTTAAAGCTATTTTAGTACCATTTCTTTTAAACGGTACAGATTAATGTAATGTATTGAATTTTGTCTCTTGACTGTAAATATAGAATAACTATATTTTTATATTATTATTAAAGATAAGTATTATTAAAATGATTATTTTTAAACGGTTTATTTATTTCTCAATGCTGCAAGTGCCTTCCCAGTGATTTAAATAAGGTAGCTTGTATAGATTATAAACTAACCATTGTTTAAAGAGTCGAATTTAATGATTGATTTTATTGTTTGTACTATTGTTTCTACGTTGTTAACGATGCAAAACCTTTACATAAATTGAGTTAAGTAATTTTACTTTCATTGCGAATCTCATAAGTACGAGTTTTATGTACGGCAGTGAAAGATGTGCTATTATATCGCATATTAATGATGCATCACCGCATTTGTGGCCTTGAGAAGTAGGTGCAAATAGTTTTTACGTTGAATGAGATTATTCCTAGTATTAATTGTTCTGTAAATAATAGCTTAAATTCTAGAATAATTTATTCTTATGCCAATTTCTATAGCATAACACGGTAAAGAATTATCACACAATTCACAAACGACATTGTCTTGAGGAATCATAATATTTGTGTGGGTACAATCATTATGGCGGGGTTTGATTATAATTTTTGACATAAATAGTAAAATTACGATTGAGTTGATTTGTTAAATGCTGAGTTACGATATATTATTTATTGATTGAAACATGCTCAGTCCGAGGAAGTAACGTGATTGTTTATCGTTTTGTTTTGTGGTAACAGTAATGTATAATATTGTGGTGCTAACAATATTCATTTTCATTTGTATTGTATCATTGTATTCCTATGTTGGACATAAGTACATTGTGTGACGTTATAAATTGGTGACATTTGTGCTTGTTGTAAGTATTAAAGGTTGATGTTTGAAAATCGTTTGTGGACACATGAATTGTTAGAATTTACGCAGCACTATCACGAAACACATTTGATAAACTAAATAAATTCATGTTAATCTATACTGTTGTATCTTTTTCCTGATCTGGGATTACAGTCATAACAAAAGATGTGCGAGTTTGATTAATTGCGATTAGTCTCGCGATGTTCCGGCACACGTTTTACGAACGCGCAGATTGCTTTGTTTTAAAAAGTGGACCTTACGTAAGAAAATGATTGTCTTGCCGACGGCTCTCGACTTGAAGCGTGTCTATTGTGCCTAAGTCTGAGGTAGGTAGATATGTAAGTAAGTACGACGTAGGATAACTCACTCCGGTAGTAAAATCGTTAAGTCACACTTGTACTTTAATCATTTATGACAACATTTTCTAGTTTGTAGTTACAATCTCCGTATTTTTGCATACATTTATAGAAGTTCCTAAAAATATAGATATTCTCTTTTATAGGAGCTTCTAAAGTCCCAAGTTGTACATAATTTCCCTGAGACATACACTTATAGAATTTCCAAAATTTTCTTTTGTCAAAGCACGAACGTAAGGACCATCCAAGAATGATATATTTTATTCACGTCTTACTGTGATTTACGTTGAACCTTCAGCCGTTATGGTAATTTGAGCAGTTCGTGGCAAATCTTTTTTCAGGAAATAATCTAGCTTTGTCTCTTTTAGCTTAATACAACGTGACAAGAATTCATGAATCGTGAAATAGATATCAAGGTAGGATATTGTTGGGAATTTTCTTTAGGAAGTTTTCATAATCAGCCCGGAGCCTAAGAGTACCAACCCAACGGGTGATAGCAATAGACTAGCCTGCTATTACCTACCTACATAGGACCTTGAAAAAACAGGCGAAATTTGGGTGCTAATACATCTCTGCCCAGCCCATTGTGGGAATACCTATAAGTTATGTTATATCATGTGTACATGGAGGCATAAAGGTTCTTTTTAATTTGAACTCATTTCACTTTCAATTTCAAACAGTCGACATAGAAACATGAATGGAACATTCAAGTGCTGTCACTTATTGTTAGTGTGCAACGGAAGTGTGTAGCCTCAAGTTAGATAAACGCTTACTTTTAAATTAGACCCATAATACTGACTTAACATCACAGTCAATATTGAGAATTATTGAGCCAATAGGGCTGCACCGAAAGAAAATGTCCGATAGTTTTACAGCTTTTTTTTGCGTGGCATGTCACTTGACACTGGGTGATATTTTTTTAGAGATGAAGAAAACTGTAACATGAAAACTTATAGAAGTGCCAACTTTGTATAAATTAATTGCTATGAATCGTTGCAAAGTTGGGCTGTCGCTCCTTGTAAAATACTGGTATTCAGCTGCATCCGGTTAGACTGGAAGCCGACCCCAATATAGTTAGGAAAAGGCTCGGCAAATTATGATGATGAGATCGTTTCAAACTTGTCATATAACTTTATTCTAAATCTAACACGATGGTTAACTGCAGCAGTTATAAAAATGTTATTCGTTAAATTTTTTGATGGAGCGGTGCAAATAGTGATGGTGGTAGTCCGGTGTCCTTTATCATTCGTAAAACAATGTTTTTAGGGCAGTCAACGCATTTATAGGCGATATTGCAAAGGCAGTGCACAATAGGTTTGAAAAACAACACCATTGGATCATAAAAAAAGCCAATAAGCACTGTAAGAAACCAAAAAAATGCATTTTCCTACCAAATTAAGTGTAGCAAAATGAAGTAGTATCTTTATGAAAAACCTTTAAAAAAAGCTTTTACTTATAAATAAAATATAAGCTCAGATAAATCGTTCATAGTACAATATTCAAGATTCTAAAGCTGTTTAGCTACTCTTTCTTTTGCTCGTTGGCGTCAACCCTGCGCATGGAGCATGCACAGTAGGAACGTGAATGCGCTAAACGTTGAGTAAACCGATGCTTATTGAGGGCATTTCGAGAGCAGCATCAAAGACACCGACGCCTCGGATCTTACCGCCTACTGACCGCCCCGCACTTCCTATTGACCAGGCTAGGAATAGCGGGTATTCCAATGTATTTTAACTCATTAATTTTATAAACACTGAGCTGGCTTTGACAAAAGTATTAAACAAAAAAAGTCTTATGTTGGTAGGTATGTATCTACCGGTTTTGTTACCTACTGAGTCAAGAATTTCCAGGATTGCAACTTGCGTAGGATAAAATAAAATTGTGCGGATCTGTTTACGGGTGCTGAAAGAACTCAAGTAAATAACTTATTTTATAGTAGGTACGAGGCACCTATGAATAGACGCTACAGTCCGTCTGCATAACAACACGACTGCGCTGCTACCTACATAACATATAGTACCATGACATCATAGGTACTGCCAGCTCGCGTATCTGCCTGTCTGTATAGTTTATTACTAAGATACGATATGTAAAATCGCAGCAATACTTACAGCACATTTACGTTTATTTGTTACGTTGGACAGCAGAGGTTGTTGTTCCTGGTTACTCTGAAAAGCTGAAAACTTCTAATCTTAACACGTTCAGTGCCGGGAGCCTTGCTCGACGGTTCACTTAGTCGCATATGGGATGCCGGGAACCCTTGCGGAGGCTTCATTTTAAATGTAGGCTTTTCTTAGCAAATACAGAATTATAAACAGTGATAGTAAAATTTGATGTATATTTTAACATGATTTATTAGTATAGGTATGCGTTGGTTTTAAAATCCAAGATATTATTTTTTGTTCCCGGTTACAAATATTGACAAAAAATTAAAAGGTTGGAAACAACGTATAGCGACAAGACCCCCTGAAAACACTATATTACTTTTCCAGTGTTTTAAAACACGGTTTAAAACCTAATGTCGTTGACCGTCCGCGATGTTTAACTTTAGCGGAAACGTAATGCCGTCGGCCCCCCCGGAGGGTTCACTTCCAATATGTATGGTGGCATGGCGTATGAGTTCTATGAAAAGAGGGGGGAGTCGAAAGTGTTAAACAACTGTCCAGGCATTGCACTAACTTTAGCCCTAGAAAATGTGATAACCAGTTTTTAGGTGGACACCTTTGCACCTTTACGACATGTGACTCGCGCCCCAACTGAGACTTGCGTAACATTATGTTTGAAAAAATCGTCTGCTGAACAACGTAAATAACAAATGAATGTTTGTTAAACTGTCAAAAAAAAAGGTAAATGTTATTGTCAATGTGTTACACTATTACCCCGCTGATTTTGTTGCTAAAAAACCGATCAAGTGCGTGTGGGTTCCGTAGTTGAGATGAATTTATCCCAAGAACAAACTTAACATTTTAGTTGAAAAACATGTTCTCCCATACATTCCAACTGCAAATGTAAGTTTGTGCGCACAAAGAACACTGCACAAAAAAAGACTGCCTCGGTGATCTAGTGTTCGCTAGCGCTACTGCTGTGCATGAGGTCTTAGGTTCGATTCCCGGGTTGGGCAAAGTGTTATTGGGTTTTTCTAAGATGGAATTTCTCAGTAGCAGCCCAGAGTCTGGATTTGTGCCCGGTTGATAGCAATAGGATCGCCCCCTATTACGTGGGACTTAAACATAACTGGCGAAATGTGGGTGTACCTGCTACAGGTACACGTCCTCTGCCCAACCCTTCGGGGAGACAAGGCGTGATGTTATGTTATATTTCCTAATACTGTTTTTTTTTTTTAATATAGGTGGAATGCAATTGTCATATATTTCCTCAAATAACTTTAAAATAATTAAAAACATCTACTTGACACTCTCACAGTGAGCCCTTTCATTTGATATTTTCACATTCATACGGTACAGTGTGCAAAACTTTAGCTTTTTCATATTGAAAATTAATTAATTTACGTAACACGTAGGTACGTCTTTGGGTCATAGAAATTGATATGAATACCTTTCAACTTAATCGGTCCATAAGATTAGGAGCAAATTGGTTGTGATAGACGGACGAATACAGACAGTCAGACACCAATGATCCTATATGAGTTCCGTTTTTTCATTCAGACATACGGAACCCTAAAAGTAAAGTACGATCCATTTTTATTGTCTACAGATGCTTTATTTATTCACACCCAAAAACACACAAATTGTATGAATGAATAAGCAAGCAATGTTTTTAGGCTGTTTTTTACTGGTTACTAGTACAAACATGTATTAAAAGATATAATTAATTTTAGTCGCCTACCAATCTCAAGATAAAGTTCATAACAGTTTGTAGTAAAAACAAGGAAGAGGAACTAATTTGAGAAATAAGGAAAGGGAAACGAGTGAAGTATTACTATACCCACAACGCTGCTACGCGGCACGGTCGGTCGTAGCAAAAGCGCGTAGCAACACAAAGGCTTTCACATTCAGATTGTTACAACAATTTTTCTTGTTTTTGGAAATTTATTGATCATTAAATTATTTTGAATTTGTCTTTATATTAAATAACATTGTTTATTTCTTTTGAAATTAATTTCGGATCGTAATAATTATTATGAATCCTGCCGTGCTCCAATACTTGATTCTCCATAGCTCTAAATCGAATTTTTCATGTTATAGGTAGTTTACATTAGTTATAAATAACATATGTAACAATATAACCCTTCAGTCTTCAAAGCAAGAGTGAATAGGCATCTTCTGGGCTTCCATGTTCCGTCAAAGACCTCACTCGCTTTCCATCCGACGTGATCGAAGTCAAGAGCTGGCATAAATAAATAAATAAAAAACTTATGCGGAGTATATTTTCGATGCCATTTTTCATTTTAGTTGGTACGTAGTTTTAGTTCGGGTAGGATATTTTATTTATTAACTAGGCATAAGTTGTTATTTATGTACAGCTCATTTTAATTCGTTATATAATCTATCAATAAAACTACTCCCGTGCAACCTATAAAATTATGGGTAGGCCTGCCTATCTTAGTAGTGTTATGAAAATTAATAACATAAGGTCCTATACTCACCACGGAATGCTGATTCTTGGAACAAGCCCACCGCAATATTAGTAAAAAAAAAAAAAAAAAAAACTACTGCAACTCTTGTGAGCCAGAATCAACGGATAGAGAAATGCGCCGAGAAAATAATGACAAGGAAATGATTCAATTGCTGGTGCTGTTTCGAAATGTTGATTAACTTTCCGTACATGGTCGACATATTCTGACCATTGCACTAGCTAACTGACCACATAGTCATTGCTTCCACTTCTCTTGGTATTGTATTTAGCACATCAGGTTTTAAAACCTCGTTGGTCACTATTGGTCAGTTTAGGAAAACCACACTAAAGCTGCCTGTCCACTGGAGCGGAGTAGCGGTGTGCCAATTAACCAATGGAATTGCATAAAACCTCTGCTCCGCTTCAGTGGACAGGGATTTGCGAACTAGTTAAAAAAATCATACAAAACCGGGAAGCGGAGCGGGGAAACGGAGCTGAGAAGCGGAGAGGGGAAGCGGAGCGGGGAAACGGAGCAGAGAAGTGGAGCGGGGAAGCGGAGCGGGGAAACGGAGCAGAGAAGTGGAGCGGGGAACCGGAGCGGGGAATTATTACTCGTCGCGTGAACTCGGTCTAGCTCCGCACAGTCCGCAACACCGCTCCGCACAATCCGTAACTCCGCTCCGCTACCTCGCTCCGCATCAATGGACAGATACTGTCCGCAACTCCACTCCACTCCGCTGCCGTTCTCCTCTCCGATGCCTCGCTCCGCTTCAATGGACAGGCTGCCTAAGTATTGGATACAATATTTGGCACAAATGTGATGAGCTCCAAGTTAGCGAACAAACATACAATTTGCTCTTTGCATAAACATTTTACAATCAACTTCTAGAAGTACTGAAAATTTATTAACCAACTGTAACTATTCCAGTCCACTGCTGGAGATAGGCTGAAAATTGATAATTACTGAATATTCGTTTTAGAGGGGTATTGCTAAAAAAAATAAATAAAATGGCTTTATAATATCCCTAGTAGTTTTCTCACGTTCAACATCACAGAGTTCGAATGCAGCAAAAACAGTACGTGGAAACTGTCTAAAAAAAACAGAAAAGAAAAACAGGATCCACGTTTCCTCAGTTACAATGAGTAGGCTAGGGATATCGGCTTGTTCAGGAAGCTAATCGCCAAAATGGTGGCAAAGAAGAAACCGGTAGCCTTGGAATTAGGCTGGTATTGGTAATACTTTAGCTGAATAAAGTTTTCGGTACAAATTACATCCTAATATGTATGAATTAGGTCCTAGAGTTAAGTAGATTTCTGATGGCTTGTTTTAATTGATCAAATACTTCAGATGCTGGACTGATGAAAATTGTTGCTATTTTCCTCTTAATGAGTCATTCATCGACATAACATGTAAACACAGTTAATAATCTCATTATAAACTGCATCAGCTGCCAGGAATTGATAATTCCTAATGTTTCTAAAATATGAGTTCCAGCAGGAATTGAGATTCAACCAAATGCATTACCTAGTCTGAGTCATACATATCTGGGTAGATGAATGTGAATGTTTATAACATGAGTGTGTACTTGTGGGTGTACCCGACCACCGCGACGTACAGTGTTCTCCACACAGAGGCCGTTCTTCAAACAGAGCTTCAAATGTTTGCGCTCACCCTGCGCTTGTTTACCCTTTGACAGCAGTCTCACAGGTCGTTAACACGTCACACCTAACTGAACGTACCGTGAACCTGGAGCCGCTCTAATCATTGCATTAAATCATCACACACGTCATTAAACTATACAAACAGAGACTACACATACCGGAAATAGTTGAAGAACATCTATGCGTGTCAAATTCAACAGTCACTCCGAAATGTAGACTCATAAATTAGTAACAACCTTGACGCAAAAATTACAAGACTCGCAGCTCGTTTCTATTTTAATTGCTACGGATCAACGATTATATGTGATTTCCTTGTATTACATTATAGAAAAAATATCACATAAAACTTTGTGAATAACACGTAAGTATATAAATAATCAGTCGTTATCGTGTGCATTACATTTAACTAGGTGGGTTTAATCCACTTGATTTGATATCTTGATAATGTCTGGATTATCGGCGAACATGAAAGCGCCTAAATTAATTTTTAATCCAGCTTTCCCTCGGTGACTTGGCCATATCTTGTCGACGTAGGCACACAAGTCGTTGATACGAATCGTACGATATCAAGCGTACCGCCGCGCGCCGCGCGCGCAGCGCTGTGTCGCGCACCACTGCCATAAACTACGCTGAAGACATGTTCATTAATTAAAAATGTAACACAGCTTTATGATACTCGTATTTTCTCATTATTAGACACACTATGCTGTGCCGAACTGAAATTGAAATTAATAAAAACAAAGAAATGTCAACCATTTTAATGATCATCCGTCAAAGTTAAACTAATTATTATGCCAGTGGAAATGATGATAAAGAAATAAAACTATACAATGAGTAGATAGACAATAAATTTTAAGATTTATATAAGGGGCTGGCTATGTATCAGTCTATAAGCAAGTTCAGATTTAGAACCTGATACCTTTTAGCCTTTAATATGTAAGTAAGTAAGTACTTAGATTAATTATGTACCGACATAAAATGTTAATGACTTTTAGATATCAGTATTACTGATATAAATAGTGATAGACTACATACAAACTTCCCGTGCGATATGAGTAATTTTTAGTAGTAGTTACCTACGTTGGACCTGCCAGCGAAAAACTTTTACATTTTCCACAATATCTACAAAAAATCGTATCGAAAAATATGCAAACATTACTGATATCGCTTTATTTTGAGTGTAACTGTTTAGTATCATCAATTGTGTAGCCTTTTCCCAATTATATTGGGGTCGGCTTCCAGTCTAACCGGATGCAGCTGAATATCAGTATTTTACATGGAGTGACTGCCTATCTGACCTCCACAACCCAGTTACTAGGTAACACGATACCCCGTGGTAAGACTGGTTGACGGGCTTCTGACGACTCGTAACAACTGTCAAAGATGTACAAATGACAGCCAGGACCAACGGCTTAACGTGCTTTCCGAGACACGTAGGGATCTCGGTATGAAAAGATGTTCACCCATCCACGAACCAACCGCGGCAAGCGTAGCTTAACCTGATCGATCGACACTTGCGGCAGTTATTACTTAGACACAAACCCCTCAAAACACCCTGTAAACTATTTAGTAAATAAAATATATTGGTACCAAAATGTAATTCATAGATGACTATTAGGTACTCACAAAGTATAGACGTATACAGACAACTGCCTCTGCTATATATTTCATCATTATGAAAAGTTAGAGTTTTTAAGCTCTGAAATGTTTATCGTTTTCAGTATATGGTGCAGTGACTTTTTCCAAGGTCAGAGTCAGTTAAGACTCTTCAGTTAAGACGATTATTTTCCTCTAATACCCATCATTATATCCTCTTGCTCTTACGAGTATCTCTATTTCTTTGGGGTCAGCCCAGTGTCTTATTCTACCATTAGGTATATATATCATATATATATTTCATATCTCTATCAACCGTCATGTCAAAATTCAATCCCTTTTCTGGCTGTTTCATACATCATAGAGCCCATCCAACGTTTAGGGCGAACTTCACCGATGAAACTGAACTTCTGAACCGAGTTCAAGAGCTGTCAGTGTCATCATTGTTATGGAATATTGACACTCTTGAACGCGGTTTAGATGTGCCGATCGCATTCATTTTCATTCGTGAAATTCGAAATTCTTCTATTTTCATACCGACATTAATTAAAAAAGATTTTATGTTTTTGAATAAAATCTTTTAGTAGGTAGGCTGAAAGTACGACATTGAAAATCATGTTTCATTCAAAGATTAAAGACCTTGATCACGGTCACCTTGGTAACTCGGATTACGTCGTCATTACCTATACCTAAATTGCCAGACAATAGATATCTTTTTGTTTACGTTATCTTCTATGTACCTAACACATATTATTTTATCATTTTTCAAAGGTATTTATTAAACTTAATACCTAATCATTAATACCAGCCTAATACAAAACAAACAAAAACAGAAAACAGTGGTGGAGAGCCCTTACTCCCCTTTTCTGAGGCACTATGTGGGGAGAATGGTCAGGTAGCATATTCCTTGCTTTATCGTTCTCTACACATCCTGCCGCAGTCACCAGCTATTGTCATCCTTGTTTTATGTACTCCTAACACTAGTGATAAGGTATTTTACTAACAAATTGAACCATATTGTTGTCCGAAATAAATAAAATAAATAATACTGTCCCACTGCAGCGCAAGGGCCTCTTCTCATACACAGAAGGCACGAGCATTGATCACCACGTTTGCTCAAGACGGGTTGGTGATTTCAGACTTATATTAACTATAAGTCCAGGTTTCTTCACGGTGTTTTCCTTCACCGATGTCAGTCACGTCCAAGATAAACTCAGAAACTTTACGAATTAAAAAGTCACATTGGGACTTGCCCAGATTTGAACCCACAACCAAGTGCATGAGAACCGAGGTCTTTATTAATCTACTACCTACATAGTTAATTGAGTACAGTAAGTATTAGGAAACCTACAAAATACTTCTTGCTCTATGTTGTCTACGAATCTTGTAACGGAATTCGTAGACCATATGCAGATCAGACCTCTTTCAGGTTTCAGTCTATTTTCACTAGCTTAGAATTAAAACTGAGTGTCTTTGGGCAGACAGGCAGAAGAATGCTTGTGGTTAAAAAAGGTGCATAAGAGGTATATATAATTTGAAGGTAACGGACAGCTGCAAACCGTTTTTTAAAAATACGAAATTATTAACCATGCCGTCGTTGTACATCTACGAAACGTCTATGTTCTTCAAGAATAATTTACATTAATTTGCCCGCGTAACTAGTCAGCGCCGTTGTGATCGGTTACAAACAGTCGGATCTAGTACTGCACTATACAGAAACAGTATTTTTGTAATGGCTCCAAAGGTCTATAATCAGTTACCAAAATGTATAAGGAGTGAAGATAATGTCCGCAAATTCAAAAGTAAATTGTATTTATTTCTAATAGATAAGACGTATTACTCTATCGAAGAATTTTTATATGATAAAATATGACACCCTTTAATATAATTTACCATTGAAATGCATGTAAAAATAAATTATAATTGATTAATTATTTATTAATAATAATACATATAATTGACATTATTTATAACATGATGAATTATGACATTACTAGCCCTTTAATATAATTTACCATTGACATGCATGTAAAAATTAAATTATAACTGATTAATTGACATTATTTACTCGATCGTTCGTGACTTTGTATTGTATAGATTCAGACTTATTATTAAAAACCTAATATATTTGTACACCAATTTCATTGGTAGGACATAGAGCTCGACTAAAACGTTACATAAGACCTTTATTGTAATACCTGTGTTCACGAATAAAGATTGATTGATTGGTTTTGTTCTTCGTGGCCCAAAAATAGAAAACGAAATGAAACTGAACTTTATAAGCATTGATAAAGAAATATTGTCTTGGTATGTAAGTAAAAAGTTGTAAACTATTGATTTAATTTTATTTTCATGCCTCCGCGGTACGTTTACGTGACTGGAACTCGTTAGATTTGTAATTATTGTGATTAATTCAAAGAAATTGAGGTTTTCCTGTTCAGATTTAATTTGATACCACATACAGAGGTGTACTTATAGTACACCCACATTTCGCCAGTTATGTTTAAGTCCCATGTAATAGGAGGCTAGCCTATTGCCGTCAACGGGGCACAAATCCAGACTGCGGGCTGCTACCAAGAAATTACATATGGAAAAACCCGATAGCACTTTGCCCGACGTGAGAATCGAACCCATAGGACCTCATGCACAGCAGTAGCGCTTGCAACAACTAGACCAACGAGGCAATCTGTCAATTTGATACCAATATCGAGAAAACTATCCAGGGGAATAATAAGTCCTCTACTCTAGCTATATAATTAATCAGCCTCTTCCCACTGCTGGGATCCAGGCCTCCTCTCTGTGAGAGGGAGTGGGCCGTAAACCACCACGCGGGCCCAGTGCGGGTTGGTATATGTCACATGCCTTCGAATGTTTGGTTCTAGGACATGCGCGTTTCCTCACGATGTTTTCCTTCACCGTTTTGAGAGCAGTGGTGATGAAATAATTTACACAAAGTTAAGCGCCTGCTTGGGTTCGAACCTATTACGACCTACAACACGTACCATCATTACCATTTGGCCATCACTGCTCTCTAGCTATATAGCAGAAGGTATTGCATTTAAAAGTTTATTAGTATATTAATGCCTGTCGAATAAAAATATTTAAAGTTAAAACATTATTTTGAAATAAATTCGTTGGTTTTTCTCAAACAAAATGCATAATATTATGCGTCGGATTTGCTACTTTTGCCCAACAAGTTTCTTTGAAAAGTTGAGACATCAGCAATTCACACTGAATATTAAATGAAGCGCTGTAGGCAGCTATGCATTGTAATATTCATAAAATTTGAAGAAGAAATAGCTTAATAAAAAACAACATAGTTGTCACAAAATTTTTGTTATTTTTTTTAACATGAGGAGAGGAGGACTTGACATTCAATTTTATTTGGTTACATGTCTCGTGACTTTTTTATAATCTTTTGAAGGTTGTTTTTCAATTAATTAATTTAGTAAAATTACTTTTTTTGTTTGTTTTAATAATTGTAACATAAAGAAAACATATTAAATCGATGAGCCTAATATCATTTATGGTGTAGATCCTACACCAAAAACAGTACCACCTACTGATAAAATATATAAACGTTTGTAGATAGGCATATATTTAGTAATAATAATAATAATTTATAAGGAAAAAATATATAAACGGTACATTAATAATAATATTTATTTAATTCAGATAAACAAGCATCCATAGAGTTAGGTAGAGATACAAACATTTAAAGTAGTTTTTATAATATTCTAGACTAAACTAGTTAAAGTTGTAACAACTTATATTAGTTTACAACTAGTCTTATTTTTACACTATAATAAGATCAAAAAGTTACAATTAAAGCAACAGAAATAATATTTGTATATAAGTTATATTTTTATATACTGTTATGTGTAAAATGATACAGTACAATTCAATAACACTTTACGGAGCGATTAAATTAATTTGTAGGTACAATTTAAATTGACCAAACTGTGTTCGTTAATATACACAGTCCACATCGTATCAAGACCAGATTTTATTTGAGGTACCTACCTAATACGGGTCAATTTTGAAGTGGCATCGGTTATTTAGGTTTTAATAACACCAGGCATGAATATGTGATGCGATTTGACGCGGACCAAGATTTATATTTATAGCACTTTTAATTTACGATGGGTTATAAAATACGTCGAAACTCCGTCGATCGATAGTCGTGTAGGTGCCCCTGCCTACCTGACGATTGCGTCGTTATATCGAATAAATACAGGTCTCTAACACGTACAAATGTATTCATTTTATATATTTTAAATTCGTTTCGTTGTCGTTTGGGGATCAATATAAATTATTTGTAAAGTAACTAATTTTGAAAAGTATTTTTGGGTTGGTTTATTTGCTCGTAAGTTTGAGTTGAAATAATTATGCAGAAGAAATTTTAAAGCAGTTGCATCATTAAAGTAAGTACCTACAATGAAGATGGTTGATATAAAAATTAGGTACGAGTAGATACCTATCAATAATTGTATTTGTTGCACCATATTGGCTACAATGATAAAGGAAGATTGACGCATTTTAACGATTAAATTGTTGCAGGTATATCTAGATAGAGAATATTTCAGGCACTAACATATACCTGCATAGATAACATTGTTAACTTCGTGTTATGTTACCTAAATCATGAAACAATAACGAAAGTGATAAAGTTATGTAATTTTCTTGCCTTATATTTTTATTAATGTATTTTGTGACACCTGAAAATTACGCACAGGTACATTCAGGATGAAATTAAGTAATACCTAGGTACCTACGTACCTTGTCGTTCAGAGGTAGGACAGAACCTTAAATTATTATAGGTCGACCTTTATTCTCAATAATTGACACCGATTTTCAGAGATACCTTATACTTACTGCAACTCTTATGTCCCTGTGTTACTTAAATATCGTCCATGTTATAACATGTTTCATCATCTTCATTTCTCACAAAATATTTTCTAAGGTTACGAGTGTTTGCAAAAGTAACTGATAAGGCAAGGTATACCGTCATGTTTAACGGTTCATTTAAAACTATTGTTGCAATTACGCTTAATGGTTAAACGCCGTCTAAAAACAATGTCGGTACGTTAGAAAAAAGTATTTTTCAAAAATACGCACAACTTTTCAGCACGTGATCATTTGCAAAAACTTAGGAGGCGGGCGGCAACTCAAAAGGAAATCATTCTTAAAGGGCGTCCGAGTCAAAATATGTACAAACGCAGACCGTAATGGGCTAAACAATAAAAAAAATGGATATCTTATTTAAGTATTAACAATAAGCGGGCCTGCGTTTCGTGCGGAGTTGCCCTGAACAATGGTGAGTTTTACGAGGTCGTAAAAGCATCGTCTTTGTCCACGATTCGGTCAATAAACGTAGCTGAGCGGAGCCGGGCTGCGCACCTATAGAATATAATTGTTTAGTTGAAATTCAAATTGATCTCACGGAAAATCTAAGCTGCCTATTCCTACTCTATATTATTCAACCTATTATATGATCCGAAGTTATTTATTGAACTTCACACATTCCAAACCACATGTCAATGTGTTACCTATTACTCATAGATATATATCTGCCTACAACTGTGAATATCACGTTGTGTTAAAAAAACACGATTAAAGTTTTAGAGACGCCATGTAAAGAAAAGTTATCATGTTTATTTGGTTCAAGCACTTGGGTTCATCATTACTATTCTACACTGATATCTACAATATTAAAGAACATTTTGTTGTAACAGAACCGTTGATCTATTTTTTCAGTTTTACAGGCTACGTGAAGTGAAACTCAAAGCTTAGTATACGAATTTAAGACGAGATTCTATCAAAAACCAAACACTTATCTTCATTACCTTTACTTAAAAGAAACAGACATATTTTAGCACTACAAATGTACACTGTTACCTACAACAGGAAAAGAAATGCAATAGATTTTGGAAAATATAACGCATATAACCAGATATGGGCTTGTTTTTCCTATTTGCGTCCGGGCCAACTCCCATTTCGGTCATCGACAAACTGTATTTTTACCGTTAACCATTCGAATGGAATGAAAAATAAAAGTAAGAAAATGCTACGGCGTAGCACTATTTTAAAAATGTGGTGTGGAAACGAGGTATTACCAACAGGTAAGCCTCGTTTCCACACCACAATTTTTTGTTCAACAAAACAAATTATGTCAACAAGGTACAAATTTAGTTTCTTGGATTTTGGATTTACCACGAACCACATGTATACAAAGTTCTCGTTAACATAGAAGAAGACGTTCCAAGCAAAACAGAACATTTACAGATAAAAGTTAGTCGGTAACTGAACAAAGGTAGCTACCTGCATTACCCGCTCTACCGCCTAGAAATATTGTACGCACTATTTGTAATGTCAGTTTCAACCCTATTGTCTAAAAGCTGCGAACTGCGGGAAAATCCCTTGCAATGTAAAAAACCCATTGTATTAATTGTTCAAAGAAAGCCGACACAATGCAGTGCGGACGAGTCGAAACGTTATCGACACTGGAACAGATAATTGAATTAGTTGTTATGTATATTCAAGTGAAATAATCTTTTTAGTGAGCGTTCAAAGAAGGCGGAATTCGGCAGGGTTTGCTGTTTGTGTATATGAGACTAATTGTCCGCAAACAAATGCTTAGAGGATTAGCTAGAAGAGTTGAGCAAGCGTCTGACTTTTTGAGAATTCAGCACTTGGAAGTTTTCTAGAATTTAGGCATTCATTTGTTTTTTGTTTCAAGTGGTCTTCTACTTTATTCTTCTGTTTATTTTTTGCATTTTTCGTATGAGTATTTCTGTAGATTTAATTTAATTGTAACATTTTTGATGCTGATTCTTATCCTAAGCAATTAAGCATCAGCTTCGTATGACAAGGAGAGTTACTTTTTCATCTGTAGTGGACTTTTGTTGTATTTCTAATCTAATATTGTTTTCTTAGCAGTAAAATATTATCTTTTTAGCAGTAGGCATGGCGTCCAAACTCCAAAGTATCTACGACTGTAGGTACTAATCATAGTTTATTGTCGTCATTCATAATAACCTTACGATTACACTTTATTACGCATAATAAAAAATACTTTACTTATTTTTGCCTTGGCGCAACATTGATTTTGGCCAACCCATCACGAATAGTTTGATGGTTTTTTTTAATGTTCCTACCACGATCGCAAAGGATTCGCGGTACCCACTTACGTGCACTTTACAATCGAACGTACAGATTCGTTTACAATTACATAGTTACGCCAGGAAAGGAAACCACTTAAATTTTAATAAGAGCAGCGATTATGCGCCATAAAAAGCTGTAAATATGTAGTTAGTCGGGTTCCCTGACGGTGGGCAATTTGCGGCGCTCCGCCCCGCGTGGGCCAGCAACCAGTATCAATGCCTATAATTGCAAATAATAAGCAAGCCCTTACAATACAGGTGTACATGAGTCTCTATGTACACCTAGACTATACATAAACTTAAATGCCGAGAAAATCGTTAGAAACATTAGGTAAGCTTTAAAGCCATTACATCGTAAAAATTGGTAGGTACTCCACCTAAAGCAAAACTATAAGCTTCCAAATATTATGGAACATCTTACTTACATCTTGCATTATAGGTTAGTAGACATGACCTTGGAAATTAAAACAGAGTGCATTCCTGCAGCGTAGACTCAAAAAGTGTTCACCATGTAAGTTGTGATATATAAAAGCTCAGGAGACATATTCCTTGCTAATCTTAACAAATTTTTGTAAGAGGTAATCTGTGGAAGTGCTAATTCGAACACAAAAAATCTTTCACTGATAGTAAGCATTAGATATGTTTTACTAGCTTTTGTTCGCGGCATCGGCCGCGTGGAGGTCGGAAAATATCCCACAGGAACATACTAGAATAAAAAAAAGTATCCTATGTCCTAACCCAGGTCATGGTCCACTTATGTGCCAAATTTCATCATAATTTGTTTAGCCGTTTTAGCGTGAAAGCATAACAAACAAACAAACTCATTTTCGCATTTATAATATTACTAGCTTTCGCCTGCGGCTTCGTCCACCTGGAGGTCGGAAATTTATTATCCCACGGGAACGTACTACCGGGATAAAAAATATCCTAAATATTAATTCAGGTTATAAACTATCTCTGTGCCAAATTTCAACTAAATCCGTTGAGCCGTTTTTACGTGATTGAGTTTGAACATCCAAACATAAAAACTTTCACATTTATAATATTGTATTATAGTAGGAAGTAGGATAGGATAGTAAGGATGGTGAAGTTGACTTCCAAGAGCACGAAGTCGCGGACAGAGGCTAGTGTATTAATATATTGCCATTTTGATACATATTTAAATAGCAGTAACTTATTACTTAGAATTAGATAGTGATTTTTTATATTACTGGGTGGTAAACAAGCAGGCGCAGGCGGTCCACCTAATGGTAGGAAGGTGGTCCTTCCGCCTTTGGACATGTGCAATACCAGCGGTATCGCAGGGGTGTTGCCAAGTCAGAGTCGAAGCTTAAATGTCTCATGTGGCTAATTGCATCAGCGATCATCCCGTTCAAACCGGAAAACTGGCAACGGCAATGCTGCTTGATAGAAGAAATGTGTTGGTACGTTTACACGCATAGATGTACTGCCTGTCAGTGTCAAAGGTGATCTTAGGCTGGCCTAGCGTAGGGGTCCCTACGGGGTCCGTAAGGACCAACGCCTGCTGGGGTTGCGGGTTTGTCCGAAAGCGATATCGCGGCCCCGGCACACAGGCAACGGAAGGAACACGGGTCATTTGATGATTTCCCATCCTCAAAAAAAGAAAAAAAAGGCTGGCCTAGCGTAGTACTACAGTGTTTCCTATAATAAGAGGCTAGCTTATACTGGTTTTGTTAACACAGAAGGCGGCTTACCGTATACAATGTGTTCCTTTAAATACTCTAGCTAGTTATACTATGTCAAAGAATAAACTGACAAATGTTTTTTTTTTTCATACATAGTAATTCGACAAAGTCACGATTATTATGTAAAACACCTTTACCTGAAAAAAAAAACAATTTTTGTCCATAAAAAAAAATGACAGCATCGCATTTTGCTTAGGAATGATTGGTTTGAATGAAAATGATTTACTCGTAGGTACTCATCAATGAAACTTAGATACACACATCGAGAGTCTAGTGTTATGTTATCTTCGACATTATTTATTTTTGGAACACTTATTCTAGGAATTTTTGTGTTATTTTTAACCCCCGACGCAAAAAGAGGGGTGTTATAAGTTTGACCGCTATGTGAATGCGTCTGTCTGTGGCACCGCAGCTCTTAAACGGGTGAACCGATTTGAATGCGATTTTTTTATTTGAAAGCAGGTTTTCTAGCGATGGTTCTTAGACATGTTTTATCAAAATCTGTTCAACCTTTTTAAGATTATCAGCTGATTTCCTAGTTGATGAATGGATGTGAGCGTCTTCAACAGGTCTGATCGATTTGAAATTTGGTTTTCTGTTACTTCAATGATATTAGAAGAATATAGTAACCTTGAACTGATGCTGCAGCATCATCTGGAGTTTGCAGGAGACCTAACTCCAACTTACAGCACAGGTATCGTGTTTGGGCTCATTGGAATGGTCTCAATGAATAGGTTATAGATAGATGATGAACAGGGTCTGGTTATGAAGTAGGACCATGAAAGGAGGAAATGTTTGTGTCGGGGGGTTTTTAAATTTTAATATAATTTCACTTATTACTTATATCATATAACCTAAGAGTTATGGGACATCAAAAGTAACACGTTTTATAACAACGTTACATGCTGGCTTGGAATTACCATTACAACCGTTGCACACTTGGTAGGCGGAGTGAGCAGTTAGCAGATATTAACCAATTAGCAAACGAGAGGATGCTGCAGCCCATCCTCTTTAACGTATTCTCTTAGTAACCTTTGACAATTCCCAGCAGATGCTTATTTTCTGAGAATCATTATAAGTCTTTCTTTATTTCATAACCAAGCGATTTTTTTTTGTCGTGCTCGTGTTACTAATATGTACTTAGTTACCTACCTGTTATAAAAATGAATTGTTTTAAAATATACACTTTGTTTCTTGTCTTATAAATATCCATCATACTGTTGGGAAATATTATAATACATTGTTAATATTGTTCCTAATTCATTAAAAAGCCGTAACATGCTTAAGTACATCTCATAATCTACCAGGTAGTTATGTGTATCATCATATGTCGTCGTGTGTATGTTGTGAATTCTCACTGACTTTGTTGCATTTATATAATGGTAGTAACATACATTATGTGTAGTGGGATAGTTACTTTCTATTTCTTTTAAGTAGGAAACTAGCTGAGTGACTCTGAGATAAGAGATTATACTGAGATTGTTGGTGACGAAACAGGATAGGTGATCATGTAAATATCTATATATCCTACTATCCTAGAAATGGGGGTAAGACAGGGGTGTATTCTTTATCCTATTCTCTTTAATATATGTATATGGTGAATACATAATGAGGAAAGTCTTAGAAGAATGGGAGGGAAGCCTCTCTGTCGGGGCAAAATAAAGATCAGTAACCTGAGATATGCGGACTAGGAGCTAGCTGATCTGTTTCGCAGAGTAGAGTACGAGGGTGGACTGGTTGGACTCACCATCAATAAGTCGAAGACAAAAGTCATGCTCATCGACAGTACCAGTCAACCCTCCAGAACGGGAGATCTCATAGATCTAGAACTTGTCAGCGATCGTCGGATCGCTACTTACTGACCAGGGAGGAAACGAACGAGAGATCAAGAGAAGGACTCAAATGGCCAAAGCTGCGATGAGTAAGTTAACGCGTATTTGGCAGGACAGAAAGGTCTCCAATGTCACCAATATGACACTACTCCAGAACTCCGGCTTTTCTCGGCAATAGAGCGGAAAAAGATAGAAGCTTTTGAGTTGTGTTTTTGGTGAAGAATGCTCCGCATACCATGCAACGCCAGAAAAACCAACAAATCTATCCTCGAACAACTAAAAATAAGAGATAGACTATCCACAATCTGTTACTAAAGGATTCTCGGTTATTTTGGTCACATTATCCGTCAGGAACCAAATAACCTTGAAAAGTTGGTGCATGGTGATGGGCAAGGTAAAAGGGAAAAGACCTGGCGGCCGGAAACCTAACCGGTGGTCAGACCAAGTAACCAACCTCACTGGACTCTCTGTTACGACCGCTCTGAGAGAAACCGAGAACCAAACGAAGTGGAAGAACATGGCTTTTGAGGGACACGACCTTCAGTTATGAAGTACGTGGACAAAATATATCCTACATTTTATCATGCAACTCACTCACTTCATGCACTCGCCGAAACGGGCGACCCAACATTTTTCAATAACACAATTTTTTCTGCGATTCGCATTAAGTTAATTTATTTGTGGGCGAATCAACCACCCGTTTTGGGCAAGGAAATTCGTGCGAATCCACCAATAAGCCCACGTATTCATGCAACTTAGAAATATCGGTACTCCTAACAATCTCTCACTTCTTAGAACGGAGGCGATTATCACAAGTTCCCTCGTCCTCAGTAAACTCAGAACTGCGAACAGTTAACCATATTTTAATGTTGTTTAGTGCTTGACCTAACAATGTTTACCGAAATGGTTGACAAGTTCAATTTCGGCCCGAGAATTCTTTTTGTAAATATTTAGGCAAGGGTATCCAAATAATTATAGGTTAACTATCAAACATGATGTCTTTTGAAACACGTACATTTCTGTCTAATTACTGCAAAACAGTAAGAAACTTATGTTTACTAATCCAATAATTCATTATTACATTACTTTCTGAAAAGTCAATATTTATCCAGGCATCGGGTACACTTCAAAACAGTAATTACTATCAACATGGCCACTCGGGAAGGAGAGTCGTAATACCTACTCCAAGTTTATCGTTACATAAACACACACACGTACTCGTATGATATAATATATCAACGCTGTCCACGTGAACGCTGATATATAGAGGGTGATATTACAGCGAGCGGCCAACAAACAATAAGGTGTGATAAGCAGATTCGGCGGCGCTTTTCATGTGTCGCCTTTGTCCGAGTGTAATCCGCCGCTCGAGGCGCGCCGCCCCGCGCAAGCGCGCGCGCACCTAAACGCCCCGCCTACGCGCTACGAACTGTATGCTTGAAGACCTTCTCTATGCAAACGAATGTGAGTTATCAAAATCCTCATAACTACTTTTTGTTAACTGATTTTGAATAGGAATGCTGATTGTTGTCAGCATTTTTGGCATAATTTAATTAATTTTGCTGAATAATAAATACTTAGATTTATATTGTTCTGTGGGTATGCTGACTTTTCGATCCAGTTGCATGAATCACATCAAAACATCTAAGAAGTGAAAAAGTTTATACCAGTTACTTACAACTTCTAATCCAGAAGCTGACTTGTGTAATTTCCTTCAATTAACTTTTACAACTATATTGTTTTACGGCAAGTGTAATTAGCTTTATACTGCTGCAATTGTGCACAAATATCGATATCTTTCTAACCAAAAAAACCGCAGTATTTATCTTTTATATAATTTCGCAAAGACGCACCTTTTTATTACCTTACATACTATTTTTATTTTGTATAGGTACTACTATTGTAAAGCTGCTGAAAATAATTATTAATAAATAAAAGATGACATCATCCACCTATTGTGTCTGTCTCAACTTTACCTGTAATAAAAGTCTGAAAATTGTAGGTTTCGCAGGTCAACCTAGGAGGTTGTCAGCTGCTTAACTGGACTACCCTCTGGTCTAAGGCCTCCAGCCAGGGTATAAAACGAGCGACTACACGCTAAGGACAACCCCTGTGGGGTACGGACCTCATCTTAGGGTGTCGCTGAGGGCGCCCCAGCAAGGGACAGGCTGGGTGGATCAAGTATCCACAATATGGATTCCACATCACACTTATACCTCGTACCCGATATGATCTTAAAGTGAAACATTATTGTAACTATAGCTACAAAACCCATAGAAATCTGCACCGAAGGACAAGCCACACAAATATTTAAAGAATATTGGAAACAAAAATAATATAAATGAATAATTCATCCCGAAGCAACGACAATCGTAATAAATCTCCACGAGACAGGCTCGACCTAGTGTGGAGTTCATAAGCAAAATGCTTCCTTTGCGTCTTATTTTGTTTTTGTAAACCTAGCTATTAATGTAGACTATAAGGAAATGTAATCACCGTTTTTGGCAAATAAACATTATTATTATTATTATTATAAATAACTTACACGAATCTTGCTCTATTACTTACTGCGCGACATTTTTATGTCAAGTCTAAGCTTTACTTTATTATATTGCTACATTAATTTTGTAACTTTGACTCGTAAATGTACGTACAAAAGTCTTCATATATTTGGTCATTTTAATAAAGCTTTTATTGCTGTTTAATTAGCAGCAGTACGTGAATGCGACCGCTCCGACATAGATACGTCGAGACAAGTCATGTGTGTCAAGGCGAATCTCTGTTTACGGTGTTTACCTCGGACCAATCGAGTACAATATTGAGTCGCTAAATCCCAATAAAGTTCGTCATTCACCAATTTCACGGGTCGTAATTAGCTGCGACGCCGCGCCGACTGATTGTTTTCAAACTAGACGAGTTTGACGAACAATGATTGGTGCGTTTAGTGCGCGTACGGCAGTCCATAAAAAGAGGTGACGCCGTTTTGTTCCGAGCTGCCTTTTTATTGTGCACTGTATAAATTTATGGAATCATCATCGAGTTGTATGGACTCCTCTATTCGTTCGCAGCGTGGGTCCATAACCATTACGGATTGTATTTTGATACACATTTATTTACACTTGTTAACGTGCCGTCGACACGAGACTTTTTCATTGGAACTTGTTTTAAATTGCTGCAGTTCATTCATCCTCATGATGTGTTCCAACTAGGCTGTTATAGTTACTAGGTTACTAATAAACTGTGTCTTGGACACCAGTGGCGTAAAGATACACTATCAACTTCGTTTTGATTGATATGTCTAGTCTATGTATGTATGTACGTCTATTTAATTTCGTCAGAAATGTTGTAATCTTTTGCATTACCTACGAGGTTACCATGCCATGGAAGCGTATCGTGCTGTTTCGAGTAAGCAGCATCAGTCCCGACAAAATAATATTTATTTTATTATTTTAAAGCAAAATCGGAGCACCTAATATATAACTACACTGTTTATTATAGATACCTATCACTTATTCAAAATAGTATTAGTACTTATAATGTCGTGGTGATTGTGAAAATATTCCTGACTGTGTTTACAATCGGTTGGCATAGCCCGGCGCGTAGTCTCCTATGACGTGTTTAGAACAGGACGGCTAAGTACGAGCTGGTAAAAATATATTTTTGACATGTCTGACCTGACAAAACTACCTATCGTTAAAAGTCGATATATTTTGATTTACTTATGTGTCTACTTTCTTTTAAGTAACCAAAAAATCTTTGTTGAAGCAAATGTATATCACATTGGGTCTACGCCCCGTCTCAATTACGATTTTAGGAATATTCACAAACGGCCAGTTATTGGACGAATATTGAGATGATTCCAAGTGTTTGATCATTAGTTGAAAACGTTACTACGCCTCTTTTTGAATAAAATCCTCACGTTGGTTACAGAAATCACAATTAGCCGACGGTGCCAGTTATGATAAGAATACTCTGAATAGTGGCTACATGCAGCGTCAAACTCCGCTTTTAGTCCTGAATGTCCTGATCCAGCTGATTTTTGGCTACCTAACTGTCTTTGAAGTGTAGTGAAAAAGCTGATGATCCTATTAAAAATTATAGCCGGCTTGGTAAGAATATTAGACTTAGATTAAGCGGAAGTGAGACAATCACTTTTGGCGGTAGCGTGGGCTTCGTCGCAAGCACTGAAGAGTTTAATAGATGAGGCAGTGAATATATCTATAAGATATACTGGGACTGGTGAATCTACTTCCCTAAGAAAATCCTTGATAACGTGTCCTCCATAATTTTTAGTTTCAGTTTGGTCCAGCGCACCTCTATGTGCATTATATATTCTGAATATCTAATATAATGCCAAATAGTACAAATACTGTCAAATTGTCCGCCTCTGCTAGAGCAACGCATTAGTTACATTACACATACAGAGACACCAATAATTTGACATGGTACTGCCAGAGCTAGTACTGTCAATTTAGAGGAATCAGAAGTTTAATTTCATGTACTTTGGTACACTTGTCGTTTATCGTTCTTTTATAATAAAAATAAAAATATTAATCATGATGAGATCAAATTAATGTATTTAGGTAACAAAAAAAAACATATGAATGAATATAAATTCAAAATGAAATAAATACCTACTTGAAAATAAATCAAAAATTAAATTGAATTAAATCATTGCAAATACACTAAAATTAAAATTAAATTGAATTAAATTATAACATTAAAATACAAAGTATTGATACAATTTGTGGTCTCAGAGTAATAACTTTGTGGTTCTTGTTCTGTAATTGCATTACGTCATTATCTAATGCGCGATGTACCGAGTCACAGAGCGATATAGTAAAATAGCAACTCTATGCAAAATTGAGATTTATAAGATCTAGACTGAGGATCTAGAGAAGATACAGAGAAGATCGTTGAGTTTTCAAAATCCAAATACAGCAACCAATGAAAAACATTGTTTTACTTTTTATATTTTTATTTATTGGTTAGACACGAGTCTTTTGGCTACTTTTGTAAGTGTGTATTTTATGTGTTTTTGCCTTTATATGTGCGTTTTGTTTGTGCAGAATAAACAATTTTTCTTTCTTCAAATCCAAACTTGCGGAACGACAAAGTTAAAACTTATAAATAAAGCCCTTATTTAATTTATAGAGCTTAATTATTATAAATAAATATTTTCGGAGAACAATAAATACGTTGGCACACGGCAGCTGTATATAAGAGACATATGTGCGTATAAGTATAGCCGCGGGCGAGGGCTCGTTATTTTCTGGTCAATTGCCGCTTTACGGCGCCCGCGCATCCTCGCTTCCAATTACTGCCCAGCCGCCAACGCTATAAAACCCACTTCCATACTAGATCAGCTTATCCACCAAATAGCAGCCTACTATCTTCAACTTACACCCTCAAGAAATAAGCCACAAATCCGAATAACAGCGCTAGGAGATACAGTTTATGTGAGCATGCCAGATGCAAATTATGCTTAGGTAAAACGTGTTTGTTGTCCGTCCCGAGTTTTATTTTTTACAATTATATCGGCTTGGTTACTTGGAAATGCATTCACGAGAAATCGGAGAGGGTTTCGTGATGTTTAATAGGCTTAGATTAGAAGTTAAAAGCCGGGCCGTGGGCCGAGGGGCCATTAAATGGTTCTCAGGACACGGCCACATGACTTAGCTCTCATTAGGTGCATAGTCAGAGGAGAGCAAAAAAACGCGTTCCCATATAATCTTTATATAACACAGGCCTCCTTTATTTACTATAAGAATCTTGAGAACTCAACAATGGGTGTGCATTAAATTGTCTTGTCTGGCTCATGTCTTCCAGGAAAAACGATTGTGTGTGAGTCTGGACGCCCCTTCTAGGTTCTCTTTATAGTTATTTTATTAAATAAGAGGCCCTGGTAATTACTGCTAAAAACTGAAACAGTTTTACAGTATCTGAACGTGCACGCATTTCGCCGATAACTGAACTTAATTATGGGGTGATAAACTTTAGGTAGTTTTGCAAGAGCAATTAAGATGGAATGCCGACAAAGGGCTTCGGCGCTTTGAAGTCGCCGACGACTGCGTGCAGCATCCGCTTTCTCCTGCAGATAAGGCCGGATGTGACGTGGCCTTGCGCCTGCACTCCGACGGGACCGGGACATAGCTTTTCACGATTACTTGATACATTCCAATGTTAGGATAAAAAAATGCCTCACTTAACAGTTTGTACAACAACGGGTAAATAAGGGCATGAGTCATCTAATGAAAGTTATGGACCGGTCACTAGGTTTATCTTTACACTTTGACTGTTTACTAGCGACGACGCGACGCGATGATTACCAGCATAAAAGCTAATTAGCAGCAAATATAAGTGTTTTATTTATTTACCTTTAGATTCATACTTCTGTTCATATTCCACGCTACTGAATTCGTTACGAGATTTATGAGTGAGGTAGTTTGGATTCGCTATCAGTTTTACGGCGCATTAAATTATGCAGTTTAAGCTACATGCACTTTTCGAGCAGAAGTTCGTCGTACAAGGAGGAGCAGTCAAAAGTGGGGGAGGTGGAGGGCGGCAGTGGCGGGGGCGTTCGGAGCGGGCCAATAAAGGCGCGCAGTAAATCCACGTAATTTAGAGCGGTCGTAAATTAAAGTTCCGCTATAAAGCCGGGCCGGCCGCGTACCTGCCGCGCCCGCGCCGCGCCGCCGCCGCGTCACGCACCGACAGCGCCGACTCCGACTCGTAAATCACCCGCCGTGTGAACTCCGCACATGTCCGAGTCCTGCCTCCACAAATAAATTAACATTCTACATCGTTACATAACGACCTCACTAAGCAGTTATACTCCTCCTTGCTAACTAACACGTTTTGCGTATTTTGAAGACAGCCAAATTAAGCTGGTATAAACCAGCATAGTCTGGCTCGCATAGCCAGACTATGCTGGTTGATACCAGCATAATTCAGCGTGTCAGCGGTATAATAATTTGTACATTTAGCGGTGTTAAGTAAGAACATCGATTAAGAGGGTTTATCCTAAAAATTGGCAACGTCGCAAATAACTGTCAAATATTTACCTGTTTTGATTCATAAAGCAATATTACTGAATAGAAATAAGAAATGTGGCTAACTAGAGAACTAGAATATTAATAATGAATTGCAATTATAACATTGCATTTGATGTAGTACCCATTTTAGGTGTAAAAAACGCATTTGGAAAGTTTCCAAATAGTTTTTTTACATCTAAAACTAAACATTCGGTGTTACGATATTAATTATTGCATTTCATAATCAATATTCTAGTTCGCTAGTTAGCCACATTTTTTATTTCCACACAGTAATATTGCTAAATTTATCAAAACAGTGAAATATTTGACATATCTTTGCGACGTTGCCCACCTTCAGAATAAACGCTCTTAAAGATAATTCTTCTTCTAAAAAGAAGAAGACGAAAGATTATTTACTCTCCACCAGAAGGTAGGTATTAGATTTTATTATATAGAGGATAGATATTATTAATGTTCTAATAGTAATCAGATAAAGGAAAAAAAAAAATAGGGTATTGATCATAGCAAAACCATTTATAAAGCAGGTCAGGAATGGTGAGAGGGTCGCATAATTTCAAAACTTCCCTGAAAGGACAATTTTTCCTTGTTCACATTCGGTCTTCTTTTGTTCACGTGGCGTCTTCTTTTGGTAACCTAAGTAGATACTAAGATGTAATAGACCACCATTGACATGAATTCCCAACTTGGAACTCCTACACTTTTTACTACCAGCCAACGTCAGATTTTTAAAGGTAGTGGCTAGTGGAGTGGAGTATGGGAAGAAGTAAGTAATAATTACAAAAGGAAGTAACAATTAGGTTACTTCGAATAAAAAGTAGAAAGTTAAAGTATTTTATTAAACCATTCATCATACTGTGAAACAGAAAGTTTCAAGAAAATTACAAGAGAAATGCATATTTTTTTTAAATGTTTTATTAATCTCGACTCAACATTTTTATTGAAAGACGCTAAAGCATGAATCTCGATTCGATTTAATACCTGAAAATTAAATCAGATCACAAACTGTGATAGAACAGAAATCCACAAATACATATTACCCATTAATTTTATGTATTTACTTATTATTTTAGTACACCCTAGACGTATGTTGTAGAGATAATTTGTTTAATTTTTACCGACTGCATTTTTTTGTCGTCAGAAGCCCGAAAGTCTGACACCAGTCTTACCATGGGGTATCGTATTACCCAGTTACTGGGTTGTGGAGGTCAGATAGGCAGTCGCTCCATGTAAAATACTGGTATTCAGCTGCATCCGGTTAGACTGGAAGCCGACCCCAACATAGTTGGGAAAAGGCTAGGCAGATTGATGAATTTTTTTGCTGCAGATGGGGATAAATAAATAATATAATCTTCAATTTTATAATTTTGGTTTACAGTAAGTAAATATACATAGATAATAGAATCAATTAACATTAAGAAAATGCCTATAGGTATATAATTGTATAAAATTCCATCTTCTTTTTCTTCATCATCTGCCAAGCCTTTTCCCAACTATGTTGGGGTCGGCTTCCAGTCTAACCGGATGCAGCTGAATACCAGTATTTTACATGGAGCTACTTTCGATCTGTACTCGTAAGTAAGTATTTAGATTAATTATGTACCGACATAAAATGTTAATGACTTTTAGATATCAGTATTACTGATATAAATAGTGATAGACTACATACAAACTTCCCGTGCGATATTATTGAATTATTGGTAGTACCTACGTTGAACCTGCCAGCGAAAAACTTTAACATATTATTACACAATATCTACACTTTACAAAAAGGCGAATGACCTGTAAGAAAACCTGCCTTATTGATATCGCTTTATTTTGAGTGTAAACTTTTTGTAAATCATCATTTTGAGGTCGGCTTCCAGTCTAACCGGATGCAGCTGAATACCAGTATTTTACATGAAGCGACTGCCTATCTGACCTCCACAACCCAGAAAGTGATACGATTCCCCTTGGTAAGACTGGTTGTCAGACTTTCGGGCTTCGGACGACCCGTAAAGACTGTCAAAGATCCACGAATGACAGCCGGCTTAACGTGCTTTCTGAGGCATGGAGGAGACTTGGTTAGTAAAGATGGTCACCCATCCGCGGACCAACCCGGCAAACGTAGCTTAACCTGATGGATCGACCCGTGCGCCTGTTATTACTTAGCTTCTCAAAATTCCATCTTCTTATGATAACTATTTACTGAAAACATATTTTTATTACGGGTGAATGTATTTGAGAAAGAAAATTAAATAATTACTGTTGCTACGCTTTGCTACGAAGTCTACGAAAAAATATCCGTGATTAATCTATTCTCGTTTCAGTTTTTCCTCAGACTTCTATATGATTTAACACTTGGATGTTGTTTCTTGCAATTATAGCAATTTCCACTTACATAAAAACATTACGAAATTATGTTTTGCTGGCTGCTACGGATATTTGTAATTGCTACGCTTTTTGTGACTACGAACGACTTTTAATAGTTTGATTTCTGAAGTATAAATTAATTAATATGGTATTTTATATTCCAACTATCAAGCTCACTCACACTTGTTCTTTTCATCTGCCTATAAATACTCGATAAAAGTTTAAACTGCCATTTGGTACTCAATAAAACGAAACGATACCTATGTGTGGCTGTATAGAGTTCTAGTGCGTTAGGTTATAAGTTAATATTACTATACTGGGCTATTGTTGAATGAGGGAGATTACCTTCTATAGAACAGAGGAATACGTGATTTTAAACTTGTTACCTAAGTTCACATAAGTATAAGAATAGAAGTGCGCTTAGGTATACATGAGCAGGTAAGACCGAGCAAGTATAAATCCACATAGTTATCTTTGTTATCAATGATCTACGTAGCTATGAGTTAAGCGTTTTATTATCTTGATAAAGACATTCTTCACGATTATCTGTCAATGTTATAAACGCTAGGAAAACTTTAACAACTGTAGGTTCACGTGGGCCGTGTCATTCTATACGGATTTAGTGAGTCGTTTCAATGCCCTTATTGGTATAAACCCCATGAGGCCGTGGCGGAGCGGACATCACTTTACGATTACTCACATAAAGGAACACATTACCTATCAGTTTTATCTTACCTAAAACTTCCCAACAAAGAGATAAAGGTCCTAAGTTTACCCGTCGCGTGTAAATAAATTATCCGAAGTATTGTGCAGGGCGCGCTCGGATTGTCTAAAGTAAACTTGGGATATATTGTGGTCCCAATCGTCGCAGTAAATCACTCACGGCAACATCACGGGTTACGTAAAAGGGTTTTATAGTGGGACTTGCATCCACGACGAGATAACACATTCAAATGTCACTAGGTAATCATTATATGGCTGCTCCGTACAATGTTATAACTGAGCCAATGTCAACAAAAGCATGATCTAATTGCGATTTTTGATGTTTACTAAGTTAGCGTTACGTTCAGATAATTTTATTGCATTTTGTGTAAGACAATATGTAACACGGAAGAGATTAGTTGAGTTAAAGTCTTATTAGTTCTGTCTACAGAATGATCTCTGTAAAATTCCTTATGCCGTTTGCAACTTCATGTTAGGTTTATGTATTTGTTGCCAAAATATGAAACCAAACATGCGTCACAAATCACATAGATACATAAGCGTACGGGCGCAGCGCAGGTACAGCGGTGTGCGTCACGTGGCGGCGGGCGCGGGCGGTCGGACCGCGCGGCGCGGCGAGTGCACCGCGTTCGTGCGGAGCTTTGTTATCTGCGATCAGGCCCCGCCCCGCGCACAGCCTGCCGCGGACAACATGGCGGCCGCCGCGCCGGCCCGCACTCTCGCACCACAAAATAAATATGTACAGTAGGCCCGCTCGAAACAACGAGCAAAAAGAGGCGCACGCGCAGAAGAAGCGTACGGATGGCGATCTCAAAGTATGTCAAACGAAAAGCCAGTCGCAAGTGCATTTTACACTCGCTGTTCAAAGACGCGTTACTATTGTGTGCCGGCGTTTTCTCTCATTGTATGGAGCCAACCTTCTGTACCAATCTATTTTCTGGTCCCGCAGTCCGCACGTCCCGCACGCCGGGCTGCCGCCACTCGCATTTATGGTCCTAATGAAAACCACTTTAATTAATTCACAGCAATCACATGCGCCATGCACGCCGCGGCTTTTATGTTTATTGTTTCCATATCATTTTAAAGCACCACATTTTGATTTCTCAAGAGTGTCACCGTCATAATGTTTTGTTTGCCGAATGACTGCTGTGTTTATTAACAGTGTAAGTATTATTACGATTGTCCAATTGTTATTAGGTACGCAAGTTTTCACTTTATGATATTAGAATCATGTTAATAGCTTTCATAATTATTTTAATTGCGTGCCACAGCAAGGCCCACCTAGTTTTTCTGCCTCTGTTTTGGTATAGTTACGCAGATAGGATCCCATCAACACATAATGCTATATTATTATACTTACGTCGAGGAATAATTATTCGACATTACTTTTAATATCTAATGCCAAGATAACATGCTATGTTGCATGTCATTACATATTATTTGCAGGAGTCAAAGAGTTCTATCTGTACTACTACCTATGTTATAGTATGACTAGGTTGATCTTCTTTGATCTTGACATTTTGATTCTGCCACAGATTAGTACACTCCACAAAATCATTTAAATAAAAAGCGACTCTTACAACGACACAATAAAGTGCAATTCAGTTACCACAGCTTTAATTACCGACAGTTATATTCACCGAGAAGTTGCCTCTCTTTCTATCGCGTAACTGTCTCTTCTGACTACTTTACGCCCACTGAATTCGACAAGTCGAGCCCGCCGCGTACCACGTTGTAGCTTCATACCTAAAATGCTGAGTGTCCCATCTGTATTCATCTGTGATTCTGGGTGTCGATCTTTGATCCAACATAAACTTTAACCAAATAAAATGTGATTCCCCCACGATTCACAAGTAAACTAGTAACTTAGTTTAACTTGGGTATTTAGTAGGTAATTATTGAGTAGGAATCTACTTAGTTGAGGCGAACACTGAACACAGTTTTAGCTACAAAGATAACAGCAGTCTTGATACTCGCAATATTTCTTAATGATTGTATCTAGTCTGAACTATAGATATAACTTTTGCAAAGCGCCTTCAAGGTGGCGCGTTGGCTACGCCGCGTTAAAGCGGTAGCTACGCGTCTACGAGCGGTTACGATGCGTCTACGAACTGCTACGCTGCGTCTACGAGCGGTTACAAGCGTCTACGAGCGGTTACAAGCGGCTACGATGCGCCTACGCTGGTACGGGTAGCCGCTCTCCAGTCCGCAGATATAGGTACGTACTGTACCTATATCTGCGGACTGGAGAGTGCAAATCCTGCTATAAAGAGCGTTTATTCTGAAAGTGGGCAACGTCGAAAATTGATGTCACAAATTCTGCTGTTTTGATTAATTTGGCAATATTACTGTATAGAAATAAGAAATGTGGCTAACTAGCGAACTAGGATATTGATTATGAAATGCAATAATTAATATCGTAACACCGAATATTTAGTTTTAGATCTAAAAAAAGTATTTGGAAACTTTCCAAACGCCTTTTTTACTCCTAAAACGGGTACAAAATCAAATTTTATGTTATAATTGCAATTCATTATTAATATTCTAGTTCGCTAGTTAGCCACGTTTCTTATTTATCAAGGTTCTGGACTGGAAAAGGGTACCCATCAACTTCAATGGCAACTACGTCACTTACCTTCGGTTTTCCGACAGTATAGTAGTCATGGCTGAGACAGTATCAACCATGACTACTATATCGGAGGACCAATGCTCGATGACCTCAGTAGAGCTTCCGAAAGAGAAGGACTTAAAATGAACATGAACTTAGTTTTGCCCACCCTCATGAAGATCGGAGAATCTACACTCGAAGTTCCTACCTAAGACAAACTGTTTAGTTAGTTAGGTAGGTCCAATTTTGAGAAAGAGGTCAATTGTCAAATCCGACTCGGCTGGGCAGTGTTCGGAAAGCTGCACAATATCTTCTCATCACATACCGCAGTAGTGACCAGTGCGTGTTGCCAGCGATAACCTATAGAGCTGAAACGTGATCGCTCACAATGGGCTTCATTAGAAGGCTGAAAGTCACCCAAACGGCAATGAAGAGGGCTATGCTTGGAATTTCCCATACGATGTGATTGAATCAGAAATGAAGAGATCGGCAGGAGAACCAAGGTAACCGACATACCCCGAAGAATTGCCAAACTTATATGACAGTGGGTAGGGCACATTGCTCGCAGAACAGATGGCCGATTGGCATGGGGCCGAAAGTTTCTGGAGTGGCCTTCCACAAGGTTGAGGTTCCCTGGATGCAAGAATCACAGAACCAGTCGAAGTGGCGATGTTTGGGGGAGGCCTATGTCCAGCAGTGGAAGTCTTCCAGCTGAAATTATGATGATGAAGAGGTAGCTAGGTTGTTTCTAGTTTTAAACATTAATGTAATGCTCGAAACATTTTAAGTCAAAATATGATTTTAAGTATTTTCAAACTTAAATAGCAGCGGAAAGGTTAATTGTAGATATACTCTCATTGTAGTAGTTAAAAATGTTGTTTTGGCACCCTAAACACAAGTTAAATCTTACTTTGGGTGCCAGAGTTCATCGAAAACACTCTTTCCCTTAGTTGTAACGCTGCATAGTGTTTTAGATAAGTGTTATTTGTACAACTGAAGGTAATTTTTTTTTTTTTGAGTGTGTTATTTTCCATGAGAATATCGCATTTTTTTTTTCTGGCCAGCATTTTAGTTTTTGGGTACAAAATGTTCGCAACTTGAATGATGTCCTTTGTAATGTCAAAAAGAAGACTACGTTTCACGGTATTGAACCTCCAATAATAACCGCTTCGAGCGATTTAAAAAACTCCGGGCTTATTGGTTGATTGCACGAATCTACTCGCACGAAACGGGCGAATCGACACTTATTTTTTATTGTTTGAAGCGATTTTTCGGGCGCACAGGAATGATAAGAATGAAATATATTGTAATAATAAGTGCGAAAAATGTATAAATTGTTGTTTAGATTTGGAAAAATCCAATTGTATCTATAGTTGTTGTCACGTAAAAATAACGCTGAGCGACAGTGCAGGAGATTCACATCCTAAAGTACTAGGCTATTGTTTTATAATATAAGTGTAATTGTTTTATTTTAAAATCATAATAGGTACTTTATTAGCTACTACGGAATAGGCTGGAATCGATAAATCACGCAGTGCACAGGTAACCAGCCAGTGTTCTTTTTACGTGATGGGAACAGTATCTTTATTTATTTATTTATTTATATATATTTTCTTGTACACCAGATTATACATTACATAAAGAAAAAGTAATACACCACAAAATATACAATGGGCGGCCTTATCGCTTACTGCGATCTCTTCCAGGCAACCTTGATGCTTCTTTATCTATCTGTCTTCTTTATGTATAATCTTTATGCATTTACAGCATTACAAACTTCTAATTCTGAAACATTTAAAGTAATAGTGCCTCGTCCACGTCTACATAATGTGCTATCACGGAATTTCTGATGCCATATGTCGTTCCTCGTAATATTTGAAGCGTTTTTATTAAATTATTTTCCGATGGTAGGTAATTGGGTTAGTTTTGTTTCAAACTTTCGCGCTTTTGTTCCATTTCTTTAAACCTTTTTTCACAAATAATGAAATAAATGCATTACACCACGACTGAGATCTATCCATATCTCTGGATTCGTTTAGTAGTCATTGGATACATAAAATGTACCCAATGAGGCTGCTTTTTTAAGACGACTAAAACGACGTAAGCGGGCACGCCCTTTATTCCTGGAGGCTTTTATTTAGATATTATATTCTGTTTACGTTTAGTTTTTATATCTGCCTGAGTATGGTTCTCGATGTTTTTGGTTGGTATATTGGCGTGTGCTAGCTGACATATGGCGAATTATTTATAATTTAAATTATGTTCTGTGTTGCGCAATGTAAATTATTTTGCATATTATTGTAGAATATTTTTTTTCTAACTGAACAGACAGCTGTGCTGCTGGGGAATTTGTTGCGCCACTTCTTCTTCCCAGCTAAAGCACTAGGAAGTGGTGAAGGGTGAGCGTTTTGGGAGGACTGTCTTATGTAATTTTGACGTTCGAATAATGCTGATTCGCAGCCTAGTTTGAATAAATTACTTTTGAAAGCTTTCAAATTTTCTAAACTCTAAAGACACCAAATCATCGTTGATATATAAAACTATTCAAATGCTCTATATGACCTGACCTTTCCGACATTTTGTGCAACATAAATCTTCTTAGCAGGTCCTTTCGAAGCATACAATAGACTCCAATTTCAGCCAAATCTCTTTCGAAGTGTTACAGCCCCTAATATGTCGAAGTTCACTACCATATACCAACAAAATTAGATTCGCTTTGGCTTTTCATCTTCTGCTTTCCGATTTGTAGTTTCTCCAATTTCAGATGGTTTTGATACCTTTCCACTTGTTTACTTCCATGCATATTTTTTATCAGGATCGTCTGCACCAGTATTTGCTAGCTATCGCTGCTTTCCGATCCTACTCATAAATGTTTTTGTAAAAATACAAAAACCTGTTATTCAGCTATGTTGAATGTGAACATGCATGTCTTTTGCTGGGGTAACTAGTTGATGAAGCTGTGTGTACCCACTGAATGTGTTTTCTGACAGTGGATATAGACTTCAACCATTACGAACTACTCGAGTTTTTTTTTTCTTATAGCTATTCTTACCTATCAAGATTATTTTCGAATACATACGTAATATTAAACAATCAAATAGTAGACATTTAACTTTTCACTCTACGCTACTACGGTATTTACTATCTGCACGAATATTTTTACTATCCATTCGTGATTAATTAGACTGAATCGTGAGCTCAATCAACTATTCTAAATTTCTTTGGAAACTTTAAACTGAAATTTATAATATTAAATACATAGCAATTAGTAGATTACGTACGATTATTGAAAATTAAAACAAAACGGGTATTTCCTGTAGGTAGCTCCTACTAGTTTACCTACTTCACGGATATTCTAGTGAAACATTGGATTTAGTTCGTTATAAAGCGTAATTCTGATGTGTGATGTAACGATTTGCATTGAGAAAATATAATTAAACAACCGGCAGCCGGATCAAATTTCAAATTGCTATCAAAACGGGACGTATTCATATTTTGTGGGGTGACCATGATTTTGCATGAAAGTCACATCGGGATTCGAGCTAGGTTTGATATATAGTTTTATTCTTCCTGTCAACAATGGTTGTACCAACCTAACTATAGTAGGTACCGGCGTGGTTATTACGAATCAACCCTGACATCTCAAATGTACGGAAAAGATCGGACAGACGATCGATCGATTTAACGGTTGTAGGTAGGTACAACAAGGTAGAAGCCGGAACACCTATTAGAAGGTGTTCCGGCTGGTGGTATCGTTTTGATGCAAAACCTTGCTATTATCCTAATGCCGATTGTTAAAACAAAAACTACAAGATTCTGCGACAATATGAAAATTGAAAAATGTAGATACATTGTCACGTTATGCCAAAACAACAAAACCCTGCAAAAAATAAATCATGGTAATCGTAGTCAGTGTTGAAATGGTGTGCGGGTTGTGAGACAAGACATCTCCCTGGCGGCCATTTGTCGCGGGCGACAGCGCCGCAGCTCTCCCCCAGGCCTCGTTAGGGACACCGCGCGTCAACGCGACTACGCTGATTTATTCGGCTTTATTCGCGCATTTTCGCGCTTATTCGACTTCAGGCACATTTATTCGAGCCCCACCCGAGCTCCCACAACTGACAAATAAATGTCGCTTTTGTTTCTCTTTACGGAACGATTTAGATGCTCGGTACGCTCGGGGACAATCCGCTTTGGAAACCTTGAACCTTTGGTGAATTGTGAGAATATGCTAGTCAGATGGAGGATAGGTAGTCAGTTGGTGTAAAGGAGTTTTATAAAGGGATAGTATTTTTATGTCTAATAATTAAGATCGTACATTCTGAAAGAAGGCAAAGTAGCAAATAGATGTCAAATATTTCACTGGTTTGATTTATTTGGCAATAATACTATATGGTAATATGAAATGTGGCTAACTAGTGAACTAAAATATTGATTATGAAATGCAATAATTATTATCATAACACCGAATATTTAGTTTTAGATGTAAACAAAGTATATATTTGGAAACTTTTCAAATGCCCTTTTTACACCTAAAACCGAAAACGGTTAAAACATCAAATGCAATAGTACAATTGCAATTCATTATTAATATTCTAGTTCACTAGTTAGTGATATTTCATATTTCCATACAGTTTTATTGCCAAATTAAACAAATCAGTTACCTATATATTTGACAGCTATTTGAGACGTTGCCAACTTTTACAATTAACGCTCTCAATTTAACTAAACAGAATTACAGACTGCTAAGAGAAACTTTCTCCTAGCAGTCAATCTGACTACATAGTTCTTATCTTTTCTCTTCGACGTGAGCTTTCCATCGCAGCTTTGCGTCAAATGTAATTTTTCGTGACTGCTTCCTCTCGCCAATTATTATTCTCGGGCACTAGAATATCAAATAGGTAGGCTTATAAGCTAGGCAGGTATACTAACTGTTAATAGGAATGGGACCGGACCTAAGAAAGACACTAGGTACCTGAGGTATCAGGTATCCCAAACTAATTTCACCGTCGTCTTCTAACTTAAAGTGAGTGTTTATCTTAAAAGTTGGCAACGTCGCAAATAACTGCCAAATATTTACCTGTTTTGATTCTTATAGCAATATTACTGAATAGAAATAAGAAATGTGGCTAACTAGCGAACTAGAATATTAATGGGTTGCAATTATAACATTGAATTTGATGTTGTACCCATTTTAGGTGTAAAAAACGCATTTGGAAAGTTTCCAAATAGTTTTTTTACATCTAAAACTAAACATTCGGTGTTACGATATTAATTATTGCATTTCATAATCAATATTCTAGATCGCTAGTTAGCCACATTTTTTATTTCCACACAGTAATATTGCTAAATTAATCAAAACAGTGAAATATTTGACATCTATTTGCGACGTTGCCCACCTTCAGAATAAACGCTCATAAGCCTATCAAAATTCTCAATGTTTTCAACATTCCCGACCGACAATTGTATTATAAATACTTGCAAAATTCGTAAAACCGATCACCATCTGAACTGAGCGCCTTCTAAATCACCAATATTTATTACTGCTTTAGGTGAAAATGATCTTTACGCAAACGCAATAAACATACCATACCATACCATTTATTTGCACCTAAGACAACCCCATTTTATGTCCAGAAAATCACTGTCCATTCCAAGGTTGCCTGGAAGAGATCGTAGTAAGCGATAAGGCCGCCCATTGTATATTTTGTAGTGTATTACTTTTTCTTTATGTAATGTATAATCTGGTGTACAATAAAGTATATATAAATAAACATACGTAAAATCTAGTGAAAAATATATGCAAATTTTATCATTTTTACTACAACTGAGTTGTGCCTACTTATTTTCAATAATTTAGAAAGCTGCACAGTGCACAGGTCAGAAGAACTATGTATTTAGGTAGATAATATGCGGAAAACTAAATACCTACAACATACTTATCTAATAAATAATATCATTAAGATATGTACATATATAGGTAGGCACGTAGGTACCTAATGTAAACTTACCTAAGAAATGGGATAAATAGTAGTGAATACTGAGATGACGGTTGAATGCTCTTGAAGAAAAACATACTGTGACGACCCCTAATTAATTGCGATAAAGATAAATGGATAATGATTTGATTTATTTATTTTTAGCTAAATAAGTACATGTACTAATTCAGTTGGAGAATAGCTGAGCATAGGTTTTGGTTGGACTTAGATAGAGCGCGAGTCGATGCCGACTGAATGGAATGTCGCCATTTTAAATAATTAAGTACTTAAAATGTACTAAAACTACTACGTATAAAAGTACTTAAAATTACTATAAACATGTAGATTAATTATTGTATATTTATATCTCATTGTATGCTTAACCGGTTGACGTCATAACGTCAACGGCGGCTGTCGCTGAAAATCAGCGCTGGGGTCTGTCTCGCATGGCATCGCAGCATTATGCTGAGCGATGGCCGGTTTGCGTGGATGTGACGCATATTTTCCCCCAACTTATTCTTTTTTTGTTTTGTGTTCTTTCCTTGCGTCATGTTTCCCGCAAATAAACGTACCTTCTTTCTTTCATCAATCTATTATTTAGGCTAAGTTAATAACTACTCAAACTGCTTTAAATAATAAAAAAACTGTCTAATTCTGATCAAAGTTTGGGTTTGCAATATTTACTAATAAAAATAAGCATAAACCAGAGCCCCAGTGATAATAATTCTGACTTACCTACGTTTCACGGGTTGGAACCCCGGCGGGCACTATACCCTGTTTATTTCATCACCGCCGCTCTCAATTGTGGAAGTAAACATCATGAGAAAAACGCATGTCCCAGAACTAAAAAAATTAAAGACATGTAGATATCATCCACCAACCCGCACTGAGACTCTCGCAGAGAAGAACCTTGTGTCCTTACAGTGGAAACGTAGGCTGAATCATTAAACAAAACTCAACCTCAAGCATGGAAATGTAAGTAGGTACCTACATACCTACCTTTTGCGTACAAAACTACTCCATGTTTACCTAATGGCTTCAAAATATTTGTTTCGTTTGTGGCAATGACATCTAAATATTTCACATTAGTTGATCTCGTAATGACCCTTAACTACGTTCGGTTGATAAAATGAACTGATAACACCGACACACAGTTGTCCGAAGTTTGTTGTGACGCTTGTACGTAAGTAAATCGTTCCAACATAATGGTGTCTCCTAATTTACCAATAAGTATTTCTGAAGTGAATTCTTTAAGTGACGAACAATTCGAGTCGATCTTTGGAAATGTGATAGAACTATGTACAGATGCAGCCGTAGAGGTTAAGAAGAAGAGGCCTTTTCAGGATCTAACATCCTTTTGTGAAGCATTTCAGACTTATTTAGAGGAAATTGGAGTAGAAGGTAAGCGTAAATGATTAAACATTCGACGACAGTGAATTTGGCAAAGCTTGACAACACTCGGGGGCTACTATGTCCGACAAAAACCTAAACACTTACACATTAGGTAGGTAGGTACCTCAAAGTCATTAAAGATGATTTAACACCATAGCTAACGGAAATCTAGAATTTATCTAAAGATCTCGCTGTAGGTTAGGTACTTAAGTAATCACTGTAGATTACCTATTGACCCAAAGACAATAATTTCAGATAAACTGGTCATATTAAAGCTGCACCCAGACCTAGCGGGTCGGTTGGCGGCGCGAGGGGAGTTGACTCCGGAATCTGCAGGTGAACAGCGAGCAGCAGGATTAGACGGACTCACGACAGACCAGAAGAGAGCTATGGATGAGAGCAACCAACGGTATCCACCCAACAACCTATAATCACACATAATAAACACATGACATCACGTCTGTGTTCCTAGAGTTAGACAGAGGTGCTATATTTCGCCGGTTATGTCTACGAACCCTGATGTAATAGGGAGAGGGCGATCCTATTGAATCTCTTATTATGATCTACTTATGCAATATTAATTTACGTAATTGCTAGGGAGCAAAAATAAGCAGCGCGTTGCATGTTTATTTTTGCGGTCCAGCGGTTGCAAACCTCCACCTCCTCAATATGTTGTCAAAAATCTGACTTAACCTTTTGTGGCTGGGGATGTCCTGATGAATGAAACAGATTAGGTTCCGTGGAAAAAGGCGTCAACAATAAAAAAAAAAAAATGTCTTATTCGGTGCAATCAGTGCATCTTGCAAGAATGCTGCTGCTTTTTAGACAATGTTCTTTCCAGTGGGATGTTGTGGTTGTGAGGACCAGCACGGAAAAAGGACCGCAGGTCCCACAGAGTACAGTAATATTAAGGTGCAGTGTTGCCAGATGCATTGAACCTAATATCTGTAGTAGAAACAGCAAAAATCTGTATTTTTATCTGTATGCTATTTTAACTTGAAATCTGTATTAAATCTGTATGTACATAGGTACATACAGATTTAATACAGATTCTTCTTCGTTTCGTTCTTTTGACCATAGGGTCAAAAGAACCGAAACCGAATAATATACCTACTTACCGTATGCAGTCAAATTACTTTATTCTGCTTCTTTTGAAAAAGAAGACAATAGGTTTGATTCATCACCTACCTCGACCTCGACCTCCACGACACAGTTACTGGGTAACACGATAGCCCTTGATAAGACTGGTTGTCAGATTTTTGGGATTTTTTATTGTGCATTAATCATTATCAATTATCATTAAAAGTTTGTACGAAATTAATTATTTACGATAAATGCATCACGTGAGCGCAGTATTTTGGAGAACACGCAAAAATCTTTAATTGGCGGATTCCCCGTTTGAAAAATAAGTGAAACTGGCCACTGACTGACAAAACAGTACTACCAATCGCGATTTATTTACTTAAGTTCCGTTTTAAAGCAGATTATGGCTATTGAATCAATAGAATTAGAAAACTCTGTATAAAAATCTGTATTCAGTGCTTATCTGTATCATAAATCGAAAATCTGTATAAATACAGAGAAATCTGTATATATGGCAACACTGTTAAGGTGGTACCCCAGACAAAAGTTAACATTAAGTCTGGTCAACAGCGACATCTAGTGGATAGTCACTAAATTTATTCACTACTGCCATCTATTGAGAACTTTGAAAATTACTAAGTAAAGACACAATTGAGAACTCATCGGAATGATTTAGATTACTACATAGTATTGCTCTAGTTTGTCTTTTTAATTTTGCATTAGAATCTGTTTTTAATCATAATATTGTTAAATAAACTGCTATATTCTTTATGCACGCTACCATAATATTACAAGTTCTACACCTATTAAATTGGTACACACGGCTACACATCAAGCTGTACATTTCCAGTATAAGCTGACCTCGCATTGTACGGATATCCTATACAATGCGAGATCAGCATAAACTGGAAATGTATAGCTTGATGTGTAGCCGTGTGTACATGCATATTCTTTTTCAGATACAAAGCGAAATTCGGCTTTCCCTTCATCATTTGTGCGAGGGAGAACAAAGTGAAATCTATAATAAACGGTCTGCAAAGTCGGTATAATAATTCCCAAGAACAAGAAATTACTATCGGCATCAATGAGGTGAAGAAAATATGCAAACTTAGAATACTTGATATTGTAAAAAACTAACATTTTAAATTAAATAAACATATTTGCGATTGTTATAAGAAACCGAATAAGTTAGTAATAACAAAGTTCCCATGATTTTTTATTGTCTAAAGAAAGAAATAAGAAAACAAACTTAATTTTTACTAATAAGCCTAAGGTGCTGTGACAGTGTGTGGTACTACTGTACTGCCTACACCTTATTTAAAAATAGGACAGGACCTGCACGAAACTATCCACCAGATAAAGTAAATCAGAACTTTTATAGATATTGGTAAAACAGGCTGTCAGCCTTTTCTTATTCATCATATAAGAAACGCCAGTGAAACGCAAAAAAAAAATAAGAACAACTAAATATCAGTTTAACCTTTTATTAAAAATCAGTATGTAGTACATTACAAGACAATCCTAAACTAAATAGCTCACAGTATTCCGAGCGACCTCTCCACAACAGCGTGGGGTTGGCCGGCCACTTCACGCAGCTCTGGAGTATTTAAAATGTCCTCGAACCCAAGATCTAGGTGCTTAGCAGTCAACACATCATGTTGGAAGTTGGACCTCTGAAGGAATGGAAGGTGACCAATCTGAAAGTATGGAATTTGATGCCAATTACTTTTACACAGGAAACTTATTAGGCAGAAATTAAGAAAACTGAATACACAAAAACATTTCAAGTTACTTTTTATTCGACTTTTTAACATTGCAAGGGTTTGAGCTGCTTTATCCCCAGAACAAACTTAACATTATAGTTGAAAAACATGTTCTCCCATACATTCCAACTGCAAATGTAAGTTTGAGAGATTTACCATGCTATTTTAATGCTGGGGCCGCATCTGCGTTTATCGTGACTAAGCTTCGCACAGTGATACGCTACACGCAGATGTGACCAACCATTATTAGTTATCGTCGCGATAGTTCGGGCTTCGTAGCACTTATCGCCCAGGTGGCGGTACATAATAAGCGTGCCGCGTGGTCGGACTAGCATTGGTCATTTCCACTGTTGTTTCCGGACTGCGTTAACGCTCTGTCGAAATAATGGAGAGCCATTTTTGCTTATTGTACGATAATATTCGTCAACATTATGTAGCCGCTAATGTGCACCGCATTAGCGCGATAACTTTTTACCGAGCAGCTAATGTGCACCGCATTAGCGCGATAACTTTTTACCGAGCAAAACATACGAAGCTTCGGCATGCATAGCTGTCACGATAGACGCAGATGCGGCCGGGGCATAAGACCATAGACTTTTTATAGGTTTTCCTGTGTAGTTTCGGAAATAAGGGAATGGTAAATTTCATAAATTTTCTTAAATAACTTTAAAAATACCTAATTATTTTACAATTATAAAAATATACTTGAGACCCTCACAGTAACCTCACATTTGATATATCACACAGTAGTTTGCAAAACATTAAATTTCTTGTTTGTCTCCCAAAAGTGATACTTATTCAAAATTCATTATTTACATAACACTTGCGTGTTTGGGTCACAATAATTGATATGTTTACCAAATTTCAACTTAATCAGTCTATTAGATTCGGAGCAAATTGATTGTGACAGACGGACACACAAGTGATCCTATAAGGGTTCCGTTTTTTCATACGGAACCATAATTTTTTTTATATTTTATTTCTCAGAAACCTACATGGGCACTTATGTAACTTCAGAAGCGATGTGCATGGTTCCAATCGATTGTTAGCCGGCAAGAAACTCCAAGGTTCTTCCTGCAGCTTCCATAAAGGCAGCTGCATTGCTGTGCAAATATTTTTTAAATATTATTTGAATAATATGTGCACTATTTTTTAAGGTATAGTTTGCAAAGGATAAATAGCACAGCATAATCATAAGAATAAATAGCTTTTGCTTTAGCATTTGGATGAATCTTGACACTCAACAATACATCATGTCTACCTACTACGTTTTTGTTAATACAACAGCCATGTTTTGTCTTAACATAATCCAATGGTTTACAGGTAGAAAACACTAATTATTAGTACACAAAGCATTTAACCTATAGACCGCCCCAGTTGGATTATTACGACAAATGTTCAATGTTTTCATGCAAGTGACGTCTCAGCCGTATTTACATGATTGAGAACCTATTTTCGTTTTTTGTTTCATTGCATAAACCTATTCGTCTTTGTTGTGTATTTGTCGATTTATGAGCTGGGCGCTTGGGGGATGGCAATTGATATAAAACCAAATATGTAAAAAAAAATGATAATTCATGTTCCGCATTAAGATATACAATACTTCTTAGCAAGGTTCTGGAAAATTACATAAAATTAGATGTAATTTAAACCATGGCCTGTAGTTAGTCTGAATTAGGACCTGTTCCTGCAAAGATAAGAATTATTTTTGAATAAGTTATTTCGAACTACAATAACATACCTTGCTGGTGAACTTCATTTCCATGGTGAGTTTAAGAGGTGCATGAAGTCCTTGAATGTTGCGGAGCATTGCCATGTCCATCTTTTCCTGATTTAAATGATACTGCAAAAGATAATGATATTTTTCATAAATTAATACAAGTTTTCATTTTTTATTTAGAGACTTGGTTCATTTAGTAGTAAAATCAAGAGGTATTAATCGTTGTTAACTAAAAATACTCTGCCATTATATGAGGCAAATGGCAGTATAACAGATACTAATTCATAGAAAACAATATTTAATGACTATTTTTAAATTAAAACCAATACTTATGGCTTTTTTACTTGTAAGTTTTACACTTAATTCTGGCTTTTGAAATTTAATTAACAATAAAAAATACATAGATAGCAAACTAATGGAATTTGATTAGTCATGCTTGTAAGGCAAATTCGTGGCACTTCGGAAACCTAATTTGAGCATGGGGTCCGCTTAATCTACCACATTAATAGAATGGATGATGTTGAGGCAGGTGATCCTATGTTGAATTCTTTTGCTTGAGGCATGTTTTTTTTTAAAGTGCACTAGCTACATACATGTGTGAGCTAAGGATAAATCTTAGCTACATGGATCCTTATGTTTGACAGTGATAACAACTTACATTTCTTTCCGATATTTCCATTGGATGTGACATGCCAAGTTTGGACTTCGTAGCAGCCAGGCCCGCCACGAGCGGGTTCGGCACACCGAACGGACCTTCCTGTGGCTTGATATTACTGACATGTTCAGGCTTTACTTTCAGCGGAGGCAGACCGAAACTCTGAAATCGTGATAATGCTGTTTTAAATATTTTGTTACAAAAATTAACCTTAAAGTCAATTATTGTCAAACTAACCATTTTGCTTGAGTACAAAGTAGAAATTCACAAAATTATACGTCGATTTACTCCGTTTTCTATTTATTGGGGCGATCTATCAGACAAAACAGTTTTGAAAATACCAAAGCCGACGATTCTGTCTGTCACTAAATTAAAATGTCAAAAACTGTTAAATCACGTTCGCAGATTAAAAATAAAGTTCTTTCATAAACCACAAACCATTTCACAACACAATATACAACGAAAGTGGCAACATTGTTAAACCTACAGCTATGTCCTATGCTAAATACACACGCAGCGACTCGCTGGCGATTTGGTTTTACGTCTAATTTTATGAGTTGTATTTGTATTGCAATTTGTGGTACTATTTTTGCATAAGTACTATTAAATAGAATCAAGTTTTTCCAATTGAACAAACAGCTGTGCTGCTGGGAAGTTTGTTGCGGTTCTTCTTCTTCCCAGCTGAAGCACTAGGAAGTGGTGAAGAGTCGGCGTTTTCGGGGGACTGACATAAGAGGGTTTATCCTGAAAGTTGGCAACGTCGCAAATAACTGTCAAATATTTACCTGTTTTGATTCATAAAGCAACTAGCTGACCCGGCGAAATTTGTTCCGAAATCAATCAAATATAAAAAACCCTACCTACCCTACCTACCCTACTTACCCTACCTACCCTACTTACCCTACCTACCCTACTTACCCTACCTACCCTACTTACCCTACCTACCCTACCTAGGTTTTTATTTCCCATACAAACTTTCACCCCCCTTTTCACCCCTTTAGAGGGTGGTTTCCGGGATAAAAAGTATATAAGCTACGTCTCCACCAATTTTTTGCCAAATCGGTTCAGTCGTTCTGTAGTTATAAATAGTGTAACTAACACGACTTTCTAGTATACAGGATGGATTTTTGAGATGGGGCAGTAAGGACAGCTACCTTAACCGTTGTAGCTACAGGAAAACGGTCTATCTATAACTATAACTATCCATAACTTTTTGAAAGATTTCGATTTGCATTCACAGATTTTGAAAAAAATGTACAGTCAGCAAGAAAATGGGCAGTTTTCACAAAAACTTTTTTTTATGCCAATCGATGCTGTTTCTTATATGGATCAAAAAACTCTACAAGACCAACTGAGGTTTGAGTACTAGAAAAGTCAGAATTGGCAAAAAACTTTTCCCAGTTTTGACAGTCTCTTAGTACCGTTTTCTTCTAGCGACAACGGGTAGCTGTCTTTGCTGCCCCATCTCAAAAATCCATCCTGTATAGATATTACTGAATAGAAAAAGAAATGTGGCAAACTAGCGAACAAGAATATTAATAATGAATTGCAATTATAACATTGCTTTACACTATGGCATCATTGATGATTAAGATGATGCTCTGTGGTAGTCACTCTTGTAGTGTAGCGTGCTTGTAGCTTGTTGTATTGTATGTACCTTGTTATTAGGGCTGCATTCCGAGTTACGCTGTAATCGATTTGAGCGTGCTTACACCCGTACCATAGATTACCAGATGATGCACTCCATACAAAATTGTCGATACCTACTGCTATAATAGCCTACACCTTCGACCCGTTAGACGCTGCAAACGAAAATGTACCTAACTTTACAAGCGTAAAGTGAGTTTTTCTTTGTAGCTGCGCGTGGCTGTGCGCCGCCGCGTGGTTATTGTGAATTGCCAGGGCTGCCTCTTTCGATAAAGATGTCAGTAGGTATTTTTAAATACATTTTATGAAATAAAATAAAATGCTTTTTATGTTTTAGCATTTTTAATTGATAGTGTAGTTGTGGTTTATATTTAAATACAGAATAAAAATGTAGTGAGAACACACAAAATGCGATCTTCTTTCCGTTTCTGGTATTGCCAAGTCCGGTTTGTCAATGAATTCTATCCGAGCTCTGCGACTGAAAAGAAAAAGAAAGAAAATATAAGTACAATTGAACATATTTAAAGGTGTTATTTATCAGACGACTAAATTGTTAAATATTTTTGCTAAACGTAATTTTTAAATACCATTTTTCAAATGGAGGTCATTGACCTTTCTATTCTTATCTCAGACGCTAGAAGCACATATTACGTGGTAGAAGTAATTACATACCTACCAATAAAATAGAAAACACAAAACATGCAAGTTTGAACAATTTATCTATTTAAAAAACGATAGTAAAACAAATTAGATACTCACATTTCTGTATCAACAGGTAAGCTGAAAAAAGATAAGTCTTTATCTCTTCTCTTGCTGGATCTACTGGAGCTACATCCATCAACTGCACATAATACACCAGAATCAGTTATATTCTAAGAATTTGAAACTAAGTACGTCAGGTCGACCGAAATATTATGCGTACGTACGCGCCTCGCGGCTGTCGGCAACCCACTGAGAAATAGGTCCGTTGCGACCCGGTGGCCGGTAGGTAGTTAGCGCGCGTAAGTACCTCATCTGGAGTGCCTCATCTGGTAATCTGTGCCCGTACCGAGTAAGCGTGAGTGCGATAACGATGTATCGTGTATCGTCATAGATGACGTCATCACATGCGCTATCTTGCGATAACGCCGACCATGCCTTTTACTAATATCACCATGAACGCTGTCAAAAAAGACAGTTGTGCTATTTTGTTTTGAGTCGCATCATAACTTTAGACTAACGTGGCATTTTAGAAATTGTGCTTCTGGCTACCGTTGCCACCTAACCAACGAAGAAGAAGAAATTTGTAGTTTAAACACAAAGAAATAAGCAAGTTTTGACGTTAATTCCGAATTGTTGACAGCCGTCAGCTGTCATAATCGTGCTATCTAAGGCCGCTTTCCGAATTATAACATAATCGCTCACAGCGCTGATATCAATCATTTGCGATCCGATTTAGATAGCATACGTTGGCGAACTCTAGTTTTGACATTGAGCGAGCACTGTGAGCCGTCACAGTGCTCGCTCAATGTCAAAACTTGCATATCTTATATGATAACGACAGCTGAGGGCTGTCAACAATAAAATTCAGAACGCTCGTGAACGCGCTCTCAGTATTCGCTCACCGTCAAAACTTGCTTATCATATTTTTTTGTGTATAAACCACAAATTTCTTCTTCTTTGGTTAGCTGGCGACGCACGGTGGATCGAAAATCGGCTGTAGAAGACATAGGATCTCGATTTCTTAAATGTTATTTTTTTTGCTGGAAATTACTTCTGCTGATCATTACTATGTACAAAAATGACACCCGAGTTAATTCTGCCCAAAAACGAAGGAAATATATATTTTTTACGAAAAATTTGTATGAAGCTAGTATGAAAAATCGAATTATCTCCTAAACGGCATGTTTAACCGTAATATCCTTGGAGGTGGTCATAGTGCTAATTATTTATGATTTTTTGGTTGCTGATTTGACGAAAAATTTAACCGGTCGGGCACCGTCATCTGCATTTGGTAATGCAAACACGACCCTTAGAGCCCCGCCATCGCCAATTGGCAATGGCGTGTACACGCGGCTTTAATCTCTATTTCTATTATTATAAAGTGCTAATCTGGTGTGTGGATTATTTCTCTATGGGCCTGACGGATCTCGTCGACTAAATCATTGGCAGACAAAAATATTCATGGACAAAATTGCAAAAAAATGTTGAAATTGACAGTTCACGCAGGTCAGACGCGAGTCTAACTACGCTGGTCATGAGTGCTCGGTCGCATGTATTTCGTTATTTTAAATGGTTTTCTTGTGTAAATCGACGGGAAGTGATATTAATTGCATTACTAAGTAGTTTTTACATCGTGGTGAATAATATTAACACTAAATAACATCGTTTGATACCTATTTTGGGCAACCAAAAACATGTGAGCAAAAGTGTCTGTGGAAAAAGTGATTGTGGTGTTGTTTTGTGTTTTGTGAGTGATTTGTGTCTGTAATCGCTGGTAAGTGCTTATTTTCTTTCATATAAATAGTTCAAATATCGTTATAAACGATAAATGAACTAAAATATAAACATCGTAAATTTAAAAACACGAAAATAGTTTTACGTAAACAGACGGTTAGTACCTATTCAAAAGTCGTAATTTTTCGTGTTTTTATTTACTGTGTTTATCTGTAAAAAATGCTCTCTTTATATAACTTATCTATTCATAATGTACCCTGCAAAATTTCGTGTAAATTGGAACAGTAGTTTTATCACAAATCGTCTTATCACTAAACGGCGCAGCCGTCGATTACAATGCGTATTTATGAATTCAAAGGGTTTCACTCGACATTTCTAAGTATTACAAAGAATCATTTGTCTAAACACGAACCCAAATCAACTAGCGATAACACCGGAGGCGAAACAAAAAACCCCGAGTGTTTTGTTTATTTAAGTGCGGTCGTAAATCTGTCACCGCGGGGGGTCGTTCGGTACTCAACGGGTATCGCACGCGCAGCGGGGAGGGGCTCTAGCGGTTTTTTTATTTATTGCCGTTTTTTTAAAAAAATCGTCAAAATATTTTTATTTATTTTTACATGTAAAACGATCCCTTTTAGTGTCCAAGTTAAAAAGTTCGATATGTTATTAACCCAAATATTAAGGACACACAAAACAAGAACTGCTGTTTTTTTGACACATTTTTATTAATTTAAATAAAAAAAGATTATCAAACTCTTATTTAAGTAACATATAAAGTTATATTATATACAAAATAATTTAATTTAAGGAATTAATACTAAGCATTTGTAAAATAAAGTAAAATAAATAAAAAAAAAGACAAAATATCATTAAATATTACAAAAAAAAACCCAAACAGACTCAAATACAAATTTACAAATAAGTACATATATAATTTTTTTACAAATTTTCCTTATCACTCTCGTTGTCAGACTCCAATTCTGAGTCAGCATCCAGATTGGATATATCCAAAAACTCGAACTCAGTTTCCTGAAATTGAATTAAGTCGAGAGTTTCAGCAAAAAAGCTCTGCTTTTTCTTGGCATCTAACTTAGGCCTTTGTGCACTTAGCAAAGGATCCGAAGAAACAACAAGCATATTTAAAATGTCTTGATTGGAATCCTGTCTGCTTCTTTTCCGCGAATGATGTTCTCGAAACCTCCTAAAATCTTTGTTTCGAGACTCTGAGGCTTCTTCCGAGAGAGTCCCAATCGGCACAATATTATTTTTCTCAATTATGTCAGCCCCATGGATTAATAATTTATGAACGGTTGACGACATGTAGTACCAGTCGTATAATAATACGTACTTTTCTGCTGTTTTGCGGGCATAATCTCTAAATTTTATTATATCGACCTGCTCTCCAGACGTAATTGCTTGTAAAATTACAGCAAATCTTTTGATGTGGTCTTCATCCAAACCGGTTATAGCTGCGGTTTTATTAGGAAACTCAAAGAATTTTCTTGCAGTATTCCCGTCATTGGTGGTTCCCGAGCCTTGTTTTACTATATCAATCAACAGATTGAGCTCATCTTTGAATTTATTTTGAATTATTTTCTTCCTTGTCTGTAGCATTTCTTTGTGCTCATCACTTCTCGCTGCCCACCGTTTGAAGTCGAGCCTGAATGCAATGTGTAAGAGACATTCCATACAATTTATACGGGCGTGTAGGGATGACAAGCCAAATTCATACAGGTCAGAACACACAATTTTGGATGTTACAGCATCTAAGCGGTTCATTTCTGTAGGCTTTGCTAAGCACAGGTAGCACGATGCATTTGATCTAGCTTCAGAAAAGTAAGTGCAAACTTTAGCGTCGATCATCGTCATCATTAGTTCATGAGTCACCCTATTATTATTATTGCACTCTGTGGGGATAAGGGCCTCAATTTCTTCATCCATTTGTTTTTTCAGCTCAAGGACAACTGCTTCACTCTCCTTTACAAAAGTAAACTGAACTGGACGACAATACAAAACTGAGCATGGTTTTGGGTTCGTCCATAAGATGTTGTCTCCATCTGTCAGTTTAAGTGGCACCAAGGAGGTCATGAAAATGCTCGAGTCATCTTCCTCACCCTCCATTTTCTGCTTGTATCGGCTTTGGTTAGAAGCACCATCAAATCCCCACTTGGATATCAGCTTCAACTGCTTGTTATGCTCTTCCTTAGAAAGGCTTTGAAGGATTCTTGTAACTGTGATATCAAGTAAAGCTTGAAGTGTAATCCTAGCCGATGAATCAGTAACTGTCACTGATTGCCAAGCTTAGTTTGTTGCACTTTATAGTAAGATGGATAAATATCCTTAGCACCTTCCCGAATGGCAGCCTCTCGCAACGTAATATATTGCCACTTTGAGAGTTTTAGCGAAAGAAGCAATCCAAGCGCCTTTTCTGACGTAAATATGATTGTTTTCGCTGGTTTCTTAAGCGTTTCATTTAATTTAGCGGCTGCTTCAGGATTTTTCATCATGTATTCGATGACAGAAGCGATATCTCCATGCCCTTCTTGTTTTAAACGTGCTGCAGCTGCATATGCCAATTCACTGGAATCTTCGCCTGTGTGTTCATCAGATCTTCTCTTTTTTTGTTTACTTCCCAGATCTTCGAATGGTTTACGGGATCTTTTCGTCATTGTTCCAATGGACGTTGATGTCGACGGTTCTGGAGAGACTGAGGGCGCTCTTGGTATCTCATCAACACTTGGTTCTTGATTAACTAAAGTTTGCACAAAACTCGGCCAATCAATATTTGCTCCCAACCAATTCTCGTACTTTCTCCTGAAATTATCAAGGAATCGGTTGGATTTCTGCCACCTTTGTAAAGCGGCTCGCGTAAATCTCCGACAAAATTCTTTGAGAACAACACGATCTTCGTCAGACAGGCAATCGCCTATGCGGGATACAACTGCACTGAACAATACTTCATGATCAAATGAAGTACTCTCACTTCGTAGAAGAACAAACAAGTCTAAATTCGTGATTAAACTTTCCATTCTAAGATTTTATAGTCGCAGATTTAGTGTTAGCAGTTACACAGTTGTGAACAAACTAAATTATAAAACTAAACTTTAGCCCTTTTATTGCAAAACGCCAATAATTAGGTAACTACCCTCATTAGTTATCTTCTCATTAGCTAATGAAAATTTATAATTGTCACTAACTATTCTTAGAACTCATAGCACTGCTAATTAACAAATTAGCTTACTTATCAGGAAAAGTTGAATGTAATCCATAGTTGGCATTGTCGTGAGATATTGAAAATCATTAAATCACCTATAAAGACTCATTAGAAGACCTAATCAGTGTAGTTACTTAATCACTTCTTTTCGGACTCATTAGAAGAGTAAACAATTGGTAATTTGGTTGTATGAAAAGTTTTAAAACTCATGATGTGTTGATAAATATCTAGCTCAAGCATAGTTGTCTACGTGTGGGTGTACTATAAACCTCTGCCAACTCCTTCGGAAATATAGGAGTGATGCTATTTTATGTTACGTGTAGTTAAAAGTCCGTGTTCTTCAACATAAACACTAAAAGGAATCGTTTCATATGAAAAAACAAATGAAAATATTTTGACGATTTTTAAAAAAAAACGGCATGAAATTTTTCGTCAAATCCGCAACCAAAAAATTATAAATAATTAGCACTATGACCACCTCCAAGGATATTACGGTTAAACATGCCGTTTAGGAGATAATTCGATTTTTCATACTAGCTCCATACATTTTTTTCTTATAAAAATTATAACTCTTCCATTTGTGCACACATTTACTTCATATGACATTTTATAGAACAGTAATGATCAGCAGAAGTCATTTCCAGCAAAAAAAATAACATTTAAGAAATCGAGATCCTATGTCTTCTACAGCCGATTTTCGATCCACCGTGCGACGTGACGGTAGCCAAAAGCACAATTTCGAAAATGCCACGTTAGTATAAAGATATGATGCAAAACAAAACACCACAACTGTCATTTTTGACAGCGCTCACGGTGATATTAATTTAGGGCATGGTTGGCGTTATCGCAAGATGGCGCATGGCATGACGTCATCTATGACGATTCACAGCACATCGTTATCGCGCCCACGCTAATTCGGTACGGGTGTTAGCACGTACAAATCGATTACAGCGTAACTCAGAACGCAGCCTAAATCGGAACGCCAATTATTGATGACAGCTGTGTAAACGATTACGTTCTAATTCGGAAAGCGGCCCAAGACAGCCCAAGTATATTTTAAAATAAACAACAAGCCACTGTGCATTTGTGCAACTGTGCAATATTGATTGGAATGTCTACATTTCTAACTGTATTTTTTTATGGTGTACCATCTATCTATGTCCATTCAGTAAGTATAATTTTGGTATCATCTTCATTATTTGCCATTTGCCATTCATTTCCTGAGTGCCGGTGAACATATTTACATGTCGTTTTACAACTGTTAGCCAACGCTAACAGTATAAAATTTACACTACGGATGCACCACTGCAGTTACCTATGCATTTGTAATTTTTTTTAATAGTAGTCATTAATCGAAAGTTTCAAACAGGAGCTTCATAGTTTTAGAAAAAGTCTGGTTTCGCTTGACTCTGGTCTGGTACTATCAATAAGTTATTGTTGTAGAGAGTTTAGCAATTGTGAATATTTTTTTCTTTACATTATCAAGAGGGATAAACATATAGCTTATCTGAATCCTAAGCCAAATTTCATCCAAAGCCTTAATGGCATTTTTGCGTTATTGATTAACAAACATCCAAACATTTATAATATTTGTAGGTTAGACATGTAAAAATAGCTTTGTGTAATTTATCTCATTACTCAAGATGGAGAGCAGTGGTGGCCCAGTGGCAACTTACGAGTTGTAGGTCGTAGGTTCGACCCTGACAGGTGCTTTACTTTGTGTAAATTATTTCATCACCACTGCTCTCAAAACGGTGAAGGAAAACATCGTGAGGAAACCGCCATATCATAGAACTAAAAATTTGAAGACATGTGATATCTACCAACCTTCCCTGGGCCTGCATGGTGAAAGGGAGTGGGCCGTACCACTCCCTTTCACAGAGAGGAGGCCGGTCTCTCAGCAGTTCTAATGATCCCACATTGTAGACTGATTATGCTTTTTATTTTACCTATGCTACTCAAGATGAAAATGTAAATTGTACTTTTAGTTTCAGGCAAACCCTACCACCGATTTCCACACCCAGTGAGGAATCCAGATCGTTTCAAGGGATGAGTTTGTATAGCTGGTGGGAAGTTGGATAGTCAAGATGAAATTGAATTTACTAGGAAGAAACTTGTATGTGGCATTCATTTTATGGACAAGGATAAGAACTGGTTGAATTGTCTAGCAGTGCCTTTACTTCATCTTGATGGTAAGATTGTGATAAAATAGCATTGTTGCTTATTAGTAGGGTTGTTTTGAATCTTTCTAATAACATTTATAATAGTACAAATTAAGTATTTTTCAGGAATGATGAATATTCCATTTTGAACTGATAGCACATCGGTTTTCCAACTGTCCTGTATTTTTGTGAGACTCAGTTTTTCAGCAATTGTTATGGCCATGTTCTATTTCATATCTGGGGATATGAAATGGAACATGGCATTTAAATATATTACAATCCTATACTTTACCATATCTGTTGCTTTCCCGATGTACTTATCAAATATTAGTTTATTTTTGGTGCTTATCAGCAATCTTTAAATTCATTAATTATGATGATTTTTAGGGTTCTGTACCCAAAATGTGCCAAATGGAACCCTATTACTAAGCATCCCCTGTCCGTCCGTCCGTCTGTCTGTCTGTCTGCCAGTCAGCAGGCTGTATCGCATGAACCATAAAGTCCGTGTTCTCCAAACCTTCTCTTTGCGATTTTTTTAATTTACAGTGAATAATAATAAGTAATATTCTTTGTTTAGTATTTTCATTTATTTGCTAAATATTGTACGGTGGTATGGAACCCTTCGTGTGCGAGTCCGACTCGCACGTGGCCAATTTTTATCATTCCAGGCAACATATTTTTTCTACAAATCCTGAATTTTTGGATTTTAAAATTTTTCCTTTTACTGTCATTCAGCAGCTGTTATGTTGTGATAGTAGTCAAGCTTGGTTTTTTAAATCATGTGTTTGATAAAGGAAGCAGGGAGCATATAGAGTAGGTCACCCTATTCCCATACCAAAAAACTAGTCTTTAGCAAAAGTAATTGAAATATTGCAAATTAAAAATCTATCATATTATTTTCTTATTTTCAGGCAAAGCTGATGAAATTGATTCAGCAGAGAAAGAACAGAGAGGTCTTGGTATATAATGATGGGCTGAAATGTTCTGTACATAAAACTAAGTAACATTGTGCTAATATGATTGCTGGGAAATATTCTTGCAGTCGGTAGGTAGACTATGAGTAGATTACATGAAATCAATCTGCTGTGAGCAACTTATTAAACCACAAAAATGATATTTTGATATTTCTTCCATGAAACCTCAACAGAAGTGTTGCCTATGTCAGAAACCATTTTGGATTATCCATCTCCAATTTCAAAGGAAACTGTTACCTGTAGGTATCCCTGAATATTCTAAAACTCCCAATAAATTGAAATTTTAATAAGGTTGACCCACAGAGACGTAGAGAATGGACTGAGCGTTTCGTATTGAGTTGTGCAGTGAATACAGACCAAAAAGTACGAGAGAGACAAAGTAAATGTGCGGCCAATAGTTATCTTTCTAAAATTCGAATTCAATGATTTTTTTGACTTGTAATGCTTGTAAAATATTTGAAATTTAATCGTTTATTATTAATAAGCTCTCAAGAGTTAGTTCCCCTTAAAAGAGAAAAATAAATTGTTTTAATTATTCTTAATTTAAATCGTCTCAATTTCTCATGTGAAGACAAAATATTTATAAAGAAATCTTTCAGTCTCGAACCTAAACCAGTAAAGTCTAGAAATAATTAGTAAAATTTAGAAATATTCTATTTCTATTATTAGTCACTGCAATTTTCAATTTTTCCTATTAATTAAAATTGGAACACTGTGCCTTACTACAGGCTTGCCGAAAAGGGACAGGTATTGGCCGCACAGTCGCTTTGTCTCTTTCGAGAGAGCGATCACTTTTGTGAGGCTAACGTTCAGTCCATTCTCTAAGTCTATGGGTTGAACTAACTGTCACATCGTTCTTGAAAGCAAAAATAGACAATGTTGTTTCATACAGTACTAACTTCTGCCCTAATTTCACGCGGATGAAGTCGTCTTCATCCGCGTGAAATTTCGGCCCCCGACCCATCGCATCGCCCGCCCGCCCTATTACTTCTTTTTCGTTTTTTAGCGTTCTATCCGAGTTTTATCCTTTATGTTCGTGTTCAACTCCTAAGGGTCATAACGTGATGTTCAAGCTTAAGAATTGGGCTATCCAATGCAAAAATATTTTTTCAAATCCGACGGGTAGTTCCGGAGACCTACATTACCTACAAATTTACAAAAAAACAAATCTTACCCCTTTCCTTTATAATATTATTATTATTATAAGTATACCTAATGTAATAAATATACAGGAGTGGATCCAATCCTATAAAAAGGTTGTGGTCACTTTGGATTAGGAGCTGCTCACAATCAATACATTAAATATTAAAACCATATTGAAATGAAATGAAATGAAATTGTTTATTCTGTAAATAGGATATCGGAATCACTTTTACACGTCATATAAAAAAATATAAAAAATAAGCTAGATGAGGTCGGTGTTTCCTATCTGACTACTCTGAGAAGAAAGGCCGAAACAAACTCAGAGGTCACAGTCTCTTTTAAAGTCCAGACATAATCTTGGTCAAGTCATATGAGGACCATGTAGGTTAGTGTCTGAAATGGTCTTTTGAGGAAAGAACCACACAGATTTGAGTGGACCTGTCCAGTCAGTGCAAGCATTTGTCAGTAATCGTGGAGCTCAACTCAGAACTTAAGGAGCTCAACTCGACGAACAATACCAAGGAAAGGATATTTGGGTAGGCCGCATCAACTACTCAAACTGCCAGACCATCATTAAAACTGAGAAAGAAAAAAGAAATGAAAAGGGAAAAAAAAAAATATCCACATAGACCTCACATTCACAATAATTAAAATAATATAATACTTTACAAAGTAATCGTGTCATTTTGAATATAATTTTCAACAATGTCAATGTGTATATAAAACTGGTTTATTGTGATGAATAATTAAAATGTCAAGTTTTATGGTTTTCACAAGGCTTAGCAGAGCGAGCAGCTCAATCCCAAGCTTTTTTATCTTCTAAATAATCTGAAATTTTATAGTACCCTTTTTTACAAAGTTTGGTTTTAATACAGCTTTTAAATCGTTTAATGGGTAAGTTTCGAATGTCAATGGGAAGTTTGTTGTAAAAGCGTATACATTGACCCATGAACGAGTTGCTTACTCTGTGGAGACGTGTGCGATGTACAGCAAGGTTGTGTTTATTCCTGGTATTTAAACTATGAATATCGGTCATTTTCTTAAAATTTGATATATTTTTGTGTACATACAATAGGTTTTCAAAAATATATTGTGAGGCTACAGTCAGAATATTTATTTCTCTGAATTTCTCTCGAAGGGAATCTCTTGGACCTAGGTTGTAAATGGCTCGAACAGCCCTTTTCTGTAGAACAAATATAGTATTAATGTCCGCACCGGTTCCCCAAAGAAGAATTCCATATGACATAAGACTATGAAAGTAACTAAAATAAACAATTCTGGCTGTATCTACGTCAGTTATCTGTCTAATTTTTTTAACAGCATAGGCGGCCGAACTAAGCCTTCCTGACAATTTTTGTATGTGTGGGCCCCATTGTAATTTTGTTAAAAGTCCTTAGACCACTTTTGCCCAGTCTCCTTTGTGTGTGTGTCCTGTGCACATTACCCTATCGACCTCAATTACAGTTAAATAAAATAAATAATAAATAAAAATTATGTTTATTTTATCTCCACAAATTACATTTTTAAACTAGTTAAACATAATAAAGTTGACAGATATTTTGACAAAATTTTGTAATTTGTGGGAGATCTGAAGTCTAAACTAAGCTTAGGCCTGTTGTAGGCCTGTAGTTGTGCGTAGGGCATGCCCACCGTACCTACAACGGTGGATCCGCGCTTGTAAATATACAAGTGACATTCAACCTTAGGGTAGTTAAGCAATTACGAAGTCAGCTAGAATTAGCAAAGTTAATTTATTATACTTGCCCCCAGCCGTATAATTACTCATTTTCGTATGTTTACTAGTTTCAGGGGCTTTGGACATCACTTCAGCGAAAACCTCTCCTTTACTTTAAATCTTTTCCCCACCTGCATCAAGACAAACAGAGACAGGTACATGTAGTGATTACAAAAATATGTTTTCTAATTAATTCACATACATAAAATCACTAATTAATCATATAAATTAATTGTAACATATCGCTTACAGTTGTGTCCTGATTGGATTAATAATGCAGATAATTTAAAAGAACATAATTACTGTGCACGAGACAAAACAGATATTACAAAAGCCGGAGGTGAGTTTCATAATTTTATTTGTAAGTCCAAATGCAACTCATAATTTGTTTGTTGTTGGTTGTTTAAAACATTAGAATTTAGTTCTTATGCTACTGACATAAGAATCAATGTGACGTAGGTACTTTTAGATGCTAAATGATTTCGGTTTGATTGATTTGTTGAAAAAAGAATTTTGGTTATAATATTAGTGCAAGTAGTTAATATTTTTCATCAGCCTTGGATAAGCCGCTGCCGCATTAAATTCTTTTTTATTTATTCCAGAGTCAAAATATCACCAACCTACACCACCCCTTCTTGTGAATCAGTTACAAACTGCAATAAAAAAGGTGAAACTATTGCAATCAGAAGTCCTCAGATTACGCAAGCGGAACAAAATCGTCAAAACAAGGCTGGTCAATGCTAAAAAGAACAGTAAACATAATTCCTTGCAAAAAAATACGCAAAATATGACGGCCGCAGCTAACATTTTTACTCACTTGCAGTTTACTCAAACACAAAAAATGAATGGGGGCAAAGATTTACATTGGAAGGACAACAATTGTCTCTCTCCATTTATAAAAGTAGTCCACAATGTTACGACCTGCCTGGTTGGATTGGGCCCTCATCCAGGCCATTATTACGGCCTGGATGAGGGTCCAATCCAACTAGGCTCGTTTTGAGACGAACCATATTATAATGCTATTTTAGTCCTACAGGCACTTAGTGCAAATTCTTATTTGAAAAAAGTTTGTGTTTAAGTAAGCGTTTCTCTTGGTATATTTCTTAAAAAAAAATAAAGAACGCAAAAGGAACATTTATTTGTTTTATATTTTAGAACATTCTGAGCATCTTACCAGAAAAGCATCCTACCAGAAAATATACACGTGGCCGGGCTGCAACGTATACGGTACTGCCCGGCCACAAACAAGTGCTTTTTTAACAAGATATATTTGTGGTACATTTAATCTATTCATTGGTACTACAAGAACAATATAAGAACATTTAATTGATACGTACGTACTATAAATTACGAAATCGACTGTGGCCGGGCTGCGTCGCAACACACCATATTATCACGTAGGTACTAGAACATTTCCATGGACTTCGTCAACTTGGATTTGGAATTAAACCTAAAAAATATCAAATTGTAATGTAAATAATACCTGTCTATTGTTGATAATGTAGTGGTGTAAACAATAAAAAAAAATATTCTGAAAAAACACGATCTTATTCATTATCCTTTAGTATTTTTTATTAACAGGTATGGTTTCGGTCGGCACGGGTACGTTAACAGTACGCGACCGGTACTGTTAACAGTACGCGACCGCTTTTATTAGCTTGATCTGGCTATCTATGTAACGGAATCTTTCAACGGAATTTTCAGCACCTTCAAGAATTCCTTGAAAATTACACACGTATCAAGAACCAATGACTACAATCCATACTATCCATACTTAATAATTATATATTATAAATAATTTTATATTATATTATTATACTTATATAATTTTATATTATAAATTCGAAAGTAACTCTGTGTCTGTCTGTATGTTACCTTTTCACGGCTAAACCACTGAACGGATTTCGATAAAATTTGGCAAGAAGTTAGATGGTATCCTGGAGAAGGACATAGGGTACTTTTGTCTCAAAAATAATCCTAAAGGTGTTATAGGGGATGAAAGTTTGTATGGGAAATCCAGGATTTTTTAAGTTAGGGATATGAAAACTCAAATTTATGCTTGTGGTAAGAAATAAAGTATTGCGCGTTTATTTAGTCTTTATTTCATTCCATTCGGCCCACTGTCAATAATTATTATAATTTTAAGTCATAAAATAACCTTTCTAACATGTCGGTACCTATTACGTGGTCAATGGCGGCTCTGGAGTAGGTATTACAAATTTATCGTAATAATAATAGTAAAATGCATAATTAGTTTAGAGGCATTTACGTAACAGATGTAGTCATCGTGTTCACGGGAATTTGTTTTCAAACTGGAACTTCTTTGATGGTACTTACATGATTTTTATCAATGTAAATAGATGATTTTTATGTAAAACTAGCTGCCTTTTTTTTTGGGTAAGTACCACCCCTACACGCAAAGTGGGGATGTTTTTTTTTCTCATCTATCCCATGGTCTGGGGTGTCGTGAAAATATTGTGAGTTTGTGAAAACTATTTTTGGATTCAGGGATCCGTTTGCGAAATATTAAGCTTTAGTGCTTGGCCAGACTGGCAGCGCGGGCGCGGTACGACGTACTCAAACATAAGAACTTCATTTGAGTGTCCATAGCGGGCACACGGGCGCGGGGAGCGGCGCGAGCTACTTGGCGCGGGGAGCGCGCGGGCAACTCACGCCATAGCTCGTTCATACAAAGTGGCCGCAGTCAGTGCGCGGGCGGCAAGCGACAACCCGCGCGGAAGCGGGATCTCAAACTAGTTCGTGCTTACCGCGCGCGTTGTTGTGATGGCGTCTTCACAATTAAATGTTGAAGAATTAATAATTAATTAAGAATTATTAATTCCATGTTTCACTTTTAGCATTTGCCATTTAAAGTAAGAATTTTCCAGTAAAAATAAGTCTTCTTCGTCCATATTATATTTTGACAAACACTGGTCACGACAACACTCGGAAAGAAGCCGCGCTCGACTGCGGACAGGCAATATCGCGCGCGTCCCCGCACCCGCACCGCGCTGCCAGACTGGCCAAGCACTTCAAGTGCTAATTTTACCCCCCTACCAGCTAAATGGTTGGTTTTGGATGTGTGAAAAAAATCACGACAGTAGGTACTGTAGCTATCACGGCTAAGTGGGCTTTACTAGTTAACGAGTAATAAATCGACCAACTTACATTTGCGGTTGCAAAAATATGTTCTCCCATGCGGAATGTATCTCCCTTATGGCCGATTTCAGCGAAATACCAGTTAAGTACTAACTTCTTTTAATGTTTTGGTGAGAGAATTTTTAAAGTCAGCTAGAAACTATGGAAACTAGGGTATTGGCACCAATAAATGAACGATTAAGCGTTTCTGTGTTATATACTCTAAGGTTTCTGACAACTTTAAATAGCTGCAACTCAGGCTTAGAGAACTCAGGTATTTCATGACATTGATGCATGTTTATTTTTTTAATTAAACCATAGGTCCTCAGGATTTGACGGATTTAAAAAAAAACTGTCTAAATATGCATTAAAAAAAAAAAAATGGTTTTTGTATAAATATTTGGGTTTTACCCCAATAGTTGAACACTGAGCCCTAATTATGAACATTTTGTACCCAATAGTTGAACTAACACTTGAATAGTACTACCTTAAGGATTTTTTATATATTTATTAGAAATAAAAACATGGTAAGTATTATTAAAGGCTTTTAATTATTTGTCTACATAAATCAATCTTCGGAACACAAAAAATTCTTAAGGCGTTTTGCCTACGATAATCAGTCTTATTGAGAGAGGGCTGGGGCTGCTCTGAAGCGGCTTCTGCCCAATCTAGGGGGTCCAAACGCCTCCTGCCGGAGGCTATACGCGGGGATCGTGCGGTCCATCGATCGTGCGGTCCATCGATCGTGCGGCCCTTTACGGGGCACCGGTGTGGGCGCGTTCATTGAGGCTGCGACCGGCCCAGCGGTTGAACGCGTCTCAAAGGGTCATGGCCATTAGGCTGGTCCGAGGATACCGCACGGTCTCCCGTGAGGCGGCGAGCCTCCTTGCCTGACTACCGCCATGGGATCTGGAGGCATTTCGCCTCCTCGCGCAATCTATGTGCGCGAGGAGGCGAAACGCCGGGGTGTAACTCCGCTGCCGTGAGAAATCACGACACAGCGGACAGAGCTCCGGTGGGATCTCATGGCGGCATAGAGAGTGCGACTGTCGCGTGGGCACGCCACAATTGAGGCGATAAGTCCCCTCTTTGAGGAGTGGCTAGAGAGGCACCACGGCGTCCTCACCTTCCGCCTGACGCAGGTCCTCACCAGACACGGTTGTTTCGGGAGATTCCTGTTCAGAATAAAGCGGGAGGAAACGCCTGGGTGTCACCATTGTGTGGATCGCCCGGAGGACACGGTGGAGCATACGGTGGAGGTCTGCCCGGCTTGGGCGGAGCACCGCCGTGTCCTCACGGAGGCGGCGATCTCTCGCGTCCGGCCCTGGTTCAGGCCATGGTCCGGAGCGAGAGTGCATGGGAGGCCGTCACTTCCTTCTGCGAAGCAGTAATGCTCGCGAAGGAGGAGGTGGAGCGCGCGAGGGAGAGGCAAGATGCGCGCCTTCGCGCCCCTATTCGCCGCAGGAGACGCCCCGGGCGTCGGGAGTCGCGAGCCGACTTCCGATCACCGTAGGCGCGGACTTGCGGTCGGTGAGCAATGGGTAGCTCGCCGTCCGATAAGGACCAGGCCCGGGTCGACGGCGCGTTGTGTTCCACGCGCGCCTCAAAGAGATGTCAGAAACAACTGACGGAGTCGGTTAGGGCCATTGCCTGCCAGGGTTGCGAGTTTGTCCGAAAGGGATACCGTGGCCCCGGCACACAGGCAACGGAAGGAACACGGGTGGGTTAGTCAGTAAAAGTCTGACACACCCTCTCGCTTCGCCTAGAGCGGGAGAAGTCATTTGATGATTTCCCATCCTCAAAAAAAAAGGCCTTTGCAAAAACAGTTTCATCTTTTTGCCTGGCTTTAGGTCTGAATCTTTAATTTCAAAAATTTGTGCAACAGTCTCCCTGACATCATTAGTGTTGACAGGATAGCCAATTTTGGCCATATTTAAAATCCATGTGGCAATTTTATCTTCTTCATCATCCGATAACAGTTTTCCTGGTCGTTTTTACATTGGAGGGCCGTTTTCCCATGAATTTTATTGTGAAGTGTAACCCTTTGGAATGTTAAATTGAACACTGGCTTTGAACAGGGATATCTGTTGCGCTTGTACCATCCGTACAGCTTCTTCGAGAGTGCTTTGTTCATGTCTTTTTTCTTTTTTTCTTAGTGTAGATAACATCTACGAGGAGAAGAAATATTGATTATGCTTATCCGTTCACATGTTAAAATAAGACCTAAAATCTGAACTAGTAATTCAATTCGTTCATTATTTGGATTAAAGAACCACAAAATGAACGAATAAAATTCACTTCAGCGTTCAGCGTAAGACACGATACCCAAAATTTGAACGAATAAAATGTGAACATATTCGTAAGTTCAAATATTGGGCATCCTAAAGTTGAACAGTGCAAGATTTCATACTAAAATAAAACGTAAAAAATTATCAAAAACACTAATATCATGTGTTCAACTTTTGGTAAGTACATACATTTATTAAAATTCATTTGAGTGGTTTTGTTTGGGTCTATAAGCGTGAGTTTTTATGTAATGATATCTGTAAAAATATGCCCTTTCTCCATTAGTTGTACACCGTTCATCTATTGGATCAAGCGAACAAAATTGAATCCATTACTTGAACAGTAAATTGCTCTAAAACTACGGTAAATAATGTATATACGAGGGGTGTTCAATAAATAGTGAGAATGCGATACATTCTCCTTGGAAAGAAAAAAAATAAATACTGGCAGGCATAGCCCAGACATTAGTTAAGATGACAATAAAAAAAGCAATTAATTCTCTTTTGTTTTTTAAAAGTAGAAGTCTATTGTTTGCGTCGTTTCGGAACGTGTTCTTAAAAATGGATAAAATTGAAGTTCGCGCGGTAATTAAATATCTCTGCTTGAAAATTTTTACTACGGAGCAGGTAAATCAAGACTTGAGAGCAACATTAGGGGTTCATGCTCCTCCATATTCTACGGTTGCGCGTTGGTGTGCTGAGTTCAAGCGAGGAAGAACTTCCACTAACGACGACCCACGAACGGGACGCCCCATATCGGCAGTGACTGAACAAATGATTAAAAAAGTTGAAAATATTGTCTTGGCGGATCGTCGTGTTACTGTTCATTTTATAGATGTAGAAGTAAAGATTTCGATAGGAAGTGTCCATAATATTATAAACAACCATTTGGGTATGAAAAAAGTGCAGAAACAAACTCGACTGAGAATTTCACAAAGCTGTTTGGATTTGTTTCAACAAGATCCTGACCGATTTTTGTCTCGATTCATAACTATGGACGAAACATGGCTTCACCATTATGACCCGGAAACGAAACAACAGTCCATGACTTGGAAGCGACCGTCATCTCCAACTCCAAAGAAATTTAAGGCGATTCCATCCGCCGGAAAGATCATGGGCTCTCTTTTCTGGGACAGCCAAGGGTTGGTAATGATCAAATATCTTAATCATGGAGCCACTATTACGGGGACTATGTACGCAGGACAAGTAACAAAGTTGCGTGAGGAAATACGCAAGAAACGGCGTGGCAAACTCGCTAAAGTTGTTTTGTTTCACCAAGATAACGCCCCTGCGCACAAGTCCAGAGTTGCGATGGCTGCCATTCAAGAAGCTGGCTTCGAATTGATGGAACATCCTCCATATTCACTGGACCTTGCTCCTAGTGATTTCTACCTACTTCCGCGCTTAAAGGAACATCTCAGGGGCCAGAAATTCGAAGATGATGACGGAGTAGTCGCCGCCGTAAATGATTTTTTAAGGGATCAGGAAGAAGATTTTTTTAGAAAGGGAATTTTAGGATTAGAGAAAAGATATACATACAGTGTATAAACCTGAAAGGTGACTACGTCGAAAAATAAAATAACATATAATAAAAGATAATTGCGTCTTACTCATTCTCACAATTTATTGAACACCCCTCGTATGTATCAATATAATCAAAGCCAAATATAACAAGATTTTATTCTAACCAAATCCACTGAAATCTGTCATTAATTCTTTCTATAAACTGACAAAACTCTTAAATTCGGAGGCCACTTACCAAGTAGATTCCCATATAAAACTGATTTTTGGCGGGTATCGCTCACGAAACGGCTGACTGCGAGCGCGTCTGAGTTGTCACTGTCAAAGTTCTTATGGAACCGGGAAGAAAACATGTTGCCATAAGCGGGAAAAAATATTGCACACATGTAAGTAGTGGGATATTTTATATTTTTAAATTTTTCGCTCGTTCGTTCATCTATTGGGGGTCGTTCATCTGTTGGTGCCACTACCCTACTTTTCGTATGTTTAGATTGAAGTTAAAAAATTTCAGTCTATCCCACTAAAAACCTAAATCCCTGCTATCGATACTTTTTTGAGTAACTTGCAGGAATGGTAGGGAGTTTAATATTGTACGTATGAAACTAACGTTCAAGACGTTTATGGCACAAAAAAATACTGAAAAATACCCACTACAAAAAAGATGAATTTTTGAAGCTCAACCGGCAGGAGCCTTTAAAAACTTACAAAAAAACATAATTAGGTACTCGATAAATACAAAAAATCGCGGAACATGGGGTATTTTTGGATAACCCTGGGCATGAGGAATCAATATTTTTTTATGACCTCTCTATTTGGTCCACACACAAAGACTACCTATTTGGACGGAGATGGTTTTTAGAAGAAAAAAAAAATCGTGTCATGCCAAAAAATCCTTTGTGATATTGACAAGAGACTTATTCATTGCCATTTTTGTGCAATTCACACACAATAATCCAATTAATAATCTAATACCTTTAATAACGTTGTATCTTACTTACATAAAAGTTTGTTTATTGTTGTTTTCGTAAATTTATTTGTAAACTATTTACAAATCATGGCATCTTCAGGGCGAATGGCAAGAGATAAGAGTAAAAAAGAATTGGTAGGTATTTTCTTAATGGTTTTCTCCTGAAGTCGACCGCGACATCGCGCCGCCTCAAAAGTGTCAACCCGTATCGTAAGGAGCTATTTGGAGAATAAGACGGTATATGAGAGACTGCAAAATTTGCACTCATACCCAAATAGCCGTGTCGCAAATCGCGTCTTTTTAGGTAGCATCCTCTCACAGTTATTTAACCTCTGACAGCAACTCGAAACAGCATTCAGATCCCAATTTAACCGAAGCAACCCTGCCTACTCCCTAAGCGAAATCCGTAGTTTCGGCCGTCGTTACGGGCGCTTCGCTCTTCTTCTCACTTATGTCTGTAAGTGAGACGGAGAACGAACCGTCCGTAACGACGGCCAAAACTACGGATTTCGCTTAGTGAGTAGGTCCCCTGATCACAGTAATTTTGACAGTAGGTAATGCAAAATCAGAGGTAGATAAGTTATACTGAAACGACTGTAGGTACCTACAGTCAACACCATGTCTATGGTAACAAATTGGCATATATATAATTATTTATAGCACTAAGGAGCGGTTTTCTTCTGATATGAGGTTGACTTTACCTATTTGAAGCTATATCTGGCACCGCATTAAACACAATCATGCCCCTTATAACTTTTTTATTTTAGGATCCTGAAGAGATAATGCGCCGTAAGTTCCGCGCCAAATGCCGGTTCCGAGCAATTGGTCGTATGGTTATGGCCAACACTTACTGGATGATAGAGGCCGCCGAGCAGTACGAGGGGGTTGAAGACGTCAAGAGACGAGTCGCTCAGGCTGTGCGGGGGAAGGCGAAGAAGAAGCGCCTTCTGACCATCACTGTTAGCCGATACGTTGATAAAGTTTGAGCTATGAACATTGTGTCATTATCATCATCACATCTTACACTGCTAAACATGCTTATTTTAACGTAGCTTATCAACACAACATCACGCCTGTAGTCCCCGAAGGGCAGGGCGCCTGTAGGCAGCAGAGGTGTGCACCTACAGCCTACAGCCACATCGCCCGATAACCCCACTTATGTATAGGATTACTACTCGGTCATTTCTAACCTCTCTAGTACTGAAAAAAAATCCGGACTAGAGAGTTTAGAAATTGCAAAAAATTATACAGGAAACTTTACACTGTTGAACGAATTCATCATCATCATTTCAGCCAAAAGACGTCCTCTGCTGAACATACGCCTCCCCCAAGCACCGCCACTTCGACCAATTCTGTGCTACCCGCATCCAGCGGATTCCTGCGGCCTTCACAAGGTCATCGGTCCATCTTGTGGCTGGCCTTCCAACGCTTCGTCTTCCGGTACGCGGTCGCCACTCCAGAACCTTTCGGCCCCATCGGCCATCTGTTCTTCATTCTGTTCTGTTCTGTTCATTGCATGAACGAATTAAGTACAAGTATTCCAAGGTCCCCTTATCGCGCTGATAACGATCCTATCCGAGGTGGACCGAATAGTAATCCTATATAAGTGGAGTTGTCGGGCGATGTGGCTCACACTGCGTTCGGCGCGTGACGTAGCAACACGTCGTCTCTGGGTTCACAACAAGTCAATCGTCATCCCGAGGCTGCCTCGTTGAGAGGTAAAACACGTGTCAATTTCTTACAGGGTTCTTTATGACTCTATAAGAACAGTTAAGCGGGTTAGGTCACTAAATATACGTCGTCTATTATATTTTTTAAGTCCCATATTATAGCGGGCGCGCCTATTGCCATCAACCGGGCAAAAATCTAGACTCCGGGCTAAGTGACGTAATGTTCATTACTTAGGTACTTACCATAATTGATTATTGCAATCAATAGGTACCTAACAGGATTTTTAGAAGAAACTTAGCATTTTATAAGTGCCTACTTATTATTAAATTGTAACTTAGGTACGCCGTGATAACTTAAAAAGCAAATTCATTTCAGGATAAAGCGCTGCTGAATAAGCCCAATTCTGAAAGGACTGACCAAGAGAAAAAATATATTTTCCGTATCATTGGCGGACTTAAATGTTTCAAGAGATACCCTAATGTAAGAACTATCAAGTTTTGTACATAAGCAGGTACTCCACTGAGTTGATTACACTTTCGACTCCACCCACTTTTCATAGAACTCATACGCCATGCCACCATACAAAGTGAACCCTCCGGGAGGGTTGCCGACGGTCAACGGCAGAAGGTTAACCCGTGTTATAAAACACTTTAAAACGAAGTAAAATTGTGTTTTCAGGGGGTCTTGTCGCTATACGTAGCTTTCAAACTTAATTTTTTTTTTGTGAATATTCCGTATTCCGTATTCCGTACCCGACCGCATGCGGCAATTGCAGGTGACGTGTCGCCGCGACACGACTGGTTTCTATGAATTTCTGTGAAATACCTTCCGTAGCTAGCGAAACGTCGTTAGCAGCTACGGGAGGGTGACAGGCGACACGTGCAGCCCAACCAGTGCCGCCAACGCTCTATCGATGACACGTTTTTCTATCTTCTATCTACCGACTGGAATACGGGCTGCTGCCACCTGCGCTCGGAATCATGATTGCAGCGACATGACGCCGCGACACGTCGCGTGCAGTTGCTGCCTGCGTGTGAACAAAAAATTCAAGTGCTTGGATCTTAAAACCAACGCATATACGAGTACCTAGTAATAAATCTTGTTAAAATACATCAGATTTTATTTTCACGGTTTATAATGCTGTATTCGATAAGATAAACCTACATTTTAAATGAGCCCTCCAAGAGAGCTCCCGACATCGAATATGCGACTAGGTGAACCCTCCAGGAGGGCTTTCGGCCCTGAACGTGATAATAGAGAAGTATGGAAGTAAGACATTTGGGATAAGGGCAGGAGAATGATAACCTAGTGGTTTTAAAACACGGACTGGTTTTTGATTTTCAAAAAGCGGTCATGTATTTTGAACAAAGGTTCTAAAATGAGCAGAATGATATTTAAAAAAAATCCAATCTCTTCCTCAGCATGTAAAAAAGAAGCTGGCAGCGGTAACATACTTCAAGTATTACTGCCCCAATAGCGTGATAGTACGTCAGCATCACGAGGCGCATGCGCTATACTTCATAGTGACTGGTGACGTCATCGTCAGCCAGATGATCTTCGACGAGCTGCTGCAGCAGTACCTTTCTGTTGACATCGGTGTCATGCACTCGGGCGACATGTTCGGCGAAGTGTCATTGTTGCATAACATCCCTAGGACGGCTACTTGCACTACAGTTGGTTAGAAATATCTTACCTACCTCTGAAGTCGAATTTAAGTCTTTAGTCGACCGAATATTAGCTAATAGGTACCTACCAATATGTTTAGCATTGGCAGACCGCGAGTGTGACGAAGTCGCCGCACAGGCGCTAAGTAAACGTCACGTAGACGCCGCGTAGGCACAGGCTAGATGCTGCGTAGACACCTCGTAGACAGTAGACCCTCATGTAAACACTCATAGGTATCAGAGATTTCTACGCTACGCTAACGCATTCATTTTCTTTTTAATTTTAGGTAATAGTGCAAAGATAATAAATATTATTAAGTTCAATAATATAACATTTAGAACTCAAACTGCATCACTGCTCTTCTAGCATTTCTACTTCCACTTGTGACTGTCCTCTTGAACGTACCACTTCCATATAATACCTCGATATTCTTATCGACGACCACCTAGCGTTTAAACAACAAATTTCCAACCAAACCAACCAATTTTTTATTAAGAAAACTTGTTCAAATCATGCGTAGACTACGAGACTGTCTACCCACAGACACATTACCTACAGCAAGTTTACCTAGCTACACCAATCCATAATTCAGTAGGTATTGCATCGGCGTGTGGGGCAAAGCTGGAAATACCTTAGGTATAGATTTACCTTTAAGGAAGCACAGAGAGCGCTTCTTAAAGTAACTTTAAAGAAGCCTTACTGGTTCTCTACTAATTTACTCTACCGCGAAACGAGAGTCCAGAGAGTCCGCTGGCTTTTTATTGTTTCTGCTTATAGGTGCTAAAATACACATAAATCTTAAAAGCAGACCCGACTACACATCAATCAAAAGAATCTATAGAATCACAAGACCTGACAGAAATACACTAGACATCACATTGTAACCTAGCGTAGGTAATATTTTAAGCTACTCATGTCGTCTCAATTTGGTGTTAACCTGAGACCCTGCTTACTGTATTGCCTGGAAAATAAAATATTTATAGATATTCATAGGTACCTACTGGAAATAATATTATGCGTTCATAGTCCATAGATTTTTTAAATCCTTTGTAGGGACGTTGAAACGAATTCCTACTATTGCTATCGAACAAACTGTGTAGCTTGGTAACTAACAACGTTTCGTTTTCCGCGTTACCACACCTCATTCTGGGTTGTGTGCGAGACAGGTCAGGCCAAGTAATTGCATCTATTGCCACTAGGTCACTGCGAATTGCTGGCATTGATGAAGGAAGACTTCAAAAATGTTCTTCAAGCATCTGTGCAGAAACAGTGGGATGAAGTGCGACGTGCAATGTCTGCATTCACCTACTTTGATGCGCTCGATGAGGTAAATTAAATTAAAAACAAATTACCTACTGAAATGACTGACTTCTTCAATTCTTATGTATTTTCTGAGATCGGTGAAGGAAAAATATCAGAAACGAGGAAACTTGCCATGTAGATATTTACTTTATTGTTTATATGTTAACACTTTCGAATCCACCCATTTTCATAGAACTCATACGCCATGCCGCCATTCATATTGAAAGTGAACCCTCCGGGAGGGTTTCCGACTTTCCGGCATTAAGTTTGCGCTAAAGTAAACTATCGGGGACGGACAACGGCATTAGGTTTAAAACCATGTTATAAAACACTGTAAAACGAAGTCAAATAGTGTTTTCAGGGGGGGCAACCTTCGCCGTCCGATTAGGACCAGGCCCGGGTCGACGGCGCGTTGTGTTCCACGCGCGCCTCAAAGAGATGTCAGCACCAACTGACGGGGTCCGTAAGGGCCAATGCCTGCCAGGGTTGCGAGTTTGTCCGAAAGGGATATCGCGGCCCCGGCACACAGGCAACGGAAGGAACACGGGTGGGTTTTAGTCAGTAAAAGTCTGACACTCCCTCTCGCTCCGCCCAGAGCGGGAGGAGTCATTTGATGATTTCCCACCCAAAAAAAAAAAAAAATGTTTGTATTTTAATATACGTACAGATACAACGCATATACTTATTAATAAATTTTGTTAAATAACATATATATATGTTTATAATGTTGTATTCGATAAGAAAAACCTATATTTATAATGAGCCCTCCGCGAGGGCTCCCGGCACTGAACGTGATAAAGAACACCAACAGCATACATAATAATATAGTTATATTCAGCATTGGGTTACAAAAGTATTTAGAAAAGGTAGATAGTATTACTGCTAATGTAGGTGTACAAAAATTATAATAGGTCTTCTTCTTCTTTTCGTGTGGTTAGTGACTGACCTGGTGTCAGAGTTCTATAGCGGCCCATGGGCCTCTGACTTGGCTTCACATGCCGTCGAGAAATATCTCTCAGGCATGCCGGTTTCCTCACAATGTTTTCCTTCACCGTTTTTGAAGCAAGTGATAATTATACAAAACGCACATTAATCCGAAAAGTCAGAGGTGTGTGCCTTGGGTTCGAACTCGAGACCTATGACTTGGCAGTCCGACGGTCACACCACTAGGCTATCACTACTCTAGCTCTATAGGTGTACCTACATAACATGTAAAGAAGAAAGACCTTGGACAGAAGCTGCTTAAAAACTATACGTACAAGAAAATTTTAAACAAATTTAATTAACTTCAATAAAATAAAATAGGAACACTAGAATCGAAATTAATGAAGGGCATGAACATAACACAGCCTAGATAATATTTATTTACTCTAAAATCGCCAACCCATCTTGAGCAAGCGTGGTGATCTTCTCAGTATGAGAAGAGGCCTTTGCCTTGCCGTGGGACAATATTAGGCTGGTATTATTAATTACTGACATATATTTATACCCAGTTTTTCTTCTACAGGTGGCTCAACGTGAGGGATGTATAGTGGCTAAAATGAAATCGTACAACACAAATGACACAATTTTGGGAGATGGTTGTGGCATAGCTAATTATGTTTACTTCATCCTGTCAGGTCAATGCCAGATGATAGAGACCCTTCAAGTTTGCGTCCAACATCACTGTGGACATACTACTTACTCACTATACGATCCTTTTGTATGGTTTATTTCAAACTGTTTTTTTTAACGTTTCTAATAAGTATTTGACAAATTTACTAAACGATTGGGTTTTTTAAGGTTCCAAAAGAAGATAGTGAGCAGGATCTCGATACGAAATATTTTGGTGCCTATAAAGAAAAAGCTAAAGAGCTCGAACAATCGTCTATCGAGACCGCTGAAATCTCGGCGACCCGATCTGGTTCTAAACGCTTGGAAAGTATATTGAGATATTCAGACACTAAACGCATATCTACTGTTAGCGCTAAACGAGAAAGTGTTCAATTATCGCCAGAAGCGAAGGGTTCTGAGGCTTCAGGAGCAGCTGCAAGTACGACCGCGACAGTACCTGAAACCATATCTGAAGTCCCTGAAGGTGAAGTTGCACCAGCATCGGGGTCCGTTGAAAAAGATCCTGTGAAATCTCAAGTGTTGTTGCATCCTTCTGAATATAGGGACACTCAGAGGTGCTTGCATAATTGTTTTGTGATATATGAGTACCTATAATAAAAATGTCCAGTCTATTGGTATGTAGTGAAATAAAAGTAAGTGGTAGATACCTAAGTAGTGCAAACAATTTTTTTTTTACAGATATAGTATCGTTCAGCCACCAATAGTGCGACCTGTATTTCGGACTTACTTTATGCAGGTTTATCTTTTTCTTAAACATTTTGAATTTATTATTAACTTAACAAATTGAGGAACATAATCGCACCTTGCACCTATCAGTCTTAGATATTCCATTCCATTCACGCAACTGTTGTTTAGTTTGAGTCTTCAGTTTTGACTTTCATAAACTGGATCCAGTATACCTAAGTACCTACTTCTTGTACTGTCTAAGACTGAAATGGTGTCTTGGCAGTGATGGCCTAGTGGTGTGACCATCGGACTGTAAAGTAGGTCTCGAGTTCGAATCCAAGGCACGCACCTCTGACTTTTCGGATTCAAGTGCGTATTGTAGGATAATTATCACTTGCTTATCAAAAAACGGTGAAGGAAAATATCGTGAGGAAACCGGCATTCCTGAGAGATATTTCTCGACGGCATGTGAAGCCAAGTCAAAGGCCCATGGGCGGCTTTAAAACTCTGACACCAAGTTAGTCACTAACCACACCAAAAAAAGAAGATGGTGTCTTTTAAGTTTATTGACAAGATCATATTTTTTTTAATTTTTATGTATGTAGGTGGTTCGATACAATCCTGGCTCAACGTTTGGCTTCGGTGAGAATATGCGAGACCGTAGAATCGTTGCGTTGACTCCGGTCGACTGCATGCTGATGCCCAAAATGTGGCTGCTACAACGAAACACCGCCAACATCTGGTCACGTATACAACACTTCCTGGAAAAGAAGGTAAAGAATATAAAATAAGTTTTCAATCAAAATCCGACGCAGAACCAGCAGTGATTTCCTAATAAGGTTTTGTTCAACTAGGTATTAGGGTAAAATTCTGTATTTTAGATTGTGCCTGGTAAAATGATTGCTCGTATAAAATTGGACCCACACGTATCAAATTCACCGTTAGCGGACTAATCGGTGAACAATGAGCACCTACCTACTAATGTGTTCACCTTGGGGAATACATATAGACCTAGGTTTGACACTACTCTTTAGACGGACAAGTGAGTGTACTTACAGTTCACCGCATACTATTATGTTCATTTTTGCCCAACCTACTTATCTTTAGGAAGTATAGCGTGATCAATGGATTAAGTGGAATATGAGCTTTGCCGCTAAACAGCTTTGCGGTGTTGCGGCTTGGTGGCGGTTTATTACCTTTGACTCTAAAATAGACAGCATAAGTACGATGCCTCTGGTAAATACAGCAGAAGTCCATAGGTAGCGGTGACCAGATACCTACAATCAGGTGGACTACCTGCTTAGTACCTACCTAACTAACAGGTAATTTATACCTATTATTGTTTTAGATACCAACAAAGCAGCAGTTATTCCAAGATTACGTCTGCGCGCGTCGCTGGCAGGACTTCCGGGACCAGCTCGTGGGTGACGTGGTCGCGCGGTCCAACACCGTCAATTGGACTTCCTTGCACGATGTGCCCTATTCCATACGCATGGAAGAGATGCTAGACATTTGAATTGTTTATCAATGTATTTTGAACCTCGGAAATAAATTGTTGGACTTAGAATCTATTTTTTAATTTACGTTGTTGTGTTAATTGTAGTTACCTGCTTATAATGCCAGGATTGTGGAAGGTTCAGCCTATTCTTTGCCAGGAATCAAGTGAAACGAAGTGATGCCCATAATTTTGTGTTAACTAAAATAGTCTTTACTTACCTATTATTAGTTACTATACAATACAATAATTCAATACGATACAATAATCTTTATTGACATAATATGAGGTTACAGATCATATGAAGCCTTTGAATCCCAAACTAAAAAACATGTATGTCAGGAGTCCAGCGCCTTCTCCCATTTTTATTACACTACTAATTGTTAAGTAAAAAAAAAATGTAAGCAAAAAAAAAAAAAACATTTTTGATTAACTCACAAATGAACAAAAGAGAATAATAATAAAGTTTAAGGATGAGAGATGATGGAAAAGTACAAAAAAAAAAAGAAAAAGATTTCTTTATATTTAGCTAAGGTAGTGTGAAAGTGGGCGGGGTGTGTAGGATGTGCGAGTGAGTGTTGTGTATCTCATGTGTGTGTGTGTGAGTGTGATGGTGTGTTCAAATATGTTTAATTATGTGTGTTCTATCTATCTATCTTATCCCTTACTGAAGTACTTCTTCTGTTTCCTCGTAGTTAAGCGTTAGAAAATAATTTCTGACCCTCGATTGGCACTTATGAAACGAGACCGAACACAATTTTTTTTTTTTTGTTAAGATTATTGTAGAGGTGTGCCGAAAGAAAACACCTTCGGCAGAACGACAACTTACGGAATCAATAACATTGGTGATTTTGCGTTTGTTACGTAGTTTATTTGGGTCGTAACGGATAGAGACATGTTTTTTGGTAATCACGTGATAAATAAAGAGCTGCCTAACCTTAAGAACCTGACACAGTTCATAAAGTGTTCTAGTGGGGAATCTATATAGTTTAAATGACATGGTTTTGAGTAAGGATCGTTGGGATCTCTCCAGTTTAAAGATGTGTCTTACATGCGCCTCCCCATACACCAATACAATAACCAACGACAGATTGAACCAGTGCATAAGATTTTTTTAAACCCATATTACTTTTCTAACCCGTGACGAAATCATGTCCAAATGAGGTTGCCAGGTTAATTTCTTTCTTCTAAATAAATACTATAAAGTTACGATCATGCGATAAAAACTAAGAAGGCTTTAGGTGCTATTTTATTGTAGGTAAGCTCCTATTTAGATTACGGGGGCGGAGGCCCCGTTGATTCACGTGCCGTTTGATATATCCATGTCCATAAATGAAGGAATGAAGGTACTGATAGGAAATGTTGCTGATCGGTGACTGATCTAGTTATTTTGGTAAAGTGTTGAGGGAACTTCACAAAATACCTAATAGGTAATCCACCTTCACACCACGCTATGGAGCGGGATATGCTCGGGGTTTCTTTCAAGGATAAAATCAGAAATGAAATTATCCGGAAAAAAACCGGAGTTAACGACATAGCTTGCAGAGTAAGCAAACTGAAGTGGCAGTGGGCTGGCTATGTTTGTCGAAGGACCGATGGCCGGTGGAGCAGACGAGTCCTAGAGTGGAGACCGCGTACCTATCGATATTATTTGTGCTATCAGCAAGCGTAGCGTGAGACGCCCCCCAGCTAGATGGACCGACGACCTTAAGAAAGTGGCTGGGACAGACTGGATGTGGAAGGCGTTGTGGCGCAGCTTGGGAGAGGCTTATGTCCAACAGTGGACTGCGATAGGCTAGCCCTAGCCGGCTTAGATTGAGTTCCAGTTCCCTGGCAGTAAGAACAATAATTATCTACATATAATGTTTGGAACATAGATATATGGTTTATAATGAACACTAGAACCAAGCATAGGAAGCGCACGCCAAACCACAGTGATCTCAAATAGTCTACTAGATGATTAGATGTATGAATAGGTAATATCGAGGGCAACCCATTCAAGGCGTGAGCACAGGCGTGAGTCTGTCAAGGTCTGCTTTTATTTTCCAACCTAGACCTTCTAACCTGTAATAAAATGGGTGCCTCAGTACGATAAAACAGGTGTTACCTATGATAGGTCACGTTTTGGTAACCTAAGAATAGTTTATTGCTGTAAGTACCTATTTTATTGGGGTTAATTTCCATAACCTCAACAAACCTCAAGCAATAATGCGCATGCGTGCATTGGGACGCAATGATGGCGTCTCGTAACCAAGGCAACCGGTTTTGGCGGGAAGCGCCCACGCTCGCGGCTATGGCAGCTAATCCAGCGGAGACATTCATCACACGGCTTACCGCGATAACTAAACAGTCACATTCGACCGCAGTGCACCGCGACGAGCGACCGCCGCGCTATCCGACGACAGCCCCGGCTGATCGAAAATTCGCGACTGTTAACAGATCTCTAACGTAAATAAATAAACTAGCTTAGAATTTAGTACCACGAACAAAACGATTAGATTAGAGAAATATCCCAGTAGTGTCGCCTGATTAGATTCTTATTGTACGAGTACCTGCTTGTTGAAATCAGAGCAGTGAGCAGGTGAGTCAACTATTTTATTTATTTTATTTGTAAGTAGTCATAGAGGCCATACATACTCGTAGGTGTTGATCATGAAATACTTATATCTATGTCCGTGGTATAGTTAGTTAGCTACATTATTGCTCCCAGTTCAATTAACTAAATAAGTACATATTGTTCACTGGGACTAGGTGGGTCTTTTAACCTGAAGCCTTCTTCGAATTGAATTAAAATCACTCATGTTTATTTACTACGATACTTTTCTTTAAATGAATGTTGCCTACTGCGTATCGTATGTATCTTCATTTAAAAACAACAAACACGCACTTTTGTTTGAATACTTTTCAAGACCCAAGCAAAAGTAGTAGCTTAGGAATTCTTATTGCTTCACAAAATCAAAAATCAATAACGTTTATTTGCATAAAATGTAGAAGGTACAAAAGATGTTACTTACATTTAAAATTCAGTGCAAAGTGCAAACATTCCGCCATAAAATGATGTCATGCAAATATTTAATAAGTAGACAAAATAGGTAGCTTTACTACCTATGTTAGTTAGTTATTTAACATACAATAATAGACAAATTAATAAATACAAATTGGTAATTATTTTGAGTTTCTCGAGGAAAATGTATATATAATGTCCTCCAATGTATATACGTATATAAGTAGGTCCCTACCTGAAACTCTGTATTGGAAAAACCCTCCAGCGATATCCAAAAGACTATATATTGTAAGATTGGCACATACTAGCTGCAAATTAAGACTAATGATACATACAGTTATAAATAGATACCTATAGGTAAGGTGAAAGTACCTAATAGGTAAGTGGTGTGATCTATAAAGAAGATTAGACCGATACTTACTTGAGGAAATCGAAAATATCAGAGTAGAGCATACAAATAGGCTGGTATTCTATAAAAACAAAAAAACATTTTTGTAGATTTCGTCTCTTCTTTAACACACAAGTTTTTTCCCGAAAATGTTAACAATAAAACTCAGTGACGTTAACTCAATCTCCACACACTTAACTCAATTGACAGTCAGTTGATCTAATGGAATAATCTTCCTATTGTGATACAAGGCTGTACGGTGTGCAAAACATTTTAGAGCCTTCTTTAGTAAATAATGAATAGCTGAAGTAATATTTACATGTTTATAGTGTGTGTCACGCGTGCGTTTCGGTTTATTTTTCTGATGGAAAAGCTATACCAAGGATTTAGTAAAAAAAAAATATTTTGTGCGGAAAGCCAGCCTTATTTATAGTAGGTATTGGTAAAGCAACTAATAGTGTTATTTCTTATGTTGATTAAATAGGCATATTATACAACCATAATACCTACCTTGCTAAATTATAGGTACTGGTTTACGCGAGAACTGTGACGGCAGAATTACCTACGTAAGTTCTATACTCGTAGATTACCGATACGATAGTGTTACATTCGAGCATTACAAGTAGCAAGGATTTGTACTTTTGTAGTTCTTATATTACGTTAACATGATTGCTACTCGTCGTTCCGATGGTGAACACTCCGTAGGTAGGTATTATATTCCACGTAGGTATTTGCATACACATGTCAATCAGTTCACGAGTATTGTTAATTATTGGTTTGACAATGAATTACCACGTATTATCGGAGATCTGAGAACGTAACGTGACAGGACAGCGCAGCAGCCCCTTCGTGTGTCGCACAAATATTACTAGCACATACCTTATAGGTCTATTGATTCTTGAGAGACTTTGTTGTTGTCAGCTTTGGCACGCGAAATTACCTAATACTAATATCGATAGTATCAAAGGAGTCGTGTTTACCATCTTAGGCTTGATTGTAATAACGACCTTAACATTTCAACCTCACAGCAAAATGTTTCCTGATGATGTTGTAATGAAATGAATGCGCTCGTCGCGAACGAAATGGTCGATGACGGCATGCTCAGCCCCAGCCTCTACCGGACAGGTTATCGGCAAATGAGCTCAATTGAAACAACACTTGTTCTGATAAAAGGCTGTTGGATAACTGAAGCTAGACAACCGTACAACAAACATTCAATGTCAAACTAATTAATACTTACTTAGTTATTAACTTAGCGTCGATAGGCAATATGAATAACAACAAAGTAAAGGAATAACATGAATAATAAAATTGTTATTCTGAAAATAAATAACGAATTGTGGTTTGATGTACAAGGACAACCTTGAAGCGTCTCCCATTATATTTTATTTAAAAAAAAATTATCTACCTATCACGCAAGGACTGAAAAAATGGCACGAAAATAAAGCATCATAAATAAAGGTAAAGCTATGTATGAAAACAAAAAAAGCTTTCATGTAAAAGTTTGAATATTCGCGAAGGCTTCAGGGCGCAGCGGATGGCCCAGATACGATTTTATTCATTTTTCACGACGACAGTGACTCGCACGAGCTGGCACTGAATTAGCTTTTCTTTCAACCCGTGACAACTTCTGTGTACTTATGTGTTTAGGTACCTATATATAGTTGTTATTGTTACATGTATGGTGGGAATATGGTATTGGGTTTATATGATGACTACTTTTCTACATTTAGAATTGCCACAAACCACAGAAGGGACGGGTTAGGTAGTTACTTATAAAAAATATAACTGAACCAATTTGAAAATAAAAGATTTATGAAATAAAAACACGAACTATTCATAATTCTTTTTTCCTAGCGGTGCAGCGAGGTATGGAAGAAGTAAGAAAGTCGATAGAAGGTAGCAGATCTGATTATAACTACAGGCCATTGGCATTGGCGTAGCTCGCCGTCCGATTAGGACCAAGCCCGGGTCGACGGCGCGTTGTGTTCCACGCGCGCCTCAAAGAGATGTCAGCACCAACTGACGGGGTCCGTAAGGGCCAATGCCTGCCAGGGTTGCGAGTTTGTCCGAAAGGGATATCGCGGCCCCGGCACACAGGCAACGGAAGGAACACGGGTGGGTTTTAGTCAGTAAAAGTCTGACACTCCCTCTCGCTCCGCCCAGAGCGGGAGGAGTCATTTGATGATTTCCCACCCAAAAAAAAAAAAAAAAACGGCCATTGGCTTATCGACTGCCTGTATCATTAAGTATTCTATTTCCTTCGATTGATTTGTATAACTTAGGTACCTATGTGGATTCTGTAATTTTCTTGGTAAAATATATTAAGAATATCAAAATATCAGAAGAATAGTATATAATACTCTTTATTATGTACTTCTCGATCACAGAACAGATAAAAGAGGTTTTATCTGTTCTGTGTGCTCGATATACCACACTGCCATGTAAATAATGCAAAAAGGATAACCAAACTGAGTACTTAGGTACCTACAAGAGACTTTTTTAATACATTTTCAGAAAGTACCTATACTTTATTTGAAATAAGATTAAACATTTACCTAAACAGTCCATAACTTAAACTTTTTTACAGTCCGTTCAACCGATTTTGACTTATATTGCGTTGGTGGCATGACAAATGGCAGCTGCAGTTATCAGTTGGTATTTTAACCACTTTTTATAGAAGAGAAGATCAGAATCGGTTGAACGGACTGTAAAAAGGGTTTGTTAAAATATCTAATCTTATTTTAAATGGAGTATAGTTACCTACGTAGTACAGTCACGAAAATTTAAAAGCGATTTTCGCGTGGAATTACTTAATTGCAACTTTGAGATAGTCTATTATATTTTATAAAAGTAGGTTCCAAAATACTATGTTCGTAACAACATAAATAGTAAAATTACAATCAATACAGTTTTTGGCGCAGCCCTGAGGCACACACTCCCCATCAAATTTCTGCTTACATCGCACTTTACAATTTTTATTTGTTTTTTTTTAAATCTGCTTTGTATTATATTGTGTGCTATAGTCTGTGCTAAATAAATGTATTTTCTTTCTTTCTTTTCTTTTTAAGTAGGAGAAAATCACATTTAAAAAATGCTCATTATAAAATGACAGTTACAACTGTCGCAGTAAAATGGTTGAAACCGTGATATATTTATAGGGATATAGCTATTATACCTTAATATAGTTATATGAAAGCGGTTCATAACTGTCGGAGCGTCCTAATTTTGTTACTGCGACCAATTTCGACGTAGCATACTTGGTCACAGTTCGAACCTAACCTATTTTGTCGGAGTGCCCTAATGGTTATATTACTAGATCGAGCTCGTATCACAGTTATATTCCTAGAGTTACAAACCGCTTTCATATAACTATATTAAGCTGTATCCCTATAATATCCCTAGAGATACCTATAACTATATCGGCTTCGTTCATACTCATCCCTTGTTCGAACTCAGCTGGTCCATTGTACCCTTGCAGCTTGCAGCTAAAGGGAAGTTGAACTAGGGAACCCACGATATCACGGCTTCAACCGTAAATAGTGCTCGTGCTGGAAAAACTATTCCACTTTTTTGTTGAAATCAATTACGGTTCGTGTTGGTAAAAAATAAAAAAATTATGTTTCTTTTGAATAAAAAACACAATTTTGTTATTTAGCTTGACTTTCTTTAGCGTTACGTTATTGAAGTACTATGAGTTGGTACCTACCTACATTTGTTTATTTATTTATGTTTACTGGCCAACCAACAACAAATGTTACTATTTTAAATAATGTTTTACTAAAATCTAAGGTTAGTGTAACAAGTTCTTATAGGTTGGGTGGGTATGAATGTACATATAATGAAGACTAGGTAACTACTAAACTCAGTTATACACGTTTATGATAGTGTTTCCTAGTGTGCGATACGTAGGAACGTAGGAACAAAATAAATCAGTACTTAACAAACCTGTCACTCAGGCTTTAGGGTTGTGGGCGACGAATGGAGGCGTTTCAATGAGTAACCCAACTAGTTTTACCATATACATACTGCATGATGGCAATTGATTTAGCGATATCATGAATATGATCCCCATTGTTTGTTAAATGAAACTTCGAAAACATTCTACAATATTATTTATTACCCTCATTTGTATAAATATCATCTGTAAATAATAAAGCGACATTGACGATATCTTAAAATTTTGCCTTACGGAGTATTGCGTAACAACTTTCAAACGTCTGTTTTTGGATTCACAACGCTTTCGCGAGTTTTAACATTAGGTAAATGCACATTATTATTAAGTACCTGATCGATCGAGCTCTGCTCGGGTGAAAATAGATAAACATATCATCCGTATACCAACATTGTATCAGTATCACATACCCGAGGCTGTGATAATAGAGAAAACAAATTTTCTCAGATATTAGACCTAGCTAGATCGATTTTTCGCCCCCGTGATCCCCTAATGTATATATGTACAAATATTGCTCGTTTAATAGTGTAGGATGTTGTATACAACGGTAGTGTTTCTCGCAATTTTAACCTTCTATAAATAAAATATTACGTCAACCAGTAGATAACAGTATTTACGAATATTACTGTACAATAAGGCACAAGCGCTGATTAATCGATATCTTAGTAATGTAGCGAAGGACAACAATCAAGAAGATAGTTGACGTAGACTGGGTGGTTCTTATTTGTTATTTACCAACTACGGCGAAGCAAAAAGGAGGGTACTGATTTTGACCGGTATGTATATATGTATGTTCATCTTTTACCTCATAACTTCTAAACTACTCATTGTAATTTGACATATGAGGTACCTATCGTTGGAAGCGTCTTGACACAATAAAATGAATATGGCGCCCTCTAGAGGACATAAAGTAACAAACTAAAAAAAAAAACTGTTAGATTTCTACCATAGGTACCACGTGTGACTCGATATTTTATTTGTCTGTCTGTGATGTCTTCTTTATACCTTTTTAGACGACTTTTTTTTTTTTTTTTTGTTATCCTGTTCAATGAGGAGTAGTGTCTATCTGGTTTGTGCTTTAGGTCCTTTTAACTTATAAAGCCCTAATTAAACTTTAAACACACAAAGCACTGGCCCCCTGGGTGAGGTAACGATTGCCAATTATTTTCTAGGAACACCAAAGTGAATAAAGTACTTACTTATATATGTCTAATTACTTATAAGTATTAAAGAGATATCTATCTTTGTCATTTCTTACAATCATGCAGTCTAAACGAGCATGTGATAAAAATCCAAATTAGTCTTAATTTTGTAAACGGTGCGGTCATCTATTCATACAAAAAAGTTATTAAAAAAACTAAAAACACATAACAGAAAACAGAAAAATAAGCATTATAATCAATATAATTTTGTTATCGCAGGCCAGGACAAACGAATAACCTGAAATATGGTGTAACTTTGTTTGTCTTCCAGCTAGTTCTTCTGTTCCTTGTAATATAATACCAGCCTGTTACTGTCCCAGTGCAGGGCAAAGGCCTCTTCTCATACAGAGAAGGCCTCGTGCCTTCACTGTATGAGATTGATGACATTGATCACCACGCTTGCTCAAGACGGGTTGGCGATTTCAGACTTATATTAACTATAAGTCCAGGTTTTCCTCACGATCCGATGTTTTCCTTCACCGATGTCGGTAATGTCCAAGATAAACTCAGAAAGTACATATGAATTGAAAAAGTCACATTGGTACTTGCCCGGATTTGAGCCCACAACTTCCTGCATGAGATGCGAGGCCATAACCACTGGGCCATCACTACATTCTGTTCCTTAATCTACCTAGGTATATGATGAGATTTGGTTGGAATCTAAATTAGAAATGCTTGGAAATCCATACTTGCTACGAATTATTATAAATCATAAAGTAACTGTATATCCGTCTGTTACCTTTTATATCTTTATGAAATTTGACAGTTGGGTAGCCTGGGACTTGGAGAAGCACATACATAGGCTACTTTTCATCCTGGATGTTTGTATTAAAAAAATACACTTATACGAATTCACGGGCAACAGAGAAATGAAAATAGAGACAAGGTGTACCTAGGCACAGTACCTAGTTGCTTCATTTTCATTATAATAAATCAATACTTTTCACGCAGCGAATAGGTAGTACCTAGATAATTTATAAAGGAATTTATCATTACCCTATGGATTATCTAAAGGCCACTTATGTATTACCTACAGCAAAAGATCCGGTCGTTACATATGTAGGCCCAACACGACATGGGACTGACACACATTCTAACTTATGTCACGTAAGCTGTAAAAGGAGTAACAACTTTCTACGATACCTAGATTTTTGCGAAACGGCATATCCATCCACACGAAGTGAAATATATTATGTGGGACGAACTTTTTTCTACATTTGTTTTAATTTCTCATTCAAGTTGTTCCTGTGTTGTTTGTCATCTGTATTTTGGTGTGATGGTATTAATAGAACATAATTTTCGTCAGGATTCATAACGACTCTTTAATTGGTCTGACATTTCGGTGTTGGTGAGTTTTATAGTGACTTTCAAACTTAAATGTTATAAATTCATTGTTGTTAACTGCCGTCTGCCGTGTGGATATACAATGTGTGTGAGATTTGCAAATCAATTGCAGACACAAACCACACGGTTTGTGTCTGCAATTGATTTGCAAATCTTCGTGGCGATTGTAGTTTCGCTCCTTTCTCTCATGTATGTATGTTAATAAAGTATACCTATTCTACTCAATGTACTTAAGTAGTGTGTTTAATGGATTACTTGAGAAGGCTCAAGTTTAGCAGAGGACTTTATGTTAATTTGAGTAATGTTTCCAACGTTATAGGTTTTTTTAGGGTTCCGTACCCCAAAGGAAAAAACGGAACCCCTATATTATTGGATCACTCCTATCACTTCGTTGTCCGTCCGTCCGTCCGTCTGTCGGTCAAACAAGACCCTTTTTCTCAGGAACGCGTGGAAGATCGTCAAGTTGAAATTAATATCAAATACGGTCTACGTTCCCCTGAACTCTAAAAAAATCAAGCTTCTAAGTCAACGCAATAAAAAATACGGCCTTTTATGTGACATATTTTGATACTCGCAAATAAATCAATACTTCCCGTTAACTAGAATCATGAAACTTGGCAAGAAGCAAGGTCCCACAGCACAACTTAAGCTTCGTGCAGACTAGCGCAACGCGACAGCGAGACGTGACACCGGTTATTGTTATACCGTGAAGTTTTCTTAGATTGTATTGTTCGAATCGCGTCGCGTCATCGCTTCGTGCTAGTCTGCACGAGGCCTAATGGAAAATGTCCGAAAATCGTTAATTTGTAGTTTTATCACATAAAAAATATTATTTTGCGATTACAAAATTGCATTTGCAGTTGGAGAATTTCTTTCAATCTCACATGATAAAAAATATATTAAAATATCCATTTATATATTAACGGTCTCTTATCGCCAAAGCCTCTAGAAGACTCAAATACCCGTCTGTTCCTGTCTAGATTATGAAGAACCTTATGTGGTAATCCACATGTGATCCACATAATGTGAAGTTTGCTGATAAAATTGTTGCCTAAATGGCCGAATTAGAAGCATGACGCCATCTCGTCTCGTGAGATACATAGGTGTTAACAAATACATTGAAAAGCGTTTGTTAAAAATATTATAAAAGACAACCTCATTAGAAAAACATTAGGTAATGTGTCAAATTTTGACATATCAACTTATTTGCAATTTCATAATTACTATATTATTTTGTTGGGAATTGAATAATCAGATTTTACATATTTATTTATATCGTGATATATAAATCAAAATTATACTTTCGTACACGTATTTAAAATATTCATTAATTATTTTTACCGTGTTGTCGTGAAGTTTTAAGAAATGAGTAAACTAGTGAGTCAAACGCCTCAGTCAACCTCTGTGAATCCAGTAAGCAGCATTTATGTATTCACTTGTATTAGCAAATATACATGAGGCACTTAAGGTTCATTCCCACCGTCAGGCCAAAGGTAGTTCGGTTGGAGGAACACCGAGTGGTTTTAGTCTGTACGTGTTTGAAGGCCCCTCTGCCCATCCCAGATCGGGCGTGGGGCATTTTTAGGAAAACCTTAAGTCAGTATCATATTAGGTACTTTGCAACAAGTGTAATTGCCCGGAGATCCAAAGGTTCATGTAATGTAACTATTGGTTCACTAATGTTTCACCAAAACACCATTGACAAATTTTTACTTTACAACCAACGTTTCGTATACTATTTATTTCACAAACAACTTATTCTGCAAATGTTTTTTTTTATAAACACTCGCTTTACAAACATTCATTTAGTAAATGCTTCTCTTTACAAATGTTTCGCATGATATTTAATAATTTAAAAAAATTTCATTTAATATTTAGATTCTTTTGGAAAAATCACGTTTAGGTACTAAATATCATTTTATAATAATTTTTCTAAACCAGTCACAAAGTGATCATGGTTGCAATTTCCATTTGGGTCGTTGAATAATTTACAAGCAAGTACTGAAGTTCTTTAAGCATATTAAAGTCTTTTTTTATATATATTCTAGTCGTTTTAGGCTCGTGCGTAGGAGGTCGCAGTTCTAACCTAACCCTTTTCGCGAGTTATAATAATTAACCTAATCTAACTAGTTCGGTTCCGGGTAGCCTACTAAAATATTAATTTTAGTTCTGTTAGCACAAGTCGTGAACTGGCTTTTAATTTTAATTTAAATAATTTTTGTTAATTTATAAATTAATATTACCCTTTTGCCTATTTAATGAGTTAAATTTTTTGGAAATTGCGTAATGCAATATGTCAAACGTTTTTATTCCAAACATTGTTTTATGAGATAACGTGAATAAAAAATGAATAGTTTGTCAAATAATACGTTAATAAAAAAAAGTATAATGGATGATTATTTTCTTAAGTGAATTATTTAGCAAACTTGTTGCTGTATACGCAAATAACAAATCATGTTTTTGCCAATCATTACTTGTCAAGTGAAAATTTGTAAATTATTTTTTGGTGAAATGACTGGTCACCGTAACTATTACATACCTACACCTTTGGATGTCCGGGCCATTGCACCTGTTGCTAGTATATAATATGATACTATGGTTTTCCTAAATTGGTTTTTTGAATACAGCTTTTCATAGAGAGGTAGAGGTACATACACACCTGTTATTCCGTAACATGATCAAGCTTCTGAATGAAATTACTGCTGTCAGAGCTATTAATAAAATTGTGATTGACCAACAAAAACAAAACAACAAGGTGATCAATTAAAATTGAACAGCAAAAAAAGTGTAAAAGCATAATTATATTCTTTGAGGCATGAAACTATACCCTGTGTAATTGTGATGCTATTCGTTTTCCTATCGTAATAATGAACGATATTTTAGGGGTATAGTAGAACTCTAAGGCGTGTACGCACTGCGTCATCGGTATCGAGGACTATCTACCCGTGCGAGGGCCCGATGGGCGTTCGGCAGAACCCGTGGACTCCCACTACCCGCCGAGGACCCATAGCTGCTGAGGCGTCTAGTCCCGGACCTGCAGTCGTATCCCTCCCCACTCTTATAGGTAAAAAAATACGCAATACGCATGGCTTCGTAGCATTGTATGTACACCTGTAGCGTAGTTTTCTGCACGGAAATGCCATTTGATCGTAAATCACGTTTTGGGTAGAATAGTTAATGTAGTTCCGCCAAAGACGTTTGTATAAAATAGTTGCTATATTTCATTTCTAAATTTTAATAAATGACAGCAGTTAAATATATTTATTGATAGTTTAATGGAAGATACCACGTGAATTAATAAACATATTCATATGACGAACCACATGAAATTATAATGAGGTAAACTATTCTTCAACAACACCGCCGTTTTGTTCAAATATGTATCCAAAATAATAAAGTGGTGGAAATTCCAGTATTTTCATATGTAAACAGGGATTGTTTCAAATGTAACGTGAAATTCCATAATTTTGTTCAAATACTTAATAATATGTGGTGTTTGCGTGGCTGTGTACATAATGCATAGTGTCGGTATGGTCATTTCTTTCTTCGACCGGTATTGTTCACGTCTCGTGCGCTCGCGCTTACGTCACCCATCCCACTCCAATAGAGGTTGTGTTTTGAGTTGTGAGATTATCGCCTGCGCACCGCAACAACCGGCCTTGCTCGTCCGCGCTGTTGATATACATACAAAGTGAGATCATACTTATAATGTTATTCGCCAAATAACTTCGCACATTTATTTATAGTTTTATTAGTAAGTAAACTAGTTGGATTGAAATTGTGTATAGCACTTGGATTCATAATAAATGTAAGTAGGTACCTACTTTAGGATTTTTCATAATCTAAGCACATACTCGTACATTTCATTCGCACTTTCATAATATAACAATGAGACGTGTTGACAATCACTTATTGTTATATTAAGCAATTGCTTCTTAGCAAGAGTTTTAAAAGCATTTCTATGAAATCTCATCGTCACATTAGTAAATAAGTGGAATGGTAAAAGCGTGGGCTGTGGACGAAAACATCGACCTCGTCCAAGGTGAGCTCTATCAGTGCGTGTGCTACACAATATGGTGTGACATTGACCAAACCACTCGTTAATACCTATTATGTTATACATCATGTATTCTGAAAAATTGTCTTGTTTCTATACCTAAATCTATATGTAAAAAGAAAATGTTGCAAGCGTTTATTATTATTAGTAATAACGTAAATTAATACAATATGGATAAGAGAGAGTTTATCTACTTATAAGTTTTGACACGTTTTATCAATGTCATTCAAGTTCATTCAAGTCACAAAGACAGTCCATTACTAAATTCACCAACAAGTCACAGAACAACGAAAGTATGTCTTTCAATAAGTCGAAATGTATGTAGAAATCTCCTGTATAGGTATTTGTAAAGTTCAACACCGGTTTCACGAGCGTTTGCCCATGCGCCAACCCTGTCTTTCAAAATGGTTAAAGCAGAAGAAGCCTCCTTTAAATATTGTTTAAAAAAACAAACATTTTGTGACGTATAAGGAAGGTACCAACTATGGATACAGTGATGCGCTACATCTCCTCTCCTCCGGGCATTTGATAACTTACCTAAAGTATAGTTGTTCAGTTTGTTTTCTGAGTTGTAAAGGTTTGATAGCTCTATGGCCCCAAATGCTACCAGTTAACCTTGTGATCGATTTGGTCATGGTTTATTGGCCCGGATGAACAAGTGAACACCCTGCTGTTACCAAAGTGGAGCCAGGACTTATAAAAATGGAAACGCTTTGACATAGAAGTTAGTCTTTATTGTCGAATAGAATTCGACTCATTTTATTCTATTATAGATAGAAAGTTGTATTGAATCATGCCCATAAAAAAGTCAGACTTGTTGAATCTTTCATTTTTGGTGGTTTCTAATTTCTGGTGTTCTATACAGGAAAACCACCGCAAGAATCTCGCAGACCTCGGGCCCCAGCTTTCACGTTCGGGCACAAGCTTGATCCACCTGGCTCCAGCACCTCTAGGGCTGGCCCTGGACCCGCTACGTACAACACAGAAGGAATGACAGCTAAAGGTGAGTTATCTACAAATATTATATAGGTACTAGCTTCTGTCCGCGACTTTGTTCGCGTGGAAGTCGATAAAATACAGCCCATATTACTCGCTGATAATGTAGCTTTCTATTGGTGAAATAATTTTTAAAATTGGTTAAGTAGTTTTTGATTTATCCATTGCTAGCGTCCGCCAGCGGCTTCGCTCGCGTAATTTCTTTATAAATTATAACTTATGTTACTCAGTGATAATATAGCATTCTCCTGTTAAAAGATTTTTTTAAATCGTTCGAGCAGTTTTTGAGTTTATTAATTACAAACAAATATACAAGCAATTAAATCTTTTCTCTTTATAATATTAATTCATTTAGATAAACAAACAAACAAACAAACAAACAATCAAATCTTTTTTCTTTTTTATAAAATATATATATTAGTTTAGATGTGAAAGTGTTTTTGTTAGTTGGTCCTCCTTCACTCAACAACAACAGATCGATGTGATTTCTGGCATAGATATAGTTTATGGGCCTGAGAAAGACCTATGCAAACTTTCTCTCCCGGAAAAATGCACGGTTCCTGTGAGAATTTCCATGCGGGTGACACCGCTTGCCTCATTTATAAGACAACATCTTTCTCCACAAAAGAGAAATCTGTCGTCAATTGTGCCAGTTTAAGTGAATCGATGGCATCAAACCCATAAATGAGTCGCGTGCTCAGAGGACATTTTGCCAAAACTACTTCCCAAATCGCTTGCCTACGACAGTCACATGATTTGGGCGTCAAAGCGGTCGTTTTCAGTGCCTATAAAAGCCGGCTGATATTGTTTTGGATAGTCATTATAACTTAACGAAACTATCAGCACATCTAATATAACTTTAGTTCCTATTTTAGTTTTATATCATAACATGAAGGTCTTGGTCAAAGGTTGACCGCTTGATTGAGAATATATTGATTTTAAATGGCTGGCCTCGCCCACTCTTGGCAAATACCATGTAGCTAGTAGAGCACATCCCGCTGACAACTGCAGCGTATGGAACAATCGAATTTACGTGTTCTTGGCTTATATAATAGAATCGTGGGTAGCCGTCAGCAATTGTCGTTTACTGGATAATTGCTTGGGTTGCTTATGCTCGAGCAAAACCGTTTATCTTTCTATAGGCAATTATACAGTCTAGCGCCCACGAATTGTACGCAGTATTTAGTCTGTTTGTCTTAAGTCGATCATTAACAATCTTGTTTGTTTTTTACATCGTGTAAGTACAAGATGTTAGTAAGGAGCATATCATGAGCATTGTGCAGGACTGAAAACAGAATTAGCTCTTTAAAATTGTCTTGTGGATTGTCTGAAATAAATATTTCTTCCAGAACACCTTTAGGAGTTATAATATCGTGATTCATGCTGCGACAAATAATTTGTAAGTGGGTCATGACTGCAGTCTGATTTACATAAAGCGATGTCGTCTGCAGTGGTATTTTATACCTGTTTACTTAGGCACTTAAAATATTTAAAGTACTTACGTGATTATTTTCATTTTCCTCATTGTGTGTGTCTACTGCATATATCCTTTCTTATATTTATCCATTGTGGCAAGGTTTTTTGAGCTGAAAAACGAACAGTAGGTATGTATGTTATTAAAAAAAACCTCATGCAAAGTTAAACTCGGGGCACAGATTTTTTTCCAATAGGCACAGCCGGGTTCCATTCTGACTCGACATATTCATTGTCATCGAATTAAACTTGCTATTTACAATGTCATTGAAGAAAAACACTACGTGTAGGCGGCAAATAAATATTCCTGTTCCTATCTATTCATGTGATTATTGCGCACAATCTATTTCCTTCAATTAGTACCAATAAACTTGTTGATAGTTAATTTCGCTAACATCTAGCCTAATTGGCAGAAATATTAACGATAATCGTAGACAATATTTATAATTAAAAATAAAAACAACGTTGATCGAATCAAGAAAGAATATGTCATATGTAGATATATCTTAGTCGTTTATGTTCTTAATTGGACAATTACTGTGGCATTGGATGATCGAACAGTTGCTAAGTTTCTCCGGCTGCTGCATTTGGCCGATGTCTCCAAATAAGTCCGTATGTGCGAAGGTGATCGGCTGTCGGTGAGTCAGAGCCGTGTAGGTGCCGGTCGGACCCCCACAGTGTCGGCTCCATACAGGCTCAGTCGCGCATCCAACTCGCTTCACTCGCCACTACACCGTACCTAGGGCTTGTTCAAACAAGTTGTGTTTAGGCTATCAGTGCTAGAAGGATCTCGAGTGCAGTGTTTCAGTTACGACTTGAGCGGGAGGATTTATTTGGTAAATTATTTTATTTATAATATATCTTGTTATTGTAATTAACTTGTGTTATGTCCTCAATTGAAAGCCATAGGTGTACAATATTTCCTATTAGGTTAATAGGTACCTACTTAAAGGCCAAAGTAAATTTTAGTTTGAATGGTTGGGCATTAAAATATGAGAAATGTTGAGTTAATATTTATAGCAATGAATTAAGTTGCTTTTGCTGTACGCCAAGTATGATTTATTATCTTACAAGAAAGTTTAACATGTTCAAATAAGACCTTAGTACAAATAAATCTACCTATACGAATATTAAATAACATTGGAAGATTTGCTTTTAGATTTGACAGTGAAAATGAATATGCAATGTCGATTTTAAAATTAAGTTAAAGTTAATCCTGCAAATAATAACATGAAATAAATTAATATAGGTACTTACCCATGCAACTGAATAGTTATTACGACTTGAATACTTCCAAATACAGGGTTAATACAAGTTTACTTGAGGCGTTCGTGCAATACTGCAACCGTAAAAGTTGAATTAAATTCTGCATAGGGATTTACTGAAAGACTTGCGTGCGTACAAAATAGAACTGCTAGATTGTTCTACGTCGGAATAAATGTGTGTTTCTTATACCGTGTCACAGTGAGGTCAAATCAATATGTAGGGGAAGTAGATAGCCCTAACTAAAGAATATGAAAAACATTTAGAGTAAGCGGAAAAAAACTGCCAATTTCCTTGCACTTCTAAAAGTGAACTGAAAGACAAAGACCAATGAATGACCTACCCATCAGTGCTGTTGTCGTCTCAATATGTATCGTAACTATATATATGTTAAATTAAAATATAATTATAATATAATATAATATAATGTAATAATATTATAAATGCGAAAGTGAGTTTGTTTGTTTATTTATTTGTTACGCTTTCACGCTAAAACGGCTAAGCAGATTTGGATGACCTGAATTAGGACATAGGCTAATTTTTATCCCGACATTCCTACGGGATCGAGACTTATGTGGGTGAAACCGCAGAGCGCAGCTAGTAAAATAATATAGGTGTCAATTTCAAAGACGTAAAACACATAAGACGTAGTCACAGACATTGAACATATCTTATATCATAACAATACTTACATACAATCAACCGCACGTCCATGGTAACAATTCGACAGCGATTAGCTAGTAGCCATAAGGGCGTTTTTCGTATTTCGAGTGTTAACACTGACGCACGGTTGGGCGTACAATATCTCCTGCTTGACCGAACAAGCAGGGCGGTCTGGTGCGCCGGCGGCGTCTCTTCACGGTCGCTGGCCGCCGCCGCGAGTTGCGGCGACTCCGGCGCCGTGCGACTATGAGCCCATCAAGTCAGTCCGGGCCGTGTACGACCACGCTCCGGCTTTCTCCATCGGCCTGCGAGTGAACCCCCCACAGCCCAGCGGCAAAACGCCAGGTTTCTTCACGACCTTTTCGTAGCATCTGGCTTTGGTCATGTCATGTAGTTCAACTTGAATTCAATCGTTAATCATGCTGTATTACGTAGCTGTAGGTGAGAATAGCATATCCGATATTCAGCTGTAAACATACCTACATACATTTTCTAATATTTATGTTTTACGCTTACTTTTATTTGGTAAGTGCTCTGTGCTCTCAGCCTTTGGTCAAGTAGTTCAGCTTGGAATCAATCTTAAATCTTGAAACATACTGTATTTGTAACTGTAGGACAGAGTAGCATGCACGTAACGTGTAGACTTTTAGCTGTAAGTATACCTGCATACATTGTCTAGTATTTATGTTCTACGCTTACTTATGTCTTTGGTATTGTGCTCTCATGTAGTTTAACTTTAAAGTGCCAAAGATACGCTGATGCTTTCATGTAGCTTTGATCATGCTGTACTGCGTAGCTGCACTTAGTCAGAATAAGCAGCATGATTTGCAAATCTCTTGTGGACTTACAGTTGTAAATATACTCGTATGTTCAAATATTTTATTTTTTCATTACAATACACGGCATCTTATAAATTATGTTCTGCACTTACATATTTTTATAGCTTCAGTTTTTTGTTCCATGTTGCGTTGTCTGATCCTAAGGACCTACTGCATCAAGTGCACTAAACTCTTAAATTGTTTAGTTTGTAGTTCTTTGTTTTGAACCTTTCAGTCTTTTGTTTTTATTACGTCATTATTGTGATAAGAGACTGCTGCTCATCAAGGTCGTCATCTAGCTTTCCCGAGATTCATTTACTCGTATGTATGTAGCTGCGTCGTTTCATCGTTTGATCCCTGATGTCATTTTTATTTTTTGTTCTATCGTTGTTTTTGTGACACATTATTTTGTTACGCTATGATTTATTACTCTGCTTTGTAATGTTAGCATTATTCACGCGATATGTGGTAAACTACATTTTATGTAGGTATTTATGGTACCCGTTCAAACCTACAGTAGGTATTGAATAGGATACTTACTTGGGTTATATATTAACGTTCGATCATATAATTTTCAGCGCCGAATACATATTCCATGCCCCCTGTGCTTGGAGAAGCAAAGGAGGGTGGTAAACGCGCAGCACCAGCGTTCAGCATCACGGGCCGTGGCAAGACGTTGGAGTCCAAGCTCCCATTGCCGGGACCTGGCACCTACACCACCGACAAAGCTGCCGCAGTACTCACCAAACGGCCTCCTGCGTACACCATCGCGCCAAGGCGAGAGACGAAACCACCGACAGCCATCGTGCCCGGACCCGGAGTATATTGCCCCGAAAAGGTAATAAAAAAGTTTAATTGTTCGTAATTCATGGTATAATAACAAATCGACGTTGATGTCATCTATGAACTCATAATTACTATCCTTGGATATTAGTAAAAAGCTTTAAAAGATGACACTTATATCATGAAAAATAACCGTCTGACCAATGTGTAGGTTTTTGATGTCGTCCCGTGTCTTTATTTTATTGCTTACATTAATCATTGTCTGTGCCTCTGTGAAATAGTCCGAGTCGAGGCGAGGCGGATGATGTCAGCGCGCTCGTGAATTTTGTGCATAAATTAATGTCAGAATTGAATGCTTCCTAAATTCTCTCCACGCGGAAGTTTACTTCGGTGCCGGTAATAACGCCCGCACAGAGGGGTTGAATTGCTAGTGGGCGCGTATTTGCAACTAACAATAAAATTCGACAACATCAACCTTCCGCCTAATATCGACTTTGACTAATGCTTTTAACAAGCGATACATTATTATTATACCTCAGAGCATTTGAACTGGAGACAGATTGGCAACCTGTGTTCATCTCTCGACAATATCATTATAAGAGTTTTCGTGGAACATTTATTTACCAATACTGTCTGTTGTCTTCCGGGTCCTGTTTAAATGCTCTGAGACTGTCTGTCCCTTCTTACATCATGACATGTACTAACATTGGGGTGGGTGCAGGTGTGCGTGAACCTGCCGTGGGCGCCGGCGCACACGTTCGGCATCCGGCACTCGCAGTACGCGGGGCAAGCCACCCTCCATCCCGCGCCAGAAGAGATCGCTGCCATCTAACCGACATTTGTCTGTAACAAGATTTACTCATCCACCTCATTCACCGCCATGCTTTGTGGGAGCTGAGAACTTTCCATCGTCGTAATAATGATTTATTTTGTGATGTATATAAAATTGTGTATTAAATATTCTTCTAAAAATCATTTTAACAATAAAATTATGTATTATCAGAAAACTAAACTTTTGAGTTAACCTACTTACAACAAATGTGTTGTCTGATTACAAAACGCATAGGCATGATGGCCACAGTTTAGAGGTTAGAGATCATATTTAACATATTATTTGCATGTTGTCGCTGCTTCTACTGATCTGCTATTAACCAGGTACTTGTTTTTTTTAATACTGTATAATTATGTAGAATTGTAGATGTTTTATCATTCGGTTGCATAGTGTTAAATAGTTTCCTAACATACTACTAAATCTTACTAATAATGATTTCTGTAATTTCAGGGTAATAGAACTGTGCGCGATAAAACCGTAAGAAATACCTTTTCAAGAAAAATGAAGTTAGAAACGGCTGAACAAGTTCCTGCTCCTAACGCTTACAGCCCCGAAAAGGCAGATAGAATGCTTAGAGAAAAATCACCCGCATTCTCATTCGGAACAAAAACCGAAATGATTAAAAAACAGAATGCACCTGCTCCAAACATGTATTCACCAGAAAAATCTTTGAATTCGCTTAAACATGGGCCTAAATATACTTTGGCTGGTAAAGGTGTAGCTGAAAAGCATGACGTAACTCCCGGTCCAAACTACTATAGCCCTCAAAAGGCTGATAAAATATTGCACGAAAGTTCCCCTTCATATACGATGCGTTCGAAAGAAGTAGTCGAGAAATTTGAACAAACACCAGCTCCGAACGTCTATGCTCCTGAAAAGTCTATGCATATGTTGAATGGTGGACCTAAGTATACTATCTTAGGCAAAGGAGTATGTTCTAAGCTAGCAGAAACTCCAGCTCCCAATAGCTACAGCCCCGAGAAGGCTGACAAAGTCCTTCATGAGAGCTCACCGGCTTATACATTCAGGATTAAGGATCAAACCGTTCTGAGGAGTGAGTCACCAGCACCTAATGTTTACGCTCCTGAAAAATCGATGCATATGTTGGACGGAACCCCTAAATATACTATGAGCGGTAAAGGCCACTGTGATAAAATTGATAATACTCCAGCTCCCAATGCTTATTGTCCGGATAAAGCTGATAAAATGATGCACGAGTCATCACCAGCTTATTCGTTCAGAGTAAAAGATCAAGTTATGAAAACTGACTACACACCAGCACCTAACATGTATGCACCAGAGAACTCTGTGCAAATGTATCATAGTTCACCGCAATTCAGCATGGCGGGAAAGGGTCAGACTCTAAAAACAGATTATGTCCCAGCACCCAATGCGTACAGTCTAGATAAGGCTGATAAACTTCTACACGAGTCATCACCCTCGTACACTTTCAGAACGAAAACTGCTACGGATAAGCCAAGTGATACACCAGCGCCGAATAATTACGACCCACACTTATTAGATGGCACGCCTAAATTTAGTATGTACGGCAAAGGCCACGATGCCAAACCATCAGACACACCTGGGCCCGGCGTTTATGACCCACATTATATCGATGGAACACCTAAATATACTATTGCTGGAAGACATCTCGCAATGAAACCGTCTGAAGTGCCAGCCCCTAACGCATACGACCCTCACTTGCCTGATGGTACTCCAAAATTCACTTTAGCTGGTAGAGGACATGATGGGAAGCCATCTGATACACCTGGGCCGAATTGCTATGACCCTCATTTACCTGATAATTCACCGAGGTATACGATTTCTGGGAAAGGACATGATGGCAAGCCTTCTGATACGCCTGGTCCAAATTTTTACGATCCACACTTACCTTCCAATACCCCTAAATTTACTATGTCAGGCAAAGGGCCAGATGCTAAGATTTCTGATTCTCCTGCACCTAATAAATACGATCCCCATATTTTAAATGGCACACCACAATTCACGATGGCTGGTAAAGGGCAACCCGGAAAGGTTGATAACTATCCAGGTCCAAACGCATACCACCCGGAGAAAGGTGATAAAGTTTTGCTGGAGAGTTCCCCAGCATATTCATTTAGAATTAAACATCCATTTCATAAACCAGAAGATACACCCGGCCCTAACACGTACGATCCCAGCAAGTATGACTACATGTTAGATGGCGCGCCGAAATACAGTTTTGGGTCAAAAGGTCCAGCTGATAAACAATCAAACTATCCCGCTCCTAATGCTTATAATCCAGAAAAAGGCGACGGAATAACACATGAACATATGCCATCTTATTCGTTCCGACCGAAAATAGATGCGGCTAAAATATTTAATACACCTGGTCCGAATGCTTATAATCCTGAAAAAGGCGATGACGTAACTCATCACCATTCTCCTGCCCACTCCTTAGCCCCAAGAGGCAAAGACGTTAAAATCAACAACTATCCCGCTTGTAACGCATACAATCCAGAAAAAGGTGATGGAATGACACATGAACATGCACCTTCTTATTCGTTCCGACAAAAAATAGATGCGGCAAAAATATTTAATACACCTGGTCCGAATGCTTATAATCCTGAAAAAGGCGATGACGTAACTCATCACCATTCTCCTGCCCACTCCTTAGCCCCAAGAGGCAAAGACGTTAAAATCAACAACTATCCAGCTTGTAACGCATACAATCCAGAAAAAGGTGATGGAATGACACATGAACATGCACCATCTTATTCGTTCCGACAAAAAATTGATGCGGCTAAAATATTTAATACACCAGGTCCGAGTGCTTATAACCCCGAAAAAGCCGATAACGTTACTCATCACCACTATCCTTCCCACTCGTTTTCCCCTAAAGGCAAAGACGTGAAAATCAACAACTATCCCGCTTGTAACGCTTACAATCCGGAAAAAGGAGATGGAATGACACATGAACATGCACCATCTTATTCGTTCCGACAAAAAATTGATGCGGCTAAAATATTTAATACACCAGGTCCGAGTGCTTATAACCCCGAAAAAGCCGATAACGTTATTCATCACCACTATCCTTCTCATTCCTTTACCCCAAGAGGCAAGGAAGATAAAATAAATGATACACCCGGTCCTAACGTTTACAATCCAGAGAAAGCTGATAGGATTCTATTAGACAGTGCACCTCGATACTCGTTCAGGATAAAGACCAATCCTCACAAGCCGGAGGTTGTTCCTGCACCGAACAGCTACAATCCCGATAAAGCTGATAAAGTGTTGCTGCATTCTGCTCCTCAATACACGTTCAGGATCAAAACCGACAGCGTGAAAGCCGCTGACACTCCAGGTAAATATATATTTTTTTGCATTGACACTGTCATTGTTTCTAAATTCAGGATTACTATATTTCTTCATAAATATATTCTAGCTCCAAATTCCTACAATATCCCAACGCCCGTCGAAACTCCGTTGTATACTATTTCGGGTAGACATAAAGAACCAATCGACGAGCGGCTGAAGGTGCCAGCTCCAGGGACTTACAACCCTGAGAAGAGCTACAAGTTTATGTTGACTTACTCTCCACAGCATACTTTCGGTATCAAAATACATACAAATAAATTCGCTGAAACCCCTGGTGAGTTATAGTTTCGCAGGCAGTAGTGGTGTTACTAATCACAGTAACAAAGCATGGCGGAATAAGAACTAATAAACAATTGAATTTCATCTAGAAATTAACAACATTTTACAGTGGGTTTAACACATAATACTATATAATAGGAATAGACGAATAGGTCAAACGATTAATCTTAACAAGAGGACTTGGAATGCTGGCAATACAAATGTTTAGTAATGTAATATTTTAATGTTTTTGCTTCTAATTTCAGCTCCGAATACGTACCGCATCCCGTCCGTATTGGATACCCCGGTGTACACGATGTCGGGACGTCACAAGGTGCCTGTGGACGACCGCACGCGAGTGCCCGCGCCTGGCACCTACTCACCCGAAAAGGTAAATTAACTATCATTATTGGGATAAATACTTTTAATTTACAAGTTTGACTTATATTGCAAGTCGAAATCCTTTCATCGTCATGTCTGTCTGCAAATAGAACAGCTAGCATGCTATTTTACCATTATTCAACTTAAAAAAGATAAAATCTTTTTTCTCATTTTTAATTTATTATTAAGTGTTACTTGCCTGAAGCACAGGTTCAACCTAGTTTAGGCAAATAAGCTCTATTTTAATTGTTAAGGTATTTATTGTAAATGTGCCCCTTATATACTTAAACGACTATTATTAATATTTTTGAAGCTATTGTCAGTTTCTGTAGATATTTTGAAAAAAATATTATTGAACCATCTACCAAAGTCCAAGCACGTTTATTGATATATGGAAACAAAATATGTTTATGAATTATAAACAAGTACTTTTCAAGAATCATATTATTATTATGTATAACATTGTGGTTACAGGTGCAGATCAACAAAACGCCGCAAATAACCTTCGGAATCAAACACTCGCCTATGTTAGGACAGCTGAGACCATTAGAGCCGCAACGCCCAGCTGAGAGGACAACCCCAAAGTCCACCGATAATACGAGGGAAGTCACTCAAGTCCAAAGGACTGTTATCAAACAGAATAGGGACCAAATTGAAGATAACAGGAATGATAATCTGCAAAATATTGTAGAATCAAACGAGACTAATGAAATCTACGACACTCGTGCACATGTGACTCAAGTGAGACACGACAGTGAGGTCAGAAGCACGACAGTATCACCCGAACCAGTTCAGCACCGAGAAACTTTAACGCAAGACATCGTGTGGGTTCCTGAGAAGCCTATCCGCCGCGGTTCTTACACTATCGATACGTCGGACGGAAACGCATATTCTGAGCACTACCAGAACAGTGAGATAATTCCTGTTGAAAATGGAGTCATAAGGACCGCGGAACAGGGAGAAAGAGGAGGTAGGTGCACTGAGGAAAGGAGTAACGAAGTAATTAGAAGGGAAGGTTTCCAACAGAATGTTGAAAGGAATGTGAAGAATGCGAGTGCTCATGAGAAGAAACAGGCAGCGTCTGAAGAAGTGCGATCTAACACTGATGTCCAAAAACTTGCCAATGGTGGAGTTTCTAAGACAACGACCACAACTACTATTAGGAAGGTGGGGACCGCGGCAAGAACCGCTAACGAATCCACTGCAGTGACCCGCACCGCCACAGTGGTGACGTCACGCGATGTTGGCGTCAAGTAACTTGAGCCAGAGGCCCATTTAGCTGTAGTAATGATCCTACCAACATAACCTATTAAATAATTTACAATATTTTTTAATGATTAACCATTGTTAGTCGCTTTGGTCTTTTTACGATTATGAAAGCTTTATTCTACTCTTAATGCCAGCTATTTATTAATTTATTTACCTACAATGTTTCTGATCCGTCTTTCTATGAACATGATAGAAAAACGATATCTCTTGATTTACAATTATTTTACTCGTTTCTTTATAACGCTATTGAAATTTGATTATAAGTAAAATGTTTTTTGACAATTAACATTAAGAACTAATATTGTTATACATACCATGAAAATATTATTAATAAAGTTTTTATTACATATAATGTTTCTTATTTTTGTATTCAACAAGGGGCTTTTTTTTTTTTGGAAACCTATTCCAGTGTTCCAAGTAGATTTTTTGTGGGACTGGACAACTTGACTAAAATATGCTTGTTTACAAGAGTTTAAATCATTAGTTGCGAACAGCAACATTTTCGAGAATTACATGAATGACCTGAGAAACGATAGACAGGACACCACCGGTACTGATAATTTGCATGTTGTTGTGCAAGTACCTACATCATTAAAATAAAGTTGCAATCACAAAAAAAAGCTTTGTTACAATGTTTCTGAGAATAACTTACAAAACAAGCGGTAACAATAATATTTTTTATATTACTATGTAGGTAATTATTTATATTACTTTATCGCTCCAAAATATTTACATTGTGTATTGTTATTTTTTTTTATCTTATACACGTAATCATGGCGGATGTGTGGCCACGGTCGTACTCGCTCCGTAACGGAAACTTTATGAATGTAGTACTGGATAAGTGTACAGTGAACCGAACTATGCGCCCACGCAGCTCACAGTAACAATAGTGACAACTGACAACAGCACGACACAATGACGCCTAGATAAACGTGACATGTCAACTGTAGAAATAGAACAAAAAATTGTCAAACCCTGTCCGATAATGTTTGTAGAAAAACCCACCAAACAATAAGGAACGATAATAATATTTACACATTATCTACAGCATTGAGTTATTCATAACTAGCTTTTGCTCGCGGGTGAAGCCACGTGAATGTCGAAAATTATCTCACGGGAACGTACTGCCAGGATACGAAAAGTATCATATTAGGCTGGGGAAATTAGGGTTGAACCCTGCACCATCCAACAGCGATTTTTTTCTTGAATCGTGTTTTTGAACTTAGATCTTTAAACTTTTTATTTTTTTTAAACCGGTCAAGTGCGTGTCGGACCACGCACAATGAAGGGTTTCGTAGTTAGGATGAATTTACCCCAAAAATAAACTTAACTTTGTAGTTGAAAAACATGCTCGTACATCGATTTACGTCACAGTAAATTCTCCATTTGCAAATGAAATGCAATTGCAAATGTAAATAAATAACAGCAAAAGAAAAAAAAGGGTTGAAACTACAAATTAACGATTTTCGAACTTTTTCCATTACCTACTTGTGTTGTGAGACCTTGCTTCTTGCCAAATTTCATGATTCTAGGTCAACGGGAAGTACCCTGTATGTTTTGATTTATTTGCGAGTATCAAAATACGTCGCATAAATGGCCGTATTGTTTTATTGCGTTGATTTAAAACCTTGATTTTTTTAGGTATCCAAGGTATTTGATATTAATTTCAACTTGATACCTTCTTGATGCATTCCTGAAAAAAAGGATCATGAATGACAGAATGACAGACGGACAACGAAGTGATCCTATAAGGATTCCGTTATTTTCCTTTTGAGGTACGAACCAAAACAAAGTAAAAAAAAAAATCGCCATTTTGTGAATAAAATTGAGGCAAAATAGTTAACAGGAAAATTTTGGTTACATAATGTAACCAACATTTTCCTAACTTTAACTAACCATAATGTAAAACATTGGTAAATCTAATATATTATTTCAGAATTAATCATTTTACTCCACGGAAATTTAATACAAATAAAATTATGAAATATTTTAATTGTACTTCAAGTAAAAAATATTGCGTTAATTGATGTGTTTAATTTTCCTTTCCTTCAATCGTACTTCAAGCAAAAAATATTGCGATGATTAATGTGTTTAATTTTCCTGCAATTACGTAAGTGAGACTAGCCTATAAATAAAAGTTAAACTAAAACTCTGTTACATTTTTGCCCGAACCGCTATTTCAAAAAAAGTTTGATTAATATCTTGCGCTAGTACAATATATTTAATGTTGTTGGATAGCGTATTAAAATATTTAATTTAATGCAAATAAACTGTTCTTAACATTTTTGTTTGAAGTACAATAAAAAAAGAAAAAAAAACGAAATTTCCGTGGACGAAAATGTTTTTTTTTTTTTACCTATTTGTTACCTTATCTCTTCGAACAAACTCTCCAAACAAACATGTCTCTTAATATTATTTTCTACCACGTAAAATTTAAATTAGATGTTTTCTTAAAAAAACGTACACGTAGGGGTGATCTTTTCATATACATTTTAACATACTCCCTTGTTTTAAATTAGCGCACAGTTAGCCTAAAGTTCACCCACCCGTGTTCCTTCCGTTGCCCGAGTGCCGGGGCCGCGATATCCCTTTCGGACAAACTCGCAACCCTGGCAGGCATTGGCCCTTACGGACCCCGTAAGTTGGTGCTGACATCTCTTTGAGGCGCGCGTGGACGCGCCGTCGACCCGGGCCTGGTCCTTATTGGACGGCGGGCCACCCATTGCTCACCGTCCGCAAGCCCGCGCCTACAGTGGCTGGAAGTCGGCTCGCGACTCCCGACGCCCGCGGCGTCTCCTGCGGTGACTAGGGGCGCGAGGGCGCGAATCTTGCCTCTCCCTCGGGCGCTCCGCCTCCTCCTTCGCGAGCATTACTGCTTCGCAGAAGGAAGTGACGGCCTCCCATGCACTCTCGCTCCGGACCATGGCCTGAACCAGGGCCGGACGCGAGAGATCGCCGCCGCCGATCGCCTCCGTGAGGACACGGTGGTGCTCCGCCCAGGCAGAGCAGACCTCCACCGTATGCTCCACCGTGTCCTCCGGCTATCCGTATGCCTGCCACCCAAATCCGTTGAGCCGTTAAGGCGTGAAAAGGTAATAAAGTTAATTTCACATTTATAATATTAATATGAAGAGATGGATGGAAGTATGAATATGGATAGTATGGAAGTAAGTAAATTTGTGCTGTACCTATATTAAGGATCCATACGTATTGAAATGTAAATGGTAAACAACAATGTTGGTTATCCCATCTTTTGCTAGAATGTGAAGATTTAGTGTCAAAGATCTAAAACACCAAAGTCAATTAATGAACTTATTCATGGAAGATCTCGAATCGTTTGCATGAAAAGTAACTATGACTTTTATTATTCGTCGCTACTAGTAGTTCAGTAAAACTGCTACTACCTAATTATTCGTAGACTACTACATTATTATTCATGTTTATGGACTTACTTGAAACACTTGGATGCCTGCAATCGTTTGGTACTTGCCTCTCACGCATAGCTCAGAAGAGGAGGTAAACAAAATCTAAACAGGCGTCCATCATACCCATTATTTTTGATTACCGGTCAACAATTTCCTTTTAGTAGACAAAACATATTAGTAGTTTAGGCCAATACTAAAGATCAATCAATTCCCAGTGACTTGTGATCCTTTTTTTTTTAAGGTGGGAAATTATGAAATAACTTCTCCTGCTCTGGGCGGAGCGGGAGGGCGTGTCAAACTCTTACTGACTAAAACCCACCCGTGTTCGTTCAGTTGCCTGTACATTGCCAGGGACCACGGTATCCCTTTCGGACTTTCCCGCGACCCCGGCATGCATCGGTCCTAGAGGACCCCTTCCGTTGTGCTGACATCTCTTTGAGGCGCGCGTGGAACACAACGCGCCATCGACCCGGACCTGGTCCTTACCGGACGTTGAGCTACCCATTGCTCACCGTCCGCATGCCCGCGCCTACGGTGGCCGGGAATCGGCCTGCGATTTCCGACGCCCAGGGCGTGTCCTGCGGCGGCTATGAGCGTGAGGGCGCGACATTTGCTTCTCCCTCACGCGTTCCGTCTCCTCCTTCGCGAGCATTACTGCTTCGCAGAAGCAGGTGACGGCCTTGCACGCCCTCTCGCTCCGTACCATGGCCTGGACCAGGGCCGGACGCGAGAGATCACTGCCGCCGATCGCCTCCACAAGGACACGGCGGTGCCCCGCCCAAGCCGGGAAGACCTCCACCGTATGCTCCACCGTGTCCTCCGGGCGATCCAGACAGTGGTGACAACCGGGCGATTCCTCCCGCCTTATGCGGAACAGGAACCTCCCGAAACAACCGTGTCCGGTGAGGACCTGCGTCAGGCGGAAGGTGAGAACGCCGTGGTGCCTCTCTAGCCACTCCTCAATGAGGGGACTTATCGCCGCAATTGTGGCGTGCCCAGCACGGGGTTGCGACAATCGCACTCTCCATGACGCCATGAGATCCCGCCGGAGCTCTGTCCGCTGTGCCGTGATTTCTCGCGGCAGCGGAGTTACGCCCCGGCGTTTCACCTCTTCGCGCCAATCCCAAATGTGCGCGAGGACTTTCGCCTCCAGATCCCATGGCGGCAATCCGGCAAGGAGGTTCACTGCCTCACCGGAGACCGTGCGGTATCTCCGTACCATCCGGATGGCCATGACCCTTTGGGACGCGTTCAACCGGCGGGCTGGCCGCAGCCTCAAAGAACGCGCCCACACCGGCGCCATTAAAGGGCCATGGACCGCACGACTCCCGCATAGCCTCTGGCAGGAGGCGTTGGGACCCCCTAGATTGGGATTGGAGCCGCTTCAAGGCAGCCCCGGCCCGCTCCAGTCTAGGAGCCAAACGTCGGAAATGCTCCACGAAGTTCCACCGGCTGTCGAGGACGAATCCCATACGTCATCGTCGACTCGACGCCGATGTGAACCCCTCCTACCGTCATTTGGGAACCCGACGGTGGCACGTTCCGAGAACCATGAAAACACATGGCCTCGGACTTATGCAGGGCCACCTCGAGCCCCAACTGCCGGAACCTGTCAACGATTGTCCCAACCCCGCGTGTCGCTAGTTCGGCCTCCACCTCGTGCGACCTCCCCTGCGCCAGGACCAACGTGTCGTCAGCGTTTTAATCATTCTACACCACTTGTGTAGAATGATTAAAACTAAGTATTATTATCTATTCCACTTTCGACAGAATAGTGTTTTTTTTTGGATTGTTACGTTGAATTTTACATGCAGTGAAAACAAAAGTTTACCAAAACGTGATTGATCGAGCAGAAAAAATTTAATTAAAAGCATGGTTTTTATTCCATATAATTTTTGTTATTTTATTCAAAATAGATTATTGCTAGATTTTTGAAACTTGGTCAAAACAATGGCTATTCTGGTTGTACTCGTATAAAATAATTCAATAAAATCTTCGAACATTATTGATCGAAGAATAAAATATAGGATTAAATAGATAGCTGCATTCCTAAAAAACAATTTTCTCAAATTCTGAAAAAAATTGAAACAGTGGAACAGTCAAGTTTTGAAAATAACCTCCTCATCTATGCCTGTGAACCTGTTAACTCATGGTGGTTTCTACCATAATCCTATTTGTGAGTAAATTTATTTATAAACAAGAAGATATTTGTACTACCTAAACGAAAATAAGTTAGTAACTTATTTTCTACGATGCCGTGTGTCCGACCTTCAACTTTTCAAGGTTGAAAACTTTGAATCTCAATTAGAACGATTAACTTAATAAAAAAACATGTAATAACAACCTTCCTTGACCTTTTGCTATCAAACATATTTTTTATGCCCATTGTTTCAGCCAAGTGTTTTTTGTCCTTGTGTCGCACAACCAGTGGACAAATGATACAAATAATTGTTTTAGAATTAAAAAAAAAAATTACAATCAAAAAGTAGAGTATGAAATTGAAATCTAACTATCCAGAACCAACCCCATTTCTTGTTCTTAAGAAACAACTTAGTATTTTGAAAACTTCGTACCGTTTTTGCAGTAAATAATATATCTATGTTTTGCAATTGCAGTGCAATTGGTGAATTACCTAATAAAATCTACCTACGTCATCGACATGGCTCGAAAAAACCCACAGGATGTTGATAGCGAACCCCGAATGAGACGAGACGTTTATTTTTATTTAATTAAAAACTAAGTAGGTACATATTATAACATACATTAATAAAAAAACTAAAAAATATCTTAACCTAACTAAAACTAAAATATAGCGTCGGAAAATTCCTCCGCATCGCTGTCGACTAGTTATATACCCAAGAGACTGGCGGCATTGCCACGTTGTATAGCAATGCTAAGCCTCTGGCCAAGGTGATAGCCAGCCCTTGGGTCACAGGAAGTGTCAACCAGTTTGGAGATTTCGTTGAACAAACCATGAGCACTTGGACCCCAAATAGCTCGAGAATATAATTACCTATAAAGTTATTTTAATTTCGGCTCAGCACGCTGAGCCAGAAAGATGGGACGGCGCAAGAGTATTGGCACACGTTGCGTCCCACACTGAACGCCTACCCACCTTCCATGGAAATAACATGACATGCCGTGCGGTCTTTTGCCATAGTCGCGTGCCAAGCCATTGATTGGGATCTAATACAGTTGGAACGCCGACAGTGACAAGAGCTCGTCGGATGATGTCTTTAATGTTCGCGTGCCGCGTTAAGCGACCCGCACTTCAGCTGCAAGACAGGCCGTGGTGTCCGAGGCTGTTGACAACTTCGCCACAGTGATAGCGATAAGGAGAACAACAAGGAGCTTCTAGTCGCAGGGAAGCAGCGATGCAGAAAGTAGTGTCATCGAACAAAGTGCCTAAATTCGATGACGGTAGTGCATGAAGCCTCAGGCCTGACTCCCACTTACCCAAAGCCAGCAGGCGCGCACGCTCCGCAGTATTAGCAGACGTGTCTAGTAAATTGTTCTGTGAGTGCGATAATAATCTGCGATTATCAGAAATTGTGAAAGCCGTATCGCGCTGCAATCGCTTCTGAATACGACGCGGGGGCCATGTAGAAATACTATCATGACTATCTAAATGGATGTGTTTAAAGTAGGAGAAACCGCATAAAAGGGAAAATCCGTGCATGAAGTTTTTCTTTTAGTCACTGACCGCAAGAATTGAGGTTGTTTTAATATTTATATTATTTAATTAAAAGTAGATACCTTCTTAATCCATGTAACCAAAGTATTAATTCCGTAATACATTGTTTTCATATAACTGTATTGGTTTATGCGGCTCACGCCAGTAAAGCTCCCAGTCGGCATCACTTCTTCAACAATCATCGTCATTATTTCAACCAATTTACACATAAGCTACATTATTATTACATTAAAAAAATACACCTAAACCTTCCTCATGAATCACTCCGTCATTGGTGAAAACTGTATGAGTATATCGCGGACCTACAGACAGACAGACGCGGCGGCCGGACTTTGTTTTTTAAAATGTAGTGATGGTTGACTGGTCTGGTTGTTCCAATAGACTTTTTTGATCCTTAAAAGAAACAGGATCAATTAGCAACACAAAAAGTTTTAATGAAAATTTTGAATTTTCTTGCTGATTTTGACATGCACGAAAAAATCATGTGCTTGTCAAGCACGTCTCGCGCGTCTTTGGTCGCCATTAGGATTTTGCGACCGAATTCGGTCGTATAGCGATCGCTATCTACGTCGAGACTGCCGCCCCAGACCTCATAGCAATAACTTTTTTTTTATATTTAATGTACAGTTTTGACTTCACTACGAATATAGATATAGAATAGATTGATTCACTATATTTTATGGAGGACAACTTGTCTCTTATATTTCTCTATATCTAAAAGTTAAAGATAGCGTAGACAGGCCCTGTCGACGAAAAATTTCAACTCAGGGGGGTTCAGAATCATGTACTGAATCCATGGTATCAGTTTTCACGTCCATGTCCCTGCCACCCTGTATATTATATAAGCTGTTTTTCTTGCACCTAACATTTTCCTCGCTGTAGTAAGGTGAAAAGTTGTGTGTTTCGCTCGGCAGCACAGTTGTTCTGCGTCTTATACCTTTGAAACCCTCGCTACACTTAGGATTCTTTATTTGAACCTATCTTCCTATAATCCTAGAATCCTTCGTTTGCTCAGGTTTCAATACATGTACTCGCGCCAAAAAACAACCTTTGCAGCTTTGAATATTAAATAACTATTTATGTTTAGGAAGTCTAATATTTTCGACAGTGCTGTAGACATTTCAATGATATATGCATATGGTATTATTAGAAGGATCCCTTGATCTATTCATTCATAAATAAATATATTTTAAATAAACGATTTATTTTAAATAGACGAACGGATTTTCTGTCAACATTATATTTAAATTCAAGCATAAATCTTTATTGTATAACAGGGTGTATTGACGTACATCTATTGTTTGTTTCATCGTGGAAAGAGCAGCGTTAAATATACAGGTCTGAAAAAGCAAACATTGTATGTAACACCTATTTTAACATGTTTGGACGTGGTCATAAAAAAATCGTTTGAGTAAACGTCCACCGTGGAACGTCGGCTTCCTAGACTGCTAAATGAATGGTCATAACTATTATAGTTAAAGGTATTGCTATAATCACTGGGCTAGGTTCAAACAATTGGCCTATTTTCTTTTACCTACATTCCTCAGAACATTACTAAACATTCAAACTAATAATCCCGACCGCTATTCTGCAAAATATGATAGTGATCAATGTGAACATTATCAGAGAGATCTAAAGTAAAGAAAGTTAGTTGAGTAATAAAAGGTAAGAGATATAGAAAGGTGCCTATTTAATTTCATCCGTACCACTACCACGATACATCTTCATTACTTTAGCTTTAGAATGAAATAGCTCATTCTTCGTTAGCTTGACTTCTATTGAAAATTTTACACAATACGTTTTACAAAACACACCTTTGACGTCACAGAAAGAAATGTAGCAGTGACGTAATTACATTTATCGATTATCGACACCCTTTTAACACCTCAAAAATTGTAATACAGTATTCAAAACTGACGAATCTTAAACAGGAGTTGAACTGTAAATAATGATTTTAAATGTTTATACTCGTAGTCGTCGGCGTGTGTAGAAATAGTATAAGTGGTTTGTTCAATAAATAAATGGGTTTGGATATTTCCATCACCTAAATAGTTTAGTAGGTATGTTGTCGAATTTTATTGGGGTCTCGAGTTGTTATTGTCCATTGTTAGTTTATGATACTTTTATCTTCTTGTTCGTAATACGTCTTGTACTACTTTGTTATTGTGTATCAATGGATAATAATCATATTTTATAGGTCACAGTCGTATAGAAAAAATAAGTAGTTGTTCAATTTGAAAGGGTCGTATGTGTTTTAGGAAAATGTCTTAGTCAATTTATGAAAATGCAGACAAATGGAAAATGGTTCTGTAATTTTTGTGGTTTAAGAAATATGGATCGTTTACAAAAATATGAATAATATTTGCTTTTCCTATACGAATGTCAGAAGTCTTTTGCTCATAATTCGATTGAGGCTAACTTACTGGAAATACCAACCAACTTAATGTCGTACCGCCTGCAACACATACGTAATTAACCCGCTGCATGCAAACTGGTTCCTCTTTTTTTAGGAAATAAATATATCTGCAGTCTTAGGAAGGACATTAATACTAACAATAATTTGTATACTATATGTCGGTAGTTAGGTACTGTAGTTATACTTTTTATCAGCTCGTATTTTTGCCTCATTTTATCAAAAACAATGGCCACTGCTCGTATCCATATTACAAATCTTAAAAAAAACAGGAAACACTCGTAACTTGATTGTGGGTGGTTCGATTTTTTATTGGAATACATAATAAAATGGTTCATTAAGTAAGTTTCCTTTGAGGAAATAACAGGAAACGCAAGTCAGTGGGCGTCTGTAGGAGATTTCGTCCCTAATTAAGCTGCAAGGGAAAATACAGAAGTAATGTGGTAAGTAAGTACTCTGATAAGTTTTATTGCCATTGAGCTAATGAATAATGTCCATAGTATTATATTTATGCTCCTGACACTGCCGACTGCTGACTGTACATATTGTAGTAATATTAGATAACTCACAAATACTCGTAACTTTAAATAGGAGAGTACCACTCTAACGGGATAACCTCTAGTTTGGACCAATACCTATTCTCAACATACAAAGCATAAGATCTAAATGCATGGCATCCAATGAAGACATTTTAATAGCCTGGTGAAATTTGAAGAGCTTCGAGGTTACACTAGTCGACGGCTGGAACTCGTTGGTGGGCGTAAATGCATGCTAATCAGTCTAATTATTTATTTATTTATGAAATTTTTATTTATTTATATATATATTTATTAATTTATTTATTGAAATAGATGATAATTTATAATGAAAACGAGCGCGTAAAATTTCGTATAGATGTTATGAAAAAACCACTGGATGTATTTACTCAAAATAAAATTATTTGAAATATTGAATAAATTATCTTTTTTACGGTATTGTACGGTTTCTATTTTATAATTTTTTTACTACATAAGTTATTTATTTACGCCCAAAGACGAGTTAAAATTTGTATTGAAATATGGAAGTTTCGACGCTCATAACTTCCAAACCAATTTTTTTTTTCCAATTCTGCTTCCTTATAGGGCTAGATAATGAGACAAAGACAAATTTATATAATTTTTTGAAGAATGACCGACTAGCGTACCCTTATTATGAAAGTGGAAACGTCGCAAATAGATGTCAAATATTTCGCTGTTTTGATTAATTTGGCAATATTACAGTATGAAAATATGAAATGTGGATAACTAGCGAACTAGAATATTAATAATGAAATGCAATAGTTAATATCGTAACACCAGATATTTCGTTTTGTATGTAAAAAAAAAAAAAAAAAATTTTCCAAATGCCTTTTTTACACCTAAAATGGTCCCAACATCAAATTCAGTGTTCGAATTGCAATGAATAAATATTCTAGTTCGCTAGTTAGCCTCATTTGTTATAACCATACAGTAATATTGTCAAATTAATCAAAACAGTTAAATTTTTGACAGCTATTTGCGAAGTTGTCAACTTTTAGGATAAACGATCTTAAAGAAGTATTATTTTAGTTTCATATTTAGGTTATGAAATAGTGATATTGTAGTTTATAGCTGCTGGTAAGAACTATCGGTTTGGTTAAGCAACAGATTGGCTTTGTTGATATAAACTTAGGTGCGACGTTAAGACTCCAAAAGCCACGGCCACGTCCTAACCAAAAGCGTTCGCCACACGAGCACCTGCGCAATCGTGGCACTCTTTTATATAATGAAATATACGCGCGGTCAATCAAGTTGCGTTTGTACGTCATAATTAGAGATCGGATATTATTATTACCTACATTTCATATTTCATATTGATATCATATTCGTGGCTACATTTCATATTTTCATACAATAATATTGTCAAATTAATCAAAACAGGTAGGTAAATATTTGACAGCTATTTGCGACATTGCCAACTTTTAGGATAAAAGCTCTTAAAAATGGAAAAAAACTGTCGTCTACAGCCAATGGGTACTAACCTGTGTTTTTTCCGTAGAAATGTTGCACGGGAGATCGATATGTCCCGTGCTACGCGACCAGCTATTTAGCTAAGGTATTCTCCAATTCCATTTATTTCTCACATTACTATTTTATGTTCCTAGTTACGGTGAAAAGCGAAGAAAATTCTAATGCACTGTTTGCAGGACAGCCAGTAAGTGCGGGGCTAATGAAGTAGGTACAATCACGCGACACAGCCGGCTGATTGACGTAATAGCACCAACGCACCCCGCGCCCGCGCCCCGCGCCCCGCGCCCTTACTGCCTGCCACCCCACAATAAACCAAATTAATGTTTGTCCCCGATAAGCATGTGTAGGTTCGACACCGCACACTATCAAGCTTATCGCAAAATCTTAGTCGTGCATATATATTTTGCTGCCATAATAAAAGCCTAAATATTTTTTGAATGCTCTTGGAGTTAGGAAGGCAAATAGAGAGTAAAAACAGATGCTTCATGCGACGTTTAGGCAGCATATACGAGACGCCTTCGAGAAGTCTACGAGATGCCTACGAGATCTTACGAGTCGCCTACGAGGCCCTACGAGACGTCTACAAGACAACTACGAGACATCTACAAGACACCTACGAGACGTCTTCGAGATGTCTACGAGACATCTACGAGACGCCTACGAGAGGTCTACGAGACGTCGACAAGACGTCTCGATGTACATATTATGTCCGATAACGCCAACGCCTACGCTGGAGAAACACCCAGTGCGAACAAACTATAGATTCAAATATTAGTCTTAAGGCGAAATGGTATCATGGTAGCGTTCCGGGAGCGGCGCGCGGCGGCGGCGCGCGGCGGCGCGGCGGTATGACCCGGCCCGCGCGCAATTCTATTGCACTATGTTTACAAACATTGAATTTCAATTTTTTACTAAAAAGTTTTTCTCTTAGTGGTTGTAACAAAAAAAGAAAATTTTAAGGTAACTTTGCCGTTTTTTTCTATCGATGAAAGTTTTGTCAATCGTGTTTCGGGCCTCATATATACATACGAAATTTGAAGAGTGTCCTTAGTGAAGACTAAGGACACTCTTCAAATTTCGTAATCATAAAAAAACAATATACAAATTCGTTGTTTTTGTAAGAGAAACATTGATTTTGCGTGAAGTCGAAACATCTGCTTTGGAACCCATTTCCCCTTAAAATAAATAGAGTTTAAAAATTGTGAACGTATAACCTCACCGCTGAGATAATTCATTCTGTACTAGTTTGATTTTTGTGCCTATCATTTCCACCCTTTGACCAGGCCTATAGCCCTCGTACCTGTAATTGTCACATAAACTTCAGACTATCTCGACCGACAGCTTAACGTGCTCTCTACGGCACAGCGTAGTTAGTGTAGTTACGTTATGATCTTAACGTGCTCTCTACGGCACAGCGTAGTTAGTGTAGTTACGTTATGATCTTAACGTGCTCTCTACGGCACAGCGTAGTTAGTGTAGTTACGTTATGATCTTAACGTGCTCTCTACGGCACAGCGTAGTTAGTGTAGTTATGTTATGATCTTAACGTGCTCTCTACGGCACAGCGTAGTTAGTGTAGTTACGTTATGATCTTAACCCACCGACAAACTAGTGACCTCTAATTGTATATGGTCGTGTGAGTTTGTTAAATATAGACCTACTTATTAGGGGAATAAGTAGGTCTATATTTAACAAACTCACACGACCTACCGAATATTTGCCATATCTCAGGACATTTCGTTTACACCAGGCAAATTGGGTTTTCTAAATGGACTATTAAAATGCGTTGTTTACCTACTGCTCCATAAAGACAACAATTAATGACTTAATTCGACATGGTTGTGTAATTGTTCAATATTAACATCACAGTATACTGTAAACAGCACTTACCTATGATTACCGTACTACGCGCGTATGCAAATACTCTATGATCTAGTATCCATCCAATTTATCGTAATTATTTTACTGCGTCAGCAGTGGGGTTAACTGCTTATCTGTTATTAAATAAGTACTTATACAATATACAAGTGTACCTTTAATATACCTTATACTCTACTTGTACAGCAACATACGATCATTGGTGCCGATTCTCTTGTAAACCGAACTAAACTATCACTAAAATTTCTTACTTTAGGCTATGAGAATCTTAGAGCTATTCTGCAAATAAAATTGTCTAAACTAAAAAATAATTTTGACACAACTAAAATAGAATTTGACAATCGCGAATCTACGTGGTACCCGTGGTTTGCCCTCACCCGTGATTTTTTTTATAGCCGGAGGTGCGCAGGGGGTGCCGCCTCGACGTGTTTTATATGGAATTTTTCACTTTTTGTTTGGAAAACATGAAAAAATATTACCTACATGTTCAGGTTTCGGGGTTTTGGGTTTCACATTGGGGGTCGAAATTTTCATTATTTTTGCGATAGGACGCACCATTTTCAAGATATAAGCAAAAGAAAAAATAAATACAGTACTGTTTTTGCACGTGAAGTCGAGATGTTGGTGTGAATTTTAGTTCATGACTACTTATTTTATCCCACACCTTTTTAATCGCGATTAAAAATGGTCAGAATTAGTCTGGTTTGGTATTTTACAATCAAAATTTTAGGTGAAAAATGTCAAATTCAGAATAGCAAAATTGGCATTTTCACTAAACTAAAAACTCAGTACCTACTATCTTAGTGCTGTCAAACTAAAATATAGTTAAATTGTGTCACTTTAGTCTATTTCAGAATGAGAAATCGTCGTTTGACAGGATTAAACTTAGTTTTAGTGATTTTTAGTCTAGTTTAGAGGCATTTGTGACAAGAGAATCGGCACCAATGTACCCTAACAAAATAGATTTAGGCACTTAATTAAATGTACCAAATTGGCTGATTAGTGTAAAGAACTATAGATAAGCTGGACTTCAAGGAACAAACTGTAAGGATAAACAAAAAGACCAATGTTCGGATGTCCCTACTCATTTCATATTTGATAATATAATATGATATTAATGTAATATTAACTTTTGCAAAACAGACGTGACCCGAACGAATTCAAGAGTTCTTGTTGAAAAATACAATGTTATCACCGTGTACAACTACTAGTGCTACCACTGTGTGTGTGTTCAATTAATATTATAATATTTGTACATTTCGGTGACGTGTGGATTTAACTGAAAAACGCTAACGGCAACTTTCCAAGCGGCATTTGAGTTAGCACGCGACAGGTCAAGGTTACGGCTTAGCTAAGGACTTTAGCAGATATGCCTTTTTCCCTCAGCGATCGGCGATTTAGCCGCTTTTCCGAAGCTATACATTATACAGTGACTGAAAGCTAGACTACGCATCCATTCAGGTGTCAATGGCAGCGATTTTGTAAAGCTTTGGCATCTGCTTTTTTAGCCGGACTCAAATACAGATGCTAAAACGCGATGCAGCATCGAAGCAATCGTTAAAATGCGCAATTTTTCTATCGCAACCGAACGTAGAGTTGCCAAAACACGAAGTAAAATTGATGAAGTTGTAAATCGCCAAACGCTGATGTTAATAGTAGCATATTATTATCTTCTAAGGCCCTAACCTAAGCTACCAGCGGCCGACGGCGGCGACCGTCGCGACCGACCCGACCGGCGACCGACGACCGGCGTGGATGTACCCGCACACCGCAATTGCCATTTAGACCAATTTGTGGAATTAATGTCCGATGGTGCCACCGTTGTACATATATGATTTAATTAGTGTGATGTTTCGTAAGTAATATTTTCACGTAAAAATTAACGTTCTACGAACCAGAGCCACGACGGACTGCGTAGTATTTAAATATTTTGACACGTAGCAAATAATGCAAATTTAATCATATTTATTGATGTAAATATTTTAATAAAAAGGCTTAATAAAACCGGTATCGGTAATTGCTTATTGTTACCATCGCTGATAAAATTTGGACAAGAAAATAGAGTCTTAGCAGTCTGGAAGTCGGGTTGTGAATGATGTTGATGACCCATATTGTTTTATAAACCAATCTTCAAACAAGGACTAATCTGGGAAAACACAATAGCCCTAATCAGTGAGATTATCAATTATATTTATTGTCATTGCCGCCGATAGCAATTAATTTTATTGGTCCCAAAGGAAGAATTACTTAAAAGCGTCGTGTTATTCCATACTTGCCCTGACCCCAATTCAATAATTGAAAAAGAGTGTATAATATAGTTTTATATCGATTAATTATCGAGCTCAGTGGTTGGTACTGATGATAATGACGACCAATACATTTTAATGAATTCTCGCGAAGTTCATAATGTTTTGCAGTAAAAAGTAGGTTTCAGCACTTTCTATTATTTACGAGCGGAGAGTGCAATAACCATGTAACGAGCGTACACTAAAAATAATTACAAATCCCAAAGATTTTATCAGTTATCGCTATCGGAGCCTAAACACAAATGAGGAGATAGCAGCATTTTGCGAGATGTCATATCATGTGGACTCTACAAAGTATATTTATTTCTGATTGCACTATCTGACAACGATAACTGAACAACTACATCTACATTATGCTCTTTTAGGTACCATAATTTCGTATAGAGTTTTTTTTGTGTTGTCACAGATAGGCAGTCGTTTTGCCTAAACGATGACAGCTGGTTGGTTGATCGGTTACGTGCACTGGGGTAACTTATTTCCCCTGATTGCCTTCTACAAATTGCGTGGGGAGATAGTAGCTGATATAACTTTGTTTTCATTTTAGGAAGATATCTAATTATGCTTTGGAAGTATGAAAGAAAAAGTCTTGCGCAGTCCCCAAATAAATTGGGACAAGGGCAGGAGAGTGGTGATGATCTTATTGATCTTATTATGCTTTGGATCCCGAAGAAAGTATGCTGCAGGAAGTTTTACTCAGAGAGAGCCATATAATTCGGTATTATATAAAAACGTTTTATACGTGTAGCGTAGTGATTTGTATAATTAAATGAATTGTAATTCCACCAAGCTGTCGATCGAACTTTCAAACACTGCACTCAAGTTTATGTTGTTTCAAACCTAAAACAATGAAGCAATAAGTCTAAGTATTTGTGTCATGCAGGCTATACTAGACTTTATCCTTGATATTTTATTAGTTTTCTAGCTAATTTTCGTTTGGTGACCTCCAAAAGCAGGTTTTTACTATGCGACACTGGCGTGGGTAGTGTTTGTGCGTGCCGGGGCACTTCGTCGTAAATTAAGGTGGAGTACTGCAAATAATCTCATACATTGGATTGAATCGCAAATAATTTGTATTCGTGTACTAGCGAAGAATACAAAAAACTTATACATATTGATATCGTCGAAAAAACTTATAGGTAGTGAAGAATACTGATTATATCTTTGAATAGTTAAGTGTTTTACTAAATTAATAATTGATAAGGTGTAGGCAGCTGTACAGTGAGGTCACGGTGGTTGATAGTTTGGGTAGTTGTGTTATTGCATCTTCCCATTGCCATTCGAAACTTACCCATTAAACGATTTAAAAGTTGTATTAAAACCAAACTTTGTAAAAAAGGGTACTATAAAATTTCAGATTATTTAGAAGATAAAAAAGCTTGGGATTGAGCTGCTCGCTCTGCTAAGCCTTGTGAAAACCATAAAACTTGACATTTTAATTATTCATCACAATAAACCAGTTTTATATACACATTGACATTGTTGAAAATTATATTCAAAATGACACGATTACTTTGTAAAGTATTATATTATTTTAATTATTGTGAATGTGAGGACTATGTGGATATTTTTTTTCCCTTTTCATTTCTTTTTTCTTTCTCAGTTTTAATGATGGTCTGGCAGTTTGAGTAGTTGATGCGGCCTACCCAAATATCCTTTCCTTGGTATTGTTCGTCAAGTTGAGCTCCTTAAGTTCTGAGTTGGGCTCCACGATTACTGACAAATGCTTGCACTGACTGGACAGGTCCACTCAAATCTGTGTGGTTCTTTCCTCAAAAGACCATTTCAGACACTAATCTACATGGTCCTCACATGACTTGACCAAGATTATGTCTGGACTTTAAAAGAGACTGTGACCACTGAGTTTGTTTCGGCCTTTCTTCTCAGAGTAGTCAGATAGGAAATACCGACCTCACCTAGCTTATTTTTAATATTTTTTTATATGACGTGTAAAAGTGATTCCGATATCCTATTTACAGAATAAACAATTTCATTTCATTTCATTTCATTTCATTGACTGAATGATACGATCTATTTATACTTAACTACTTTTTCCTGTCCTGTTATTTTACGCTCAATGAATTCACAGACACTGATATATTTTAAGATACCTGTTCATTCTGATTACGTAGACGGTATTATTATTGGTATCATTTTCCTCTAAGGTCAATTCTACTAATTAACGTGGAAAGTGAAAAACATGCGACCGGAATGCGATGACATTGTGAATAGACCCAAAAATGGTATCCTGCTAACCTTAAACTTGGGTTTGTTCACATTCAAGTCGCAATATCATCGCAGCCTAGTCTCATGGCAATCCACTTTGTTATCGTTTACGAAAATAAAAATATTTTCACGGTGGTTCAATGTATGCTGACAATATTGTGATAATTAGTGATACTTTAATTTTTAGCAACCTTATTTTATGATCTTTTTAATGTCTTGATTAGTTCGCTAGGTTAAATACATACTTATAGTATCTTCATTTTCCGTTTATTATTTTAATGCTTAAAAAATACAAAACCATTAAAATAAATAATCTACTATATAAAAATAAGTCGGGTTTTCCTTCCTGACGCTATAACTCCAGAGCGCACGAACCGATTTCCACGGTTTTGCATTCGTTGGAAAGGTCTCGGGCTCCGTGAGGTTTATATCAAAGAAAATTCAGGAAAAATTTAAAAAGAAAAGCGGGAAAATCTTTTTTCACATACAGGTAGGTAGGGTAGGTAGGGTAGGTAGGGTAGGTAGGGTAGGTAGGGTAGGTAGGGTAGGTAGGGTAGGTAGGGTAGGTAGGGTAGGTAGGTAGGGTAGGTAGGGTAGGTAGGGTAGGTGGGTAGGTAGGGTAGGTAGGGTAGGTAGGGTAGGTAGGGTAGGTAGGGTAGGTAGGTAGGTAGGTAGGTAGGTAGGTAGGTAGGTAGGTAGGTGGGTAGGTGGGTAGGTATGTAGGTAGGTAGGGTAGGTAGGTTAGCTAGGTAGGGTAGGTAAGCTAGGTAGGGTAGGAAGCCGTAGATAAGTACTTAGTCATACCCGTGCGAAGCCGGGGCGGGCAGCTAGTTTGATATAAAGCTAACTTGGAACGTATCGAATGATTTAAGATGTCAAGAAGAGACGTCATTAAATTGAATGTCAAACTATAATTTTATATCAATTATTATTGATTTATAGCTGAAATTATTGTAACGATTTATTGAACTATCACAGGACCTACCACCAGCCATTAGAATTTTGTTCAGTACCTATCTATATTATCCATGAGGAATATCATCGCTTAGGAACAGAATCCGAACATAGCATCCAGGATAATTAATATCCACTGTTGTAGTTGTTCCGGTGCGTTGAGTGAAGAGTTACAGGGAAAATTATACAGATTCAAAGTGCTGCTATGATGTAAAGCTTCCGTACCGCGCCTACAACAAACAAACGATTGTTATTAACATCAATGATTCTTCGATACCCTGAAGGTAGATGAAGCTTTACAGCGGATTTTATGATCCTTTGCAGATGAAGGTGCCTACCTATACCAACTATTCGGCACAAACTGAAGACTGTATTGTAAAAATAATTTCTACTGGGTACTGGTACAGTTAGGTACTGCTTATGGCTGTAACGAATTAAATAAAAGTATATTTTTCATTCGCCTTTTTCATTTCTTTATTATGTTATTTTTATATTGTTTCACTTGACAAAGACTCTTAGCGTAGCTCGAATGTGTAGACCAATAGTCGACTTCTATTCATTGGTAATTTTGCATGAATATTGTCCCGTTGGCACCCTTTGGGTACGGAACCCAAAAAGCATACAGTTATTTTATTATAAGTAATTTAAAAATCTTATTGTATTAAAACAAAAAATATAACAATAGTTGGGGATAGAACTTACAATCAACGTCATGTAAGGCAGACGTCGAACCACCCGGCTGTACAGTACGTTTAATTAACGAATAAAATAGCTTTTCTTATACCTACACGTCATAATAACTTGGAAATGACACACGGTCCTATTAGTACGGGAGCCTGTGACCAAAATTTTTGCCTTATTGTTTTACTGAGATTTGGTTATTTTGAATCCAAAAATTCTTATTTCAGGAATTTTCCGCGTCGCGTCTGACTTGACCGCATTTTCAAATATATCAAAAAAATTACCTAATTGTTTCATAGTAATCTGTCTGATTTTCAGAATGTAGTTGAACGATACAATTTTCAGCTGGTGGTGCCCAGATATAGAAAAAAAAATGTGTTTGACAAATTTTGTGTAGCACCTTACTAATTAATTCATAAAGACTTCAAACGATTAAACTGAAATTAGGGACTTTTTTTCCAAAATGTGTGGATAACATTTGAAAATTAATGTTTTAGAAAAAAATGCATCGTTTTTAATAATTTTCGGACTCATCATCATTATCGTGAGGGATGGATGGAGGGAGGAGTGCTTTTGCCGGGCGAGTCCGAAACGTTCTTTTCGTTTTTGGAATGATGGTGCTGTGGCGACGTATTACCTCGCCGCATGCGCCCGCGCACCTGCCTGCCGTGGTGTGAGACGGCCGATCCGCTATGCTTACAGTGCGTCCTCTCGCCGTCTCGCCGTCTCGCCTCACCTGACCGCATTTTCAAATGTCAAAAAAAATCCGAACTGTTTCATAGTAATTTGTCTGATTTTCAGAATGTAGTTGAACGATAAAATTTTCAGGTGGTGGTGCCCAGATATAGAAAAAAAAATACATTTGTAACCTATTTGAAACCTATGTACATTTTTTTTTATATCAGACATATTGTGATAAAACCGTCTGACCAATAATGTCCACCGAGTCGGGTTCAGAATCATTTAAAATAACGCTTTTAAACGGTTTTGGCCGTAAAACGATGCTACATGGTTTTGGTCGTGGGCTCTCGTACTAATATGTCAAACAACTATTGACGCCTGCAATATGTAAGAGGCAAACACTTGCTAAGAAGAATCCAGAAGGCAGTTTTACTATTTTCTAACATAGCTCCTTGTAGGTACAGTGTAATGATTTTCATTTCAGAGCTTACATCCGTACCTAATTTACAATTTTGTCCCTTCTTATCGAAGAACAGGAAGAAAATGCAATATTGCTCTGTCCCCCATAGCAAAAAGCGTGATAATGTAGGTATAGCTTATACTCAGCAGTGGGCGGAACAAGGCTGCCAGTAATTATGATGATGATGATACGAGTATATTAACCTCTTTGTGGACTTGACTTTTAAAGATTTTTTTTGCTAAATTCGTAAGTACATAATATTAAGTAGTATTATTTTATTCCGAAGCTTATTAGCTTATACTTTCAGATAAAGAAGTAAATGAATGAATGTAACACATTTATAAAAATCCATATGTCATACATGTCTCAATTGTCTCACGTGTGAATTTCATAAATGTGTATCCTAAATATGTAGGTATTATGTAGTAAGTTTGGAAGCACGCGTGCCGTGATAGTTGCAGGCCAAATGCATACCGACTATTACGTCAGCCCTTTAGAAGTGGAGTCATCATCATCATTTTAGCCGAAAGACATCTACTGTTGAACATAGGCCTCCAAGCGTCGTCACATCGACGGGCCCTGTGCTTCACAGAACTGTACGGACTGCAGAAAAATAAAGTTACTAGGTACTAAAACGAATTTTATTTATTAAATTGTCGATAAAAACATATTAAATATTACACTAAACAACATAAGTAATGGGGCAATAGGTATTAGGGCGCTTGTAAACATTTTTTTATCGGTCATGGACCATGCTTTTCGCTCTTATACTCCGGCAATCAGAACTCTGTCCTGCGCATTCTTCCCGCCCCGTGTGTCGTCCGCGTGATTCCTCCAAATAGTGCCTAGGAAAGCACATACAGCCGTTGTTACCAACTTATTTCTTCCCGGTTACGTCGCATTGCCGTCCCATCGGACTATGAGAGTGAGGGAAGAGGGAGTGCTGTGTATGCGCACATTGTTGTTGTCTATAGTACCTCCTGTTTAATTGGCTGTCTTGGTTGAAATTGGCCGCCGTGACCGCAAATAGGTCGGGACTTCGACCGTATCTCATCTAAATGTATGGAATCTAAAAAGGATATATGATATTAGGTATCATAATAGTGAATCAACAAACACATTCATTTCGCATAATTTTTTAAATAACGGGCACAGTTCCAGCCTATTCTCGGGCCTTTCTTGTCATAGGGAAGTGCACATGTGTTTTGAACACACGTGGGTGGTTCAGGGCTAGTATGACTTTCTATAAGGCTGTGAATCTGAAGGAATATAGTTTTGACCCACTACGAAAGTGTGGCAGGAGCTACTAGCTACTCGCGCAAAACGCAGGGGTTATCAAAACCGAGAAAGAGTAGATACAGTGACGACGAAGATGCTTAGAATATAGCTGCCTTCTTGCATATCAATCAATAATATTTTTATATAAGTATTATAATGTGTACTTAGTACACCAACCTTGGTTTCAATACCCAGTCCATTTCTTCGCTTATTTTGCGGGATATGCGGCTTCAGTTCGTAAGACTTGGTTAGTCTGTATGTTTTTACAAACGCACGGTCGCTTTAATGGAAAATGCGTCTGATGTGGGATCCCGCGGCCGGCGATGCTAAGAACAGCTGCTGCTGTGTTCTCTACGTTGTTCTGCGGCCGATTCGTCTGCGCGTTGTGCGAGCAATGAAAGTTGCTCCCACAGGCCGAACCCACTGGTTTTGTATTATTTCACCACACAAACACAACATTATTTACAACACTGTTACTGGATAAGTTTTTTCTTCATGAATCTTGGATTTCAAGATGATTTCAAGGATAACATCGAAATAAAATGAGAAATGTGAAACTGCAGAAGCTAAAATTTTCTGTCACAGTTCAGTCAACAAATAATCTAATGCTTACGTCAATTTTGACGTTCTTTTATTTACGTGAATACCAATTTTATTTTCTTTGTCAAGTCAAAACTTTAGCAGAATACCGTTTTAGTACATTTGTTCTATTCTATTTTTCCATATGGCAATGGTGCCGATGTCGACAATTCTGATTTTCATTCCATTCGCAATCTCATGGCACAAAACGTCACGTTTGACTTAGTTTTTTGGTTTAGCAGAATACCTTTGGTGACATTTTGGAACTTTTGCGGCTCTGCGACTTGAATTTGAACGTTTTTTAAGTACAAGAAGAATTGGAATTATTTTTAAGAATTGGCCCTATAATTAGCAATAAAATTATTCCTGCAAAGAACTTCAAACACTGTGTTTATAATTTATCTTCAATTTGACTTCGCTTATGTACACACATAATAACTGATAACATAATTTCCAACAAATGGTGATTCAGGATGATTGATAAATTATATTCAATGAATCGTGTAGCTATATGCGTCCGTATCAAAACAAGATATTATTGCAGTTTTAAGTGTTAAACAGTTCATCTGGTAAGTGTAACAAAACGTTGAATAGTGGGACAATACAGCCCGATTCAAACTCAATGGCGGCTCGGGACTGGGCACGCCACAATTGCGGCGGTAAGGCCCCTCTTTGAGGAGTGGCTAGAGAGGCGCCACGGCGTCCTCACCTTCCGCCTGACGCAGGTCCTCACCGGACACGGTTGTTTCGGGAGGTTCCTGTTCAGGATCAAGCGGGAGGAAACGCCCGGGTGTCACCATTGTGTGGATCGCCCGGAGGACACGGTGGATCATACGGTGGAGGTCTGCCCTGCTTGGGCGGAGCACCGCCGTGTCCTTACGGAGGCGATCGGCGGCGGCGATCTCTCGCGTCCGGCCCTGGTTCAGGCCATGGTCCGGAGCGAGAGTGCATGGGAGGCCGTCACCTCCTTCTGCGAAGCAGTTATGCTCGCGAAGGAGGAGGCGGAGCGCGCGAGGGAGATTCAAGCTGCACGCCCTCGCGCCCCTAGTCGCCACAGGAGACGCCCCAGGCGTCGGGAGTTGCGAGCTGACTTCCGGCCACCGTAGGCGCGGGCTTGTGGGCGGTGAGCATTAAGTAGCTCGCCGTCCGATTAGGACCTGGCCCGGGTCGACTACGCGTTGCTTTCCACGTGCGCCTCAAAGAGATGTCAGCACCAAGTTACGGGGTCCGTAAGGGCCAATGCCTGCCAGGGTTGTGAGTTTGTCCGAAAGGGATATCGCGGCTCCGGCACTCAGGCAACGGAAGGAACACGGGTGGGTTTTAGTCAGTAAAACTCTGACACGCCCTCCCGCTCCGCCCAGAGCGGGAGAAGTTATTTGATAATTTCCCACACTCAAAAAAAAAAAGAAAGGGTCGCTACTGCGCAGCGAGTAGCTAACTTCCGAGCCGCCGTTTGAATGGAACTGTACCTAAAGCAAAAGATAAGAGTTGCACGTGTATGGATTAAAGTCACCTATTATTTAATTATGTTATTTAGGAAAGTACCTATTGCCATCGTGAAACGCCTAGAAGGAAAATAATTCGGAAAAAACAATACGAGCTTCTGATCTCATTACAATTTAAAACAGACAATCCCAGGAATTTAAATCACTTACTCAGCTGCATTAAACAAAAAATATTTACCTGTTTAAGTTAAGAGGAAAATATTTTTCAATATAACATTCAAACTAAGTTGGTACCTACACATAAATATTCATATGTTCACGTATGCTTAGATTCGGGTAGGTCGAGTCAATTCTTAAATCAAAATAACAATAATAGTCCAGAAAAATAAATTATCAGAAATAATTTCTAGTGAAGATTTATCACTGGGATTTTACTTCTTTTTTTTTTTGGTTGTGAAATTGTCAAATAACTTCTCCCGCTCTGCGCGGAGCGGGAGGGCGTGTCAGACTCTTACTAACTAAAACCAACCCGTGTTCCTTCAGTTGCCTGTATGTTGCCAGGGGCCACGGTATCCCTTTCGGACCCACGATTGCTCACCCTCCGCAGGCCCGGGCCTACGGTGGCCGGGAATCGGCCTGGGATTCCCGACGCCCAGGGCGTCTCCTGCGGCAAGGGCACGAATTTTTTTACTGCCTCACGCGTTCCACCTCCTCCTTCGCGAGCATTACTGCTTCGCAGAATGAGGTGACGGCTTCCCACGCCCTCTCGCTCCGTACCTTGCCCTGGACCAGGGCCGGACACGAGAGATCACCGCCGCCGATCGCCTCCACGAGGACATGGTGGTGCTCCGCCCAAGCCGGGCAGACCTCCACCGTATCCTCCGGGCGATCCACACAATGGTCCTGAGCGTTTCCTCCCGCCTTATCCGGAACAGGAACCTCCCGAAACAACCGTGGCCGGTGAGGACCTGCGCCAGGCGCAAGGTTACTGGGATTATACTTATTTAGGCATTAGAAATACTGTGTCAAAAGTCTAAAACGAATCCTTTTCGAGATTTTTGCAATAAACAGATTTTCGGGACCTTTGATTGTTGGGTTGGTATGAGGTATGAGGAACAGGGTGTAAAGTTAATTTATACTCATTAGAAAAGGGAGGATCCTCCGACCAGACGGGTGTTGTGTCTGGCGGGCTACTGCCCGACGATTGATATCGGATAGTTTTATATATATCGTTCGCGTGGTAAACTCAAATTGCGCGATGCAGGATTTGTATGACATGTCTTTAATGTACGATGTTGTTAGTTCGTATGTGGTGGTGTAAACCGCTACAATAGCATTTTTTCGCACATTTTGTCGTAATGAACTTTTCACACAGTATTTATAATGCCTAAATAAAGATAATTCCGGTTCTTCACTAGGATTTTTTCGCAGAAAATATCTTATTTTTCTGGGCTATAATGTATCAACCTAAACAAACAAGGAGGAAATGGTTAATAACAAATAATTCAAGATTATGACGCGTGACGTCATCATTTTAAATTAAAAATAAGATACTACGTCACAGTTCTCGTAAGTTCCTACGTCAGGACTGTTCCATTTACTCATTAGTGAGACCGGATCAACTGTGACTCATTTGCTGTAACTTTCACTTAAAATAAGAAATAATCGGTAGATTGTGGCGACTGCAAAATACTGGTACTGGTACCAAGGTTTTTAACCTGACAGGTATAAATTCATGGTGTTAATTATTGGGTCTATACAATTAAATTTCCTCGTTTACATACAAATATATAAGAATAATATTTACAAGAAACACAAACACAATACATACAAGGTATAAGGTAATTTTGTGGTACGGAAAAAGAACCATAATTTGATTTAAGTATATTTGACGTCAATTGACCATCCTGAAACTGAACTGAACTGAACACTGAAATAATACCGTACGTAAAAACGAATGTAACTTATTTTTTATATATCCTACGTCCTACTAATATTTTAAACGTGAAAGTTTGTGAGGATGGATGAATGTATGGATGGATGGATGTTTGTTAGTCTTTCACGCAAAAACTACTGAAATTTGGCACACGGATAGTTTTTAACCTTTTATCCCGATATTCCCACGGGATTGAGACTTATGCGGGTGAAACCGCGGGGCGCTGCTAGTATCTGTATAATTTACCAAATGAGCTATTCAATCTGAATATCTGAGATAACTGAAACTGGTTACTGAAATCTTATACTCATAGCTGACTGTATATTTATAATAGTGTCTAATCATGACATATTTTGTAACAAATCCATTTTATGACAAGAAAAATGAATGACTACTGTACTGGTCCGAGGGCATGGCCCCATAAGCTTGGGAGCAATATGTTGGTTACTACCGTCATCATTACATACGTCTGTTACTATTTGGAAATTACTATTTGCTGCGTTATTATTAATTTACTATTTGGAACGGACAACCGCACATCAGTAGCAACACTTGAACAGTTGAACTACAAAAGCCGCACTTGCTGCTACACAATAAAGATACTGTAATAGTCAAATCGTTACCATGCACGAGCTGTTGACCGTACGACACTATCGTCCACGTGCGTAGTTTGGGAAGGGCATTTTATCAAATTGGAAATACAATTCCTTTAGGGAAGGGAGCGTGACAGTATGTTTACCTCGTCTAGACATTATGTTCAGTCTGCATGTTTACAGTTTATTATGCATTTAATAGTATTTACGTGAAAGTATGGAGCACCTGTGTTGTGTCTATAATTCACACACCACGGGGTTTCAACCTTCTCTCGGGACCTCGTAAATTAATTAAGTTGCAAAAACACTTTAATAAATTAGAAAATATTTTCCCGTTGTTGCTTACCTATAGACATGGCTGTAGATTGTTTGGTTTTTTTTTAAATTATCCTGCTTTTCAACGTTGTTATAGTAATCTTTGAAAGTTTATTTTAACTGTAGTGTGGGTTATTGGTTTGGGGTGACTGTCAGAAACGAAATGAAGCATATTTTGCCCGTACTTATTTAATTACGTCATTCAGGTCAGTTGGGGTAGTGATAGTCCACGTTAGTCTTTTACTAATTAAACACTTACTGCCTTAGTCTATTGCTTAAAAAAAAATCTTCGAACTGGATTCGATAGAAGCATTGTTTATGCATACTATTTTGACGAGCCTATTATTACTTCAGCTATTAAATGAAAAGGCTATGAATAATTAATAATACCTATTACGACACAGTTGGAAGTTCTAACCGATTACGAGTATAGGGGTGAATCGCCTGAAAGTTTACGGCCCTGCGTATTTAAATTTCAAATTGTGTTGAGTGTCTATGAATAAAGTACTATATTGTCATGAAATTGCATGTTTACTTGAGTATTTACTTCGAAGATAACAACTTTATATATTATTTTAACAAAAACGTTTTGTCAAGCAGGTACCTACTTTTAATCAACATTCAATGTTACTGTGTGTGATTTACACTTATTTTCACGTATTTATTTTTAGTATGGTAAGCGATTAAGTGGAATAGTTAAACTAAAAATAATTCAACGATTGATTTACATAGACTGTAGGTAGCTACCTACCTACTTCAAGTAATTTATGATAATGTAGATACACCATATACCGATCTAAAAAGGAAATTATTGTGTGTGTGGACTATATCCAGTCGGCTTGAGTTACAATCTACTAAAGGAAATGTGTTATTGCCATGCTAGCAGGCGGAGTTATAACAAAGAGCCACTTTGTGGTACCGTAGTGATGTACACCAAACATGTTAACTTCTACAAACAGTTTGGTTATTAACAGAGCCAGTTGATCATTTAAAAACAAGAATATAAACGGTCGTTTCTTTATTGCTTAAGACCTTGTCACTTTTCATTCCATAAACTAGCCTTTACGTACTTGAGGTATGTGTATGTCTGCGAATTGTTAATCAGTTGTGTTGGTCTTCTATGGTGTACATGTTTAGTACGGAGACGCTACACCGCTCGCTACACACGGGCTATGTGGGTCTCCTTCGCTCATGGTGTTTTATCTTTTCGTCGACGCGAGGTCGAGCGAGCACGCGAGCGCGCTAGCTACGCGCCTGATTTTGTATGACATTCCGTCGGAGTAGATGGCGCGAAACGGCCGCGTCATACACCGTACTTTATACTTAACATTTCACGAAAATAGTTTGTTAACTTTCGTTTTAACCTAACTGTGCCTCCGATGCACTGCCCTCGTCTACGAAGAAAGTTTGCATAACAGTGATTACCAAGTATCACCATGTGATAAAGATGAAAACATCCAATTCCGTACACAATTATAACGCGTACTTATGCTATGAATCTAAATGACTCAGTGTTTAAAAAATTAAAGTGTTTGCAGCTATAGTGTTCCAGACTTAAGCGGTGGAATGTGCGCTCTTAGTTCTGTTCAAACCAGATACGACAGCATAAAAATAGAACAATTCTAATATCCATGTTGTGGATCAGGTAGTTCTCTATTATGGGAGAAACTGATTGCGTCTGTTTGTTATAAGTTACAGTGTATTGAATCGTGAGCAATATGACGGACAGCTGGGGACGTCGTCGCCGGTTCACTGCCGTGCTCATAATGTACATGATCTCGCGCATGAATGCAGAGAACTGTCCAGGTTAGATCATTTTTATCTTTTGACACCAAGTGGATCTTCTTTCTGCCACACAAACAGAATAATTATCTACCAGGCTATGTCAAATATGCACAATTAAACGTGGCCGTCTGGTCACGTTTACAACTTATTGGGTTAACTCATTTCATACTTAATCGAACTGGAGATTGTAACGCATGATATTCTACGAATGAAGAAATACTTTATAATTACACAACATAAAACTCTTTTGCACTGTTTCCTTATCTCAGTGATCAGAGCCTGCTCCAACTTGTGGATTCCACAGTGATTAGTGGTCTTCTTCTAAGTACCTTCTAATGTGATTCTTATCTGGAAGTTTTGTTCAGTAAAATCACAAAACTGTAGTACCAATATATTTTTAAATTTCATTCATATTCCTTACATTTGAATAACTTTTCTTATTTAAAAAAATAAATAAGCCTACATTGATTTCAAGCAATCTTAGGTACTAAATAAATGAATGAAAACAAAGGAATAATATTATAATATTAACCACAAGTTGAAGCAGGCGCTGCGAGATACCAACCTCACTGAAATTAGGTACTAAATAAAAAGCTAATTAATGTACGAATATTCTAACAGCATTGTGTCTTTTTGACTTTGTCACTTTTCCGCGTACCTAATACTGGCATTTTGAATTTGTTTAATTATGGTCACTAATTTGTAATTGAAGCTTGCTACTGACTTATAATAGCTCCAACTGAGGATTGCTGGATGTATATAGAAGATAGCTTTGCAAGGGTATGTATATAAATAAGGGATAACGTATTACGCTTCATGGATGCCAGATGGATACCGGCAGTGCTAACAAAACGCGCACCGTTATTAAACCAGATGTTATTAATATTATACAAGTCACTAATATTGAAACCATACACCAGAGGCTATATTAATCGGATCTTTTTAATGGTTAACAAAGGCGTTAATTCTACAGAATTCAAAAGGGTTACTTTGCTTAAAATCACTTAGTAAATCGGATGCTTAAAAAGCGATTGGTTCAGGGCTAACTGCGACGGTTAAAAAATGTTTGGTTTGACTACATAGACATCAGGTACATGCGTTGACTGCTATAAATTCTGTTTGTTTGACAGCTCTGTACCCTAATTGCGTAATACACGATCAATCAGAATCCTGAATCGCTTTGAAACAGATTGCTAATCCATTACTTCATAAGTTCAAAAATCTGCTCAACAACATAAATAACGGAATGAATGTTGTTGAACTGTCAAAATGAAACAGATTAGTCGTAAATGTTCACGAAAATATGTTACGTAATCAGATTGCTGGATTTAATAAAGACTAATTTGAATTGCGTAGACATAACACTAATAATAATAAAATTAGCAACAACAGAAAGTAAAATGAAGGAAAGCCAATGCTTATTGGCTTATTCACAGGAAAAGTATTTTTCAAGACAGTTGAATCTTAAAAGAACATCTACGATGAAATATTGAACTTCATTCAAGTCTAATTTAAGAAGTCCATAATAAATAATATACCTTCCTACTTATTAAAACACAAGGCATCGGACATACGATGTTGTTTTTGCCAAACAATGCTCTGTCGATGGCTTTGAAGTTGGGAATTTTAAATATTTAATTTCCATTTAACTATAATCTAAAGTAGTAACACGTACCTATAGAGTTTGTTGGACAGCATTGATTCCCAATTAAATCGATCGGATAAGTGCCCGCAGAATTTTTGTACTTCTAAAACACAACAATAGCTTCATAACTGTTTATCAAAACCAAGGTTAATTTATAACGGCACAAAATAAACTAGTTCACGGGCAACGACACGACAATATTGTCAAACGCAATCGAATGAATCAACATTGATCAACATCATAATAGTGTTTATCATTAGTGGTTGAAGTTCATGTTGTTACACGGAATGAAAACACACGAAGCGGTGACCTGTCATAACCTTTCTATTACCATAAAGTACAGTAACAACTTTTGAGTATAATTTGAACCTTAAAACGTTGTAGCTAAGGCTTAATAAAGTTCCTATCTCTGCCATTTGGGATAGTGCACGGCAAAATATGAATTGATACATTGGGCTTGGGTAATTGGCGCCTACGCAGCTATTGATATTATATACAGTTTGGCACTTTGCCAAGCATCGAGCTGTATCTGCTCTAATTGAAACAATATTATAATAACCGTATCATAACTATTTTAACATTATATCCTGTGATTCCTGTGCCGTTTTTGTAGAGGTGTACCGTAAGACATTACAGGAAATAAATTAAGGAATTTTGCTCTTAGATCGGCTATCTGCATAGTTAACAAAAAAACATTAAATTACTAGGTAACCCTTTCTGTTTGAAATAAATATTGTCAGAATTTTTTCCCAAAAACAAGAACTCAGGAGGCTTTAGGAGGTAGGATCATTTATGTCCCAGTAAACCAGTTTATAAATCATTCATGATTTTTATGTTTCTGCTTGAAATTCGCCTTGCCAGGAAAAAAGGGTGTTGAACGAAATCGTGATGCCTAAGCATAGGTACGTTTGAATTTTATATGCGGGCGTTATCTCTTTCATATGAATATCTGGCTTGTGAAATCGTTCTCTGTTTGCTTAGAGTTATAAATAGCCCAATTGATCTGCACCTTGAGGAGGTTATTCTAGAAATCCTGAGAACACAGTGCAGATCAGTTGCCGATAATATCAACATCCGCTAAAATTGCGACACGGAAAATTCAAAAAAAAAATTTTTATATCGACGTGATTACGGATTAATTCTATAAATAATTTATTAATACTATTTTTAAAAGCTTACCAGACATAGAGCTGTGTTATAATATACCAAAAAGGACTAATTCTCACCAAAAAAGCATAACCTAACCTAATTTTACTCGAGCCAATATTTTTTTTTAGATATCCACAAAATAAAGTTTGGTGACCGTTTTAATTGTACCCATGATTTTTACGAAACAAGTTTGTCTTGGAAATCACCAAGAGAAACTTGTTTCAAAGAAATCGATTATTATTCATGCACTATTTGGACGCACTTGGTTCTATGTAAAATACATGGGAATTTTAGATTTGATTTAGGGTTTTGCCTATATTGTGAGTCAATATAGACAGTATTCTCAAATATATTTTTTGAGCTAGACGCCAATTCAGTTGACTTGTTATTTTAACTTTTATTAACGGCCAAAATATGAGAAAAACAGAGACAATAATGAAGCTGACTCAGACGCAGTTCCGTATTTATTTGTTAGCAAATAACCGTTTGACTTTGTCTGAGAGGGGTGCCAGACTAGGGTTACCGCTATTTCCCAGGCAATTGGAGGAAATTCAATTATTTTATTGAGAGTAAACGAAATCTTATTTTCTGGAAAACAGAGGAAAATGTAATTATTTTATGAAATTTTTCTCTATTGAAGAAAACGAGGTTAGAATATTTATAGAATTATTAGAATTTCATCATTGCTACAATCTGTTCACAAGTTAAGCTCATAATTTCCAACATAATATACCTTAGTTATATGGTCACGTCGTAAAAGTTACCGTGACCGACCATGCTGCATCGTGTAGTATCTACATGTAACAATTGAAGTGATTTATTTTCTTACTTTTTATATATTATATACTATTTATATGAATTACTTTGTGACTGAAGTTATTTCCTCGTTAAAATCTACAATTACTCGCCTAGCCTTTTCCCAAATAGTTCGGAATCGGTTTCCAGTCTATCCGGATGCAGCTGAATACCATTTTACATGGAGCGAATGCCTATCTGGCTTCCACATTACAGTTACTGGGTAACACGATAGCCCTTGGTATGACTGGTTGTCAGGGTTTCTGAATACCCGAAACGACTGCCAAGATCTATGAATGACAGCCGGGACCAGAGCGTTTATATAAAAAAGTGGGCAACGTCGCAAATAGCTTTCAAATATTTATCAATATTACTAATTTGGCAATATTACTGTATGGAATTGTGCTTAGTTTAGTTAGCCATATTTGTTATTTGGTAATATTGCCAAATTAATCAAAATAGCAAAATAATTGACAGCTAATTGCGACGTTGCCTATTTTCTGTATAAACGCTCATAACGTGCTTTCCTTATTAAATCATACAAACCTTTCCAATCACTAAAAAAAATGTAAGTTCGAAATTGTTTAATGAATTGTCTGTTTTTCCATTGAGGCAAACTGTTTTTGTTAACGGGAAGAAAAAACGTTATCAATCGATTGCAATTATCCTACCGTAGCGTATAGCGTGGTTATGCTGATACGGGCATTGCTTGTATTATCTTGTCCTATAAGGGGCAACCTTGCTTACCGGTCATGACTCAGTGGTACCTAAGTCATCAATGGAGTCTCGGATGAATTCACAACATTTTAAGAGAAACGTGTACTGTGAGTCATTCTCTGTCTGTACCTACAGACGTTAATCATTCCATTGATACTTCATCTTGAGTATTTTTTTTTGTAATTCATGATTGTACGGTTTTTCATTAAAATGTAGAGTAGCGTAGTAGTAGAGTTGTAGGGGTAGCTTATCTACACGACAACAAAAAATTTGGTACTAGTAATGAAAAAATATATATACAGTAGCATTCATGGTTCTTTTTCATTATGCAGTTTATTTTAGAAACATATAAACAGACAAGAAGAAAGGGACAGAAAAATACGTAGGTACAAAGGTGAGGGTTATTTCTAAAGGAATCTCTTCCATAATACATAGTTTGATAATAATACAAGAGTAAACGTGATCAGAGGAAGGAAATATTCCAATAAGATGCTGGTAGGGGTCTTGACCGTACTTCCGGGATTGTCCTGATAGCCGTGGTATACCTCTCCACTCCTCAAGCACCTCAGGATATGTTGCCCCCTTGTCGCTACGTCACTATGTGCTAGCGACCGTTTCTGGGGGGGCATTATTGAGTGTGCAAGTCATGGTCCAGCCATTTGATCAGTGTATATTAAGATATAACATTGGTCAGGCAGCAGGCGACATAGTTCTTCCATAGTTTAAGGTACCCAATCCACTATAGCTACCCATAGCCCAATACGTTTTGTTTCCATGCTCTGCAATAGTCCTGCAACAACCGAGGGTTGTCCTTGGGTACACTTGCATAGTACATACAGTGATATTTGATAATCGTCGGTTGGTGCCTCAACACTTAAAAAAGCCTAAGGGGCGTCTGCGAGTTGGCTTTGGCTCCAAAGGTCCGGACCCCAGGGTCCTGACCCAGAGATAATGTCAAATACATTTCAAATAATAATTTATAATGTGTAGTCTAGTCTAGTTGTCTAGACTATACTTATATTGTATTTTTTTAAATACCAGGTGGTCGTTGCTAGCATTTTTTGCTTCGTAAACAGTCGTTTTATTTGTCTCGAGTCCGCGTGGGAAGTTGTTCATTACTTGACGATTATTTTAATTATACTCACAGATGTGATTAGAGGTCATTTAGTATCAAATATAGATTTCTGAAGAACTTACTACTTACAAAACGAACTCATCTTTTTAACTAGCTTTTGACCGCGGTATCGCCCGCGTGGTTGTCGAAAAATATTCCACGGAAACGTACTACCGGGATTAAAATTACCCTAATTGTAAATCCAGGTTATAATATTATAAACTGTCTGTGTGCCAAATTTCATCCAAACGCGTACAGCCGTTTTTGCGCCAATCCAGAACATAGGTACATCCCGACAAACAGAAAAACGGACAAAAATTCTAAAAACTATATTTTCAGCATCAGACTCGTTCCCGCAACTCGAAAAAAATACTTTTTTGTGAAATATTCAATGTACAGTTTTAACATCGTTACTATTTTATTCTATGTAGATATAGACATGATCTCGATTTTGAATATTTACGATATCGTTCCACTTTTTATTAATACACAAACAAGTCCGACAAATAATAATTAATTAATTAACTGTACTTTAATGAATTACATTATCAACAGTTTCATTAAACATTTCTCATAAAAACAATAACAATGATAAAAAAGATACACGTCATCGGATAGACCGAAATTCAGCGTTACCTACTGCGATAGTCTGACTTGATTAAAGACCGTCACAGACCTAGCTATAATTTATATATTAATATACAATGCTTTTGCTTTTTTTTTGCGTAGATTTTTGCGTACTAGAAATATATATTATAGCTCCGTCTGAGGTCACTCGAAGATTACTATAGAAAATATATCGTAATATATCTTGCTATAATATATATATGTTATAGCTACGTCTATGATGGGCTTGATGCGGATTTTTTCAGCGTTTGTTTGAAGAAAATTACATAATTTCCTTTATTTCATCTCATTATCATTTACATTATTAATATTTTTATATAAAAAAAACCATTTAGAAATATAAAACACAGTACCTAGCCCACCGGTATTAAAGATGTACAAAAGCAATGGCAGTGATAAATATATCACATGTTACACATCGTCTTTGATAAGATAGTGTCCAAGCAGATGTATGTTTGTTATACGAGTATATGGGAGTGAAAACATAATCACACTTAAATAATAATAATAATAGATTTTTTTTTCATTCACAGAAATGTCTTATATATTTAATTATTGTTAATTCCGTTTGTGACTTGATCACTGATCTTGTTTAAATGTAAAAAACCAAGTCTGTTCAGTCCGACGCCGACGCCCTGTCATATAGACCATCCAAAGTGTGGGTAAACCGGTTCACCTCAAGGCAATCGTTGGTTGTAGTTTATACACACTAGAACGTGACAAAAATGCTTTTTTCATCGTAATTAGTTATCAACAGCATAGTAAATAGCTAGCGAACTGCTACTAAGAAGAATCTATACATATTATTAAAGTCGCGTTTCGTGTTTGTCTGTGTGTCCGCGGTGATCTTCTAAACTTCGCAACGGATTTTGATACGGTTTTCACCATCATTTAGAGAATTGATTCGGAAAGGTAGTGTAGAATACATTAATATTAAACTTACATAAGATAAAGAAATCTCTAATGTTTTGTCAAGTCGTAAAAAACTTACGAAGCAATGACGGGTCGCTAGTATGGAAATAACATACGAATGCTACTGGAGAAGACAGAGCGAATTAATGAATTGTCTTCTTTCAATAGCCGGTAATTTTTGCTGTATGGCCTCAAGCATTCATCAAGGTCGTCTCGACTATATTTAGCTATTATAGATAGAGTCTAATGATGCATAGTACTAGTTATTACAAATTGTGAAGTACTCGTAATACAGTTCACAATTTACACTGTTTTGATACGGTCATTAAAATTTGATTAGCCGATAGCAGATGTCGTCATGGCCCACTTATGGACTAAATATTTTGTGATAATTATTATCAAAGAGTGTAATTATTAGAAAGCATTAGGTGTAATTATTAGAAAGCATTAGGTGTAATTATCACGTTAGTGACTACTCTAACGATGTTTTGTATAGTGCATAGACGTACTTGGAATTCCAAACAGACAAAAGGAGATGACATATAAATATTGTATCTTATTACTTACTATGCATGAGGCCTGCGATTGCCTTAGTAATATAAAGAATATACTCTCTTTAAAAGGTGTTGTTAGTACGCTTATGTTTGCTCGTTGACGATATATGCGAATGATTTATTATTTTGACTGACGAATTTGGCAACTTAATTTGGTAATCATACATTATTATGTTAATTAAATTCTTTGCATAAACGCGACCAGTTTAAGGCTGTCAACAAGGAAAACGTTGTGATAAAAAGAAAATAAAGAAATAACATTGTCAAATCAAGGATAAGTTCTAGGCAAGATTTACAAAATCAACATTTTATTTTAAATAGGTACTTTCTTTGTATTGAAAAAACTTGTGACCGTAGAAACAGAGCCCAATTTGAATAAATATACAGGCAGCAATAAATATCAGTGTCTAGGCAACAAACTTGCAACAACCCATCGATAAAGTCTTATCTTAAATTTAAAAAGTTGTTACGCACACAATAACATTGACAAATGTATTTTTTTTTGTCTGAATACCAAACTCTTTTGTGGAGTGTAAGTACTATTGTAGCAGATAAGTGAGAAGTAGATTTTCTATTAGCTGTCGAGACGTAGGTAATATGTTAGGTGTTGTATAGGCCATCATTTGTCACTGTCCCGGGTCCCCTTTTCTGATATCTTCATTCACATGTCCTCAGAAACCCCTATTGTGTTTCGTAGTATTTAGTTATTACTTGCAGTTCTCTCAACATTAATTACGCTGTCGTTTCATCTATTTTTTATCAAGCATCGTTCAAACGACCTCGGGGAAGTGATATAGTTTTAATTTGATGATACATTCTGGGTACAGCTTCCAGGGAGCATTTGCTCACTACGTGTAAGCAAGAACAGCCTCTTAATTAGTTTTAGTAGAAATGTTGATGAAGATGGACAAGTGTAAACTTTGCTAAGTCTTTTATGTTGCGCCTAATTTTACCAACTAAGCCTAATCGTTGATGGATTAGATCATGAGAGGTTCACTGTACGCGAAGCAAACACAATAGTTTAACAATTACTATGACTCATATGTGGGTCACGTGACTGGGACAGAATTTAAGGATCCCATTATCAGATATTCGTAAAAAGAAAATCTATAGACAAAATCTGTATTGAATGTGGAGACGACAATATACTTGGATGAAGTTCGTAGTCTGCTTACAATAATAAAAACTTTTTACAAAAAAAAACAACCGACTTCCAAAAAAAAACACTACAAAGTGAAAAATAACTTTAATTTCGGAAGTCGGTGTCTTTAGTTTTGAATTTTCGTTTTTGTCACACGATATTCGGAAACATGGTCATATATGCGCAAACATATATAATATGTATATTATAAAAATATTTTGAAGCCGCTCAAACTTATCAAGTTGGTCTTGGGTAAGGTCAAGATAGCTGGTATCAGCATAATCAGGGATGGGTAGAAGAAGCGATTGGGCAAGCGCAATCTTGGTGGCAGTCGGTAGAAAATTACGTAATCTCTTCAAAGATGCAACGGATGCAAATAGTTTGCGGCTCACTTCAGTCACTTCTTGTAGCTGGGCAGTCCAAGAAAAGTTCTTATCTATGAATATCCCCAAGTTTTTACCTTTCTCACTGAAGGGAACAACTGAATTGTCAAAAGAAACTTGGGGAAGAGTTGTCCAGTCGATCGTATATGTGTGTGTGAGACAGAATGTGAGAGTGGTACGAACGTATATGTGTGCAAACTGCAAACTGAATAGGTACTATTTTATGCTATTACCGAATAAAACCAGTATCTTTATAGTTTTATCACCGCGTGTCTCTTTTTTACCATACATCTACTTGAGATTGTTGTTAGTTTCTATATCATAATGTCTCTCTATCTAAATACTTTACAGCTACCAATCTCCCAGATATGATAGTTTTAGAATCTGAAACCTTAATACACTTATGAAATCAAATAATACACTAAATTATTACAATACAATGACTTCATACTCGCACTTGTATTATCTATAAGTTTTTTGTATTTAAAGGTAGATTAAACTACTAATGGAATCTTTTTGATTTTTTGAAAGATCTTTTCTAAAAGCGTTTTCCTTTTATTTTCATCAAATCCCTTTATACTTTCGAATAATTCGCAAGCAAAATTCTGTATCACATCTACTAAGCATTCGCTTGGGAGATGTCGGAAGCATAACTGTCTCATCTCTTGAGTTTTATTTGCTGTGTAGCTCCATTACAAACAAATGAATGTGCAGCTAGCATTTTGTTGTGTTTAAATAAAATGACGCATTCATTGATGAGGTGCAAGCACTGAATCATCTCCTATTTGTGTATCTTTTTTAGACTTGGTTTACTTACCTTGATTTTATTCATTTTAAGAACATCTTCAGTTTCTTCAGCATGTAAGCATTCCTTGCTAAATGAAAGGATTTTTATAATTGCGCTACTTTGCATCATGTTTTCTTCTTCGTCATTCTAACCAATTTGCTTATAGAAACAAAAACCTCACCTAAATTCTGAAACCGTCTCGCCATTTTCATAACCAATGTCTAGGTTTGTAACTTTTATAAAATAGCTGAGGTTGATGACGGAGTTGGTACCTACCTTATATAAATATCTATGAGCAACACAATTTTATTCTTCATCACCGTTTTCGTTATGTGTCTGTTTCGGTATTACTACTTTTGTATTACTAGTGGTTAGTTTATAATGGCCCCTCTTCCGACCTACTGTTACTTTACTTATCCCGGTGCAGTGCCGGAAGTATCAATTAAACTGAATGAGTGCCCTCCATGATATTAAACTATTTATTTTCTCTACTTATAAAAAATGTGTCCACTGCGACTTTTTAGGCTATGAATTTGTTTTAAATTCGTTTATGAAGGTATTATTTTAAATGTCTTTTTCCGCCTCCTCCCTAACGCTAGTCGAGTTAAGTTATGGCAAATTTAAAACTCGGAAAATGTATGATGATCTGAAGGTTACCTATTGGTTGTAGCGTTACGCCACATTTATTAAGTAAGTAAGTAAGTAAGTCGTTTATTTTGCAAATATGGGTACAGTAAAAGGTGATAATTTTTAAACAGATAGGTTCAGCCATATCTTACCGACAGGCATGCAAAACTTAAATAAGAGTTTCACGCTAAAACAACAACAAAGGCAATTATATTATGATACATTGAAGAGCACTACTACAAAAATGTTTTTTTTTTTTTTTTTTTGATAAAAAGCATATGACTTTTAAGATACGTGATACAAAATTACAGTTTTAGTGAATATGATGATTACAGCCTTACAAGTCTTGACATTGAGTACTTACATGTTTTGCCATTATGGCGTACAAAATTAGTCTCAGTAGACAAATAAATAATAAAAGAAAGAAATCACAATGTCAAAAATTTAAATTAATTTTAGTCAAGGCACAATTCAAAACAAATGTCAATATTTAAAAGTAGAGTAAACAAATATAAAAATAAAATAAAGCAAATCAATTTGGAGAACAAACAAATTCTTTCTCCGTAAGGAATTCGCTGATATTATAATATGCTTTATGCGTTAAAAAGCGTTTAAGCCTAGTTTTGAATATTGTTAATGGTAGTTCTTTCCATTGCTTAGGTAATTTATTATAAATAACCGGACCCATGCAATAGACACTCTTGCGCAGTAGTGCCGTTTTGGCGGGATGGGAGCATACTTGGTTATTGTCGCGTCTATTACGTGGGACTACGTCGGCTAGACGTTTAAAACGATTTGGGTTTGACTTCACAAACACAGCTACCTCCATTATGTACAAGCTAGGAAGTGTTAATATTTTGTGTTGTTTAAAGTATGGCATGCAACTATCAGTGGATTTAAGCTTAAACATAGCCCGTAAGCATCTTTTCTGGGCTTTAAAAACTGTTTCTCTTTCGGTTGAATTTCCCCAGAATATTACACCGTAACGTAAGTGCGATTCTACTATGCCATAATAAGCAATTAATAGTGCATCCATGTTAATTACTGGAGATAGTGAATGCAGAGCGTATGCGGACCTACTAATTCTCTTACATAAACTATCAGTGTGTGCTTTCCAATTTAGATTTTTATCTATTAAAAGTCCCAGAAATTTAGTATTTTCTACTTCTTCTACAAGTTCATTGTTGTTGTGTATATTAGGGCTAATGCTGGTAATCCGCTGATTGAAATTCACAACTTTTGTTTTTTTTAAGTTAATTTTTAAATTATTTTCTTCTAACCAATTTACAACATTTTGTAAACAATTGTTAATGTCCCATTCATATGTCTCCACATTTTTACATGGTATTGTCACGGTACTATCGTCCGCAAACAGTGTCATTGCTTGTTCAATGCATTTAGGTAGATCGTTTATGTACAGTATGAATATGAAAGGACCCAATACGCTCCCCTGGGGTACGCCAAAGATAACTTCACGCTCTGAGGATCTATATATCTCTTCACGCTTGGTAATTGGATTAATTTGACAAATTTCAGTTATTTGTTTTCGGCCTTTTAAGTAAGACTCAAGAAGACTAAGTAAATTGCCTCTAATGCCATAAGCTTCAAGTTTTCTCAATAGAATAGCATAATCAACGTAGTCAAAGGCCTGAGTCATGTCACAAAAAATGCTACATACTGGTATTCGTTTATCGACATTGTGTATCACATTATATATAAAGTCAAATATAGCCATATTAATAGTCCTATGTTGTCTAAACCCTTTTTGTTCGTCACAAAGAACGTTATTTTTGTCAATAAATTTGTATAGTTCGTTATAAATGTATTTCTCAAATATTTTGGAAATCACAGGTATGAGTGCGATTGGCCGGTAATATTCCATTAATTCTCTATTTTCTTTCTTGAACATTGGCTTTATAATCGAAGTTTTTAAGGCATCTGGGAAGATGCCTGCGCTGATAGAGAGATTAATTATATGACTAAGGTGACCACTTATTTCCATAGATACGTGTTTCAATATTTTTGTACTGATACCATCATACCCTACGCTACTTGTATTATTCAATGTCATTATTATTTTATGTATTTCTAAAGGTACACCAGGCGACATGAACATTGATTGAGTGCTCGTGTTTATTTTAAAGCGTTTGGGTTCCCCGGTATCATTCTGTTTCGGCTGTATTTTATCGATAAAGTAGTTATTAAACGCTTCAGCAATACTATTGGGATTAGATAGAATACGGTTTCTGACCTTAATTTTATAAATGTTTCGTTTGGGTAAATTATGCTTTGCGCGATTAATAATTTGCCACGTAGTTTTAGATTTATTTTTAGATAAATAGATTCTTTGATTGTTTTGTGCTTTTTGTGTCAAGTGTATAATTTTTTTGTGCATTTTCGAATATTCTGTGAATTTAGTTTTATTTTCTGTATTTCGGTTTAGTCTCATCTGCCACAGAAGTTTTCTTTTTCTTTGGCTGCACAGTTTAATTCCTTTTGACAGCCACTTAAGTTTTTTAATAACATCAATTTTGATTAATTTAATCGGAAAGCACAGATCATACAAAAGCTTGAAAGTGTCGATAAAACTACTGTATGCTACATTCGGATCATCCGTGTCGTAAATGTCAGAAAAGGAAAGACTCTTGATGTAGCCTTTGAACTTAGTTATATTTTCCACACTATCATCCCTTTTAGTCGCATACCAACTATTTATGACACACTGTGTTTGAACAGGACAGTGTAGGAGCTGTGCTGTGTGATCGGACAACGCAAATTCCATGACGTCAGTTTTGCAAGATTTACTAAAGTTTTAATAAGAAGGGAAGGTGTACAGTTGAGAATCTTCTTCTAATTACTTTCAGTATCATGAATCTCCATTTATTAGAGTATGTGCCGCTAAGCCATATCGTCATTTATAAAATTTAGCGAAAGAGGAAATTCGTCTACATAGTAGTGGAACGTATGGCGCGTCGTCGTAAATCGCTCACTGTTATTTTTGCACGGTTTCCTTCTTAAAAGTATGTATTACCATAATTTAGTCGACGTAGAGCAGCTAACTGCATCATTTCACTTTTTACAGCCAAGGTTGACTCTCACTAAAGTACCAACTGGAAGTGTACGTTTTCTCGTAAATGCATTCCGCGGGAAATATTAATAGTGTTTAAACTGTTTCTAGATTTCAGGACTAATGGGAACCTTTGCGTCATAGCAGACTTAGCGTAGGAGTAACAATTTATATTAATAAAATGGTGTGCCAGATGACATTATTAGGGCAATGTGGGTAGATAGGAGATAACCCAGTAAATGTGTGACGATGGAAACCACTACTTGATGTAATTACTAATTACAATTAGTAGTAGCTGGAAAAATGATAAAATTTTGTAAACATGGATATTTCTACATTCTGTTACGATCTTTATCTAAGCATGGATTTGGATTAAGTTCATGTAGTGATGTTAATTAGGTACGGAAGTAATAATAATAATAATAATAATAAAAAAATGCTTTTCATCTTTTATATTTTTATGTACAGGATATCCTATCCACGATTCGGTAACTTGATAAAAAATATAGTAGCACAAAGTGTTCACGTGCCTACAAATGCTAAACAGGAAGTTTGTGATAACAATTAGTTGTTATACAAAAATATATAGGTACATATAAGAAAAATTCAATATGTTTTATAAAAATCCCTCTAAAAATATCTCAAAAGATAAAATTAAATATCTCTTTGTTTGAAATAAAAGATTTTTTAATTTTTTTATATATTATTTTTAAGGCATGTAAGACTTTTAAGAGTAACCTGTCTCAATAAAGGCGTGTTGTTCAGTGCTAACCTAAACATACAATTTAAAAATGTGTGTTAATGAATGATTCATTAACACTAACTTTAATTCGTTATTCAATTGTAAGAATTCTTAATAAAAATACCTCAGGGAGGCAAAATATACATTAAACATTCCCACGTAGGCCGTGGATAAAATTGCGTCCACTAAAGGCTAATAAAATTGATCGTCGACCCTTTTATTACACAAATCAATGGACGAATTCTGCAGATGTCGTAAATTGACAGTTAACAAGCATAATAATATCAAAGAATACTAATGGATCCATTTATATTATTATAGTTTACGTCATAATAATCTTTGTTACTATTATTTACAGCACAATACCTACTACTGCTATAAAAATAAAATAGGAAATACTCATAGTTTAATGTGTTCTACTAAATTACTATATGACGCAAATTACAATCAGATACAAAAATCCTATCCTGTTAACCCATATGTATCACACATGTTATATAGCGCACATATTCATTTAATCGTAACATTTGTAGCACATATATCTGGTGATATATCGAATGACGTGTCACCACTCTAGCATGTAAAACATTAGGTACGGTATTTACACATGAATGAACTAGATATTGTAAGTATTTATTTATCTATAATATCGCCTCCATCCATCAAAAGAATATACAGATAATAGGGATCTACACTAATGTTGTAGAACCATAAAAGTTGTGAGGGACAGGATTGTTTATTTTTTACGCAAATTACACTATAATACACTATAATATACAATTATAATACACAAGGGCATTTATAGCAGTTTTTCACTGTTATGTTTGGTATATAACCGCAAAAACTACACTAAGTAGGAATAACAAACTGAAAATTAGTAGTACTAAGGTAAACCTTACTTAGTAAGAATCTAGGTATAGATTCGTTTAAAACATTGATTCGGTTTTATCGTTAATTAGCGTGTAATATAATTTTCAGAAGAACATTATAGAACCTTCAGTCATCGTCCAAATGGTGTATGAATTTAATCGTTTAAGCGTGGTGGAGTGCGTAATCTGGCTCCACAGTTTAGTAGAACATTATGGTTGCGTTGTGCAATCCTACCAACTCAAAATATTTAGTATGCTCGACACAAAACTGTTTGTAATGGTCTATTTGAATAAAACATAATATACTTAAGTACGCCCCTGGAGCCATAGGCTCATTAAAATTTGATAGTCTGATCGGTCTGATCATAAATTAAAATATTTACATTAATGGCTTTGTTGTGCGTAAGGACCATTGTCTATTTAGGCGGCACTTTGCTTCTATTCGCATAATTGATAGTCAAAATAGGTAACCAATGGACAAATGCTAATAAAAATTAATGGAGTATTACGTATCTTTATGGGTGACTGGGAAATCCTCGAAAATCATGGTGGCCTTAACTGCTAAGAACAAGAAAATGATTTATATCGCTATTTCACCACTTAGCGTAAATACAGTAGTTTTTAATAGAATTAGAAGATAAATCATTTATCAATATTTTTTATCCCCGATTTTGAAGTGAACACCTATCATTTGGTTTGATAAACAGCGTCTATCGGAAGTAAGAAATCATAATCTAGTGGCCTAGTACAGATGGGGAACTTCAAGAGATTTATTATATTTTTTCTAGTCAATGGTTCTACGAATAAATGTCCGGGTTTAGTGCAGTTAGTCATGCCTTTTTCTACAATCAGAGTCCCACTTTCTTTGAAGCTGTCATTAATTATAATAACAATATGTTTTGTCGTTCTATTACACTCTTATACACGCATTTGTAGTAAATGAATGTTATTATATCTTCTTGCTCTACCTATTTGTTGAATGGTAGAACAATTTTCATTTATCAGCTTTCAGCCGTTATTCTTATGTCCAATTCTGATACTCGTACATGGTTTTTCTTAGAATATTTTTTTATTTTGATTGATCAACATAATAGTAGCGATATTTTGGAAGGCATCGTAACTGTGCGAACTGAATTTGGTTTACCTAACTCTGAATCCAATCGCGTGACTAGATAGTATCGATGTAACTTGTTAGTAAACAAACATACAGGGTGAACCAATTCGGGAAAGGTAATCAATGCTTTTACGTTTACCCATTTATTTAACCTATTTGTCGTTATATTCCTTATGTAAAGTGGTCCACACACTTTTCTCATTATAGAGCAGAAGGAAGTATCTTGTTTTACAATAATTTTAGCGACAGGATGCACATTCTCATATCTTAACGCAGACTTCCTGTGTAAGTTCTGTACAAACTGTTTTACCGACTGTTAGTTTACCGGATGTGTCCACTGTTGTTCGCTTGTTATTTTATATAATTAATAAATAAACATTATTAGAACTGCGCTGCAGTCACCATTGATTGTGTTTATAAATAAACGCATACCGATTACCTATCAACTCGGTATCAATATTATTATTTTCATGGGGTTTTTACATTAAAGGTTAAAATATGTGCGTGCTTTCTTTTCTTTATCCATATTTACCTATGATGCAACATATGACAAAATGTTATCTCGTGTTACCAAAACAGACAGCAAGCCTATTATTATTCCCTTTATAAAACGTAACGTACCTACATGTTTGGTCGAATGACAATACTTAATATATCTCTAAAAATGCTAAACCGTAAGCAATTTTTTAACGTAAATAAGTAATACGTATCTATTAAAAGTAGATAAAGGAATTTAGTGTCAAGAATTTAATTGCGGATAAGTTTTGATATTTAAAATTCTTAAAACTATTGCCAACGAAATTTTACGGCATACATTTGGTTCTAGCCAATTCGGGTCACCACTTTGTTATTTTTTCAGTCCTGACATAATGTTATCGTAAACAAAATTGCATAATCGATCAACACTTTTAATCGCTTCTGTGATCTAGTGGTTAGACCACCTATCTCAGACCCAGAGTCCCAGGCTTCGATTCCCAGTAGGGGCAAAACTTGTTCGGTTTGGTTGGTGGTAGGACTTGTTTTAAGTCCACCTGGCTAGCTACCACCATCTTATCTAATTCTGTCGCCATAATAACAATGTTAACAGCATTGTTATGTTTCGGCATTAAGAGGTAAGATAGCTAGTTCCTCTGTGGTTGAGAATTTCGGGTGAAGCTCGCTTTCACCTTCGGCCTGATCATCACTTACCATCAGGTGAGATGCAGGCCAAGAGCTTTCCCAATTTGGATTTAAAAAAAGCACTATTTTTTAATTGATATTATAATTACCTATACCTAAACTTTCGAAAAACACGTATTATTAGGATTCTTTTTACGCATACACTACAAATATTTATTATTTGGTACAGTCCGTCGTTGAGTCTCATATTGAAGGCAAATATAGTTGGAACAAGTATACTACCCTGCGGAATTCTGATATTTTTGTGTAGTAATCCAACTAAGTGGTGCACTCTATACATCTTGCGTGTTTTTTTGACGAGTAGCAAGTTACTTAGCTGTAAAAGTATAAAAGGTGTACCTCATAATATCTCTGCTTTAATTTATTTCACAAAGAGTCTATTGAAGGTGTCGAACGCTTTCGAAAGTCTAAGAAAGTGCTTTTGGTACAAGATGAAGTACCTACTCGCAAAAAGATTTGTTATTTACTTACGTCTAGTTCATACTTAGGTACTATAGATTTTCAAGCTTTATTGCTTTTTATATTATTTTGATATTATATAGGTACTTGAACTACAAAGTAGTAGTAGTAGTAGTACAAGTTCAAGTTCTTAGTAAGTAATATCCTAATATCACTTTCTGAAGTGACCAGACTAGTTGAGGTTGTTGTTTATCAAAACTGTGACAATATTTGGTAGTACTCGTAGCAGACAAATATAAAATGAATGTCTAACTTCGTGTCTCGGGACTAACAATCAGTAGGCATGAATTCAATGGAAACAACATTAATCTGATTTTAGTCTACTGACTGCATCGCCCACACGGGAGTTAACGGGACAGTAAAAAGTACTTACGTAGGCAAGTTTTCCCACGAACGGCTAGTAGATATATCATATTAACTGAAAGAGTCGTCACCGCTTGCACTTAGCGTGATGAGATGACCATTAATTTGTTGATAAGTAGAGCTGCGGGGTCCTAATCACTTAATTGGTCGCTGTTTCCAGGGTTTAATACGATCAATTGTTATCAGCGAGGGACATGACGTTGTAGTTCATTTGCTATCCTACTGGTAGGATTAATTTTCCGAATGTTGACCGCACCTGTGTCACGCCCTGGACGCGAACACTGCTAATTAATAGTGTTTTCGATAGGTGTGCAGTAGGAGGCGGACGCCCCGCCGCCGCCCCGCGCTGCGGCTCACGTTACAAACGCCATTAGTATGATGATAAGCTCGTCAAGTTCCTACAGCTCTACTATCGCCACTCAGTTACCTACTTGATGATATATTACCCTTCGATTAGCAAGTTGAAATTCTAAACTCACCCTTGTAAGGCCATCGATATTTGCTTATGCATCTAAATTGATGAGTTAAACCTCTTTGACGATGATAAATTGACTATAATTTTATAAGTTTATTAAATTTATGAGAAGTTTCTTTGTTAATAAATTACTAGGAATAGGATTTATGATATTAGGGGTAAAGAAAAAATTGATGCATAATTATTTAGTTGGTCACTCAAACACATAAAGAATGAATTATTTTGATCATACTTAAATCAAATATCAAATGTTAGCATAATATACATAAATAAGAAGTAATTGTTAAACGTTTGCTACCATTGTCGCTTTCAGATGATCTACGAACGAATGGCCCTATTATTAGTCCATGTAAAAGCGAAATAATATTGCAGAAGGGGCAAAACTTTACGCTTAAGTGCAAAGGAAAAACAGGAGTACAGATAAAGCAACAAGAAGTACCCGAAGAATTAATCGGACCATTTGGTATAGAATCGAGAAATACGTCTGGTCGGCTGGTCGGCGAGCACTGGTTCGAGACAGTCCTCGAGTTGTACAATGTTGACCAGTTCGCGATTGGCTATTACGCTTGTTTCGACGACACGGTGAACGGTAGCGATATACTAAATAACCTCACTGATGAACCAAATAACACGGACCATATAGCTTTTATTTATATTTACGTCGCTGGTGAGAGTGGTTTTGTACTGACATTCAATATTTTTTTCAACGCCTGTGTCTGTATCTCATGATTAATAAAACTTTTAGGCTCGGATAGCATGTTTGCACCCATGAGGGAAGTCATTGTTCCAAGAAAACAATGTAAGGTTGTAATTGAATGTAGACCAACGACACCAGATATTGAAGTTGTCCTGATGTCGGTACGTATTATATATAAATTGAGTGTAAACGATATCATACTTACGTATATACCAGTAAAACCTAAAAAAGATTGAATACTTTAGGTATGCAAATAAAATTAATTAATGAATCAATTAAAATTTGTCATAAGTTTATCAAAAAAATGCGCTAGCGCTACATCAACTGCTTATTGCATCTGCATGATAACAATTATTTACAAAATTAAATAACACAATATACTGTCATTGTGGCCTAATAAAGCAAAGTTAATTACTTTGGCTACTTTATACATAACATCGACTGTTGTAGGTAATTAATTTTACTGTTAGTGTTTAATTAAAATTCACAAATATCAATGTTTTCACACTTAAAGCTTAAATAACTAATGCTTATTGCTAAAGACAAAGCCAATACTAAAGCATGATAGATTGAAATAAATTTATTTCGTAATAACATTCTTAATATTCAGATTCAGGACATTGCAGACCCAATATATCAGCAATATAGTCCCAAAATCGGGTTCGTCATCGATAGCGACATGCTCTCGGATCCTCTTGGATCGATTTCGATGTTTCGCACTATCATCTGTGAGTTTGCTCAGGGACAAGACAATCGGATAGAAAAACTAGTTGTTTTCCAACGTAGGTGAATAGCAGATGTGTGCGTTTTACCATTTTTATTATATTTTATAATTATTATACCACATTCACGAGAAAGGGTGTGTCGTTGCCTTGCTCATTGCGAGAATAACTTCAACTGACACGACAACAGTCGAAATTAATTACTTTTTCTGAATGTGGCTTGTTGTGTTTTTCAATTTCATTAGATTAACTAGTAATGCATAAAAAAAAAATCATAATACATTTTAAATTGAAAAACATAACTATTTATCCGTACTTACTAACCAGAATTTATTTGGCAATACTACAATAGTCGCAGAGTAACAGGACACCAGAACAAATAAAGTATTCTTCAAAGATTGGGTTTTTAATGAGAACGTGTAGTAGGTCTGCGTACAAATGCCGTGGACAACGCAGAAATGAAACCGAATGGAAGCGTATACGTAGTAAGTAGTGCTACACTCTTGATGTCACCTAACAAGGTAGCGTGGTGTGATGGTTTCATTCACTGGACCAACAACTTTAATACTCAGTGTTCCACTAGATGACCTTTAATATTACGTGATGTTTTGTGTTACTAGCTTGAAGCTTACTACTCTTTCTATCATTTCTACTTCTTTGGTGTGTTGCTCTGCGTAACTCCTCTATATATGCATGTTACACGTATGATAAAATCTACTAACACTGTTTTTGTTCTAATTTATTATAATTTAGGTAGTTGATGTTATGTGGTACTGATATTCTAATGTTTTCACGCAGGGTTGATTTAAATATCATAAATTCTCGTTTTTCACTGTTTTGCTGTGAATCATTATTTGCCTGCCATGAGATTATAGTTTTCGTATGGAAAAAGCACTTAATTGGTTTTTCTATAAGAAATCATTATGTGTTAGCTAATGGATGCTGCTTGATTTTTAGTGAGTGAATACCATAACTATGATATGAATTAATTAAATTAACGATTTAAAAATACAATTACAAAAGGTAGCTAGTTAAGGTTGAGTCGCTTGATTTTATTTTTCAGTAGCTACTGTCAATTCAAGTTTATTTATTTCTTAAAGCAGCATTGTACTTATTATCCAAAGTATATATAAACCGTTTGATATAATATCAATTATTTATGTAGTTATATAATTTAATAAACTTAAGTAGTCTGTGAGAAGATCTTGCAAGTATGATACGATCAAAGTTACTACGAGTAGTTTGAACACAATATTATTACGAGTATAACAGAATTCACTCAACGAATGAAAATGCTCCATTCAATAATTCGTTTATTTTAGCAGGTTAATCTCACAGACAATATTTTATTGTAATATTTATTGTATTGTGTTTTATTGCATCGAATATCCGAATAACGAATATTTTTTATCTTTTTCAGACGTTAGGGTACCACCACTTCCAAAAATAATGGGGGGTTTTAAAGAGTTCTTGGAAGGAGAAACGTTTTCAATAAATTGTACCGTGGATTATCAGTCAGATTCCGTAGTCAATATAATTTGGAATTATCCTCCGAATGTGCCGAACGTAAGGATACTATTTGCATTGTTTTTGCATCTTCTTCTTCCTGTCCAATGTTACTTGGGGTCGCGATCAGCGTAACAGTATTTTTTCTTCCTTTCTCCCCTGTCAGCTGTCACTCTATCATTCACTCCTTTTTCTTTCATATGATCCGTCGCACAATCCATCAACATTTATATTCAACTCTTTCTTAGTGCCTACTTAACATACGTTTCATCCCTCCCCATCACATGCCCATACCAAGACAAATGTTTGCCTTTCAACTCCCCCCAAACGTCTTTCAAGTCCCTTTTTTTCTTTTATTATCATCTGAACTTTCTTTTTTCCGAGCTACATTTAATTTAATACATAAGCTCCAATGGGTTGGTATGTTAACAATTTGTTTATTTCTAGGGAACCATAGAAGAAAAATCGAACGAATATGAAGTGACTGGTGGAATATTATACAAAAATCTAACTGTGCGAAATGCGACAAAAGCCCATGGTGGAAGCTATACGTGTATTGCCCGTAATAATTGTGGTCAAAAGGAACAGACCTTTAAAAAGAAATATTTAGGTATCTAATTATCTTTAAAACATAAATGGAGAAGGGTTATTTTTTGCGTGGATACATTCTATATAGAGTATTTACTAAGTTTACTATGAAGTTAGGTATTACCAGTTAGGTAATAGTCCAGGGATGGAAGTGCGAAGTAAAGTGTCAGGCTTGATATGTCGTCTGGGACGAATTATCTTGAAATAGATTACATAGGGAAATATAATAATTGATGTTCTAAAAACTTATTGACCGTCTAATGATGCATGTTTTTTTTATTACATAAGCCCATAAAAACTTTTTGTGCTTCTACTATAATATACGCTTTTTTTTTAAATACATGAACTTCTAAACACTTTTTGTGCTTCTAATTATAGACGCTTTTTTAATAAATGTGTCTCTTTTTAACTTCCTAATAGGTTAGGTTAGGTTAGAACTGTGAACATCCAAGCGCTAGCTGAGATGGCCGCAGTAACTAAGCTATACCCCGAGTTAAATGGGTCAATATTCACACCCTATAATCTTTCGAGTTTTTGTTTCATTTTTAGGAAACGCTCGCCTCGTTCTAACATCGATGGGCATAAAAAATCCCATGGAGGTTAAAATGAAAACAGTGAAGATGTTAATCCAGATAGATGATTACCCGACTGCTACATTTAAATTGTAAGTACTAACTGAATAAAAAAAAAGTAAAAATTTACATAAAGAATTCAGTTAATAAATCACATTTTGTAGGAGGTACCTGTGCTGACGTTCCATTTATTTAGGTATTTATGGAAAATGACAGCACGTTTGGCGACATAGATAATACAATATATATATCGTGTCGATGGTTCGATTCCCGCACGGAAGAAATGTTTGTATGGCCCCCAGATTAGTTTTTACGAGTTACTGTTAGTGCATACATGTGAGATTTGTGTTTGTTATCCTCGCACTACCAGGAGAAATCCTAAATAAAAAGTTGTGGAGCCACCTATACCCATAACGCAATTGCAATAAGTGTAGGTTATGTCCGTCAGCGAAATCTGCGAATAGTATTTGCCTATTTGTAGAACTTGACCCTTAGACATGGTGAAAGTGATGGATGAAGCATATAACATGAAAGGGATAAATATAAAGAAAAAGAGAAGAGGATGTGTCGGTGTGTGATGTGAAAATAAATGATAAGAGTGTGGAGCAAGTGAATGAGTTTGTATATTTGGTGAGTCTGTTTAATAGAGCTGGAAATATTGATGAAGATGTTGAAAGGGGGGTGAATGCGGGAAATAAAGTGCATGGTGCCTTAAATGCGATTATGACCAAGCAGTCGATATCCAAAAAGGCTCGACTCACTGTTCACAATGGTGTACCTACTGGTGCCCACCTATGCGGCTATGCCTACGCTTATGAATGGAAGTGAATTTTGTGTGTGGCCAAAGAGGCATGAAAGTACAATAAATACTGTGGAAATGTGTTCCTTGCGAGGCGTGTGTGGTGTACCTAACTATGAAGATATGCTGAGGAATAATGCGTTTGGGCAACGGTGCGAGTTAAAAGAAAATGTAGTGACAAAAAAATTAAGAGTCTCTATGCTTTTAGATGTTTCAGGGTCATGTTAAGAGGATGAATGAAATGCGACTAACAAAAGGTATTTACAAGGTAGATGTGAATGGAAACGCTGGGAGGGGACGCTCTAGAATGCACATAGTGATCATATTGGTGATGTTCTTCAAAAAGGTTATGAGCATGGTACTCGCAACTGGCGTGCATGTGTGAACGTAAACGAAGCAAAATAAATATGTAAGCATCGTAGGTAGCAGGCGGCGTTCTTTAGTTTTTGCTTACCCCCACGGGGAAATGGCGTCATTTTATGTATGATTCTTCATTGACAATTAACAAAAATAATTACATTTCAGCTTACGCAACAAATTGCCTTTGCCTCAAAACACAGCTAAATACAATGTAAGTCAACATTCCGGCACCGGTGACGCTATATTGACCATTTTCAACGCAACTGTCGTCGATTCCGGGAACTATACGTTAGTCGCAACCAACCAATACTTGATTAAAAATTATACGTACGACCTGCGAGTCAAAGGTGAGATATAGATATAAGTTTCGTTATTTGCTTGGCAATTAATCTTCAACTATTAGGCCTAGTAGTCTACTACTAATGTAATATACCTATCTACTCTACTAACTATTATGAGTCACGTCTCCACTATAAAACTATATTAAGTATAGTTTAAGACCGATTATTCCATATAAGTCATAAATACACATTTTGAATAGTCTATTAGTACCTGGGCGACCGAGCTCTACTCTGGTAAAAATAGAGAATGCTCATTTAATAGTATAGGAAAATTCATACTTATCCATGTATATTTTCCCAGATATGAGACCTAGCTAGCTCGATTTTTCGCCCGCGTAAGCCATACGTATTGCAACTTTCATCGAAATCTTTAGAACCGTTTTCGAGAACGAGATTAAAATTATATAAATATATATACACAAATATTGCTCGTTTAATAGTATACAATTTATGTGCTGTCTTTGTCCCACAGCAAAACCAATTATCGACTTTGGACCCGATGAAGATAAGAAATACGTGGAGAATACAATTGTAACACTCAGATGTGTAGTGACAGGGTATCCCCTGCCAGACATCACTTGGATATTCTCTAATGGCAAGGAATCACAAACAATGGTAAATTACTCTTTATAATGAGGGGTTCGTTGACTATCAGAATGGTGTTTTCTCTGTAGAAAACACCAGTCTGTTCGTCAACGAACCCAAAAGCTGAAGAGTTTGTTTGAACGTGCTAATCTCTGGAACTAACAGTCGGATTTGGAAAATTCTTTTTGAATTTTAAAGCCCATTTTGGCTGTTTAACAACAGACTGCCAGGCTAAGATCCTTAGGAGTCGAGCAAAAAGAAAAAAGTCAGAACGAACGGTAAGCGGTCGGGGGATAAAGAAATTTCACACGGACGAAATCGCGGGCAGAAGCTAGTAGTATTACATGTTTGGAGTTTATTCTTAGCTTCATGCAGCACTTCGAATATACGTACTGTGAAATAAAAATATAAACATAGGTAGGTATAAGTTCCTACGTGTTCTTTATACCACAAATATTCATTATTTCAGCCAAGCTCATCTATAGAAGTGGAATCAGTGTATAAAGAGACGGCGTTCATGAAAATACCAGTCCTCGCGTCTGGTAACGTATCATGTAAAGCATCTAACGCAGAAGGAGAAAGTACCGAAACGAGAAAACTTCTCGTTTATGAGATATACAACGGTTTCGGCATTAAAAATGAGCAAGAGACCTGGTACTCGCAAAACCAGGATGTGACTATCACATGTATTGCGTCCAAATATGATTTCAATGATGTAATTTGGATGAAATCAGACGACGAAGATCTGAATGGAACTGGTAAGTTAGAAATAAAATACAATAATTATTATTTATGAAACAAAATCGTCACGAATAGGTACTCACGAATGACGTCTTAGCTCACATTTAATTAATTGTTTTAACGAGTTTCCTTATTGTCAACAGCTGCTGCAGTGGAATATACGAAAAATGCGTATTCGCTTATTGCCAAATTGAAGTTTCCAAACATTTCTTTGTACCAAAGTGGCCCGTATAGTTGTCGGGGGGTAAGGTTGAACGGCTCCAATGAAACTCAAACTATCAATATTTCAGTTGCTCGTAAGTGTACATTCCTTTATAAACTACTGCATCATAAATATCTGCTATAAGATTGTATTCTAATGATTACATATGATTTCAGCTCTTCAAGCGCCGGTGATAAACGATCCTATTGAGGACCAGACCCTAGAGGTGCTTCTTTTCCAACCGGTACAGCTCACTTGTCAAGCTGAGGGAGTGCCGCCGCCCAAACTAGAGTGGTACAAGGTAAAGACTCAACAACTCACCGTGCTCTAGGTTATGGAACTAATGAAAAAGTGTTATGCAGATTTGCAAATAATAAAATGTCGTTTGAACAAATTGTGAGATTTTAAAATTTTTATTATTTATTTATCAGGATGAAGTTTTAATGGGAAATGATACGAACGCTGAAATTTATACGGAAATTATTAATCGCACTATTATCAACTCAACGATAGTAATAAAGCAAATGGTGGATGAAAACAAGGGAGTCTATAAATGTACAGCCAACAGCGATGCACTGACGGCGAGACGGGTTTACACACTTGTGCTGAAAGGTATTGGTTCCAATCAAACTATTATATATATATATATATATTATATTATTATATTATATACTATATTGGTAGAAGTTTTATTTAAAATAATTATTATCACTTATTTTTTATTTACTAAACACCTGTGTTGCCTTGATGTTGATCAACCTGATAATTTAAATCAACTTAGGTATAATGTGCAAACATTATACCTAAGTTGGTTTCAATCAGAGAGCGTCAGCCTACAGCAGCTGTTATGATAAAAAGATCCCAAACCTCTCGAAGGCCATTCGGGACTTCAGCCTCATCCCTTTGACATGCATTGGTTTCAGACTTTGTTAGTTGGATTATGAACAATTTTAAAACATCTATACCTTTCAGCAGAAACGACATACGCATTGTATTTAAGCGCAATCATTGCGGTGATCTTCATTTTGATCCTCGTGGTATTATACCTGACTTGGAAGGTTCGAAAAGAGAAGAGATTCAGAAAAGAACTTGCCGCAGCGGGCCTCCTGTATTTCAGTGAAGGCGTTCCTAAATCTCTAAATCCTGACTTGGGAATCGATGAGCAAGCTGAATTGTTGCCATACGATGAAAAGTTTGAATTTCCTGCAGACAAATTAATTCTAGGTAAGATTATTATAGTGCTTAACGTGTTTTTTTTTCCTGTAGGTGAGATACGTAGGTACACAGAACTAAATTCCAATATTATAAATACATTAGCAAATTAAGGTAAGTAGGTATGTGTTCTCAGCACTATAAAATTTCAGTTCAGTGAATTAACATAGGTTTGCGAAGTACATACAGGTAGATTTTTTTATTTGCTTTTGAAAAGTCTTTTTCCATAGAAAGGATGGCGATGACGATGGCAATGGCGGAGTCGTTGTTTTTATCATTTATACGTCGTAATATGTAGATGGTAGGTAGTCGCCTATGATGTGTACATCATATGCGACTACCGTAAGGTTCGCTCGTTTTTTTTTAATTTCCTCGCACAATGCATAGTAAAACGTTGTATGATACACGTGCGTAAGATGATTTCCGACTCGTGTCGACTTATACACTCGCTCGCTACGCTCGGTCGTGAATAAAATGCCACTCATCGGAAATCACCTACCTTCCGCACTTATAGCATAAATAACTAATTCAAAAGCAACTAACTATCAAAATTTTGTTCTCAAAATAAATAAAATTATAACGTTCGTTCGAAATTTGATATTCCCTTTTTTTTGTTTAGTTTCGGCCAGTCTATCCACCGTGAAAAGTAGGTTGTAGTCTCATCTCCCACGAAATGTATGGGCTAGGTTTTTTGTCATTTCTGGCTTTTCTAGTACTCAAACCTCAGTTGGTCCAATAGAGCTTTTTGATCCTTATAAGAAACAGGATCGATTGACATAAAAAAATACTGTTCATTCAATCTTACTGATTGTATTTTCTTTTTTTTCAAAACTAAATTTTCTCAAAAAGTTAAGGACAGTCTCCTAAGACCGTTTTCCTGTAGCTACGACGGTTAAGGTAGCTGTCCTTAAGCTGCCTGTCCATTGAAGCGGAGCGAGGCAGCGGAGAGGAGAATAGCAGCGAAGTGGAGCGGAGTTGCGGACAGTGTCTATCCATTGATGCAGAGCGAGGCAGCGGAGTGGAGTTACGGACTGTGCGGAGCTAGACCGAGTTCACGTATTTTTCCACATCATCGCCTCTCCGCTTCCTCACTCCGGTTCCCCGCTCCACTTCTCCGCTCCGTTTCCCCGCTCCGCTTCCCCTCTCCGCTTCTCCGCTCCGTTTCCCCGCTCCGCTTCCCAGTTTTGTATGAATTTTTAAACTAGTTCGAAATGCCTGTCCACTGAAGCGGAGCGGAGGTTTTATGCAATTCCATTGGTTAATATTGGCACACCGCTAATCCGCTCCTCTCCTCTCCGCTCCAGTGGACAGGCAGCCTTACTGCCCCATCTCAAAAATCCACCCTGTATAGTTTCCTGCTACAGCCATTTTAACTTTTGTGACACAATGCTAGATATTGGGCACGATAAAAGATGGACGTAATCAGATGCCTATCAGTACGTGGGTTGTTTTACAGGAAAAGAAAACCTAATGCTACAATGTCTTATTCCATGGGAAAGAGTCATACGTTTACTTGTTATATTGTAGTGTAACATAAGTAAAATAATAAAACTGTGTATTGTAGGTAAACAGCTAGGTGCGGGTGCATTTGGTGTCGTATATAAGGCGGATGCACGTGGAATCATAAACGCCGAAGAAACAACCGAGGTGGCCGTGAAAATGGTGAAGAAAACGGCAGACAATATGTATATCAAAGCGTTGGCCTCAGAACTAAAAATAATGGTGCACTTGGGGAAACATATAAACATCGTGAACCTGCTCGGAGCGTGCACGAAACATGTTGGGAAACGTAAGATGATGTTATTACTAGATTTTTAGACAACATTCATTGTTTACAATGTTGTCTCCTTTCTACATTTGTCTAAACTACATGTGAACGAGTTGTGCGACTCGGAATCCAAATCCATTAGCACTAATAATAATTTTATTTGATGAAACAGCAGTATCTTTATAATTAATGAGAAAAAAAAAATCTTATTAACCGCTGAAAAAACAGAAGAGGTACTCAAGTCGCCGCGTATATTTGCAGAATTATAAAATGTATTCTTCTTTTACAATCTTGCAAATAAGTTATACTTGTCTAGGCATTTTATAACATGATCATTAGGAAGAATAAAAATCTTATCCATGCTTACGTAAAGGTCTTCTGAATGCCTTTTGCTGAGTCACTTTTTGTTTGTTACATCTAATTGTATTTTTTCTTACAGCTTAGCTTATAAAGGACTGTTGTTATCATCGATCAATGATGTGCAAATTTTCCTAATTGAAGGTTGTTTGTGATTACAGGCGAGTTGAATGTGATTGTAGAATATTGCAAATTCGGCAACATTCACAATTATATGCAGAGGCACCGCGAAGTCTTCATAGATCAACTGACCGATAATAAGGAGAAAAATCTAGGCAGAGTTAACAGAGGATTCTCTTGCAGCAGTGGCAGTACTGGGTAAGAAAAGTTTTTCAAAGAAATGATTACTGTCGAACGTTAAAATTAAAATTTTGATGATCGAGATGTTTTAATCTTTAAGCCTTAGTGCCGGAAAACCCCTGCCGGGGTTGCGAGTTGTCCGAAAGGGATATCGCGGCCCCGGCACACAAGCAACGGAAGGAACACGGGTGGGTTTTAGTCAGTAAAAGTCTGACACGCCCTCCCGCTCCGCCCAGAGCAGGAGAAGTTATTAGATAATTGCCCACCCTCAAAAAAAAAAAACTTACAAACCGTCGTACTTTCAGGTTTTTTTTTAACTTTACCTACTTATCTCCGAGACACGAAAACATCCTCTGACTTAGACATATTACTGTTTTCAGTGCACACTCAGATTATTTCGCCTCCAGTACACAAGATACCGACCACACATTTGTCAACAGTGCCAACACCAACAGATCCACAAGAAAAGGTAATTACGTTTTATTATTTGTATAAGTAAGTAAGATTGTATAAAAACAATCACCAGAAAAAAAATGCTTGATCATATTTTTTCATAATACAATAATGGAAGGATAAAAACTGGAGAAACGCGTAGGTGCTGTTGATTGATTTAGAATTTTAGATGGAGCAAAAAGCATTTGTGCGATGCTATTGAACTGGTTCTATTTTGAACCTAATCGTTTTCGCTAGAAGCTAACAATAATTAATAGTCGGGTATTGAAACGAGTAGAAATCCTTCCTCTTAGAGCCGAACCCAATTACCTATTTTCAGTAAAAAACAGATCGCTATTGGTAGATAGTATAATTGTATTTGTCATTGAATGTCGTCCATTCCATAAGAATCCAAATTGTCTGACAGATTTTTGGGAAGTTAAAACCATGGATAGATCTCGCCGGGTTTTTCTATCTCCAGTGTGCCAAAACCTTGTAGATAGGTTATTATAGGGAGCCGACTATCGGCCGAACCCAATAGGGTTCGGCCGATAGTCGGCTTCCTTATTGATTACGACCGTTACCTGTCGGCAATATAATTACAATAATAATTGTTTCAATCCTTCATAGACGCGAATGAAAATCCTCAGCAGTTGTCTATTTTTCGTGCTTGATAGGTATTCGAGTAATTTGGAAAAGATATTTAATATTTATCATACTTAATCGAGCCATGTTCAATCCTTATGACATACTAGAAGTACGAAAATTTTCATAGTCATTTACAATGTATTTATCCTTTTTTGTCAGACAACCCAAAACAAAATCACCAAGTGGAATTCGTAAAAGGTAACTTAAAGGTCACATGCACTAAGTTTGCACCAGCACTGTGTTTTAGTCGCTTGGTCGTAATTACTATGTAAGCACAGTTTTATATCGGTGTCTGATTTATCAATGTGATAGTGAGTAATTGCATTTACCTTATCTTTTATGTAACTTTGTTTGATGTCTATTTGGTACAAAAAATGCCGCATTAGTTCCTTTTTTATTACGCTTATGTCTCACGGGTATCAGCATTGTTTGGAGTATTTTAACACTCTTTAAACTGCTCCTTCTAATGGCAAGTTGCCAATATTTAGACTAACCAATGGAACAGTATTTGTTTATTTAAAGCGTAGGTGCAGTAACCCCTCTCTTTGGCCGATACTCAACAGACTATACGCAAATTGTGAAAGTTGACTTTCAATTTGCGTAGGACTAAAAGCTGTTTTGTGATTTCGTTCCCTTTGATTATTGCTAGCGTTATGTGAGTACTAAACAAATACTGTAATCGGTGGTTTATGAGGATAATGCTCACGATGTTAGCTGCACGTGCGTTGACGTATTTCTGCTTCTATATCTTAAGTAAATACATCAAATTCGTCAAACTCGTAGGGATAAATACAATTTTACCTCTGTACCAGTAATCCAATATGAATTACTTGCCAAGTGATAGCCACGTTAAAAAAACGACTTGAATACAGTCAGCATATATATGAATATATATGCAATTGCAATACTTACTGCAGGTAGGCAAACACAAATAGGCACCTCTCTTTACTGAATGACTTAGGAGGAAAATAAAATTGTGTATTTACATGCACGCTTACTTATAATAAGAATTTTACGTGTGACATAACTATACATGGAAATGTGTAAATCATAAGTATAATGTATAGTAAATGCTTTGATAAACCGGAGCTGTCTCACTGGTTGTGTCCTGGTTTCTTTTCTGAGCCCGAATGGAATCGTTGCTCGACCGTATGTTGGCTCGACCTTTTTCATATGAGTTTTAATTAATTATGTTGGTACGTTAAATGTTTGCTTTTAAAAATGGGCTTTGCGTAACACAGTTTTATTTATTTATTTTTGTTGACCTACTTCTACAGACGCTTTGAAAGCCTAATCATTTAAGAAATCTCGTGCTAATATTTTCCGATGACTGTTGTTGTTTCTATTAATCAATCACAACAGAGCGCTCGAGAGGGATTTTTTTACAGACCTACTGATGAGCCTTGATAAATCTTTCAGAGAACAGGAGATTCTTTTAGAGCAATACTTCACTTTAAGAAATGGCCGCCATTTGTTGATAGTCCGTAGAACTGTGTATAGTCAATAAGTGTTTTTCAGGTGTGCAATATGGGTTATATTAAACTAATACATTCCTTATGGATTTGTTTCCAGTATCGGAAGGCTACGTGCAACCGGAGTGGCGTACAAACTACGAGAGCGACTACAGTTTCGACGGACGCAACCCGCGGCCGCTGACCTCTCGTGACCTACTCGTGTGGGCCTTCCAGATCGCAAGGGGCATGGAGTATCTTGCTAGTAGGAAGGTTAGTACGTTTCAAATAAAATTAACATATTTACAAAGATATTAGATTCTTTACTGTGTGAAATAAAAGTCGATTTAAGGTTGTTGTAAATCAACTTTTGTTTCAGAAATAATAGTAGATTGTTTTTTACTGACGAAGTATTTAGCCAGTTTCAGTCCATACTGTGAACTTTTCAAAGTTGATACTCAACCGCAAAATCATGAGGACGAGTTCTAAAAATTCAAAAAACTCGAAGCTTAGTTCTGGGCTAACATAATGTAGATTGCCATCTATACACTAAAAGAAGAAGCGAAATGATTTGCTTTAAATTAATAGTAATTTTAAAATTTTCAGGTGCTACACGGAGATTTAGCAGCAAGAAACGTGTTGTTAGCCGAAGACAACATTGTAAAGATTTGCGACTTCGGTCTCGCCAGGAGCATTTACAAAAACGATGAATATCAAAAGAAAGAGAACGTGAGTATCAGATATTTATCTTCAATAACCTTACCGTCCGTGAAGGTCGATTTGAAAGTAAACACATAATATATTCACTTTCAAAGACAAATAGCGCAAACAGCAACTGCGCAAATTAAATATTATTTTAAGCATAATTCAAAAATACTGACAATGATATTTTGAAAGCACAATATAATAGAATTGAGATAAACATTTTCAAGAATGTTTTCGCTTCGACTGTTTTAAAATAATATTGTGATGTTCAACTCACTGCTAGAAATATAAAAGTTATCTTTAAAACATTCATCTTCCTCCATCTCTTATTAACTCATCGCCATGCAAGAAATAGCATCGGTTATGGTCAAGTTGAAACTCGGCCCAGTTAATAAAGATAGTTGATCTCAAATCACAGACTTGGATTTAATGACGTTACCGGCAAACGGCCTACGTGTATACGGGACGTTAATACGTTTGCATATTCCATCGGGACCTAGAAACGGTTTCCGATTGAATTGCAGGACAACCGCTTGACCTAAATCTCTCCGGGATTGTTGAATCTCAATATAAAGGTACATATTGTTAGTTTTAAGGCAGGTTTACACGAGCTTTGTAATGTGATATAGCTTCCCCCGCTTGACTTACTGACTTGCTGCCGATCTACAGGAAACCATTAACTGGGTCCGAAATTCCGAGTCACTGGGTTCAGTCACTGCCACCTTATAAACCAGGCATTAAGACCTTATGGCGTTTCTTGGAAAGCGTGTCGTTTTCTGTTTTGCCGATGATGAGAAGATATAAGAAAGAATACGGCGATACCTAAAAGTATCGGTCTTTTAATTCATCCACAGATGTTCTTTACTCCTAATTCTAAGCCTTCTCCTTTTACTGATTTGCACTAGCTCTTTGGCTTGGCTACGTTATCGACACATATGTCTTGACACTCCATTTTGCAGATATATACATTACTATACTATAGATACATACATTTTAGAGGTATTCGCAACTTAACATCACGACTTTCTACTCTTTTGCAAACTATTATTTGAATGATAATTTTATTTATATTTCCAGTGTCTTCTACCAGTCAAATGGTTAGCGATCGAGTGTATGACGGATCGCATATTCTCAACGCAGTCAGACGTGTGGTCGTTTGGCATCGTGCTGTGGGAGCTGTTCTCCCTCGCCAAGACGCCTTACCCGAACATCAGCCCAGCAGCTCTGTTACAGTGGCTGTCAGAAGGGTAAATAGAGAATTTGATATTTTACTTTTATATTTATGTTGACAATAGATTATGTAGCTACCTATATCCCAGCTTATGCAGTAAAGGGAGTGAAAAAGGCAATTTTATTTTGTAATGGCAGTTTCTATGTTTAGACACAGCTACACTAGTCAGACATAATTAGGACCAAAACAGACGTACGGTTCTTGTACTTTGTTACAAAATAATTGACACCCATACAAGTCACACAAAATATGCACCCTTAAATTATGCCCAAGTTGCAAGTTACGCCCAAGTTGACAGCCGTTTTTAGTACCCGTACCCGAAGGGTGTCAAACGGAACCCTATTACTAAGCATCCGCTCTCCGTCTGTCTGTGTTTTCACAGATTATGTATTTCTATTACCGCTATAGCAAAAAAATAATTAAAGGAGGTCCCCAATTCCCCATACAAGATTGTTTCGGCATTTTTTGTGTGACTTCGTGTGCGAGTCCGAATCGCACTTGGGCGGTGTTTTAATATAAATATTAAAATAAAGAAATATATGCAAAAATATGCAAAACCTGTCAGGATTAGGATCTCCTTATCGCCTTTGACTGGGACTCTTAAAGTGGAGTTTTTTTTTTTAAATTTTGCCGGAATCTACTTGTTTTGATTGTAACCGTGGGTATGTAATCAACTTCCATAAATTGCTTAAACGACCCTTTAATTAATGTTACAGAAAGCGTCTAGCCAAGCCGACGTACGCGGACGACCGGCTGTACGACGTCATGATGAAGTGTTGGGAGCAGAAGCCCACGAGCAGGCCCACCTTCAGCCAGCTACAGGAGTTACTCGGCGGCTTCCTAGAAGATAATGTGCGAAATGTAAGTATATTCAAATTATCTAAAGAATGGGACGAGAACAAAACTAATTCGTGAAAATTGCTAAGTAAAGTCTTATTTATTTATTAATAAAGCTTTACCAACAGCATCTGTATAAAATAATATCATAAGTAAGTATAGGTAATAATTGGACCTTGGACTTACACAGTCGTCAAATTGGTATAGGTTAACCAGTATTCTCAAAAATACGTTTTCGTACAAACCGAGTGAAAAGGCAAGTTCAACGTGTATGTTAATATTTTTATATGCATGTTGAGTTTCGTAAATTTTATTAGAACCATCACATTCTTCTGGTTCTATCACAAAAATACACTGTGTAGTGTGTACACTGTCTCCCCCTACGCTGCGCTCCGAGAGACACGTGACGCGATGAAACAAATGAGACACGGTTTTAACTACGCCCGTTTGTAGTTTGTTTCTCATGAAACAGATGGCGCAGTCTACCGGCTTAATGGGCACATTTAATAATACCGAAATAGTAATACTGTTTTAACATAAAGATAGTAACTTCTATAGGAAACAATAGCTGAATGATATACCTATCGGTATAAAATATAAATAATAAATCTATTCATCATAGGTAGGTTCCCCAAACCCATTTTTTCTAATACTCCTAATTCTGCCTTCCAGCACTATGTGGACCTAAACACAGCGTACATGGACATGAACGTACAACCTGGCGGGGAAGACTACCTGGCGATGGTGTGTGCACCTGACTACAACAACCTGGTGACGCCCAGCCCCCACCACTACGTCAACGATAGGAGCTTCTTCCCCACGACACCCACACAAATAGGTAAGAGATTGATAATGGGCATTTTGTTAAGCAGAAGTTCAGGAACCTATTAGGTAACTGAGGGAACCTAAGACTGCATAGATACGTACTGCTAGAAGTGTTGGATTTACGTAGGTGAGGTAAATAATACTACAATCCATAAGTGAACAAGTTTGCAATTGGTAAGACAAAATACTAGAAACTAGACTAGAAAAGTACTTGTAAGTTGGGACTAGAAAAGTCGACACTCAAGAATAATTTCTCATGTGGTATTTAATTCTAGTTTCATAACTATATTTTAAATAATTTATTTATATTTTTCAAGCTGCCGAAGTTACTAAGAAAGGTAAAATTATTGATTCATAAAAATCTCTGTCGATCATCAAAATATTTTGACCGCACGTATTCAGAGAGCATTCAACCACTAAAAGTTACTTGAACCATCTTCCAACGCCATGCCTAGATCAATAACAATAAGGCACTACCTTTTGTAATTTTCGTCAATTTAATTGTATTTCCTTTTATCAGACGGAACGGATAACACTACATTCTGATTACACAAAAATACTACAAATGGTAATTCACGCATGTCTTTGTTGTATCTAACAATGAACTGTGTTGGTACTGATCAGTGCACTTGTTCTGATAGTGCCATCTACGAAGATGCGCCCCACTCTGCGATTACTGTACTGTATGCTGTACTTTATTATGGAGCGGAGCTGAGTGGGGCGCGTCTTCGTGGATGGCACTGTCTATACACACTACACCTCTAAAGGTGCTCCCTCACCTGAGCATTCACCTGTAATGTAACGTTACAGAGTCGGGTATTCAATACTCAATATACTCGATATATTTATTTGCGTTCCACAATGTTAACATATGTGGTAGGTACATTATAAAATATACATAATTTTAAATCATTGTGGACCCTGTCGGGCACAGCAAGATAGGATAGAGAAAGATTGCTAATATTATATTATTATTTGAAAAAAGTAAAAAGTAAATGTTTTTCCACTACCCACTTTAATTAATTTATTATTTTTGGTATTTATTTTTAATTTCGATTTGGTATTTATTCATCAGTGAGCGAGGCGAACACAGTGCGCAATGTCTGTAACATTTTAATACAACTTGTAACATCAATGCGCACCGTTACATTACAGGCGAGTGCTCGTCAGTCAGGGAGGCAGTATTGTAACGTAATGTTCAGAAACCAATCTGTAACGTTACATTACAGGCGAATACTCTCGGTGAGGGAGCATCTTAAACTAAAATAACTAAAACTTGTCTGGTTGATGTGGGCGACTTACTCGTACTAGTAGTTAGTATCGACTTCTTGGTGTGGTTTGGTGTTCTCTCTCTACTTTCAACACCTGCAGGTATACCTACTTAGCTCCGTTCACAATTTCAGATGATGAAGGCTATCTACAGATGAGTCCGGCGTCAAGACAGAACGTATTCAGTCCACGAGCTCAGGATACCAAGTTTGACTTCGACGCTCGCAAATTCAATCCGAGGGTCTCTGAAGCAAGTAGCTGTGGTTCAGAGTTGACGCCAATGCTGACTCTGAACAACTTACCAGCTAGGAGTGGCTCAGAATCCGACCAGGAAGGTAACCAGTCACCTTATCTCAACATGTGTCCCAGAATAGACGAAGAAACAGATGATGTATTCGCAACAAACCAAAACAATGCAAAGAACGCCCTCAACACCGTCACTAACCCCACGTACATCACGTTAGACGTCGACATCGAGAAGAAGCCGAAAGATATTATTCATTCGTATATTAACATACCGAACGGTCTAGTCAAATAATTTCATTTTGTGTAACAGAATAAGCTAATCTCATTTACTAAAATAGTATCTACTTGTATGTATATTATTCTCACAATCTGCATGAATGTCTTTGACTACTGTTAATTTTGATCTCTGTATACTATTCTTGATGAAAATGCTGTATTTCTTTCTAAACTTTCTTTTGTGAATGTCTCATTTTCCTTATCTTACGTAAATAGTTGTTGTATGTCTCAATTGTTTCATTCATTTAGTGAGCTTATTTGTTGTATCTTCATTCATGTTAATAGGTTTGTATCCTAGGTGTATTGTATGTACAGAAACGTTTACTTTTTGTGTAGACTGATTGGCGTAGGTAGCTCACGAGTAGACGTGGAATGGTCACCGTGATGAATATTTGACATTCGCCATGTCATGGGTTGCCGGGGGCGTACAAGTAATGGACTTGGTAATACCCTGCACATGCAGTGTGTAAGTGTGGAGGCATGATATGTATGAAGTGATATTTTGTTATAGGACATTATAATTGGACTCGACAGTTTGAACGTAGTCAATGTTTACGTTCTGCGAAGCCCACCAGTAAAACAAATGTGAATATGTTTTAAATATTTGTATTTCTACCGAAAACATTCCTATTGTATTTTATTTTCGAATAGACAGTCTTATGAATTAATTTGCATTACACTTGTTACTGTTTTATTATTTTATGTGTGTGTAGGTGATATTGATTGGAAACTTCCACCAAATGTTATATTTATAAATCAGTATGAGTTAAGAATGTTTTGTGACGGTAATATTGATTGACTGGGTATATAAGTTCACATCTTTTATTTTTATTTGATATAATCAAGTACTTTTAATACGTAGGTAGCATATTGTAAGAATTCTATGCAAATCATCGGTATTTCGCCTATTATGTATATTTTCAAACAAATAAAGTTATCAAATATTAATAAACTTGATAAATTGTCGATGTTTTTATAATTTTGAGGAAAAAATACTACATAAATATATTTCATAAAATTATAGTATAAATTATATTTTTATGATAGAATTAACTTTAAATTTCAAATAAAACGCTGAAATATATATTTCGGAAAGGCACAAATCGACTATTTTACCAAATATACATTGACTGTTATATTTTAAGATCATTGCTAGCAAACTCATAATATTGTATGCTATGCTTTAAAAAAATAATAAGTATTTGTTGTTTTTGATCAAAGTATATTTTTGTTGTACAAATTATATAGATGCCATATAATAGAGAACTCAGTAAAATAAAAATGAAAATATATCAATGTGATATTAAAATAATTTTATTAAGATAATTTTATTTCTTTTATCTTTACTCTTGCCTATTTTCTTCGATCCTGGTTTACTTTCTCCTTGTCTCCATGAAACGACATTGGTCTTTTCTGTAATAACATTGACTTCAGGTCATTAAATGCACCTAACCGATGGCCAATAACCTATATCCCAGAATTTCCCATGAAGCCACAATTACATTACGAAATTAGTGACATAAAATGATAGGTCGACTTTTTAATTGGTGACAGTCCCGTGGTTCGGACGTGATGGACTGACGCTCCCGCCAGGCGGTACCGCCGCCTGAAAACTTGTCACACACCCCCGCAGTACTTCCCCCGTCTCCCGTGTGTATCTGGAACTGTCACCAAAGAAAAAATTGCCCTATAACTTTATAATTTTGGTTTAAGATAGATCCGCAAAAGTACCTGCGAATTAGAGCAGTAATAGCCTAGTAGTGTGTCAGACTGCCAAGTCATAGGTCTCATAGTCATAGATGAATTCGTACCCAAGGTACGCTCCTATGACTTTTCAGATTCATATCCGTATTGTATAATTATCACTTGCTTCAAAAACGGTGAAGGAAAACATCGTGAGGAAACCGGCGTGCCTGAGAGATATTTCTCGACGGCATCTAAAGACAGGTCAGAGGCCCATGGGCGGTTTTAAAACTCTGATACCAGGTTAGTAACTAACCACACAAAAGACCTGCAAACTGCAAAAAACACAGAATTGAATATCGCGGGCTACCTTAGCGCTACTGCCTCGTGATATAGGTACTCTTATAGACATAAGTGTCGACGCAAGTTTAAAGTCCATAAAACGATACCTACTTCAGACTTATGTCATGTCTAAAAGCTAGCTGTATTACCGTGTTCCTGGACAGAGGTAGTCTGCGACAAAAGTCCATTAACACTACCATTGTTTTACTGCTAATTATTGAGCAAAGTATTTAATTAAAATAAGAATAGAAGTAAATCTTACTTTAGAAGTAGAAGTAAAACTTCGACTTCGACTTTGAATTTGACTTTAAGTTTGACTCCACCATTGCCATCTCCATCGTCATCGCCATCATCATCTCCATCGCCATCGCCTTCGCCATCGTCATCATTATCATCATCATCATCTGATTTGTAAAAAAATCTCAAATAATAAAAACTCTTTGCAACGGGCTGACGACGGCCACAAAAAAAAAAAATAAACAGAAAAGTAAAAAGCACTAGTGAAAAAAAGTGACACTTTCCGTACTAATTTACTGCTTGGAAAAGGCTGTTTGCGAGCAAATGCATTGTAAAAATAATTTCAGTCATCATACCTATTATTATTGGTTTTGGTACCTAACTTTAGAACGGTACCGCAAGTATCGGCTGGTATACGAAATTGGGGACACATTGTCGTTATTATTATTATCGAGAACAGCATTAGTCGTCATGCTGATCCTTGAGGGAGGCCTATGTTCTTTCGTCGCCGACGATAAAATATTATTTAGCTGCTCAACATAGCAATGCAGACTATTCTCAAATACCTACAGAAATTATGATACCTGGAAAATATGTATAAAAATTTTATAGTGGGAGGAACTTGAGCATAACATTCACCTTAATTGTGAGCACACAGTGCTACGTGCCATATTGTACGGACGCTGTATGCAATATGAGAAGGTTCGAGGCAGATTTTGCAATGCAGGTGTGTATTTCAGTTTGTGTATCTTTCAACATGTCATTTTCAACATAAACATAATTATACCTATCTATCTACATTCGTTACATCTTTTTTTGTTGGGAAACCGGATCGGTAAACAATTTTTTGCATCTAAGAACATTAACAAAAAAACACAATACAAAGTGAAGAATAACTTTATAAATATTTTTCGGAAGTCGGTGTCTTTGGAGCTGTATTTAATTTTTTTGCCACCAAATAATGTGTTATCGAAGCTTGCTCACGAAAACTTCCCAAAAAATATATAAAGACGAACATATTTACCTCCTCCTTTGACCCTACTTGGCATAGTGAACTTAAATGCACATTCCGTTCAGAAGTTTTTTCTGGCAAATATTATTATCGAAACGTTTATTTATTCATGCAAACATAGTTTCCGAATGTTCTTGAACCCTATAAAAAGAAAACTACTTATATCTATCTCACTAACGCTCTGTCGGTGGTGATAAAATTGGCGAACCGTCTGTCTGCTCCCACGCACTTCAAGGTAAATTGATATAACTTATTCAACAATAATTGTCTCAGTTTTACTTTCTATAAACCCTTAGCTGTTGGTAAGTAGTAATATTTTTGCAAAATATGTTTTAAATTTCTCATAATTTGCGACTTTTGTATCGTGTGCATTTAAATTCACACCGCCCGCCGCTATGTGATTGACATAATATTTGTATTTATTATCATAATACGTGTATTTAAATGCACACTGCCTGGTCTATTGCACATATGTACAGTTTCAAATAATATATCTTATAATGCACATCGCCAGTAACACAACCCCTTGATTGTTAAAATTAACTAGTAGTAAGTATTTTACAAAGCATAATACGCAAATAACACCTATAACCAAACCCACACCTCTTAGCTTGCACTGCTTTGGTTTCAGAGTACTAGATCACAAAAAATCCTTGCTTTGGTGCCTAAATCCCGAGCTAAATCTGATGAAGAATTCAGCGAATCTTCGGAAGATGAAGTCAAAATGTGCAGGCCACGTCCTAGGTATCGTCACGCCTCCGACGATAGTTCCCCTGCACGATCACTGGCGTCTTCTGTTGCAAACATAAACATCTCCGATAGTGATGACGGTGAATATCGAGAAGTTTATTATATCCATGAAGAACCAGTATCACAATATTCACAACCTATTTTACGTTCGAAAAACATTATTGTTTCTATCCCAGACTCGCCTTCAATTCTTCAAAATAATCCTGGCATAATACCCCCTTCATCATCATTTTATATTCCACCGTCACCGTCTGTAGACTCGGTCTGCAGCCCTGCACCTGCAGCAGCAACTACTACACCTCTTCGTGTTGGTCGTTCTAGGAAACGAGTGATCATCAAGAAAACTATTTCTGAATCCAGTCAAATTGCTCCCCAAATGGACTAAAGTGAAGTTACTAGGAACAGCAGAAATAGAAGACACATTATTTGAATCTACTGATCTTGAGAAGTCACCGCTTGATTACTTCAATAGATTTACTTCGGATGATATTGTAGATTTGATAGTACATCATACCAACCTTTATTCAGTGCAGATAAAGGGTTCATCAATGAATGTGACCAAAGACGAAATAAGAGATTTCCTGGCGATTAATATTCTAATGGGCGTAGTAGATATTAGGCAATAAATGTGTCTTGGCTGCAAATACGTTGACGCTCACCCAGTATAGAATATAGTGCGGTACAAGAAAGAAGAAAAGAAGAAGGCATCGGTCACATGTCCAAATCTAATAAAGCACCACATTGCAAATATGGGTGGTGTGGATTTGGTCGACATGTTAGTTGCCTTGTACCGATCAGATTTGAAAGGTCATCGTTGGTATTTACCACTTTTCTCGCAGATCCTGGACATCAGCGTAAACAATGCCTGTACCCTAATTGCGTAATACGATCAATGAGAATCTGAATCGTTTTGAAATGAATGTTGTTGAACTGTGAAAATGAAACAGATTAATCGTAATCGTTTAAAAATGTGTTACGTCATTAGGTTAGGTTAGGTAGCTGGTTGCTGTAGTCCTGACGTGTTATGCGGACGACACGCTGCGCTGGTCACTGCCCGGGGGAGCTCGCACAGGGAGGCAGCGTTGCTGGCGACGGCTGCGGTCTCACAGTTGGTGAGCCGCATACGTCGCCTAGGCCTGGAGGTGGCCCTCAGCAAGTCGGAGGCCATGGTGTTTCATGGCCCCCGGCGGGCGCCGTCACCAGGCTCACACATTGTTGGGGGGGCTCGGATCGCTGTTGAGTCTACCATGAAGTACCTAGGATTGGTGCTCGACAGCCGGTGGGACTTCGGGCCCCACTTCCAACGGCTGGCGCCCAAGTTGCTGGGCGCCGCTGGGGCGCTGTCAACGCTGCTTCCCAATCTGGGGGGCCCGAGCACCGCTTGTAGGCGGCTCTACGTGGGGATCGTGCGATCGATGGCCCTTTACGGGGCACCGATCTGGGCGGCTGACCTGACGGCCGGAAGCATCGCCGTAATGCGCAAGCCGCAGAGGGCGATGGCCGTCAGAGTCATCAGAGGGTATCGCACGATCTCCTACGAGGCGGCTTGTGCACTGGCCGTATCCCCGCCCTGGGACCTCGAGGCGAAAGTACTCGCGTCATCGTAACGGTGGCGTGAGGAAGCGAGGGCGCGGGGCGAGCGACCGTTGCAGCGACACATGGAGCTGCTTCGCTCAGCTTCGCGAGGTCCTGGTGGCGGAATGGTGGAACAGGCTTTTACGCTCTACCGCCTCGACATCATCGAGGCTGTCCGGCCGGTGCTCGACCGCTGGCTCGCGAGGAGGCACGGCTCCCTGTCGTTTCGGGTGACGCAGGTGCTCTCGGGGCATGGTTGCTACGGGAAGTACCTGTGTCGCATAAACAGGGAGCCGGACGCTCGGTGTCACCACTGCGTCGACTGCCGGGAGGACACAGCGCGGCATACGCTGGTAGAGTGTGCCGCTTGGGAGAAGCCACGCCGTGCCCTCATCTCAGAAGTAGGCAGTGACTTGTCGCTGCCGGCCCTAGTTAATGTGATGGTCGGCAGCGGCGAGTCCTGGGACGCGATGGTTTCCTACTGCGAGATGGTCGTCTCGCAGAAGGAGGCTGCGAAAAGGGAGAGGGAGATCTCGTCCACTCACCCAGCCCGCAGCAGGCGCACCGGGCGTCGGCGGAGGGCGGATAACGCCCTCTTCCAGCCCCCCTAAATGGGTCCAAGGGTGACGGACTCGAGGACGTCCGTCGCCCCCCACACATCAGGACCCGAGGTGGCGGCGCGTAGTATTCCACGCGCGCCCCTGTGAGTCGTCGTGGGGGGAGTCAAACACCTCACTGGGCCCTGACCCGAGGAGGCCAGCAGTGGCGGGCCTAGCCGGGGGTTGCGGAAGATTTCAAGTTCCCGCGACCCCCGGCGTAGGTGTGAGTTGGAACACCCGGGTGGTTTTTAGTTAGTAAGAGACCCCTCCGCCCGCCCCAGGGCGGAGGACATCCATGAGGATTTTCCAACCCGAAAAAAATAAAAAAAATAAGGTAGCTGATTGCTATACCGTCGTAAGAACAGTGGTAAACAAAAAATGATGCCTCTAAAAAAATTGTGTCGCGCTTTTTAGACAACTGTGTTGTTTTGAGAGGAGTTCTCCGGATCGCCAGTCTGTTGCACTCTCCAAATCTGTAATGAAGGTAAAGAAACCGGTTGCAGAAAAGCCTGATAACGCTACTCGTTACGATCTGGTGGGACATCTGCCTACTTTCAGGACAAAAGGCAAGTGTAGGAACTGTACGAAAAACCAAACCAAGTATTTTTGTCAAAAATGTAATGCACGGCTATGTATTTATTTGTTTATTGAGCTACAATGGTTGTGTTACAACCAATTACGTTAACTAAAAGTTACTAAAATAAGTATAGTTGAAGGATGAAAATGCTTTTTGGATTTCCACATTAAATAGTACTAAGCAAATTTTGTTGATAAGTATAAAGATCTCAGATAAAAGTTATATTAGACTTAGTTCCTAAGAATTCGTAAGGTGTTTCTATACGTACATACATAGGTACTCATTGATAAATGGTCCTAAAAGATCTCAAAACTTGTTGTTATGTTTAATGATAAATAAAAACTTTTGTAATAAACGATATTGTAGCTACCTGTTCATTTAATGTAACTTATTTTGTTTTTTATTTATTTATTTATTTATTATTAGGCTCTTCAACAATGAGTACACTATTACGTTATAATTAGTACATTTCAAACTTAAATCTAAGCGCCTCATATACTTAATTAATTAATTAACAAGAAATACATAGTTTAGATGAAAATAAATTATTATAAGCTAAATTTATTACAATAAATGAATTAAATTACATTGAATAAATTAGATTAGATAGATTTTATGTATGATACTTTTTATATAAGATAGGGTTAATATTTGAATTTTTGAATTTATACTGCTTAGAGAGACTCATTAAATGGCAAGTGAGGCTTTTTTTAGAGCAGGTATTGATGAATGAAAGAGGTCAATGTCGACTTCGTGCTCTTTGTATGCAGCATACATTCTGGACAGTGGACAGTATTGCCTTAAGTTGGTATGACATCTTGGCATGCAGAATAGCCTCCTATTAGAACTTCTTGGCAGATTACGTGACACATGGAATAACACCCTACTGAGCAAATCGGGACAGTTAAGAGAGCCTGTTACCAGCTTCTTATGGAAAACCAAGTCTAGCATATTCCTGCGTTTCTCCAGCGACACCATCTTAAAATACTTCAGTCTTTCCTGGTACGAGTTGAGTTTTTTTCCCAGATTACTTTTATAGGTGAGATGCCATAAGAACCGTTTTGGAGCCGTTCGATGCGCTTGATGTGGATCTTATATTCAGGTGACCAGACCAAACTGCAATACTCGAGATGGCTTCTAACTAGCGAGTTGTACATAATTTTTTTAATGCTAGTTTTTTTGAAGTTCTTACACTCTCTCATAACGAAGCCAAGCATCTTTGATGTTTTTAATATAGTTTTGTCAATATGTTCTACAAAACTTAGCTTTTTATCGAGCTGAACACCTAGGTCTCGAATAGTTTCGACTTCCTCAAGCCGCTCACCATTCAATTTATAGACTGACTGCATGATATTTATTTATTTATTTATTTATTTATATTTATATATACTTTATTGTACACCAGATTATACATTACATAAAGAAAAAGTAATACAATACAAAATATACAATGGGCGGCCTTATCGCTTACTGCGATCTCTTCCAGGCAACCTTGGAATGGACAGTGATTTTCTGGACATAAAATGGGGTTGTCTTAGGTGCAAATAAATGGTATATAAGTACAATATACTATAATAGATACACAGATAAATGCTATATAATAGATACATGGATACATACATACTAACTATATAAGCAACGAAAATAAATGACGAATATTATTACAGCTAACGATAAAAACAGAATCATAACGACAAGTAATGTTCTTTCACGAGTCTTTTAAACACTGGCAACGATTGCGCGCGCTTTATTGGAACTGGTAATGCATTCCACAAACGAGCTGCCTGGACAGTAAAGGATTTGTCAAGGAAAGTTGTGGAATGCATTGGCATTTTAAGCTTCAAGTTATCTGATGACCTTAATAATTTCGTGTGAGAGTCACAAAGAAACTGGAAACGTTTCTTGAGATAAAGAGGGGTGGAAGGGGAAAAGAGCACATTATACAAAAGGGAAAGAATATGAGCATTCCGGCGAAGGCGAATTGGTAACCACTTGAGCTTCACGCGAAATTCGGAAACATGGTCATATTTGCGTAAACCGTATATAAACCTTATACAAAAATTTTGAAGCCGCTCAAGTTTATCGAGTTGGTCTTGAGTAAGGTCAAGATAGCTGGCATCAGCATAATCAAGGATGGGTAGAAGAAGAGATTGTGCAAGCGCAATCTTGGTGGCAGTCGGTAGAAAATTACGTATTCTTTTCAAAGATGCAGCGGAAGCAAACAGCTTGCGGCTTACTTGCTGTAGCTGGGCAGTCCAAGAGAAGTTCTTATCAATGAAAATCCCCAAGTTTTTAACTTTCTCGCTGAAGGGGATAACTGATTAGAGATATTCTTTTTTTTGTGAATTTTATGTGATGGCATTTTTTTACATTCAAAGACATTTTGTTGTGCTCACACCACATAGTCAGCTTGTCTAAGTCGCTTTGAAATAGTGTAGAGTCTGCAGGATTTTTTATAACCTGTATAGCTTTGAGGTCATCAGCGAATATGAATATATTCGAGTTCGAGAAGCATTTATAAATATCATTTATAAAAATAATGAATATATGCGGACCCAAATGAGATCCCTGGGGGATTCCAGACGTTGCAATGTACGAATCTGAAGAGCAGCCATTTACCACAACCCTGAGTATCCGTCCAGATAGATATGATTCGAACCAACTTAAGAGGGGGTCCGAAACGCCATTCATTTCAAGCTTCTTGATGAGTATGCCATGGTCTACCGTGTCAAAAGTCTTGCTGAAGTCAGTGTAGACTGCATCAACCTGGACACGCGCATCAACCGCCTTAACAATGCTTTCAACATAGGTCACCAAATTGGTAGCTGTCGATTTCCCCTTCATAAATCCATATTGGCTATCTATTATTAGCTGTGATGAATGTCTAGACAGCACAAGGCATATGAGAGCTTCAAATACCTTTGCAAGTATAGAGAGAATAGCGATGGGCCTGTAATTGCTCACATCAGACCGATCCCCGTTTTTGAAAATAGGCACAATTTTGGTTTCCTTTCAAATGGCCGGAAAAGTACCCCGAAGCATAGAATGATTAAATATAATACTTAATGGCAGTGAAAGAACATCCGATAGCTTATTTAAAAGCAAAGCAGGTATATTATCAGGGCCGGCCCCTTTGTGAACGTCTAACTTTTTTAATTCTTTGCGTATCTGATCTTGTGATATTGCTATATGGCCTAACGTGCTATTGCTTATGCAGCTATCACTATCACTACCATATTACCACCTTAGAGAAATGGGATGCATAATAATTACATATTTCGTTAATATTTTCAGACGTGTTTATAATCTGTCATGGAACTGGGGTAGTTACTGGTGCCACCTCTCTTAATTTTTAAGTAACTCCAGAAATATTTTGGGTTCGAAGTAATTTTAGCCTCCATATCAGCAATGTGAGCATTGTAACAAGACCATACGGTCACATCTTTTCCTAAGTAAATCTAGAGCAATAATGTCTAAAGGATTATTGTACTTTTTAACTCTAAGTCGAAGACGGTTCTTTTCGTTTAGTCTTTTAATGAGCTGTCTAGAAAACCAGTATGGATATTTAATATATTTTATTGGTACTAGTGGAACGTGGCGGTTACTATACAATTTTTCTACCATCTGATCTACAGTCATGCAAGGATCTGGCTCTGTCCACCAATTGAACTACTCCAATACTGAATTAATTGCACCGTAATCTGCCTTAAAATAATTCAACTTAGTTCTATTATTACAATTCTGTGGCTTTTTAAAATGGGTAAACGAGAGATCACACAGTACAGGTGGATGGTGCATATCTATTTTAGAAAGTACATCCACTGGTGCACTTATCACAACATGATCTAAGTTCGTCAAGACTAAATCAAGAATTCTGTTATTTTGATTAAATAAATAATTGCATTGTCTTAAATTGTTAAGCAAGACAAAATCCCAAAGAGTCTGTTCTAAGCCTGTACAAATATTTTGAGGAGCTCTTATCACATCACCACCTGTCCCAAGCCAGTTAATAGTTTTCATATTAAAGTCGCCAATAATCAAGCATTCGTTGGCATGTTCCAAGACATTGTTTGTATTATCAATAAAATGCTCCAGTACTCTGGGCTGTATCGGTGACGGCAAGTATACAGTACATAGATAAATTACCCTAGCTTTCTTACCACCCTCGTGTGACAACTTGACCCAGAGATCATCGCAAGAGCTTTCGAATTTGATCAGTCTCTGTGATTGAAATTTTGTAGAAACAGCGATAAGAACTCCACCACCGTCGGTTTTATTATTCAAAACATTAATGGATCTATCACGCCTATAGATAGAGTAACGCCCATCCATGATCTCTGAGTCAACGACACCATCCAGTAGCCAAGTTTCAGTAAACATTATAACATCATATGAACAACATGCAACTTTTTGGTAAATGTCACTCAGCTTTGTCCTAATACCCCTTACATTCTGGTAGTAGATTTTTAACTGATCGAATTTAAATCCATAACAATCTTATACATTATTCTATACATCTTTTTGATTGCTTACTGTAATTTTTCCAACGAGTCGGTGTCTCTGATATATTTATAGTCTGCACCATCAATCATGCTTTCTGGCAAAAATCTTGCCGCCACGGACCCACACATACTTGTAACCCAAACTCTTAGCTTTAATCCTGGTCGCAGCATGCAACGCCTTATTTGCTGATGATAAATGTTCTACTATATAGACATTTTCTTTTTTACCGCCTATCCCAAGATGAGCGGTGTTGAGCTTTTCTTCAGAAGTTTTATTTTTTATTAAAATTGATAGAAGAAGCCAAAAAGTGGTCTCGAACTCGTGGACTGCTGAATTGAACGACAATAGACTTCGGGCGGTTAGTAGTTGGGGTTTGTTTTGCAATTCTTGTAATATGATGTATGTTATCCTCAGTTAAATGACCAGATATCACCTTACTTATATTCATGACAGTTGACACGAGATTTTCATTGTTTTGTTCGGGCAGACATTGAATTTCCACATTCGTAGAACGTGCTTGTTGTTCCATCTGAATTAGCCTCACACCAAGGTCTTTGTCAGTAGTTTTGAGCTGCTCGTTTTCCTTTTTAAGATCATTAACGACTTAGGTGTTTTAGGAAAACTCAGTCTTCATTTCCTCAAACTTTACGTTCATAAATTCCATTGATGTATTAATCCCGTCTAATTTTTCCATAATCGCCTTCATCTGTGTGTTAACATAGCTCGCCAAAGTTTGATTGAGGTGCCGCATAAGCTCGTCTATCTGTTTTTTCATAATGCGAGAAACTTCGCCAGACGTAACAGGAGCTTCATCGCTGAGGATAGTTACCGAAGACTCTTTCTTTCTATGTGTTACATGAGGATAACTTGCCTGACTATTGCGCACTGGGGTATTGTCTGCGTTTAGCTTCTTCGGCTTACAGGTTGGACACATCCAATTACGCAGTTCAGCTAGTTGGAAGTCACAACTCAGTTGCGTGAGACAGGACTGGTGGTAGGGTTTTTGACATGATGAGCATTTAACCACAGGACTTCCTTCAACTATGCCTTCCGAGCAACAGTCACAATTCATTGTTAAAGATTTACTTAAAGTTAAATTGACAATGATCCAGTGCACACTAATAAATCGCACGCTAATAAAGGCCCACTCCTGGTGAGGAACTGTCGATGTGTAAGTCGGCGAGAAGAACGTCGTAAGCGCGGTGCTCGTATCGCGTTACTTACGCGTTTCGCTCAATAAGTTAGATCTCACAGTTCATTTGATTTAATGGCGGTATAATAAAATCACTAGCCGATTGTTTTTAGTCACTACGTAATTGATTTGAGTATTTAGTACAAAATATATAACGTTTTACATGTACTAGACTTTATGCTGTTAAACTGTATCAGAATGAGTACATATCACGCACTATTTTCCGGGTTTTTAAATTATTTATACGGAACAAATTGACGTAGGTATTACTCGCGCTCTTTGACGGTCGACTCTCTCACAACCTGTTTACCTACAACAGGGCAGTGTGTGCATGTAAAAAACACGTTTTTTTTATTTTATTTTTTGTAATCCTGGCAGTGTGAACATAAATACACATATTATATCCTGAAAACTGAATTCCAGAGATTTTTTTTCTTCATTTTTCCTGACGTCCAAATAGTCCAATTAATATGAAAAAAAAAGGAAAAACATTTTTTTTTTTAAATAAAAGTCTGCCAAGTACAGGGTAGAATAGATACGTTTGTTACTTTCATTCCAGACTTTTGTGTCTAGTGAGTGATATGATGTTCGTGTAAAAAGTGATATTTATTCACCCGATATACCTAGTGGAAAATTCGAGTAACATATTTCTACAGCCTACCTGCTAACCGTCTACAGCGAGTAGAATATCTATATTTTTAGAATGTATTTTTCCATTCTCTACTTCATAAAAGCAATCTTAAAATTCATTTCTGTAGTAATCTTGACTTTTCTACAGTGTGCCGGAAATTAAGGAAAATATCGTGTGTGTTCAATGTATCGGTTGCTTACTTTCCTGCTATTACAAATCAATACAGGAAAATTGCTTCAGCTATACCTATTCAGTGCCTCATTGTGGCACGTAGAAACAGTTGCTTGGAAAGTAGTGAAAGCAAATTCCATACATTAAGTAACTCATTAATATGTAGATATAAAAATAGAGTTAGACTCAGAGGCCAGAACAATTTAGACCCAGAAATCCATTATTCCGTACGTAGGGTAGTACTAATAGTAGAATTTATGGCACTTACAACAACGAACCCTTTTTACTGAACACTAAGCCCTGAAAATAGATTTTAAAAGGATTTTGGATAAAAAGAGATTAGTCTTTTTGAAGAAAAAACTATGTTTTTTCCCCGCCTGAAGTTACGAAAACAAAACATTAAGCGAAGTGATGATAATTTAAAACATCATTCATTTTAGTCGGCTGGTATGTGTAACGAACCTTATTATAATCAGCCTTTTCTTTTTGTTAAAAAAAAAACATGATTTTCCGTAGCGGAGGCATCAATTTCACACTTACTTATTGCCAATTCATCGCATCGTATACATTTTGCAAATTACTCACACCAGGTGGCTTCATCTCTCATACATGGGCTGTATTGGCATCTTCTGAAGGTTAGCATGTACTGCCGGAGTCCTAGTGACTCCATAGTACTGTCAAGTATTTTAACAAATTAATAGGGGCTCTACTGATGTCAGTAATGTCCAAGCGTAAACATAGAAAGTAGATATGAATTGAAAAAGTCACATTGGTACTTGCCCGCATTTGAACCGATAACCTCTTGCATGACAGGCGAGGCCATAACCACTGAGGCCATCACGATATCAGTGAAGGAGTTTTCCTTTATTGATATCGTGATGGCCTCATCGCATCGTGGCGATATCTGGATTTACAATTAATACATTATCTCTATTATGTTCCCACTGCTGGGACTCTGGCCTCCTTCTCTCGATAAGAGGGAGTGGGCCGTAATCCACCACACGGGTTCAGTGCGCCCCCGGGCGTCGGGAGTCGCTATCCGATTTCTGGCCACCATAGGCGCGGGCTAGCGGACGGTGAGCGATGGGTAGCTCGCCGTCCGATTAGGACCAGGCCCAGGTCGACGGCGCGCTGTGTTCCACGCGCGCCTCAAAGAGATGTCAGCACCAACAGACGGGGTCCTTTAGGGCCAATGCCTGCCGGGGTTGCGAGTTGTCCGAAAGGGATATCGTGGCCCCGGCACACAGGCAACGGAAGGAACACGGGTGGGTTTTAGCCAGTAAAAGTCTGACACGCCCTACCGCTTCGCCCAGAGCGGGAGAAGCTATTTGATAATTTCCCACCCTAAAAAAAAAGAATGTGCTCAGTGCGCATTGGTTAATGTCACATGTTTCCTCACGATGTTTTCCTGAAATAATCTAAAAGTAAAGTGCTAGTCTGGGTTCGAACCTATGACCCACAACTCGTCGCGTCGCCGGTAACCACTGGGCCAACACTGCTCGATAATTGCCAATGCGATGGTGCAGGCATGGTGATCAAGAAGAGGCTTCTGCCCTGCAGTGGGACAATAATAGGCGGATATGATTTTAGAAACTCAACACACTAAGAGCAATGCAGCAGGATTTTTCAATGCACTCTCGATTTTGCATCAATTGACCGGATTTTTACGCTTACGAGAAAACGCGACGTAATTTCGGCACTTTGTAAGCAAGTCAACTACAAGAATTATGAAAAAAAAAACAAAAGCAAACCGACTGCACGGCACCACACCGCGCTCCGTGTGTGTTACCACTTTCATCTATGGTAGTAACTAAAACGTTAAAGCACAGATAACATAATACTACGGTTAAGGCTAGAGCTAATCCTTTCCCATTCACGCTTGTCACGCCTATTTAACACTTCACTAATATGTATTTAACTAACGCATTGTTTTCTACGTTATTTAAACATTGACATGTTTCACGAACGCGCATACGTACCTAATATTCAAAGAAAAACAAATGAGATGTTAGTATGTGTTAAGCATTAAAGGTCATTATGTGTTGTTTATGTTTAAGCAAGAACTACGTTGAATCTAATTAGCACAGGGCATAACAATTGTTCACAGAGACATGACAAAAGCATTTGGAAATGTCTCGGGTGTCTAAACGTTTCAGCATCTATATTCAAGTTTCAAGAAACTTCTGAATAGAGTGAGTGGACAACCGTGACTCGAGACGTGAACTAAGTGTTCCTGATTATGTTCACCTATTCAGATTTAAGACAATATCTGGCACCACTGCTAATAGAGGACGTGTGAAGTTTAGTTTCGTGTACGTCGCAGTTATCAGTAGCAACTACGTCATACATGGCATCATATCATGGTACATACGGAGCATAGGTACATGGTGATGGGACATCGGTAATATCGGATGATCAGTATTTCCTTCTGTGCTACTGCACACAGTTTCAAGTGTGCATGCAACATTTCCGACCATGAGACATTGGGATTCCAGAGAATTGCTTTTATCCTACTGTTCTATGAAGGAAAGGTGGTTCAGAGACATTCACAGCACACACACAAACACCAACATTAATTCAATTCCTTAACTAAATAAAAGTGACTTCGTATCTGTCGGTATTGCATGGATAAACAAACACCACTGACCCGTCTCTACGTACTTACACACAGTAAAGTGCTCTAAGCTGAAAATCGATGCAATTTCAATCCGAACATTCTGTGTAAAGTTAGTACTCCACATCGGCAATGTAACTAAACTAAAAGTTAATCCGAGTAAACAAACAATGGCTTGTGTACTCGTAGCACTACTTTTTGTCGTATAGTTGCAGAATCAGCATACTGTACTATGCTATGCGATCAAAATAAGAAGTGTACTAATAGTACGAAATGACTGTTCATTTCGTGCTCAAAAACGGGGTTACCTGGAAAGTTTTTCTGGGGCAATTTTTTTGTTATAGTGTCAGCTGTTGTAACTTTTATTTTAAGGTGTTCCTATGGTCCATTTCGGTCACAAATAACAGCATTCCCGCACTAAGTGACTAAGGAATTGCACCAATTACTTCGCCTGCCAAGCGTCGTCGCTGTGTTGCCTATGTCCAGCACTGGACAGCTATCTTCTGTAGGTATATGTCATACCTTTCACACAGGTACGAGACGGAGTGAATGACAGACAGCGCACAGTCTAAACTTCCGACCACTTAAAGTAACATAGTCACAAAAATAAAGTTATGTTCAGGCGTAAATATACTTAATTTTCCATGTACTTAACCGCAGTTCATCTGATAATGTAGACAAAGTTAAAAAAAACGGAAATCGGTGTCTTTGGTTTAGAATTTTCGTTTTTTGCCATCGACTTAAATTATAATCGACTTAAATTAAGAAATTAAAGTTATTTTTCACGTTGTAGTGTTTTTTTTCGTAAAAAGTTTTTTTTATTTTAATTATTTTTTTACCCCCACACAAATTCGAAAACCACTACCTGCTATGTAAATAATAGTGACAGGAACTTATCATATCATCCACATAGACTACCTGGGAAAAATACGTATTATTGAAGCTAACTCAAAAAATATCCAAGCAAAATTAAAAAAAAAATATATGGGACCACCTTGCGAGACCACCATTCAAAAATAAAAAGGATTTTCAAAATCGGTCCTCAAGTGACGGAGAAATCGGGACATAAAAAAAAAAAAAACACGCTACGAAAATAGAACTTCCTCCTTTTTCGAAGTCGGTTAAAAAGTAACGGGCATCGGCAACTGCTAGTAAGATTAATACGATCGACTGTATTGTTTTGAATATACTTATGGACAATTAAATTTTTTATAGGAGGGGACATGACTAAATAATAACAGCCGCATGGGTCGATCTTCAAGGTTAAGCAACGCTTGCCGAGGTTGGTCCGTGAAGGGCAGGCGTTTTTGGGGGATTGTCTTATGTAATTTTGATTTTCGAAAAGTGCTGATTCTCAGCCTATTTTGAATAAATGACTTTTGAATTTGAATTTGATGGGTGACCTTCCATTACATACCGAGACCCCTCCGTGCCTCGGAAAGCACGTTAAGCCGTTGATCCCGGCTGTCATTTGTAGATCTTTGACAATCGTTACGGGTAGTTAGAAGTCTGACAACCAGTCTTACCAAGGGGTATCGTGTTACCCAGTTACTGGTTTGTAGAGGTCCGATAGGCAGTCGCTCTATGTAAAATACTGATATTCTGTTAGACTAGAAGCCGACCCCAACATAGTTGGGAAAAGGCTAGGCAGATAGATGATGATGGGTAAATTTTTGATAGATACCTAACTTTACTTATGTGTCCTACTTATTACATATTTTTGCGTCACTGGATGGGTTAGAGCCCAAGCTGCGCTATATCACACGTCACATAACTTGTTTTCACACGAAAATTTACATATTTTTTAATTGGAGTTACGTCCTTTTTAATTTAGTTGTAAATGAGTGTCGTTTCAGGGGAATGTGTTGTTAGTGCGAGCATAAATTGTTATACTTTATTTTTAATTAAATTTTGCCTTTTCGGTTTGTACACGTAAATATAAAAAGATTAGTTAGTTTTACTGCTGTTGTAAATAAAATGGTTAAACACTTTCGACTCCATCCATTTTTTATAGAACTCATACCCCATGCCACCATACATATTGGAAGTGTACCCTCCGGGAGGGCTGTTAGCATTACGTTTGCGCTATAGTTAAACATCGCGGACAGTTAACGGCATTAGGTTTAATACCGTGTTATAAAACACTGTAAAACTAAGTAAAATTGTGTTTTTAGGGGGTCTTATCGCTAAACGTAGTTTCCAACATTATTTAGTGAATATATTGACAACGTGAACAAAAAATTTAAAAAAAAAATGCTTGGATTTTAAAATCTTGTGAAAATATATGTCAGATTTTATTTTCACAGTTTATAGTGCCGAATTCGCTAAGAAACACCTACATTTAAAATAAGCCCTCAGGGAGGGTTCCCGGCATCCCATATGCGACTTGAGTGAACCGTCCAGGAGGGTTCCTGACACTGAACGTGTTTAGTTTTTCTTGTCACTAAGCTTTAAGATTCAACATGCTATTTTTGTTGATTTAACTTTCACAAAAGATTTATTCTTATCACCGTTTCTATTTCTGTTGCTTTTTTCTATATCTACTGTTTCTGGAAAACGTCCCCAACCTCACAATAGCCAATTTTGTTTGAATAATAAATGCGTGAAGTCATGGTTGTTTTCAAGAAATAGCTAAGAAAATGGAGGTGCGACGGAGTACGATTTCTGAACGAAATGAAACCGGAACGAGTTCGATTTCTAGCTAAACCAAGTGGTTCTTCATAAAGCTAAAAAGTCACTTTGAATTTTCTCCGAAATCAAGACATGGCTCCTTTGGCGACGTTTCTCAATTACTCATAATCTTCTTCGTTGTATCGACGTTTCCATTTCTATAATCTTATTCATTTATATATACTTTTCGGCACACTTGCTCGTAAAGTGGCCGCCTTTAGGTTCATAATGCAGTGTATTAAATACGCGTGCTTTTTATTGTATGGGCAGTAATGTGCGCCTCAGATAACTATTTACTAGTCGAAGATGTGCACTTTTTTAATTACATCAAAGAGACTTCATGCCTTTTTATGACTACGGTGTACATAAATAAAATATGATACAAAGGTCAGTTAAACTTTATAAATCTAAATGTATAATTTCTCAATCAATCTGCCCAGCCTTTTCCCAACTATGTTGGGGTCAGCTTCTAGTCTAACCGGATGCAGCTGAATACCAGTGTTTTACATGGAGCGAATGCCTATCTGACCTTCACAACGCAGTAACAGGGTAATACGATACCCCTTGATAAGACTGTCTGACTTTCGGGCTTCTGACGACCCGAAACGACTGTCAAAGATCCACGAATGACAACCGGGACCCTTTCCGAGGCACAAAGGAGTCTTGGTATGTAAAGATGGTCACTCCTTCTCGGACCAATCCCGGTAAACGTTGCTTAACCAGATAGATCGATCCGTGCGGCTGTTATTACTTAGCCACGAGCTCCCCCTATACATATAATAAATAATAGAAACATAACTACATACATAGCAAATAAAATAAAGGAAGACTTTATATTAGGTCGGGGACCTATGAAATCAGCGTTTTGTATGGAGAATTTTAAAGAATTTGTATTTTTCATACTAACATTTTTTTAATTTATATAACAATCATGAACACTAATGTTTTAAAACTTTTATGCACTAATGTTTAAAAACTACGATAACGTAATATGCTACTTAGATTAAGCAACAAAAATAAGTTCCGGCTAAGTAAAAAAAAAATGGTCGTTTCTGCTAATAAAATGAAGAGTCATTTTTATTAAGGTATTTTTTTACGTTTAGAAAACTATAAGTAATAAGGTTGTTTTACTATTGGTAGTTGTCTATGATGGTCATTATTCGATATAATACCAAGCAATTGATGAATATTTTAAATCATAGAAGTGACGAGGTTCTCTATTTGTGAGAAAAAAACGCCAATTTCATAGGTGGGAACCCAATAAAATTACAGTTACGAGAACAAGATCACAATGATAAGTAATGTTCCCTTAAGCGTCCTTTGAACACAAGTAACTGGCGAGCGAAAATGCATAAATGCTTTGACTATGTCGACAGCGTTAGCATTGACTTCACAAAGATTTTAGATAATGCAGCTATGATAGATATGAGTATAATAGTGCAAGTGTGGCTCATCGGAGTACCCCCCCGACTAAGTTGTCATAATTATTTACTGTTATGTACTGCATCTCAAAAACTCACCCTGATTTTCAAACAGTATTTGAAACCTACCTCGTAGAAATATCTCTTGTATATGGCCAGATACATCTAAATCAGTTCCATTTTGCACGAGTTGATAAAGATTCATGGGCACCCATAAATAATTATATGCGTGTTAATCAAATGAAACTGCTGTTTCATTATAATATCAACTTTTTATTAAAATTTCTTATGATTAGATAATTGTTGGATGAAACTGCTGAACGCCGTCAGACCCTGGAAGAACATAAGATATAATTAATGTTGAGGATAATAAAAATGAGATACAGCATGGATATTAGGAAAAGGACACAAAATATGTAGCACTAGCTGCGAACGGTGGTTTCAATCGCATAAGTCTCAATCCCGTGGGAATATCGGGATAAGAAGTATGTTACATGCACTACTCATTTGCCAAATTTCATCGAAATCCGTTCAACCGTTTTAGCGTGAAAGCGTAACAAGTAAACAAACAAACTCACTTTCGCATTTATAGCATTATTATAAGTTAGGATAGGACTATTTTATTAACCTGAGGATCAGGTTATAGTAAAGCAATAATGTTCCCATCGAACTATAAGAAGTAGGAGTAGGAGTAGGAGGAATATGGAGTATCTTCTGCGTATTTAGCTAGTCTCCGTTGAGATTGGCCTTCGTGACCGAAATCGGTCAGCAGGATATTTTTTGATAATTTGAACAATACGTTATATAGAAATAACTTACAAATTTACAGGCTTGTAGGAATCCCAAAGGAACTGCTGCTGCCATATTGAATAACTGAAAAAAGAAGATGAAATATACTAATTGATATTCACGAAATCACCAGGCATTGTTTGAGGTCAACGGGCAATCAATTAAAAAACAATACGAGTTTATGACATAGTTTATCAGAAAATAAAATGTTCATTGAATTTTTTTTTATTCATTATTTCCATTTTTTTTTTTTTTTTTTTAAGAAAATATTGGTAAATTTTAATCATAACTTATAAGTACCGTATCAAACCATTTTAACTCAACTAAATTTGAACACTTTCAGTCTTACCACAAAAAATAAATCAAACAACGTTTGAACACGTGTTTAAAATTCGTTACCACAAATACATGTTTATCGTCTATTTAGCAAAACACTGTTTAAAATGGCATATCCTTGTTTTAACTTGGCAACCCTAAGAAACGTTTCGTTTGAAGCAGATTGCATTTGTTGAGCCTTTCTCTTTCCTATTGAAATTTATTTGTTTCAGTTGTTTTTACGGAATAGTTAAATTGGAAAATTTAAAATAAGTACCATTTAATTAAACAAGTCCGCCATTGGTTACCATACGTCTGGCGTAGACATTAATGTTAAAAGTGTTTTGTACTTACTACTTACTTTTGGTACATTAACAACGGAACGGAACGAAACCGAAAATGCAAAAAGGCACACAGCTGTACAATGACAACCGGTAATGACGACAAAAACTAAAGACAATAAAGAAAGGGCGCTTACCTGATGGCGGGCCCAGTTTCGTAAGGCACACGCAACTTGAATTTGAGGATATAAGCATCTACCGCGAGAATAACGTGGATTATCATTTTTAATTAGGTCAACAGTTTTTTTTTCAAAAGCTTTGTGAACCAATACAGTTTTCTGAAGTTATATTAATTGTAATGTTCGACATGATTCACTCGCACTCGGTACATTTGATCACGACAGTTATCCGTAAATTCTATGTCGTTCAAATCATTAAAATCAGCAAAATCGAAGTTATCAATTGCAATTTATGTACTGAGAGAAAGCAATATGGCGAGGGTTAAACACGTGTTAAACAGGGGGTCGTTGTTGTTTAAATTTAAACAACGTCTAAAGCATGTCTAACCTTAAACAACGGCTAAACATGGTTTTGTGGTATCACTTTTGCTAAACAACTGCTAAACACGTGTCTAAGCCGCGTCTATGTTTTTTTGTGGTAAGACCGTTTAACTTTAAGACGACATGCGACAAACCCTAAAATGTTTCATAAAGTTTCGTTATTGCTGTTCAAGAAAAATTTAATAATCATAAATTTATTTATGACTTACAGAATTTGTAACGGTTGGTGTAGAAGTTGAAGTGGTCGAGGATGCAGAAGTGGGGGCGGCAGCTGCCACGGTGGTGTTGTTGGCATTCTGACAGAAACCCAGCCCCACAAGGAACACCAACACTACAAACAGTTTAATGTGCACTGGAGCCATAATCGCTTACAACTGTACTCCGAAATCCGTCCACATAAGCTTATATACATTTCGTTGACAACCGAAACCCATTATACTTAAATGTAGATAATATCTAAGTTACATGTTGTAAAAAATTTCATGGCATATCTTTGCACGGAGGCCACTGAACATTTTGCTCTCATGAATATTCAGTACCTACTCGTATGTTGTTAATAGTTCAAGGTGTGTCTAAGTTTTCTTTAAGTCGTGACGATCAACATATTACTAAAATATTTTTGAGCTTTATTAATTCTTCATCATAATTCCTTTCACAATATTTAACACCATTAACTATTTACACTAGGTACTAACACGTAGGTGTTAATGTTTATAGAGAGAGCATAGATAGAGATAAAGATAAATAATTTATCTTTATCAACTGCATTAACGTCACGTCGGTAGCATATTATTATTAGCTTATACAGGGTGGATTTTTGAGATGGGGCAGTAAGGACAGCTACCTTAACCGTTGTCGCTAGAAGAAAACGGTCTTAGGAAGTCTCCTAGTCCTTAACTTTTTGAGACATTTTGATCTGCATTCACAGATTTTGATAAAAACGTACAACCAGCAAGAAAATGGGCAGTTTTCACAAAAACTTTTTTTGATGCCAATCGATTCTGTTTCTTATAAGGATAAAAAAACTCTACTAGACCAACTGAGGTTTGAGTACTAGAAAAGTCAGAAATCACCAAAAGAACTTTTCCCTTACATTACGTAAGAAAGAAACTCCAACAGTTGTTCAGTTCATTATTGTAGTAACAATAATGAACTGAACAACTTAGGTAATTATACTACAGTGTACTTACGGCCTACTGATACCAGAAATACGGTGTTTATTATTTCTCAATCACGGTGCAATCAATCAATGGAACGTTATGAAACAGAGTTCCAGGAAATTGCTGACCAGGGCCCAATTTATATTATCCTATCGAAAATAATAATCAACGCTAAAAGCTGGAATTCATATGAACAACAGGGAACGCTGTGAAATGCTGTCATACATTTCATTGCACTTTGCTAAATATGCCAACTTGTCAGGAATCAGGTGTTTGTTTGTAAACAAAGTTTTCATTTATCGTGGTATTTGGTTGCTCGTCCCGGCTCATTGACGAACACCTTATTAAATAAATAAATTGTATCCTCATCAGTCACAGACATCCGATGAGATTGTATTTATATCTTTCCTCGAGTGTTACGAACAGCCAGTTATTTTTAAATTGAAGTCTGTAAGGCTCAAGAAAAGAACATCAGTGAACCAAAAAATATTTATCTACTGGCAGTAGATGTGACGTCAATTAAAAACACAACAGTACCTCCATGCAAATGGCAGAGTCAAGCATATAAAATGCAGGTAGCGTCAACACAAAAGAACATTGTGCGTTCAACCTCGTCGTTACGAGGATGTTGTCTGTAGGACAAGTAAAAACTACACCAGCTACCTTCTCGCTGCAACCTAGACATACATGATTCAAAACATTTGCTTCGCGTGTGCTTACATCCTAAATAAATTGCGACACACAGGAATACAATGCTTTATTATTATTGCAAATTGTGATTGACATCCTAAATGAGGAAACAGCGGAATTATTTTGTGCTTTTAGCAGATTTTAGTTATGCAACAAATGTTTTACGAGTTCTAGGAAAATATAAAGGAAAATTATAATTGAGAGCTCCTTATCAATGTTGATTATTTTTTTGTATTCCACATCAGGAAAATTAAATGTGTTTTACTGTGATACAGATAGTACCATCACGAAAACGCGCCCCTCTCCGCGATTACTGTACTGTATGCTGTACTTTAGTACGGAGCGGAGCGGAGGCTTCGTGGATGCCACTATCTATAGCTACCTCGCGTCCGGCCCTGGTTCAGGCCATGGTCCGGAGCGAGAGTGCATGGGAAGCCGTCACTTCCTTCTGCGAAGCAGTAATGTTCGCGAAGGAGGAGGCGGAGCGCGCGAGGGAAGTGCAAAATGCGCGCCCTCGCGCCCCTGGAGAGCCGCAGGAGACGCCCCGGGCGTCGGGAGTCGCGAGCCGACTTCCGGCCACCGTAGGCGCGGGCTTGCGGACGGTGGGCAATGGGTAGCTCGCCGTCCGATTAGAACCAGGTCCGGGTCGACGGCGCGTTGTGTTCCACGCGCGCCTCAAAGAGATGTCAGCACCAACTGACGGGGTCCGTAAGGGCCAATGCCTGCCAGGGTTGCGAGTTTGTCCGAAAGGGATATCGCGGCCCCGGCACACAGGCAACGGAAGGAACACGGGTGGGTTTTAGTCAGTAAAAGTCTGACACTCCCTCTCGCTCCGCCCAGAGCGGGAGGAGTCATTTGATGATTTCACACCCAAAAAAAAAAAAAAAAGACCTTTCAACATTGAAGTAATGCCGAATTATATCATCGAGTAATGATTGATATTGAGTTTTTCCATCAAGGATTTTCTGACCGGTTGATGGCAATAGGCTCTCCCCCTTTTTTTTTTACATGGGTTTCAAAACCAGCTTGTGAAATATGGATGTACTATAGTTACACCTCTGCCTAACTTTTCGGTGATGTTATTTTATGTTATATGGTGTATAAATTTCGAACTCTGCCCTCCTCTTTAGTAACATAGACGTGTATTTTTTATAACCATATAAAATATCACCCTGTAAAATGTGTACAAGGAATTTTTTTCTTCAGGGACAGAAGATTGATCGCTAGTCTTGCTCATGAATGTTGTAATTTGTTCATCCCATATTGTCTTTTGTCTTTTCTCAAAAGAGAATCAGCGTTTTAAAACAAATCAAAATATGTATGAGTACCTTTCCATACACATGCAGTAGGTAATCCACTTGATTAAGCTCATTCAATTCCAGAAATTGATACCGGCGTGTATGAAATAACGTTGGTTGTTTGTGTAACGCAACAGGAGAGCTAAGCTTGTTAAGTACCACACTACTAAAGTAAGGTAAGGTACTAGTAACTGGATAAATGGCCGCTTAAAAGCGAATTGTCGTCAAATAATTAGTTGTGAGACGGTTTAGCCGAGTTGCTCGACGAAGTATTAAGATCGGTCTGATTAGCCGGCTCAGAAAAACAGTGAGAATCTATGTACATACTAAGTGTTAATAGCATTAAATGGATTTATAAACTTAAATTATGCCGGTAATCCAAAAGGGGATGTATTTTTATCCAACATTTATAAATACACGAGGCAACGTTGGAAAACCGAAAATAATTATTATAAAGCTTAATAAGTAGTCATTCTAGATATTACTTATATTATATTATAAATATTAACTGGGCGATCGAGATCTGCTCTGGTGAAAATAGAGAATGCTCATTTATTAGTATAGGATAGTTCATACTAATTCCATGCTGCCATGATAGTAGATACTTAATAATTCCATGCTGCCATGGTAGTAGGTACTTACTAATTCCATGCTGCACAGTCATTATTCTAAGGTAGCCATCTTGATCTAAACTTTGGGTGACCGAGCTCTGCTCGGGTGAAAATACGGAGAAAACGAATATTCTCAGATATGAGACCAAGCAAGATCGAATTTTCGCCCCCTATATTGCAACTTTCATCGAAATCGTTAGAGCCGTTTTCGAGAACATGTTCACAAATATTGCTCGTTTAATAATAGTACAGGATACATTGCATTTTCACAATCGCTTCCATAAAATACAAGTTATAAACAAACCTATTGAGAACATCTCACTCCAGATGAAATGAGCGACTTTAAAGGGTTTGTGTAAAATTTAATCGATAAACGGAAACGGTTCAGCTCTCGAACTGAGTATGTACTCAAGTAGCCATTGACCTTTTTAGCCTGAATTGACGGCACTTCACAACATACAAATACATTATGTGGTAGGTAGAGATTTCAATGGACATACCCATTGAAATATCTACCTACGCTATTCTACACCAGCAAAGTATCTTTTAGGGGACGAAATTGAGAGTTTTGGGCTGAAAATAAGGTTTTTTTTTTCCTGTAAATACGTTACATAATTACTCCTTTTTTCACAAAGAGCTTCGTCGACATGTACAAGGTTAGTTATATCTATAGAGCTGACTGTACGGAGTCTGTATTTTTGTAACAATTAAGCATCTAATTCACGAGCACCGACGAGTATTTCAATTACAAATTAGCTCTTTATTCTTTCTCACTGAAGGTTGACATAAGGAAAACTCCATTTCATTGAATAATAAAGTGTAACGAATGTTGTAGGTAGAGAGTGCTCTTGACACGTTGGACAAAAGCAATCTTTAGGACGTGGATACACAGAGAATAAAGTATACCGAAAACTAGTGCTGTATAACTAACATAGTTTTAAGAGCGAGGTGGCTCAGGTAGTTCGCATGTCAGAGATGTGAAATAGAGCGAGTTTGTCATCTGTCCCGACTTAATCCATTTGGTTCCCTAGTTTCGTGTGTTCGTTAGACACTTTGTAGATTACTAAATAGTTATTTTGATTTTATTTAATTGAACCATAGATAACCTCTTGACTAAATATCCCTATATTCACCACACATTTAAACTGTTTAGTTTAAATGTGTGGTGACTATAGGGATATTTACCGCACAACCACTTATTTGTAATTGCTTAAGTTTTTAAGCAATCACAAATAAGTGGTTGTGCGGTAAAGGTACAACGATAACATGTTTGCTAACTTTTATTAGGTAGGGTACCTACATAGGTAGTCTCAAATGAGTGGTAACTGGTACGTAAACATTCTTGTATGCAGTTAGACGGGTTTATCTACCCAATCTCTCTGATGTAAGTAAACAAACAAATATTTTGTTAATAACGTTAAGTAATGCATACATGCAAAAAAAACATGCTTAGCTAGATACCAATTTTGATTTCTTTTATGTTGTGTTTTATGCTTTTGACGGCGTTATGTATTGACAAATCCACACGGCTTATGAATTTGGAAAATAAATACTACGAATACAGCTGCAGCAATTTATTACTTCCAAATACAACGTGGAAGCCAGTGACATTCGTTGAATTTCATCGTTGATGTCCGTCAGCCGACATCATCTGTCTAACAACCTGCACAGTATCTACGTATGCCCAGAAGTCGCTAGGTTCCGAGGATATTCATTAGTATTTGTAAACTGACAAACAACATCAAATACTCACTTTTTATCAAAAGATAGTACTTTATAATTTCACCTCACAGCACTCTCGGAAAGCGGCGAAATAGAATTATCAACCGTTTCGGTAAAAACTGCAGCGAAATGGCTTTTAACGTTTTTTTTTTCAAGTTCCGTCGAGTCAAAAGTTAAACCGCGATATTGAATTTTATTGTACCCCTTCAGCGGTTACAGAAAACCTGATAAGTGGTTGGTTATACTTTCAACATTAAGACTATAACGAGTCCATTTAGAAAGGTTACTGGTTGGAATTCTGAAAGAAAAATAGCGAGTTGAACTGCCTTCGGTGCGGTCTTTTTTTACTGTTTTAAGCTTTCCAATGAAAGCTTATTATTTATTGAAAAAAGGTTTTATTTCAGGAACGTCTAATGTGATGTCAAGTAATTTGCGTTTTGTTGAAGGTAAAGTCAGAAGTCACGGAGGCTTTCTCACTTAACTAAAACATGTTTGCGAAGATCCACGCAATTTAAATACGGAAATGTGGTGGGTGTATTCCGGCACGCCTAGCTCGACTCGCATCCGGATTCAGTACCGGAGCGCAAGTAAAGCTTGCTCATACTTACACGGGGATTACCTTGTTACTAAATCTATTCCTATGACAATATAAAAAGGAATATAAATAATTATTCATTCAATACAATCGCAGTTTTTTTTTTGTCGAAGCAGTTCAGATAGCTATACCTAAAGCATGTATCAGAAAGTGCGGTCGAATTTAAGGATGTGGTACAGACCAGAAAGTTCTTCAGTTTGATAAACTGAACCACTTTCTCCATGAGCTCAACATCGTAATCGCGAAAAAATTATCAACTGTCCCATAAAAAACTTCAATACCTACTCGACCCAAATTTATGAGACGGCTGATAATTTTTTCTGGTTTGAGTCACAGAAATTCATATGTGTACCTTTCAATTTAATTGGCCCAGTAGATTCGGAGCAAATCGGCTGTGACAGACGGACACACCAGTGATAATTTATAAGGGTTCCGTTTTTTCATTCGGACGTACCTACAGAACCCTACAAATAATGAATATGTTGTGTAGTAACTTTTTGTACATTTACATTAATTATTTATGTGTAAATAGTAGGTTAATAATGTATTTTCAATTATATCTAATAGATTTTGGGAACAGTTCGTTATTAATTAAAGTAAATACCTACTCAAACAAATGTATATTTGAGTACCTATATACATACTTTGATTGAATTATTTGTTTATAAATAAGAGAGGAGCTCGTGGCTAAGTAACAACAGCCGCACTGTTCGATCCATCAGGTTAAGCTACGCTGGCCGGGGTTGGTCAGTGGATGGGTGACCATCTTTACATACCGAGAATCCACCGTGCCTCGGAAAGCACGTTAAGCCGTTGGTCCCGGCTGTCATTCATGGATCTTTGACAGTCGTTACGAGTCGTCAGAAGCCCGAAAGTCTGACACCAGTTAAGACCAAGGGATATCGTATTACCCAGTTACTGGGTTGTGGAGGTCAGATAGGCAGTCGCTCCATGTAAAATACTGGTATTCAGCTGCATCCGGTGAGACTGGAAGCCGACCCCAACATAGTTGGGAAAAGGCTAGGCAGATTGATTGATTGATAGCATAATTTAAATTATTATTTTGTTCACCGCCTTGCAACTTTATCCTAAACTAGCTGCGCAACGTGGTTTTACCCGCGTAAGACCCCGTGGGAATTTCTGGATAAAAAGTATCCTATGTCCTAATCCAGGTCATGGTCTACCCATGTGCCAAATTTCATCCAAATCTGTTTAGCCGTTTTAGCGTGAAAGCGTAACAAATAAAAAAACTCACTTTCGCATTTATAATATAGGTTAGGATGACACAGTGACTTCTGAAGCTTGTGTGCGGTAATTATTATATTTATGTAGTTCTTTCTGCATATATTTCTGAAGAGTGTAATTTCTTACATTTGTGAATATCCTTCCAGAATTTGGAAGCCGTAAACCTGAAACTGCCTTCATATGCCGCTGTTCTAGTGTCTTGTATGTTATGTTATGTACAGTTGCTGTGAGCATCCTCTCTTCTTGTGACCCCAGGTATATTTGTGACTATTTCTAATTAATGTCACGGAATTACGTTTATTTATTGCACACCCTTATAAATTACCTATTTATTTTAAAGCTACACATGAAAGAAAAAATCAACATTTGTTATTTGCACAACAAACGGAACTTGAAATCGATACTCGTAGGTATTTTTATAGATGTTCTATCTATGGAACGGTCCAAATTGAATCGAATACAATTGAGTACAAAAAATGCTTGTCATGCTTACTCTATGGCCAGCGCCTATTTCAGGCGGTTGTAAACTCGGTAACACAGTTTGAGCAGCCCAGGATGCTCCAGGAAATTCTACTTGCCTTATCCTTTCACGTAGAAAATTAAATGTCTCGCGTAATATCCGCGGGCCTGACTCTGGTTTTGGCAGTTGATCTACTTGGGCGTTGTACCTGCTTGCGGCCGCCTTAATGCTGTATAAATAAATTGTTCTTACCCAATTCTAGAAACGGTATTCCACAAATCGATAGTCGTTACCTGTTTAGGTACGTAGTTATCAGGATGTATCGCTTTGGCTTTGATTCTAAAGTGAACTAAAATTATGTTAGCTAGCTCGCGCTATCGTGTGAGAATACCGTTGCTTTGGCGTAGTCTGGTGATTATATTCGATAGATAAGTTTAACGGAAAAAGCTATTAGCCGCTAGTGGCTCATACAAAGGCTTTTCATAGGCAATAACGTAGTAAAATATTGAAAATATATTCCTGCTCTTTCCTCGGAGAACTGTTTTAATATACTTTCAGATAGGTCAGTGAGGTAGTTAGATATGAATATCCGTAACTGTATAAGAGGAAACATACCAAAACCATAAAAGATTTTGCTAAATCATAACTGTGCGTTTGCACTGGCGAAACATTCACAACAAAACATGTTGGAATCTCTATTTTCTGTCAATGTTCCATACAATTTTTGACAGGAACTAGAGATTTCAACATGTTTTGTTGCGATGTTTCGCCAGTGCAAACGCACAGTTACACCTACATATTTGGGTCGTGTACTTCTAAATAAACTATACAAAAAAAAAAAAACAAGTTTCATATCTACACTCTCTACATAACAAAGTATACACAGATAGGTACGTACACATTTTTACTCTTTGTTCATTTAAGCCATGTCGGTCCCGTTGTAACCTAATTTATTCTACTTTCAAAGAGCGTTTACTGGGAACTATTTAATATGTCTGATGCTGACAATAAGTTGAACTTAAACAAGTATAATGAAATAAAACATCAAAATCAATCTGCCTAGCCTTTTCCCAACTATGTTGAGGTCGGCTTCCAGTCTAACCGGATGCAGCTGAATACCAGTATTTTACATGGAGCGACTGCCTATCTGACCTCCACAACCCAGTAACTGGGTAATACGATACCCCTTGGTAAGACTGGTGTCAGACTTTCGGGCTTCTGACGACTCGTAACGACTGTCAAAGATCCATGAATGACAGCCGGGACCAACGGCTTAACGTGCTTTCCGAGGCACGGAGGATTCTCGGTATGTAAAAATGGTCACCCATCCACTGACCAATCCCGGCAAGCGTAGCTTAACCTGATGGATCGACCAGTGCGGCTGTTGTTACTTAGCCACGAGCTCCTCGAATGAAATAAAACATCAGTGGAATAGAAAACCTTTTTGTTTTCTTTGTAGAGCGAGTAAGGTAGTTGGAGAAGCTTCTAACAATGCGCGGTGATTGCTTGTCGGTTGATTGTGCGTTTGTTGTCTTTACTGAAGTAACAGGTGGCCTTGCTTATTTCAAGTAGTTTCTTTGTCCCTACATGTGCCAATACTATGTTTTCTTAGCCGGCAAGAAGTTTTTGGTGTGTAACATATTTCCTCTTGCTTTCCTGCAATCAAAATCTAAATCTAAAAAAATCAAAATAATCAAATCTATGGGAGCGATTTCGTGAAAAGGGATGGAAGTGTGTCACAGGAAGCCGGGGAAGCGTGTGCTATTTGATTTGACCAATGAGCGCGCGCGGTGCTAGAGTTGGCCATCAGAAACGACTTTAACGAGGACCCCCTTTAATTTTGCTTATTACCAAGGTGAGATGACAGATATTACACATCATAAGGGAACACATCATATGCATAAGACTCGCTCGTTTTTTTGTTTACTTTCATGATGTTTTAAAGACTGCCATACTACAGGAATAGGGTTTTATGTTTTAAGAGTTTAGTATACATTAATGTTGATAAATCGAACCTTTACGATATCTGCATAATGAAACTGTAGAAAACAACTAGCTTTTATTATTGTGACTGTAAAAAAGTTAAACAACGTAAAAATACTAACTGAACTAAGCTTATCATTCTAGCCGACGACTGTGTTTATTGCTCAGTCGCTGAACTCGTAAATTCTGTTTAAAATGAGTCTAATTTAATTACTCGAGGTCTGATGGTTTAATTCGTGATCTCTTTAGATCCAAACCCAGCCGAGCGTACTGTAGAAATTACTGCAATCACCAATTCAAATCATAGTGAGCCTGGCCACTCAAAATAATTACCTATGTAGTTCGTGCCACGTCGACTATGGCCATGCAACCGATAGACTCGTACCTACATGATAAAATGTATGTTCTATACGTGTGGTTTAATGTGTCTACTAAATTATCAAATTAATGTACTCAGTTTTCATTATATCAAGTTTAAACGACCCCAAAGCAGCGAGCGATTGTGTCCAATCTAGATTTTTTTGTGCTACTCACAAGCTTACCACAAATTCGTTACGGTGCGTTTATCGAGTCAATGTATCGTATTTTGTTTTATTTGCCAAATGGGCTCCGTTCTGTAATTTACTAAGCCCCCAATATTGATAAAACTGTATTCATTACGGATAATATATTAAATATTTTTTCTAAAATTTTAAAAGTATGCTTTAAAGATTATAATTTCTCCAGACTTCGTGAAGAGTGGTTTATTGTTGGCTCTTTAGATTGTGATTAGGTACTAATTATTATACATTGATGACGGCGGGTTGTTGTTTGAAGTTGATACCGAATGTACACTGTCACAGCAAAGGTATCTTAGCGTCTGAAGGCAAATGGATTGGCAATAACTATAAGGCATGTTCTAATAGCAGCATGCCGTCGTCACAAGTCCGCTTGTAGAGCTTAGAGATTGAGATCACCTTTCCAGACAGCTTTATGTGACCATCTCCGGGAATGACAGTTGTTTTGCTATTGAGAGAGATAAACTTGCAATAGTTGCTGACTTTTACGATTCTCAGTATGTTTAAAAAATCAAGCTTATTCGATGGGTATAACTACTAGCTGTAGGACATAATCTAAATATTTACTTGAATAAATAAAAGCCATACATTCAGCCCGCCATTGCACTGCATTCCCTATAACATTGCTTCTATTACATTCACAAATCACACGCACAAACAGACTCGAAACAAATATCTGTAGCTCATAAAATATTTGTGCAAAGCGAGAATCAAACACTACACATCCACGCCACACGGCTCGTTGACTTTGTTCACTTTTATTATTAAAGAACCTGCTGTAACGTATCCACTAATAAATTACAAAGAACCTGCTGAAACGTATCCACTAATAAATTACCGTTATCTTGTTTGTACTAAACGTTGCCTCATCCCCTTTGCACATAATAAAGTTAGTGATCGCTATGCCACATTACTGTACGTAGGTATGGGTATAATGGACAACGGGCTCATCCTGTTTGTTTTTCTTGCTCACCTCGCTCGGTATATGATGCAGTGCGGATGCTGCATTTGCATAAAAGCGTCCATTATCCACAGCTTCAAACAAATAAAAAATCAATATCCGCCAGTGCACGCGTTTGTATACACTACAGTAAATATAATATATCGCATTTTCAACTCATGATATCAAAAATGTTACTTGTTTAAGTGTCAAAATTTTAAATAATCGTTATGAATGTGTTAACATATGGTAGAAAATAGTTCTGTAAATATCAAATCTGTCAAGCTTGAAATATACGCGATTTAACACCGAAACACGCTGCATTGTCTGTTGATGGTGGCAGAGATTGTTTCGGCCAATAGTCCAGCCATTTTATATGTATTTGCATCTTTTAAAATTTCAATTCGATTGGTGCGATTACAGGTGTAGAGGTGTAGCTGTACGAGCAGGTAACAAGTCAAATTCAATTTGGAAATGTGTTTCAGCTGCAAAACTCGTTGGTTTTACTGCGTTTTTGGCTGAGTAAGGTGCACGATAAAATAGGGAGAGCCACTCCTCTCTACTTTATTGTGATTAATTGTTCTCTTTCAAGGGTTAATTTGTTTCAATTGTGTCTAGGTGTGACTTCTCTGTGGCCTGGTATTGTGTGTCTTGTATTCATCAAACGGGTCAGCAGACAGGACACAAATCAAACGAGGTCGCTGCGCCTGTCGCGTCAGCACTTGCGAATAATGCCTTGAGCGTTGACAGGTGATAATTTATGTATATACCGTTATATGTATGTGAGGCCAAAGAGCGTCTTGAAAGCTTTTGTCTACAAAAATGCCGTGTAGTTTAATTAAGAGCATAACATGAACATGCATGTGTTATATTATCTTAGTTTTTGACGTCCAGATTACATTTGTTTGTAACTGATGTCTTACGTGAACATATGATTATTAATTATTCATGTAACTAGAGCGATGTTAATGAAGCGTTCTAAATTTTAAGGTAGCAAACAATATGAGCCATGAATCCTTCCGAATATTAACTGAAATTCAGCTGCAAATGCATCGAATATCGATCGGAAAATGGCTCATTTTCAGGTGCTTAAATTGTCCATGACAAATCACTTGACCACATACGCGACGGGCCGTAGGTACATATGTACGTACATTTATATAAAATTAGTGAGTTGTAAGAGCGGGTGGGGCGGCAGCACCTGTTTCCGGCCACCGACGGGGCACTAACTCAGCGATCCCGGATCCGACCGACGCTACATTTAATTCTTTGTTATGAGCCATGAAATAGGCGGTACGGGGACCGAGAAATTGTGAGAATGAATTGGGTTCTTTGGTTTTATTCACGATTCAAGGGATGTGTCACGAGATGAAGCTGTTTAGGTTTATTGGTTACGATTTTTCTGTGAGTGGCTGAATCAATTTCGGGGAATGGGAGGTACCTACGTTTTTTGTAAGTCTTGCGTTTGTATAAAAGTTTTTATATCAATATATTGCAGATAAAACGGAAACCCGCTCTATTAAAACCAAATTCTCAGTATGGTCGTATGGTACCTACTATGTTTTTCATCCCAATGGAACGAATTCCTTTACCATAAGACTTTCATATACTATACAGGGTGTCAGGGACATCCACGCGAAAACTTTTACCATGGATTCAGTGAGTACATGGTTATGAAACCCATGTGTTGAAATTTTTCGGCGGTTAAAAAAATTCTGCTTTTTTTTAATAACCTGCAAAAAAATTTAACGCAGGGGGATTCAGAATGACGCATCAAATCCATGGTAACAGTTTTCGCGTCGATGTCCCTGCCACCCCGTATAATGAATCACTATTTACCAAATATGTGATAAATAAGCTAGCAAAGGGAAATCAGGGATTTTCAACGGTTCGGATACCCGCGATCATCAGATCAGGCAGTGTTCGGATCAACGCAGCTCCTTGTACCTATATTCAATAATATTCTTAGCTCACTGAACATAGAAATTGAATTTTCTTGCACTCAACCAGTAAATTCAATTGGTGTGTGAGGCTGTGAGATTCTTAAACAAACAAAAAACTGCCAAGGAAACTTCCCACGCAAATCGTAAAGGTTAAAATGAGAGAGTTAATTTTCGCATGTCGTTAATGATGCGATGAACAGGCATGTAAGTAATAACAATGTGAAGTTAATTTAATAAAGAAACACGGGTTATATTTCAATTGAAACTGTTGCGTTCAAATTCACTAATTAGTCCAAAAAAGAATATATTTGTTTAACAATATTCAAATTCAGTTGAAGGTTAATTTGATTAGTTAGGTACCTCATGTGGGATTTTAAAAGAATAATAAATGTTACACTACATACGCTGTCTACTGACTAATATTAAAATTGTAATTTGTCAAACGAAGCCGTTCCATAGGTCAATGAAAAGCCAAAACCGGTACAACTCGAATAATTATTGCACAAAACACGGCGAGTAGTTTGCGCTGGTCTCATATGTTCTGTATCTATGTCTGGCAGTTAAATCCTGAGCTAAAACCTCCTTGATCCAGGTGTCCGGGTGCTCGCTTATTTCATAGCCAATCCCTACACTGCTGCGGTTTCTGCTTCCGCCTGCTGCTGCTGACTATTAACTTAATTTCAATTCAACTTTTTTCTTTCGTTAACGCTCATATTGTTTCAGTAAATGTTTTACAGTTCTTTCATTTCAATATTACATTCCGGATACTGATAATTTTACTTGCAGGCAACCGATCGATGATCTCTCTGCCCCTTTTCCCATTTAAGAAATGTCTGAACTTTAAAAAGAATCCTTAATGAGAAAGTTTGTTTCTTTTTTCTTCTGAAGGGTAGTTAGATAAGAGTATAATGTAACAAAGCTTGTGATTGAGTATTAAAACGTCTTTTTGCTTATTCAACTTCATTTTGAGATTCAATTTCAAATTCCAAAAACCAATAGAAAGTTTTGATGACAAAGAAGTTAATGATAGAAACAATAAAAATGAAGAGCACGGATCAGATTGTGGGCAATAAGAATTAAGAGTTGGGTGCGGGACTGCGGGTTCCCGACCGCTGAGGCAGTGCCGCCCGCCTGACTCCAGGTGGCTGCGAGAAGACTTTTACATTACACTACTATATTTGATTTAACTAAAATATTTTCGTATCAAAATGATGCAAAGTTAAAGGCAATATTACTATATGGAAATAAGAAATGTGGCTAACTAGCGAACTAGAATATTAATAATGAATTGCAATTATAACACTGAATTTGATGTTGTAACCGTTTTAGGTGAAAAAAATGCATTTGGAAAGTTTCCAAATACTTTACATATAAAACTAAATATTCGATGCTACGATATTAATTAATTTTTTCAGCATTTCATTATTAATATTCTGAGTTAGCAAGTTAGCCACATTTTAAATTTCTGTACAGTAATATTGCCAAATTAATCAAAACAGGTAAATATTTGACGGCTATTTGCGACGTTGCCAACTTTTAGTATAAGCGCTCTTGAGCAAATTGACACCCTACGTGAATTTGCCGCGTTATAGCCATTTCATGAACAGTCAAAGAATGACAGTTGTGATTTGAAGATCCTACCGACAATTTAAGTTGGCAGTGAATTTGCAAAACAATTAATTTCCCTGACTTTACCAAGTAGGTACTTGCAAAGTTGCAATCCGCTCACATGTGAATGTGGACGAAGCAAAATAATTTTGTTGAATATATGGACGTGGAATACGTGGACGCTGTGTTTTGTGGTTTATGCATTACTTAAGAGAGTTTAAAGGTCAAAAACATTATATAATCCACTACCGAAAAAAAATATGAAAAATATATGATATTCTACAGGATATGTGCTAGTTACATAGTGTGAAAACATAATACAACTAATTTGATTCGATAGAAAAAAATCACGAAGATACCTCTAAAAATTTATTTTAATGATTAAAAACCTTATTTATTTACATGCGATCATTCTGAGTTTTCGTCAGATTATTCTACAAGCAACATATTAACGTAATAGTGTTTTAATATTTTAGTTTAATCAATAATTGCTTGTTATTTTGCAATAAATTACCAGCGTTGTGTCATCGCGCTTCTGTTTCTTTTCTATGCGGTCCGACAGTGACCGCGCTTTAACTGTTATCAGTCTCTTAATGGCTAAAACGAGTGAGTTTATGTATCATGATTGTGTGTTTTATTCAAATTAAGTAGCACACTATAAAGAGATATGTTATGTAGTGTACTCAGTAATCGAAAAGAAAAGAATATTCTCTCAGTCCCAGTAGCCACTCACTTCAATGAGTCAGCACATAAATAAAATCTGCCCAACCCGACATCACTGAAGTAGCTCAAACGTCACATCGTGACACAAGGTCGATCCTATTTCTATTTTGATCACACAACATATAAAAACATACATGCGTTGAAATAGCCTCCACGACTAGCGAATTTACGTTCAGCACAATCTGAGCATTTAGCACCGCTACCATTCTGATTGGCTAGTATTGTTACTACAGCATAGTTCGTTCTGATACGAGAAATAAGAAGAAACTAGGTAAATATACCGTTGAATGACAGTAAAGAAACTTGATTACAGTAGGTACTTTGAATTTCTATTCTCCAAAAGTTTATTTCTATTCTTGTAACCATTATGTACATATCGTAAAGGTCATCTATATTTAAATAAAAATAATATCGTACAAAAGTTATACATGCAGCTATTTCCGTGACCTTTAAAGAAAGTTGAACAGTCAGCTGTTCTTGGGAAAACGACTTGTGGCATATTGTTAGTCTTAAAAGAAAACATTTCCTCAGAAACATCTAGGGCGTATGTTTCCGAACTTTCCATGTTGAGTAGGTAATTACTACTGGAAATGTAATTTTAAATTATTTGATTTGGAGTATAGTTTTATTAATTTCTTGAAAAACGTACCTCCTCGTATATTACGAACTATGTAGTTATCAGATTACAAATTGAACACGGATTCCTGTAAGAATAAAAAAAAATACTTTTATTGATTTTCTACACTGGATGGACAAAAGCTTTCTTTATATTATCTGCTTTTTACGATACACTAAACGCTTCACAACACACTTCCATCATTTTAAAATATGTAAGATTAAAACGCATGTTAGATAGTTCGATGATTGCAATACAGATAAAACACAAAGACTACAGCTACACAGGTTGTGTATTTTTGGTCCACACGAATACCAAAACGACCAGTTTTCCCGTTTTCCCTAGTCGACTCATACAGTCTGTATTGGATTGCAAGTATCAAAATAAATAAAAAGAGCGGAAATTCGCTCCCAAGGGATGCAATGGAATGGTCACTGCAACAGCAATACTCGCACAGGTTTTTGAACTAATTTAATATTGCAATTTTTTTGTTCGAGCTCAGGCGAACAAAGGGAATATTTACTTAATTGGGTCACGTGTATTTATTTGTTTTTCCATTTACTCGTAGACATCATACAGTAGTGTGAACGTCATAAATATTATATGTTATTTGCAGCATGCGACATCTAAGTGCAGGTCAAGTATGAGTCTACCTGGGCTGCTAATACTGCGTGTGCACTATTGAGGTGGAGTGTGGATCCACTTCTAAATCAAGAGTTATTTAGCCTATTCTAAAGGAGTATTAACTAGTTATATTAATCCGTTTTTTCCATTATAACATAAATTTGTAGTACGTAATAATATTATTGGTTAGCATAAATTCATTTAACTTAATAAAAATAGTCCTAAGCTCAAAAGGACTAATAACTATTATAAAGAGGGAATAATTACGGATTGAATTTCGTGGAAAACTTATTTTAACATTCTAACCCAATTTCTTAGTTCTTAATAATTGATTAAAATGATTATTTTCGTCAATTAAATTGGTATATATGATACTACTAAAGTCGGAAAGCTTAAAAGTCACTTTCTTGTGAAGGTAACCGACGCCCGGTGTTCAATCACATACCTTATTGTATTTTATTTTGTCTCGTCTTGGATTTACTTCAAAGGACAAAACATGTTACTTCGGGCTATTTATTACGACTCTTTTAAGTATTTACTTTTGTTTTCGAACATAAATTGTCTGATTACAGATTGTCACCCAGTTGCACAAAGGCAAACATTAATGCCATTACGTAATGTATCATTAACGCTAATGATTTCATTAATTTCTTTAAAGAACCATTATAATAGAGTCTAATTTTGCTTTCTGCAACAAGTTAAAAGAAGGTTAGTATTTAATGACAGCTTTAAAAGTTAAAGTTCGTTTCTGCAACTGGCTATTCCATTAATTATATCAGGGTTGTAAATTAGAGTTCTCTTTAGAAATAGCTTTAGATGATTATGGGTAGAAACAGCACGTGTTTTTATGAGGTCATTGTATGTTTAGTTTACATGCATATTATTTTGTTTGCTGCCATATATCATACATATTGTCTCTCCTTCTCCCTTTAATCCATTCAAAGGTTGTCTGTAAAAGATCGTGTTTAGCGATAAGACCGCCCATTGTGTCACACAATGAAAAATTTGATCATAAAAAAAATCTGTAATTTTTATAGTGTACATAATAAAGAGTATTCTATGTCTATCTAAATATCACCATATTTAAACCTGATTTATACCGAAATGCTAGACTTATTGACACAAAATGCATCAGAAAAGACATGTATTGTAAAATACAGTTCAATGTTTTAATACAAAGTAATCCGCTGTAGCAATAGCTAGTATTTTCTATTAGTGCGCGCTTACGGCACAACGCGGTTCTGACTGCGCAAACCAATTAGCTAATAAGAAAATAATTGAACATTCTATGGATATTGACTGATTCTGAAGATATTACGAACATTAAGTATTACTGGAATGTTTTACTTACAAGAGTTTTGAAAACTATTCGTAAAAAGATATTCCTTTTCTATCATTTTAAAATACCCACCTAACGATAGTGATGATTCAAGGTTTTAAAAATACATATTATATATTAAAGCAATAAATGCTACGTGCAAAATGTGCTACGCGCAATAAGTGCTACGCGCTATAACTGCTACGCGCAAGAAGTGGTATGCCCAATAAGCTACGCTCAATAAGTGCTACATGCAATATTGCCCGGCGGATTTTGAGCTACGCTTATTTTAATAATCAATTGAATGCAAGTGAGATCGAGAACGGTCTCCACGTGTCGGTTTGTAGCTTACTAGTTTTTGCCCGTGGCTTTGCCCGCTTGGAGGTCGGCAGTTATCCCACGGGATCGTACTACCGGGACAAAAAATATCCTATGAATTAATCCAGGTTATAAACTATCTGTGTGCCAATTTTCATGCACATCCGTTCAACAGTTTTTGCGTGATTGAGTAACAAAAATACAGACATCCAAACATACAAATTTTCACATTTATAATAATATTATTATAGTAGGATTGATTAGTGGTAAGGAAAGTAAAGTGAGTGAATATCCATTAATGCCAAAATAATAAAAATTATAATAAATAATGTAATTTATGAAACTTATTACGCAAGACCATCCGATTAAAAAGTTAAACGTTGAAGCGAAAATGATGGATATAAAACTAACAGATTTATAATAAACTCTCATTATGTTAATGTGTAGTAATTAGTAGTGGATGTATTGTGCGCGGCGGTTATAAGTGGATGTGTTCATATTAATACTGCCCGAGGCCAAACAGCGTTGATACTGACAGTGCCTCTAGCAGTAGTTTTTTAATACACGAATTGTTTCAATCCCTGCGTTTTCAACCGAATTGTTTTATCATAAAATAAATTCATTGAATCTATCAACAGTAATCATACCTATAACACAGTTTTAAAACTAAAGAAATACCTATGTTGTAATAGGCAAATGACGACGACCTCTGTCACTAACCCATATTAAAACAATACAACTTATAAATCAAAATCAATGCCCACGTTCATAAGATACAAAAAACGTGTAAATCTCTGACAGATCTATTTTTAATTTTAATGCTTGTGTTTTAGCTGGAATAAGCTAAAGATAAGCAATAAAATTAAAAATAACATCATGCTAATAAAAAAACAAGAGCTAATAAAAAGTTTCGAACTACGTCAAAAATAAGTCTAAGTAATTAGCTTTGTGTTTAGAGAAGCAATTTAGCAAATGTAAAAAACTTGTAAAACAATTCTCATAATGTGGGTTCGGCGAGTGTTTCCTTTGAGGTGTAGGACAAAGTTTTGGGTCAGGTACGGCATCAGCGACACTATCACATTAACGAGTCACTTTGTTCTCAACTAGCTTCCAATTTAATTAGCCCTCGTAGTTCTTACTGGAATTTGATGAAATAGAACGGGAATTACGCATAATTTATTTTATTATCGGTTCTTCACATTTAAATTATTTATTTGCGTATCCAATTCGTTAATTAGGAAATCTCTCTCATATTCAAAGTTATCAAAAGCTGAAAAGATGTTTATGAAGCGGTTTATTATTTTCCTCATGTTTCAAATAAACATCATTCATCTGTATCGTTTTGATGAGCTGTTGAATTGCATCGGTACGAAGGTACCGTGTAGTGATCGTTCCGGGCTGTCGGGCGCTAAAAGCCACACCCTGGCTATTAAGACAAATTTATTGTCCTTTGCCGGTCGGTTGGCGGTACTGGCGGTGTAGCTGTTACTTGGGTCCCAGCGGCTATACAAACGGTAGTAGCGATCGTGCAGACGTATTATAGTAATGTTTATTGGCGGCGAATGGCTCCGTTAATCAAAGGCGTCGTGGCGGCGCCGGCGATGCTGCGGTGGCCGGCAGCTAGCCGCGGGCGCCACGCGTCGTCAAACCTACATAAATCCAAGCACAATTACTGAGATCCAGGTCGAACCGTGAATGTTTGCTTGTAATATACGTTAACGTAAACGTTACCGAACACCCTGTGTAGTTATCAACAGGGCGATAACATAAAGATTACCGGATGGATAAAGGTACTGAAACTGTAGATTGTTAGTGTATGTTAAACTATAAATCCATGAATAAAATATACCTATTGATAAACCACAAATATTATCAAAATAAAGCTGGATTATTTGTTGCATCCAAATGGCTGCATAACTTGTATGAAATCTGATATAGACAATAGACATAGTTCATGACCAGCTTAATACGTACATACGCTGGCTTTTATTCCGAAAAACACGAGGACAAAGCTATGAATTGAATTTGTATAACAATGCGAATACCCTTCGCAACGAGAGTGGTCATGGTAAAAATATCAGGTTCCTACGCCTTTGTCAAATTCTGTCAAACATCATGGGTACTACCATTTTCGTCGGTAGTTCCAGTAGATGTATATACCATTTCACAGTTATTATAATCAGAACGATTAATTAATTGATGCCCTATGATTGTACTTACAATCAGAACGTATTTAAAAATGATCTGTATTGATGTACCTATGTATATATTATCTCAAGAAAATACTAGAAAATCTGTAGTTTATCTTAAAAATACCAAGACACTAAATTCATTAATTACCTCCTTAAATCTTTATTAATGTTCAGAAAGACACGATAAAAAGGTTAACAAACAAACTTAGTTATCATGAAATATAAATGGAGTTTTAACACGTAAATGAACAGAGTGCTCGATAGTTCAATGTTCGAAGGTTAAGCCCGTCCTGTAACAGTTTTCGATATACGATATTTTACGTAAAAGGGGTCGGGTATGCTAAGTGGTCGACAGGGCAGGACAGGACCGCGACACGCGACATGCGACATGTTTGCGGCTGTCGTGCGGTCGCACGCGCCCTGTTCCCGCACACTACAGCGTCATATAACACACGCAAACATCTACGTACCACGTACAAGTACTTGCTACGTATTTCAACAGTACACTCAGTGCCAAATTGTTATGGTCTGCGTTTATAATTGACCGCGAACATAAACGGATACTGAACAAATATTACTGTTACTTACATATGGCTCTCAAGCCTCATTATCTTGTGTACTTTTCGCCTGACTGTGACAAATCTCTAGTCAGAAAATGTAATATTTTTCCTCGTAAACTAGAATTGCTCATTATGATCCAAAGTTGAACAACTTCAAGAGCTCGTAATTTACTTCCAACTAAATTTTATTCCTATACTTTTATTTTCAGTTTTCTGGAGGGAAAATTACATGAGGGAAGGGGGAAACATTACGAACCACTTTAGGGACTCGTAATTCGTAATAAGTGTCAAAATATAAAAAGTTTATGACAAGTTTATTCCATCACCTACACTTACCTACAGTGAGTGTATTACGAACGTTTTTTCCAGATTTTATTCACTCGCTTAGTTTTATACAAAAAACGTTCGAGGTATCAAATCGGACTGACAGTTCGTAGTCTGATTTGACAACCAATGGAATTTTAAAGTCGTTAAATTATCAAATAACCAACCTATTCAAAAAGTTAAAGGTTCCATATCAAATGATGAGAAAACATGATAACCTATACATAAATAACTGTTAAAAGTACAGGAGGAAGCATAATGAGCAGCCACAGGAAATTAGGCTTTTCTCAAAACGGAAAGCGCGGGGAGTGAGGGGAAGGTAGCACCTTCCCGTTTGGCACAGACAACGAGCCATGATCCCCACATCGCATTAACTTGACTGTAAAACATATTGAACAGATTTTTATCCCGTTTCGATCAATCGTCCGCCTATCGGTTTTCCATAATCATAAAATGACGATGAAACGAGAACGGCTATTAATTTGGTGAAAATTTTATGGTTAAATGAAAAATATAATTTTTGAACGATCGCTTACAATCACCGCAATGACTCAGTTTATGTTCGAATTTTATAACTTGTTAACGATGATAAGTAGCTGTTGCTCTTACATCGTTTTCTGATAATTTTGCTTATTAGCAAGTATTTTTCGAACAAGACGAGATCTTGCTTATAGGGTTCGCCTTTTACCTACCATATTACTATTTAGTAGGGACCTTATAGTCAGACATTTGTATGCGCTGCCACGCTGTAGTTCAATTCTGACTACGCACACGGTTCACGCGATATTCTCTAACACAAAATAATAATGCCAAAACCGATTCCAATTCCGGCTAATGCCGCAACAATTTGGCAAATTATAAATCAAATATCAGGTGAATTGTTCGTAATATTTGTTATGAGCCGACGTGCGGTAGCGGTTATTGTTGGGCGTCGGGCACCGGGCGGGCATCGGTCGGCGTCGGTCGGCTGGGACCGACAGGCGCGGCGGTCGCTCCATTAGCCACTACACACGTGTTGCTATTTGTGCGGAAACCTCGTTATCGCGCCCGATGCGCCACTCACACAATTCTTTTACTATGAAAAGAAAGAAAAGCTATAAATTTTCGCGCGTGTTCATACGCCTGATAAATATACCCATTGTGAGGGTATTCGCGAGATACATGTTTTTAACATAAATATGTATGCGTAGATTTTTATACTGCATGTTTCATCTAAAGTAAAATGTTCAATGAATATAATATAAGCGAACTGAACTCAATAACTCAAATAAAACAAGAACCAAACTACACTTTAAAACCAATATTTTTAGTTCGAGACTTTGGATCAAATCAAGTACTTTGTCGTCTATTGTACGTTTAAGTTGCCCTTCCACAAACCTTGTAGGAAGAACTAAGTTAGTATCTTGTCTGTTAGCTACGCTAACTTTAGTTCCAGCAGGGGTACAAACACTAGTTAAGCTTATTTAATCACAGTTTCGTACTTCTAATACTCAGGTTACAAATACTGTATGCTATTGAAGTTGCTTTAGTTTATTTTAGGAGCAAACAAAGTGTAGAACATTACTCCTCTTTGTAACAGATGCAAGTAATTAATCATAGCTCATGTCATGTGGTCTACGCCGTAGTAGTGCTACGGCGTAGCAAGCGACTCGTGTGTATCTCCATTTTCCGTGTAGCACCCGTTAAGAAGATTGGGGAATTTTAACAAACCGTAGCATATGGGTATTTATTAGTTATTTAATCATGCCAATCATGGTCCCTTTGTAAAATTACTAGATGATTGCAACTTTATCACAATGGATGCAGCAGTGTGAAATAAAATTAAACGATCTTATATACGAGTACGTATATAGGCTATTTTTAAATTTCAAATAGGCAAAATCTGTTATCTATTTAGATGATTAAGAGGTTATTACTGCAGCTTTCTATCAAGTTAGTAACTTCATAGACATGCAAACAGAAAAACCAAAACTGTATCTCAATCAGTTAAGATTAAGACCAAAGACAAAAATAATGATGTCACTAAACAGTATGTATTCACGATACATCTTTTGAGCACATCCTCAACTCGTATAAGAAGAATTATATCATGTATTTTATCTTCACTGTCTCTAGCTTCAGCTAACCTTTGATATTCATAAATGTTTGCTCAGCTTCAGAGATGCACTCTAAAAGATCGGCTTAACTTTCAACTTTAACTATGAAAGCAAATGATTGCTTAACGTAATGTACCTTAGCTTTTTCTACAGGAGTCACAGACTTTCATGATGTATGTTTAAGACATTACTCACGCTTGTATTCCTCAAAGCGGTAGACAGAGATGTGTACAAGGGGTCTAAAGCAGTGATAGCCTAGTGGTGTGATCGTCAGAATGCCAAGTCATAGGTCTTGAGTTCGAACCCAAGGCCCTGACCTCTGACTTTTCGGATTCATGTGCATAATTATCACTTGCTTCAAAAACGGTGAAGGAAACATCGTGAGGAAAACAGCATGCCCGAGAGATATTTCTCGACGGCAAGTGAAGCCAAGTCAGAGGCCCATATGTGGCTTTAAAACTCTAACACCAGGTTAGTCAATAACCAATCACACGAAATGAAGAAGACTCCACCCACATTTCGCCAGTTATGTTTTAGTCCCCTATTATAGAAGGTGAGCCTATTGCCATCAACGGGGCTAATATCTAGACTCGAAAAGCTGACATAGTTTGTTTATGACCGATTGAAAAACATTAACAGCCCCTTGTGATTGTTTCAAGTCAATAAACTTACAACTCGACTGTAGACTATTTTTCGCTTAGATAATAAAATAGAAAATATTATTCTAGCGACCCGTCCCTGTTTAATAAGGGCACGGATTGTACGTCACGACAAAACTTAAAGATATTTTTATTATTTATTTATTTATTGAAATTAAGGAATTAATATGAATGTATTATACACATAACACCTTTCGGGATAAATTCGCAAAATTAATTATTATTATTAATTAAATATTATTGATTAAATTATTAATTAACAAAATAATTATGGTTAACGGCAACGCGGGCGCAACGGTGGGAGTCAATAACCTTTTCCTCGGCTATTAGCTATGTAAATCCCGAAGTCAAAATAAAGTCAAAGTCGAATCATTTATTTCAAATAAGCCCTTGTACTTGCACTTTTGAACGTAAAAAATGACAAAAAAATCAAATTGATTCTAGTCGCCCCTTCCAAAAGGTAGTTTTCGTATGGAGAAGAATGGGCAAGAAACTCCACCGTTACTCTTTTAAAATGTTTTACAATATTTTGTATGGGTACATTAGCTATAATAATATAATTATATGTGAAGACGATGCACCTAGAATAAAATTACTGTACCACAATAAGTACAATGAATTAAAAATGAAGCAACGACAGATAAATTAATTATGTGATGGATACGTAGTGCTCACATATTTACAAACATTGTAAAAGTAGATGATTTTCCAAAAGAAATACAATTAACCCGTAAATGTTTATTAAGTCAGTGTGTGAGGAAGTAATCGCAGATGTCAATACAATAAAAAATGAAAATGTATACTTTGTTGTAACATTTAACACAGTATCCCATAAAAGATGTATGTACTTTAAATAATCTAAAAAATGGTTGATCTATTTTTATCTTTATTTCTAATATTAAAATTATGTCTATCACTTATTTTATTAAAAAAAAGTAGATTTTTTCTTACATGCATAATATTTTCATAAATGAATTGGCAAGGTACCGTCAAAATATTAATCGTTTTAAATAGTTCCCTGAGAGATTCGCGGCGACGTAGATTATGAATGGCTCTGACAGCTCTCGTTTTCAAAATAAAGATGAATTCAATGCCAGCAGCCCGACCCCACAGTAAAATGCCAAACGACATATTACTGTGGAAGTAGCTATAATAGACCAAACGCGCGGTTTCTACATCTGTTGACTGTTTTATCTTTCTAACAGCATAAGCGGCCGAGCTTCACCACCCGGTAGTAAGTTCCCGTTTGATATTTTGCGACATCCACGCGGGCGAAGCCGCGGGCAAAAGCTAGTGCTATTTATAAATACTAGTGGTCGCCCAGAGGTCGAAATTCAACCATGATTCATTTAAATTTTAAGTTGTATACATACTAAAAGTAAAGTTTTAAGTTGTATACATAAATAAATAAATAAATACTACTCGTAATTCCATGCTGCCATGTCATGATTCTAAGGTAGCCATCTTGTGTCAAACGCATGGTAGTGTATGTAATGTTTTTTTATTAATTTAATTTATTTCTAATGTACGAGTATATTATATAAAAATATTAGCTTTCTGCACGCCTTCTCCATATAAACTTCCGCTATAAACTGTCCGCGTAATTTTCGTAAACAGGGGTACAAAGTTTTTGCTTCACGTATTAATATAATATATTTATTAAATAATAGAAGAGCCTAAATAATAGGTAGGTACGTTTGACACCGCTTGAACAGTTAGCCTCACTACTATCCATACATCAAACCACTTAATCATGACATAAACACGACATGGCATGATCTTAATTCTCGTATTGGGCGACGCTCGCGTCTACTGACGAAAGAAGTCTTTCTAACGCGTTTGTTTATCGGTAGAGTATTTTTTTTTTCAAAAAGGGGTTAAGAACCCTTAAGGTAAGGTAACACCCCCAGGGACAGGGACTAAGCTTACGGTATCAGTAATGTCTAGGGATAGCGAAAGTCAGAAAGCAGTTGAATATTATGTCAGCACAGAAGGAGCAATTTCTTGTCAACATACATATTTCCTGTTCACACATAATTATGGATCCTTGACATTCATCGCTCAATTATACACATAATGTACACAATCTATTAAGATTCCTGGCTTTCTGCCCGCGGGTGCCATTACACCCCATTCCCCTCGTTGACTTACAATTTGCGTGGGATCAGGGGCACCTGATAAACTTTGTTTTTCTTTCATTGCCAGATTGCCAGTCTCGTTGTTTATGTTAAAAACTTACGCACTTTATCATTTAAAAAATAGAAACCCAAGTGTCTCGATACGTAACAAAACAGTTCCTAAAAAAAACAAAACCGGTCAAGTGCGTGTCGGACAATGATGGGTTCCGTAGTTGGGATGAAGTTATCCCAAGAATAAACTTAACATTGTAGTTCAAAAACATGTTACCCCATACATTCCAACTGCAAATGTAAGTTTGTACGCACACAATTGAGTGATTTACCATGTTATTTTAAGACCTTCTAATCTATAAGCATAGAACTATTTTCTGTATGTTTTTCAAAATTTTAGGCTCTGTAGTTTCAGAGATAAGGGGTCAATTTTCATCTTTTTTCTTAAATATCTTTAAAAGTATTTATTTTAAAATTAAAAGAAATATGTATTTGATAGCCTCGCAATAAAAAAAAAGTTTTGGGAACTGTACCGTGTGACATACCAAATGAAAGGGTTCATTTGATATGTCACACGGTACAGTTCGCAAAACCTTTTTTAAATTGTATTATTATTATTTCGTTTATTTATTTACTCTCATATTAAATTACATTTTTAAATATTTTTACATTAAAAAGATATAAAAAGAATAAAAAACATTTAAAAATATAAAAAAATAGATTTCCGCCGGTGTCGGGAGCAGGGTCCAAGCTACCGGTGGTTAGGGCTGCAGAGACAGGAACCTCCTCACAATACGAGCCGTATCGAGGAGTACTGCCTTCTGAATCATGCGCTTGATCCAACCGCCTAACGAGAGCCTCGAGAGATGTTGGTCGAGGCTCTCGGCCATCAGGCCATTGGCCGTTACGACAATCGGTACAATGATAGCCGAGCTCACATTCCACATGTCAACAACCTCGTGTGCTAAGTCGAGATATTTTATTTGTTTCTCTTTCTCAGCTTTCACGAGGTTCCCGTCATGTGGGATGGTAACATCGACTATCATTGCGCGGCGCGCTAATCGGTCTATCACCACTATATCAGGCTTATTGGCAACAATAGTCCTGTCAGTAATGATAGACCGATCCCAGTACAACGTGACATGGTCATTTTCGAGAACTGGGTTGGGAACATACTTGTAATACGGTACCTCAGAGTCAACAAGTTTATATTTCAAAGCAAGTTGCTGGTGAATAATCCTGGCCACTTGGTTATGCCTGTGTAAGTACTCGCCGTTAGCCAGACGCGAACAACCAGAGATAATATGTCTGATGGACTCACCCGGACGATGGCATGCCCGACACACGTCAACCGTCCCGTCCTTCATAATATGTCTCCGGTAGTTATTCGTCAAGATAACTTCGTCCATAATTGCACAGACAAAACCTTCAGTTTCCCCGAAAAGGTCACCGAAACGTAGCCAGGATACGGACGCTAAGAAATCTACACCAGGCTCATGAAGAGCCCGATAGTAGCGCCCGTGAAGCTCCTTGCTGTGCCATACCTCCTTGCGGTCATCTGTAGTAAGTATTACAGGTTTGCGCCAGTTCTCTTTGGCTATGGACAGCGGGGTGAGTCCCTTGTCCACTGCGACCACATCCCGGTGCATACCCACTTCGGCTTTAAGAAAATAATCCCTAAGGCTGCACACCTCGCGGTTGTGGAGGGTTTTAGCGTTTAAAAAGCCTCGACCCCCGCACTTCCGCGGGATGTACATTCTCATCACCGATGAACGTGGGTGATGCATCCGGTTTGCGGTCAGGAGTGTACGGACCCTTCTGTCCAGGGCGTCGAGTTCGGTCTGAGTCCATTTGAGTATGCCGAAAGAGTACATCAAAACCGGAATGACCCAAACGTTGTAGGCGCGCACCTTGTTTCCGCCCGAAAGAAGGCTAATTAAAACCTTCTTCAGGCGACCAAAGAAGCGCTCCTTCAACGATTGCTTCATGTCAGCAACGTTGATGCCTAACGCTTCCGACATACCCAAATACTTATAGCTTTCGGCTGAGGAGAGGGATCTAAGGTGTATGGAGTCCGAGAGTTGAGTTCCCTCGGATTCCATAATCTCCCCTCGCTTTACATGAATGACAGCACATTTGTCCACACCAAATTCCATCCAGATGGCGCTACTGAATGTTTCAGTTACCTTCAGTAGCTCCATCAGTCGCAATTTGTTGGGGGCAAAGAGTTTCAAATCATCCATGTAAAGGAGGTGAGATATGACCTGACCACCTTTCCTCAACCGATAGCCTAGACCTGAATCCTCCAGCAGTGTACTTAGAGGATTCAGGGCTAGGCAGAACCAAAGTGGACTCAAACTGTCGCCCTGAAATATTCCCCGTTTAATCCATATAGGCTCATCGTTCCCCTGGATCCGTCGACATCCTGGATAGCACAGGACCGTCCTCCATTGCCTCATACATGACTTCAGGAAGGTGCGCACAGTTGCATCTATCTTGTACAACTCCAGCACCCTCATGAGCCATGTATGTGGCACCGAGTCGTAGGCCTTCTTATAGTCTATCCAGCATGTCGACAGATCCTTGCGGGATCGACGAACCTGTTGGCTTATGGCCATGTCAATGAGGAGTAGCTCCTTAGTACCGCGGGACCCATTCCTACATCCATTTTGAGAGGCAGACATAATAGAGTTATTGTCAATGTGTGTGTTAATTTTCGCTCTCAAAATGGATGTAAGAAGTTTATAAACCGTCGACAAACATGTGATCGGTCTATAATTCTTGGGTTCCGCAGGGCTACCTGACTTATGGAGCAGGTGGGTGACTGTTGTTAGAACCTGTGGTAGCGACCCAGACTCTAAGGATGACTGGAACTGAGATGCCTTAAGCCAAAAGTTCTGCAGTCCGTCCGGTCCCGGTGATTTCCAATTCGGTAACGGACGGACTGCTCTGGCTATATCTAGTGGTGTGATATTGATTTTTTCCATTTCTGGTATAGTTTCACACACTCGCTCGACATCCTGCATCCAGTCAGCCTCAGCGTGACAGACAGGTACCGACCATATGCTGCGCCAGAATGCACTTGTGGCGGCATCATCCGGGCGACACACATCTGTCACGTTTAGTTCAGATCGCTCCCAAGCTCTATATACCCACCTCTCATCGCTCTGGAACATGCGACTCTGCGTGTATCGATCAACCCGCCGCTTATACCGCCGAATACGGCTCGCCCATGCGCAAACTTTCTGCTTCAGGAAGTCGATGCGCTCTGTGACACGGGGCATGTATTCTCGAGGGCTGATTCCAGTCCCCGAGAATGCCCGCCTTACAAAGCGCATCACTCGTGGTCGTGTGTTTCCCTCCCTGAAGCAGTATAGTTTGCCGATGAGTGCCCTGGCCCCATCGATACGTCGCTCGATCCTGCTCTGCCAGGCTGGTACGGCTGGTTTTGGTCGAGTAGCTCCGTCACAGTTTGGAAACTTGACGTTAGCTAAACGACATGCCGCAACAGCCGCGCAATACAGGATCGAGTGTGTATCAATGAGGTTCTCGCTGTCCTCGAAATAATTCCTAAGCTGCGAGTCCAAGGCACACAACAGCGCCTTATTTTTTTTTGTGCATGGGTAGACGTGGTAATCGGGGTCTAAGTTCGGTCGACGTGTACCTATACTCGCGAAACGCATCCTCCAGTGCGCTCCTCAATCGAACGTTGCACTGGCTACTTACTGTGGCAGCCCTATCATCTTCTTCAACTCCATAATTGAACCGCGGCGGGACTGCATCAATATTTGACGCTTGTGCCGCGGTTTGTGCCGGAGTTGAAACGATATGGTTGCTCAGTACCTCTGAGCGCAGCCTATCAAGTGCGGCATCGTCCAACATATGATTGCGTTGGATGACACGCACCTGATCCGACAGTCGTTGGGCCGAGACGTTGGCGGTTGGCTCTAGTTCCTGAAACAGAGACAGCATCCTAACACGGTACGCAGTGAGGTTAGTTCCTCCCTCTGTAGACCCGTAATATGCGCGCATGACGTTCTCGTTCTCGTTAGACTGAGTCCATCTCATGCGCTGCACACAACCACCGGCAGCGGGGACCCGGCTCGGGGTCGGTTGGCCCCTAAGTCCCAAGCTTCTCGGTGGCCGGCCTCTCCCCTGCCGACGTACAGGTGTTGGCGACGTTGGCGGGGAGAAATACTCGTCGCTTGAGCTCGACGCAACTACCGCGGCCGGTGTCGACGCAGCGCTCACGATGGGGCTGGGTACCGGCGGCGGCGAGGCGGAGCTGAGCGGCGAGTCCGGGGGTGGTAGGCGTGCACGGCGAGCTGCTGATCTCGTCAACATATGGTGGTTTCACATCTCACTTATTTTATTACAAATACTCGTATATCGGGAGTCCGAATTTGACAGCGTCATGTTTGATTTTTCTATATTTTTTTGGTTTTTTCATTGTAGTTGTGTTTTTTATTTATAAATATATTTGTTGTTTATTCTATGGACTTTTATTGAACTTTTCGTGTTTATACGGTATTAAGGAAATAAAAATTACGCGATATAAGAGATAAGAAAAAAATTAACCTGTTGACTTATCAGATCAGTGTTGCCATTATTTAATTCTTATTATTATTATTATTATTCATTTATTTCAGACAAATTCAAGTCCATAATTTTACACACACACATTTAAATTATTCATATCTATTTTAAATTAAACTGCCCAAAAACCCAAATAAAATTGTGATTAATTAAATTTAAATATTTAACAATTCATAAAAATAATAATTAATATTGTCAAAAAAATATTATAAAAATGTCAGAACCGTATATCAAATTAAATGTCAAATTGTAAAATGATAAAAAATTCAAAATATTAAAAATAAAAATTATATAAATCGCAAACACAATAATAATATTACAAAAAATCTATGGTAGGTACCTATATCTTTACCTACCCCGAGCCTGATATACGGGTGCATGTAAGGACTGCCAGTGCTGCATGAAAGGCCCATACAACCTGTTGGCGACAACGGTAAGAAGACTGTTGCCGCTGCCCCGCACTCTACACGCTATCGAGGTCGCCCTCTTGCGCAAGCTGGAATAAAAACAGTCAATGCGGACGCTCGCGAACATTCCCGATGCGCTGCAGAAGCGAGGCAGCCGCAGCAGCGCGTTATTATATTGAACGCGGAGAGCGCTGTAGGATTTCTGCAAATATGACACCCACAGACTACTCGTATAAAATGATGTGCAGTAGGCTCGAAACAAGGTGATTTTCACATCCATGGAGCTACGAGCAAACCTGCGGGCTATCACATTCGCCCTCACCGACAGCGCCCTCCTTTCTCGCTCAATATCAGCGTCGTCCTTCAGGTCGGACGTCACAATATGGCCCAGCTACTTAAAAGTATGTACCCGCTCCAAGGACACGCCACCATAGCCTTACTGGTGGAACCTCCGCCGGACACTTAGAACCCGCATTAAAAACCATAAGCTCGCTCTTTTTGACGTTATATTTTAGGCCATGTGTATGAGCTTACGTTTCACAAATGCTTATTAGCTCTCTGAGTCCCCCTATTGACGCGCTCAGCAGCACCATATCATCAGCGTAGCTGATTTTGTTAAAGCAAACATCATCAACATGGCATCCAACATGGCAGCCGCTGAGCTCGGCAACAAGTCCATCGATATACAGATTGAAGAGCGCTGGTGAGCTCAATCCTCCCTGCCTCACCCCGCACTCTAACCTATACGAATCCGACAGAGCTCCCGACCATTTAATATAATTGACCTGGTTCCCATACCAGTGCTGGAAGATTTTAACAATTTCAGGCGCCACTTGCCTATCGAGCAACTTTTTCCACAGCACTTTGTACGAAACCAGGTCAAACGCCCTGGACAGATCGAGGAAGCAGGCGTAAACAGGCGTGCTCCGATCCGTGTAATATCTGACAGCATGCTTTAAACTCAGTATAGCACTATCTGTGGACAGCTTGGACCTGAACCCAAACTGGTTATCGTGCAAAGTTATTGTATTGTTTAACTGAGCATTAAGCATGCTGTCAAACACCTTCGCGATGACTGTCGTTAATGAGATCGGTCTGTAATTGTTTTTGTCTGATATATCACCAGTTTTATTTTTTACAATTGGTACTACAACCGTCCTCATCAGTTCGTCCGGCATGTACGAATGACGAAGGCAGAACGTGAACAGCATAGCCAAAACATGTGGTAGGTGGGGACCTGCATGCTGTAAGTGCTCGATGCTGAGTCCGTCATGTCCTGGAGACTTACCCCTAGTCATGGTCCCTATGGTCTTAGCTACGTCCGCAGCTGAGAACTTAACTCTTGGTTCCAGGACAGTACACTGTGACTCAGCATCGATCACCTCAGAGGGTGGAATACTGCTTGGCTCGACACAAAACTGGGATTTAAAAACATTGGCAATATCCCTTTCAGCAGATACGCCATCGACGCTCACCGGCAAACCAGGCCTAAGGTTGTGCTTCTTTGTAGACTTCCAGAAGCCCCAAAAGTCTTTTTTAGTGTGCAACTCGCCTAGGATGTCCATCTGGATTTGGTATTGGTGATTCTGGCACCACTTTAATTTAGATTTATAGAGTGTTACACATTTCCTCAGTATTATTTGCCCCCCAAAACTGAACCCCGAATATCAAAATTCATTTATTTACGTTACACGACCGTGTTTGGGTTACAGAAATACATATGTGTAACAAATTTCAACTTAATCGGTCCATTAGATTCGGAGCAAATTGACTGTGACAGACGGACAAACATAAAGACACACGAGTGATCCTATAAGGGTTCCGTTTTTTCCTATTGAGGTACGGAACCCTAAAAAATAATGAATAATACAATGTAAGTAATTTGTAGTTTACAAATTTACTTAAATATGATTTCTTTTGAACTGTTTTAACAAGTTGGAACACAGTAGGTAAAGGTAACGAAAACGTCATTCGTATTATAAATTATGAAAATATCGACAAAAGAACATATCAAGTAAAGTAGTGATATTAGTAGGTACTACAAATTGAACATTCCGAACTCTCTTCAAAAATTAGGTTAAAGTAATTCTGCAATATATAAATCTTTTCTCGAGTCCTTGTTAAATTATTAAATACGTGTTCGGAATATATTAACACCACTTATTATAGGAAATAACGAAGTCGTACTTAATAAGCAGGTTCTCGAGACTTCCTTATTTATAGAGTTAAATGGAAGTATGCAAAAGTGCTTTTATACGTGGGTTGATAATATACCATGGCAGGTCTCAAGTAATAAGAGTAAGTGCACCTGACATGCACTAACTTTGAATACATTTAAAATAAGTAGGTTGTCAAAACTGTAGCTTATTTTAATGTCAACAATAACAACAGATAGAGGTGGGGTGAAAAATTGGCACGTAGCACACGACACATCAGTGCATTGCCCTAAAATATCTTACAACGTATGAAGTTATTGACCCCTGAATATTTTCTCGAGAACAATAAGCAATATATCGACTTATTTTACACCTTGTTATGTTTTATAATAAATATAATATTAGGTTATAAAATGACAAATAAAAAAGTACTTAAAACAAAAGAAAGCCATATCATGATAATTATTTATCACATGAGGAAGTTATTCTAATATAAAACAATTGAATCTCAAATATTTTAGTGAGAATGATTGGTTGTTCATGAGTTCATCATAAACACCATGACGTGAGATGAAGAGATTTAGATGAAATTTAGAACATATGTTGGTGGATTTGTAAAATGAAAAACTCAGTAGTAAGTAATATCAAACCATTATGAAATTTGCAGTTAGGTATCATAACATATGAAATGAAATGAAATTGTTTATTCTGTGAATAGCATATCAGAATCTTTTACACGTCATATTAAAAATAAGCTTGATGAGGTATCAATACGAGAGCCTAACGTTACTGATTCAGTTGTGTAATCGATATGTCACGAGACAGTAACCCAGGAATCGTATCAAATGGAGTTCAACTGCAACGAGCTTCATATCAATGGAGGATATCTGTCAATCTAGAAAAAAAATTGGCACAATACGAGAAAGAAAATATTTAGCATTTTTTATTTTATTTGGACTAGAGTTTTTTGTTCACAGCTAAAGTAGAGCACGAAGCCAAAGTAGGGGAAAAATAGTTCCAATGTTTGTGTCTAGTTAATTGCCAGAAATGGGTGGAGGTAATGAGCAGAATGTGTCGACTTGCCTGAACTTTGCACTAAGCCGTGTCACGCTCTCGAAAATTTGTGTAGAGCAACTGACACCCAAGTAACTCAGAGAAATCACACAGCAATTTGTATAACGAGGTACATACAGGTGCTCTAGGCTCTTTGAAGCGCTAATTCAACGCAACTGCAAATGAGCAATGCTATCCTTCATTAAATTAGCAATGCAAGGCTCATACAAGTTTGATATTGACTGCAGAATAACTCTCCAGTGACAACTTAAAACACAATAACATGATAAAAATTCCTACACGTCATTGGCATAAAATAATGGATATTGATTGAAAAAGATAGACTCAAAACTTTAAAATAAGAACGTAGACTTAATACTAAAACTTAGGCATAAGTTTCTACAAAAGGATTGGGTAATTAAATATCGTTGCCAACTTCAAGACATTTGACTGTTTAATGATTATTAAAATTAGCCATCGCGTTCACAAAAATCTGTAATAACATACAAAGAACATGGCGGATTGGAACATTTTCCAGAATTTGTACTTAAAAAGCCGCGCTTCATTTTAGCGAGGCGTCGAAATCTGTTATGTAAATATGAGACCGTGGAAGCGGAAAATAAGTTTGGTGGTGTGCCCTTTTGATTTGCAGCAACAGTCGGCCAGCATGGAGGCAGGGTCGGAACCCGGAGCGTCGTCGCGCCGTGCCGTAGCGCGCCGGTGTTAGGCGACGTAACAACTTTGTTTGCGCACAACTCGCCAATTTATGAATAGTAATCAAACCACCATCCTCCATTCATTTATCTCGGGAGCGACCAACGATGAAATGTAGATGAGGCCTTTCTGATAAGCTTCAAGTATTTTGTACATTTACTTTATAATTATATACTGCGGGGAATAAATGGTCGGCTTAAATTATTACAGCGTATCCGATAATATTCAGCAGGATGATTCATTAGGACATAATATTTAAATGTCAATGACGAGTGATTTATGTAAGCGGTAAAAATCTAAAATGGACAGGTAGGTAAGTACTGAAATAAAATTAGATTTTCCTCTGGAAGAAAGAAATGCTCGGAGATCGAGTAAAAGCTGGAGGTATTTCTACCTGAAAATGATAAATTATTCTGATAAAGATTTTTCTTCAATCAATAGTCTATATCTGGGTGACTGGCGAAACGTTCTCAAACCAGCTGCTACATTGCGACAGAGCTGTATTACACTGTACTGATAATGATCTTGTAAGTTGGTACCTTTGAGAGCTCTTGTTGTAATACTATTTTGCATTTAGACAATAATTTAATATTTAACTAATAAATATCTTTCTTCTTGACAAATAACAAAATATTGGTCTATAAACATACCTGAAAACACAAGCCATACAATAATATGTTACAAAACTACTTCACCTTGGAGAGATCGAACAAGTAAATTCCTTAAGTTTCTAACTAAATTCCACAAGTGCGGCCCTACGCTCCGGGAATACCCTATTGTGACACAAAATAGTGTGCGCACTCCATAGACATTTTGACAGTTGTTGAAATAAAAAGTTTTCGAGGAAAAGTGTTCACAAAGAACAGACGCGCTTTATTTCCCTCTAGCACCGATGTGATGCGTGACACAACTCCAGCACCAGGTTATTTTTCTTATTATTTAGAATATTTTTACTTATATGTGATCTTATTACACATTTCTATGATAATACATAGAGTAAATCATATTTGTTGATATGAGAAAACTGCTACCACCACTTCTTTGTGATATTTCATGTAGCCACAGTTTCTTTGACGGTGTGATGTTCTTATTGGAACATTCGGCTTTTAGAATAAATCTTACGCTCTTTTATAAGCTTTGGTAAAATATATAGGTAAGAGTAAATGTTATTATACACGTATTAGATACAACTACAGTTTAGAGGAGCTTAATACGATTACATTGAATGGTATTAGATAGTAACACTGATGCATAAATCCAATTGCCATTAAACACTTACGAGTCTAAACTGCTGCTAAATTAATAACTTCAGTTCAGCAACATGAGGCTTATTTTGAATTTCAAATTATATATGTTCATGGGTGCTTAATTGGTTTATATTGATTCATTTAACAATAAAAGAAAGAAAACAAAATTAAAAATCCTATTAGAGAGTTACAAAAATGGCTTTACAATCAGCTAAAAGCTACGTGAGTAATAGCAAGTAATAGCTGGTCCACGACACATGTCAATCTGCTTCGTCGATGCGAGGTTGGACATCTGTCAGGTTTCTTGTTATCGCGACCCTCATCTTTGAAGAAATTACGTTCGTGCATCCATGTCGCTGCCAACGGTGACACGCCCCCGCGTATTCGATCGCTGGGCACGTTAATATGCCCACATCACATCACCCCACGGTTAACTTGCCCCACATACGCCATTTGCACGTTACACTCTCATGTTTGTATACGCGTGTATTATTTGCTGCTAATATTGCATGGTTAATTATTTTAATGAAAGTCGATGATATTGTCAAAGGTTGGCTTATGATACTTCTAGGTATTCGGGAAGCTTATTCGATTTCATATGTTGTCAAACCTCTTATCAACTAATGGTTATTATTGGTGGTTGTTGCTTTAGAGAACTCGTCGCAGCTTATATCAAAATATAACCACACATTTGTGAATCGTATTCTGAACATGATCTGGCTTTCAGGACTCAGGATTTATTCAGTAAATGCTTTTCATTTACTAAAAAATATGAAATAAAACAAAAAAGAAAGTCCAATGCCTAAAGCCGTACAATGCTGCAAGCTTTTCCCTTTTGTGTCGTTGATTTATTCTACATAACTCGGTAATTCTGAATACTACTCTATAGCTACTTTTCAGAAGTTACAATGTGAATAGCCTATATTATTTAAATTTTAATAGCTGAATAAATAAACATTCCGCAAAATGAAGTCTATAGACGAAAAAAATATGGAGACGAAAACATTCAAGAAGCGTCTACAGTTGAAAAATATAGCTCATTAAGGAATGTTTAGCCAAGCTAATTTAACTAGGGGCCTCAGACATCTCCGGGGAAATTACGAGCTTTGTGCGTATGTTCTTGCTAAACTTTTAGGACGTCTTTGTTTAGAGTTTTGATCATCAAGAATTTCATTAGAATAGTCAACTATCTGTAAAAGTATTCACAAGGTTCGCTCGAATATGACCGTGTAACATACGAGTGGCGCAACACAAAACAATAATTGTGTGCGAGGACCAGATAAAGGTAAATCGGTTAGGTATTTGAACGAATGAGACCGGTTCCCGGTAATTGTACCTGTCGCGTGGACAAATGTGCTGTCCAACGTGTGCCAGATAGTCAGTCTAACTGCCGCCATTAGCCCGAGAGATAATCTTAAATTACTATCCGCACACTCAATTGTTGCGTCACGCCCAAATGTGCACTGTACTGAAATATGTGCGTTAAATAACCGCGTGTCGATACAGTGCGTGAACGCTAATTGACATTTACGAATAGGTACAGCATTAATTAGAGCATAATGTAACTTATTACAATTACCGGAGTGTCAATCTTGATTGATAACAAACTAACGCGACCGTAATTAAGTGCGGAGGGGCGGGCGAACAGTCGTGCGATATAATTGTTAACTAGGAGAGCTCTCACGTCTCCCTCGTATTCCTTATGGTTTGCGACTAAGGGCGGATATCCCCCGACAAGAAGGCGCAAGATATAGATACAACCTGTTATCTTCACACGTATCCCCGTTATTTAGTGCCAAAGTACACTACTTAGAACAAAGCAAAGCGTAACTTAATATAAAGCATGTTGGGATGTCCACAAACTTAGGGCGAGTTTCAAAGACGATCCCTTGAGTCTCCTTTATGCAAATCTCGGGTAATTTCTTTGGTGAGAGTCACACGGGACCCTTTGCCAAGATTGCGTTGACTTTTCAACCGTGCGATACCTACGTCTTGTTTTATATTAGTTTACATAGGCGCGTTACGTCAAAACTACAAACAGGTCAGCTGAATCGAAGGCTGATAAATATTTAGTTTTTTTCAAAATTGAGTCAACATTTACTTTTATTGAGTTTTCAAATATCTGGTTTATTGATATTCACCGAACAATCTATTTATTAGAATATTATCTTAACAAAAATCAAACCATTAAACTAACAGTTGAAACAAGTGCATATACCTATACCTATTCATGTTTCCCTACTTCTGTAAGTATTTCTGTACTTATTTATCCTTTCACGGCTTCTCGGACTATCTGAACCAACTGGACTGTACCATTTACATTAGGTAATCTGGCAAAAATGTCATAACTATACATGCACAAAGTACCTATCATAATACATTGCCGGGCCGTCGCATACCAACACCGTTGGCCACCACAACACCACACAACACAACACAACACCACAATGCCTCTACACGTTTGTCGGTGTAATTCCTTAGTGCTGGCCGAGACGTGTAGAGACGCAGGTAAAATATTAGTCTCGATTGATTCTTTGACCTGCTAAATATAAGTTCTCACTGAAGATGTTCAATATAGAGCGAAATGGAAAAGTAGGAAGTGTTTAAGTTTAGTGATGGACCGTGGTCGATCACTAAACTCAATGATTTTGTAAAAAAAAAATTGTGTACGTTACGGTACGTTTGTAAATGTCAAGATATTTACAAAGTGTTTGTACACAATTCATGATATATTATGTTTCTAAAGAAGAATGTATAATATACATTACAATACTAAATAAACTCACATTTATTATTTTTCCAATTCCCTTTCACAATTATGTACCTACCTTCTTTAACAAAGGCGTCACTTCCGTGTACTAAACTTATGTTTAATCACCCAAAATGAATATTAAAGTAACTCACAGAAAGTAAGTGAACGTAAATACATACTTGTAAGTGAGTACCTCATTATAGGAGAGAAGTTCAACGACAAATGATTACGATGTTCCGAAAAGTTTGCCTTCCTTGTTAAATAATGTAAACATTCCCATTTTAATTAAAAGGAAATGTGAGTAAATTTTAATAAGAAGTCACTCGATATTGTGAAATAATTGGAAACTTGCCAAAAATTTAAAAAATAAACAATTTATTTCGAATACCTACTATTTTTTACTCCAGAGTAAAATACTGGTAGGTATTCAGCTGCATCCGGTTAGACTGGAAGCTGACCCCAACATAGTTGGGAAAAGGCTAGGCAGATTGATTGATTGACCTACTATTTTTTACTATGTACAGAGTGGCAGGGACATCGACGCGAAAACTATTGAATATTACAGCTGTTTTTTTTTAAATAACCGACGAAAAATTTCAACGGGTTCAGAATCACCTACTGAATCCATGGTAAAAAATTTCGCGTCGATGTCCACTGCCACCCTGTATAAGAGAATGAACAAGTCAGCCGAGTCCGCCAACAGCAACAAGAATAATAATTAATTATATTCTTTTTAGAGAGGTTTCTTTAAGAAAAAATGTTTGTTGGGACGACTTGAAATACGAGAATAATTTAGCGATAATGGGATAACTGTGATTAGTCACATTTCGGGAGATTTGAATCCGATTGGACAAATATTTGAGACGAGTCGTCTTAAATATTAGAACTCGAATAGAATAGATTCGAATAGAACCTAATAAGATTCTATCGATAGAAATACTATCGATAGAATCTTATTAGGTTCTATTGGAAAATATGGGGAACCATACTTAACCACCCCTTTTTATCAAAAAAAATGTTAAAATTAAAAGCGCCATATCGACATTCCTTGATTCATAATTTTAATATCATCAATCAATCTGCCTAGCCTTTTCCCAACTATGTTGGGGTCGGCTTCCAGTCTAACCGGATGCAGCTGAATACCTGTATTTTACATGGAGTGACTGCCTATCTGACCTCCACAACCCAGTAATTGGGTAATACGATACCCCTTGGTAAGACTGGTGTGGTGTGGTGGAAGTTTGATTTACGTGACGTATAATTTTAATATCATACGTCACGTAAATCAAACTTACAATACCTACAGGGAAATAATCCACTACACAAATGCATGTATTTCTCTTGTACAAAAGCCATACAAATATATTCATGAAAATTTCATATTTATATCTACAGTTGTAGACTGTATATACATACGTAGCTAGGTATATAAAAATCATACATACTTCTCCCTCCTACTTTCTCCATTTCTTCTAGCAAGAGAAAAGGAGAAAAGATTCTCCTACAAAATCTATTCTCCTCCATCCAGGCGTGTGCTTAGAATTGGAGGTAGCTGAGGCAACTGATTTAATTAGGTTAACTACGTAGACGCTCATACATGATAACCCGTCGCCACTAACGTGACACATTCTAGCCAAGTGTACCTCCAATTAGTACAGATGCAGTTATATTGTTATTAGTCGAAACAGAGGTAAGTTAGTGGTAATTTTGGTACTGACCTAATTTTGTCAAGTCAAGGCAAGTATAAAGTAGAATGTCATGTCATAGAACCAAAAAATTCGAAGGCATGTTACATCCCCCAACAAGCACTGGACCCGCATGGTGAAACATGGCCCACTCTCTCTCGCAGAGAGGAGGCCTGCACCAGCAGTGGAAATGTTATAATATGCTGATTATGTAAGATATAAAGTTGCAACTTGGTTGCAATCGAAAGACATCAAACATTGGACCGTCCACCCATTTATGCTTCCATCCTCAGCCTTTATCAGGCACTGCTTGGCACAGGCCACTCTTACTGCAACTTCGATCCTCAGACACTCTCATTCATAAATGTTTGTTAATTACCAACAATATCTATTAACAGTGAATTCATTAAAACTCAAATAGGTATACTTGACACATCTAAATAAGGTATTAGCATTTTTACTTACAAAAACATATATGTATAGACTCGTCACAATCGTCACATTTCAAATCTATTGCTGTACCGTATGCCAGGAAATAAATGATTGAAATTGTTCACGATGGTGCTATAATGATGTCATTCGTTCAAACGAAGCGAGTACGCACACCTATTACCATTGTAAGCAGGCAAAGTTAAGCCCTACTAGAAATGGGCAAAACATTCTGGTATAGAAAAATCGCCATTTGTTGTGTGCTCAAAGAATTCTAGTTATCAAAAATCTATGTAGGTTGTAAATTTTGTAAGAATAGATTGTATACCAAAACAAATAGCAGAAACTAACATAATCATAACAAAATTACAAGTACCGTTCATGTTTAATATCTATGTAAACAGTAGTTAAATTAATGATTAATTTATTTGTCACATATTTTGTTACAGCTGTGAAAGTTATTTCCTTTGTCCCTTTCATAAACGGAGCACTAATATATAGATATATATTATATACTTTATAGCTTCTGACTACTGCACCCAAAGTGCCATCATATAATATGCTTTATATTACACCTCTTTATGTATTATGCCATATTATTCATGGCCACATAAACGCATGAACTCGACTACACACCACGCCAATTTCGGGAACAGTAAAAATTACGCCACAATTTCTTTTATGTCATTACTTCCATCTTTTATTATATTTTCACTAAATAGATAACTTCATGAATTTTAGATGTAGGCAAAGTCCAAAACTGGTCTTTAGAACTTTCCGCGAAAGCCAAACTAGGGTGCTTTATTTAGGAAGAACAGAGATTAGCACAAACTTTGGTAGGATTTTAATTAACTTTAGGTGGAATAAAGAGTGATGTCACAATTCATAACTAAGAAAATCTTTAGTAAGTTTTATTGAGCTTGTTCTTTACTTCGATAGATATTTTATTGGTTTATTCTCCATTTGTAATATTCTGTTTCCTAATGAGAGCTAACTGTTCTCTCAAAAAACAAATAATTCTCGCTCGCACATCAGCGTCTCAATTACACGATAAAAATGTCGTACTCATATATTTCAATATTTTATTCGCATCCCTTCACATTACTTCACAACCGTTCCGAGTTCGCGTCTTCAGAAAGTGGGTGGCATTCAGAGTCACTTGTGCTTTTATTCGTGATGGGGTAAAGCTTCAAATTACACAATTAAGGCTTACGGAAACTGCAGCAGAACAACGAATAAATATTGCAACTGATGCGCTAACACTACATTGTAATCCTAAAACTATTGCGTTGGCAATCCATCTCTACAAGGCTATCAATCTCACTCATTTGACTTTTACGCAGGAGTAAGCAGCATAGATTTAAATCCAGCTACATATTCATAAATAATCGTGGCAGGGTGTGAGATCGTCGGAGGGACACATAGTGATTGAGTTCATCTGTTGACCAATGACCATTCATGTTTCATCGGCCGTCTGGTCATGCGTCAATGAGGAAGCGATAAGGTACAGTGAGCTGCAGAGATAGCTTGCCAAAGGAACATATTGCGCATGCAATTCAATGCCGATCCGATAGTGCCCGGCTATACAAATGTAACTTACGTACGTATCTGTTCAATACATTTACTTGGTACGTATAGTTTAAATCTCGCACAACCTGTTCTGACACGGTATTCAAGATTTTGTTGTTGTACCGAGAGTTTACGTCACTTCTGACGGTTAACAGTATCTACTTCGTCGAAAACCTTTGTCTTTGTGATAATTATCATATCACATTAGAGCGTGTAAACACGTCAAAGCCTGAAACGAAATATTAACAAATTTTGCTAAAATAGCCACGTTTGGAATATACTGTAAGGAATTGTCTCTCTGTTCTACACAGTTATTAACTACTTTGGTTATAATATTGTTATAATTTGGTTTGTTTGACAATAAAACATTTTTTTTTAAATATAAAATCAAATTTACAATACTGTATCAGAATATATCAGAAAATAATAAAATGCCAACGCGGTTTGCGGCAATTTCTCTTCAAAAGAGAAATACCAACATTTGAGAAATTTTATCTTGAGGGAAATCTGAATAGTATAGTTCCTATTTTGTTAATTATATGAAATTAGTTTAGGAAGATGCCTATCACGAATAGTATAAAGTCTCATCGTCCGGAGCTTCTAAAGTTTCCAAATTAAGGTTGTAGTGGCCAAGGGCGCATACAGCTTTAGTTTATAGGGAGACCGTACAGAGACTCCCAACTTGAAAGGCGCAAAGTTCTCTACAAAGTTTTTGTGTAATATTTAGTAGAAGCCTAAAATTCCCGCGGGGACCATAGTTCCTAGCCCCCGCTGACGATGTCCTCGCGAGCAGATATTAAGCTTTAAAACATCACTTTGTATAAAACAAAAAGAGTCTGTATAAAAGGTTGTCTCGTTTTATTTTTGGCACAACACTCCATATAATTGGATTTATTTTTTCAACTTGCAAATGAATAACAACCAGTTTAAAAGGTCGTATGGATGGATATGCAGTGGGCCACGAAATTAATTTGTTGCGTCCTAGAGTTGTTGTTGCAAAATACACTGTTTATTCAATCGCTAAGAATACAGTTATTTGATAAAACATAAAAAAATCGCATAATAATCTAATATCGAGATATTTATGAATCAAGTTCTTATTTATAAATAGCAAAAGTTTGTAAACTCAATTTTGACGGTACGACTAGAATTGTCATGTTTTAGGAAACTTTCTGCCAAATGAATAATGTCACAAACCACACAAGGAAAACCTAATTAAACAAAATAGGCAGACGTATGAAAATTATACCTACATTATACATATTTAAATTATCTTTCACAAAAAAAATTATTAATTATATGAGACTTGCTTTAACATGAGCGTTCACTGACGGTGCAACGATACGGCTATGATGCGTGCCGAATCCTCACGGATGACGTCCGGCGTCCGACGTCCGGTGCCGGACGAGCGATGACGATAATCTGTGCCCGCGGGACTGCCTCAATGATCACTCACTTGTCATTCACGGCTTATTCAAATCTGTGGATAAAGGAATCCCGATGAGAAATGTGTTGGCAGGTGGTCCGTTTCCTCTGTTTTATCTTCCAGATATACCTTTTTTTTTTCTACCCGTTCATCAAACTATAGCTTTTCTTGTAAGTAAGTTAAATAGGAATGTTAACATGTGATGGTGAAATCCGATGTAAGCTTTTCAGGTGATTCAAATCCTTTGTAATTATGTTATCAAATCTATTGTTCCTAAGTTTAGCATTGATATTCTAAAGTTTCAATGAGATTGAGAGCATCCTTGATAGATATTATAAGCAAACATAGTATCAAACTTTGTATGAATATTTACTCTCCTATTAATGTTAGTTTGAACAACAGTTTTGACTTACAACCAGGGTTCGTAGGACCATAAGGATGAAAATTTTCCTTCTGATGATTTCACTGGGATACAGGATAGTGGGACCCCGAACTTAATAACGGTACGGGTCGGGTGACAGCCCTATGTTTGTTGAGTACCCAACAGATGAGTACAGTCTACAACAAAACTAAAATAAATACAACTTTACACCTACAACATCAAACGCATATTCACATGCAGCATAAATATAGAAACGTCACGTGCAATATTTCCTGCAAACTTTATTATATGTGAAAGTGTGAAATTTTACAGAGCTCACTTGTGTTGTTGAATATACCCACAATAATGCGCAAAGTTTTGCTTTACTGGGTCAGGGGGCTTCTTGAGAGCTCGGCAACACGAATATACCTCCTGCGTATGTATGGAATAATTTTGAGATGTACACAACAGGAAATTACCTCTATGTAAACGAGAAACTTTTGTGTGTGGCTTTATCATTATCCCTAAAACACCCCTGGCATTTCTTGAGGTGAATAAACACTTCAACTAAAAACAGTGCCCACTTCTAAATGAAGACTAGCTAAGTCAACAGAGCCATACCTACATACTTAAACAAGAGTAATTTCGCTAAACGAAATTACAGCGGACATAAATTTCACGATTTTAAGAAAAATTTGGTATCGCACCTGTGCCACGTAGAAACGAAAATGAATGCCATTATCCCACACCATAATCTTAAATCACTTCGGCTTAGTGTTTCGATTACAGACAAAGGTTCGAAGGAAACCCACATTATGATGGTAGTTGAATAATTGTATAGATAAGTGGAATTGATGGCCTCCGCTTTTGTTCCTGGCTAACCCTGAGGAATTTAGAACATTCACTTCAATTTAGAAATAGAACACTAAAAAGGTGCTTTTCAATTTATGAATTTAGCCAGTATCGCAAGTAACTGGCACTGTTACATAAAGTACAATCACTGAACTGTACAACGTCGATAGAATATTAACTACTGATAAAAACAATATTTTATACGTTCAGACTATCTTAATTACACGGCGCCGCTTCGAGAGTATAGCCCGAGTATCTAATGGATAATTTGATTAGCTTAAGTGCTGTATTGTAGAGATATATGCTTACAATGTAGAGGTAGTAGGATACGCATGTTAACTGGTGTAAGAATTTACGTATTCCTTGCGAGATTCGCTGAAAATAATTGTTACCCTTTATTTATTAGAGGGTAGGTAATGTCTGTTTATTAGTCTTGTTCTTTCCGGGTGCAAAACAATAACTACTGGGCCAGATTCGGGGACACTATAGCCGATATAGCTTTAATATGATTTTTAGTGAGATTATGATGTTTAGACACTTTTTTTTACTACGACTATTTATAGGTACCTACTAGTATTCTTAACAAACGAACTCAAATTCACTTCAAATAAAATCATCCAATTGGTAAAATAATGTGTTTTACAAATTAATTTGTGGCAATGTAGCCACAAGCCATACATTTGTTGGCAGGAGGGAGTGCAGCACACAATGTGAACTGTGTGGAGGCAGCCGGGCGAGGCCGCCGACCGCGTGCGAGCAAACAGACCAGCCCGAGAACCCTCTAGCTTTCCCTACTCTACTATTTGCGTTTCTCTCTACAGGTATCCTGTTTACCCTCTTCTGAAATGTATTACAATGATTATGTGTTGGAAATACCACTTAATACATTCCTTTAAATACTTTCTTTCATACACCTAAATGTAACTGAACTCTAAGAGAGAACCCTTCTTTAACATATTTCTTATTCCTACGACTACGAATATAACTTAGCTGTGCTAACAATCAGATTTATTGCTCTAACTTGAACCACTTCATAATAAAATGCAAAGAAACGGTAGCAAAGGATATTCCTGCTGAGAGACAGATGTTTACAAGCAATAAAAATTGTTGGATGGTTATTGAGCGATAAATAATAATAGAATCCGAGAGTCGGACTGGGCGGCGGTGGCGACGACGACGGTGCGAACGCACACAACTTTTCTCGTTATGTCCTTTGGAGATGTTTTGAGATTTGCAGGAGCTCGCTAGTGCATCGGGCACAATGGCTCCTTTCTTATCCTCTTTGCGGGACACATCTATTTGGACTTTTTGTCGAGGCTGTGGAACAGTTGGTCGCGCGGCACGTACGCTCGCTCGTCGGAGACGCGCTTAGAATTCAATATCCCTATTTCACGTTACCGTCTTTCGCACATACATAAAACAACCAACGATAGGTACGTACTTACTTGGGCTTTGTTTATCCTATTTGTTGATGTTCCAACTAAACCGATATTACATACACATGTGTAAAACAAACTTCGGCTCTTTGACTACTCGCTATTGTGGGTTATTTATGGCAGTAGGCAGCTTTCCGCGTCCACAACTTCTGCACAGTTGTCATGGATAAATTGTTTGATGATCTAATAAACGTAAAAGCTCTCCAGAGACTCCTCCAATAATTTAGGAGAACGAACGTTACATCTGAGAGATAGACAGGTGCATGATTGACAATGATAAACGGCTTTTAAAACTTTGCGTTCGTAATAATTTGAAGTTGAAAACAACTTATGATAATTAAAGGCGACGGGCTTTTACAATTTGGATTTAGAATTAAAATAAACACTCAAACCATGTATGCAAAAGTAATATCATTAAAACTTCATAGCGCGATGCTTTTTATACCTTTTAATATGCAGCTATGAAGCTCTAACTTTGCAATTTAATTACACTATTCCAGTAATTGTATTCAGTCCGGTCACGGCGCGGCGGCTCGTTCACAGATCGCTACTCGCAGCCACAGCATCATGTTAATGTGCCTCCCGAGGTAGATTATCAAAGTATTATCACCCATACCAGAGATGTTAACTTTCACGAAGGTGCTACATAGATACAGGACGACTTTTTTTTTTTTTTTTGGGTGGGAAATCTTCAAATGGCTCCTCCCGCTCTGGGCGGAGCAAGAGGGAGTTTCAGACTTTTACTGACTAAAACCCACCCGTGTTCCTTCCGTTGCCTGTGAGCCGGGGCCGCGATATCCCTTTCGGACAAACTCGCAACCCTGGCAGGCATTGGCCCTTACGGACCCCGTCAGTTGGTGCTGACATCTATTTGAGGCGCGCGTGGAACACAACGCGCCGTCGACCCGGGCCTGGTCCTACTCGGACGGCGAGCTACCCAGTGCCCACCGTCCGCAAGCCCGCGCCTACGGTAGCCGGAAGTCGGCTCGCGACTCCCGACGCCCGGGGCGTCTCCTGCGGCGACTAGGGGCGCGAGGGCGCACATCTTGCATTTCCCTCGCGCGCTCCGCCTCCTCCTTCGCGAGCATTACTGCTTCGCAGAAGGAAGTGACGGCTTCCCATGCACTCTCGCTCCGGACCATGGCCTGAACCAGGGCCGGACGCGAGAGATCGCCGCTGCCGATCGCCTCCGTGAGGACACGGCGGTGCCCCGCCCAAGCCGGGCAGACCTCCACCGTAGATACAGGACGACTAAAGGCTATTCACGCCTTAATTTTTTTTATCACGAGCTTGTAAATGGGGAAAAATGTGAAACTTTTCAGCGTGTTTCGTTGTATTAATGATCCTAGTATTCATTCTGGTATTACTATTAAATTGAAAACTTTGGAACAAAATAAAAGCCAATTATTATTGAATTCAATTTTGTCCGTACTGAACCGATCGATCGTTTATAAACGATCGGTAAATTAATCTAGAAACACGAACCCATAAAGTGAGGGTTCTATTATATGTATATTCTAATATATACCAGGTATTGTTTGCTTCTGATAGTGCTCATAAACTAACTTTTATTTGTATGTTATCAAGCAATTCGTGTTCACGGGAGACGAGAATCGCAGTTTTCGCAAGAAATAGATAATGAACGGACCGTATTGATATTTAAGCAACTCACGTATAGTGCTCCTCGTAAAACGTTTATTCGCTTACATAAAATACGAGTTACTAAAATTAAAGACTCTGTTTAATACCCCATTCAGAACATAAACTGACACGTAAGTAGGTTTATCTCGTTCGTAGAGATACTTCACAGGTTAATTAATTTTTTAATTTAAAGACGTTTTCACAACTAAGAAACACGTCAGATTTAATTTGAATTCATGTACATTGTATTGTTAAAACATTTGTTTTACGTGAAAGTTAAACTAAAACCTGTACATAACTTTTCTAGAGCATGTTAGGAAAACTAACTTTTGTCATAGTCATTAGTTGTGATGTCATGTGAAGAAGTATTTGGCAAAAAGGCGAGGTCAGGTGAAGTTGTAGTAACTCGCGCTGGCTGCGCGTGGCCGGGCCGGGCGGGCTGGGGCACACAATACATGTGGGCTGCAAGCTCCTGCTTCATCGCAACTTGCCACAATACGACTTTCCAAACCTTTCTCATTTCGTTTTTGTTTCGCTCCGCGTCGTTGTTGTCGCGGCCGCAGATGTTCCTATGAAACCGACGGCTCATCTACGGATTAGTACCCGTTAGGTTTTCGTATTATGTGCCCTACATTACAAATGGAAGCTCTCGGAAACATTCAGAAGGCTATATTTATGTATTATTCATCATGAGTAGGTATACTTGGAACGAGAAGAGACAGAAGAAACATTTCTTTCTGACTACAATTAACGACTCGCCGTTAACAAGGGTTTCAGGTTAATTGTACCAGCGAAGGTAGATTTGCTTTTTAATTTGTGACCGTTTAAACTGAATCAGCATTTGTAAATTTACGTTGTCCTTCAAAAATTGAAGAGCTCAGGTAGGTATTAATGAGAGGCCACTCGTGTTACAAAGTCTGGCCGGCAAACTCCCACCGAGAAAATTACGCGAAAATTTACATAATAGAGAATCCGTGGCTGCCCTAGTCCTTTGAAAGTCGGAGCTGCGGGTCCGCTTCGAGTGACACCGACGTACATTAAATTAACATCTCTCTCACTTTGTTTGGGAAGGCTACACCGGCGGAACCTAATTTGCGATGATAAAAACCTCGCACTAGCCTCTACGTGACGGTGCATATTACAGTTATGGAAACTCAAAGGGCCATCAATGCTATAGACTTTCAGGCATCGATATAATTTTCAGCTTAGGTTTCTCATAAACTTCAATGCTTACCATATTATGTACCTACACACGAGTACCTATATGTCATAATGCTTACACGCTACACTTAATACACGTTTTTATTTGCCATGCCAATCCGCGAATTTTCCAGCACTTCTGCTCAGTAAATTATCGAGCAAAGCGGCTGAATCAGCGGAACTAAAAACGTAAATGCAGCGGTAGTCGCTGTAATTGGGTAACCGCTGCGCATCATTAGGTAATTGCAGCTGCGGCCCGCAGATCCCACGCTCACCCGAACGGTTTTTGTTTTCGGATTTCTCTTATTCTGTGCCGAAACATGGGTCACATACGATATATTGGGTTGATTAGTTGTAGTTATTAGACACATAAATGTTTGCTCTAATTTGCTTTTATTACTTTTGTTGAGTTTTGTTCTTTTTATATCTCATTTTAACTTTTATAACTTAAATGCCTAAAAGTTTTTTATAGATTTCGTAGCTTAGTATGTAATATGATTCAATGAACCTTCCATCCCTTTAAAATCAAATCAATAATTCCGTCCTTTGAAGACTACTTGTCAGTAACTCGTCGTTATCTCGTCTTTCTCGTATGTTTATAAAATAAGTATCAGTTTTTCTTATTACTTACTTTCATTAACCGGAGGCATCATAAAAGGTCTCATAAATGGTTGAATAATAAATCAGAAAGGCAATTTGTTGCCTGAGTGAGTATATTTTAAGTGTTTCAAATGTATCCTAAATATATATATATATATATAATATTATTAACATGAAATTGAGTTTGTTACGCTTTCACGCTAAAACGGCTGAACGGATTTGGATGAAAGGAGATGTTCCAGAAATGTATGGAGCCTGGGGTAGCACTATGTACACTATATGTAAATATCACTATACAACAAAGTAACCGTTTTTAATGTTAATTTTCTATATTACTTCGTTTTAATGTAGGTACATTCAAATTACGAGTTAATTTGAATGTACCTACATTAAAACGAACTATACGAACAAAAAAGGCCTTGTTTTATTTATCTGAGAGACTGTCTGAGAGCAGCAAAGACAAAGAAAGACGTAACGTCACGAAGCTTAAAACTATCAGTCGTCAAACGTCATATGATCATATCTCAGAGTATTAAATTACTCTGAGGATCATATCAAACACAACTGTCATGGCTACCCTAAAAATAGGGTTACCTTATTAAAAATCTTCCTAAATAATTATTTTCGTACGCATGTACTCTTCTTCAAATTAATTTGTTTGTATTTTTATGAAAATCTCCTATTTTTTCCCTTTTTCTCTTTGAAGTGCATAAAGTGGTAGCCCAAAATCAAACATCTCCTTCGGCACAGGAGTAGACCTTGACCTAGAGAAGGACATCTAATAGGTATACTTTTTATTCTGGATCGCAGACGAAGTCGCGGGCAACAGCTAGTTACAGAATAAAGCAGTACTTTCCCACATTAGTATGTTAGTGATCGACCCGTGAGCACTGTGAGCAGTGCAACATGTCCGCTGTGACGTCACGCCACTCGCCGCGCCAAGCAACGTTGCACCGCGCACGCCGCACAGCGCGCAAACGTTGCAACACGCGCCCCCGCGCGTGCACCGACACTACAATTAGATAACCGTTTGTACACCCACTGCGTACCTAATTGATCTTATTCTCTTTTCTATCAAGAGAATAAATAATTCATTTAGCCGCAGAATTAGTTACATGACATTTCTAAATCCGGGATCCTTGGTAAACTATACTTAGTTTAACTTTAGCTGGGCTTTTGAATCCTAGTATAGAACTCCCTCGCAGGGCAAAAGTAGATATGTTAGTAATCCTAAAAGCGTGGGCCGCTTTGTTTAAATTAATACATACCTACCTACCTACCTACCTCCATACCTACTTATTCACTTACTTTCTTAATAACTAACACTATGCATCAACAAATACAACATGCACAGGAAACTTCCCGCGTAAAAAGTATACATCGCTAAAAAGCGCCCCACGCTTTTTCCCATAATCATTGGATATAAAAGAAGTGACAAGCTGGATTGGTACTTATATCGTAACTAGTATAAGTCAATTTAATTATTTTATAATTTTTAGTTCGTGTAAAACGCGTTTTTAGTTTTTTTAAACCACAAATTTATTTTTTTATTTTTGGTCTAGTATATTCTTCATTTAGTTAATAAGTCTAAAGTCAACGAAGTTATGACTTAACCGGTTTACTAGTTAAATAGCCACTAAAGAAATCCACTATCCACCTCCTGCCTCCATCATCAGACCCTCAACACCAAGTGCAATATATTGGACTCGTAAAACCCAAACTAGAGTTTACTAGTAGCCACTGAAGAGTTCCACTATCCACCTCCTGGCTCCATCATCAGATCAGCTTCGAGATACTAAATTATTGTATTGACATCGGTCCTTGATACGTGTGCAAATTTTCAAGTTAATTGAACGTCTTGAAGTTGGTGCAAATTACGTTGAAAGATTCCGTTACATAGATAGATAGATACAGGTCAAGCTAATAAAAGCGTATTAAAAAACCAAGACATAGCGCTGCGAACAATATAGTGAAGCATGCCAAACTGCACTTCCGCTCTGTGCATACACGCTCACATTTACAACCTACAAACTACACCTTACTAAGAGCACACATGTTTACGAAACCGGCCTTTTCTTATTTTTTTGGGTGGGAAATGATCAAATAACTTCGAAGGGCGTGTCAGACTCTTACTGGCTAAAACCCACCCGTGTTCCTTAAGTTGCCTGTACGTTGCCAGGGGCCACGGTATCCCTTTCGGACTTTCCCGCAACCCCGGCAGGCATCGGTCCTAGCAGACCCCTTCAGTTGTGCTGACATCTCCTTGAGGCGCGCGTGGAGCACAACGCGCCGTCGACCCGGGTCTGGTCCTTATAGGACGGCGAGCCCGCGCCTACGGTGACCGGGAATCGGTTTGCGATTCCCGACGCCCAGGGCGTCTTCTGCGGTGGCTAGGGGCGTGAGGGCGCGAAATTTGCCTCTCCCTCACGCGATCCGCCCCCTCCTTCACGAGCATTACTGCTTCGCAGAAGGAGGTGACGGCTTCCCACGCCCTCTCGCTCCGTACCATGGCCTGGACGCGAGATATCACTGCCACCGATCGCCTCCACAAGGACACGGCGGTGCCCCGCCTATGCCGGGCTGACCTCCACCGTATGCTCCACGGTGTCCTCCGGGCGATCCACACCACCATCACCATCGCCCACGATCGATCCGACCATGGGTGGCTTTAAAATTCTGACACCAGGTTAGTCACTAACCACACGAAAAAGAAGAAGAATAAGACTTATGAGCTTCCTATTATTATTGTTTGGTATGTGAGTTGGACTCAAACCCACTCGACGCAATTCACAAATTTATTCCTTCAAATGAACATCTCGTAGGTAATTAAAAAGTCGGAATGAGCACCTTATCGATGCTCGTCAGGTGAAAGCTAACGTAATAACAATGAATAGTAACTCGTTACTATTTCTATTTCCCCGATAATCCAAAAGATATCTAACATGTGATCATAATACCCAAACCGATCCCGTGCGAGCAACAAATACTACAGAATACCTATCACTATTACACTTAAACCGTCCATATCATTCGATTCCTGAGCACCAATCAACGTTTAGCGAAATTAATAATAATTAATATAATCAGTCACCATTATGAGAATATTAAAGCGAGTGATATAATGACGCTATTATTAGGCCTAGTCTTGGCTCTGGACGAAGTTACATTAAGTTTGCTGTTCAGCTTAAGTTAGCTGGTCGGGCAGCCTCGGCAGCTATTACCCCACTCTAGGCCACTGTTATATACAGCGTGTAGCTAGACCCGATCTCCGTTTGCTTGTAGATTAGTTCAAATTGCCTTGTTCAGTTCAATGCTTCGGGTAATACGTATTGCAAACAGGTCCTTTTAGTCCATGATGTCTAATGGTATTCTGCACTGAAAAGCTTAAGCCGTTTATTAACGCCGAGTGCATCCGTTCGATATATTAACTACGGATTATCTACGTATCATCGTATTTATATCAGTGATGCCGCGTTTCATGTGTGTTATTGTTACATAATGTTTTGCTATTATGTATCTATGTTGTTGCTCTTTGAGTACATCAACGTGATTCAAGATAAAGCATTACCGTAAATTGAACGGCTTCAAGCGTTCACCTATGGCATTTAAAAACTACCCGAGTGTACAAATTAGTAGTAAGTAGAGCACAATTAGTGGCAGTATTGTGCTGGAAACCTGTCACAGATAGGCGTACCATCTACACATTTAGGTACAAAATAAATTGAACCCATTTATCTACTATCAAGTACGACTGTACGAGTACCTAACTGCATAAAGTGTACGTGTAAGTGTTAGTCATAAAGTGTACGAGTGTAATTGGAGATCACATCGAACAACACCTGTAGATGATTCGTCCTACAGGACATGTGATACACGACACTTTATGAGGCAGCGAACCGCGCGGCCGACACAGGGACACTAAAACAACAACGACCATTTTATCATTCAATTTATGAACGACTCTTATGAACTCACAAAACACTTGTGATCGAGGCACTGCCAATAAAACGCGGTGATTATTCCCGCCCCTCCCCCTAAAATTGATCCAAATCAATTTATATTATTTACACGCGTTGCACGGATATAAATTGAGTTTTTGTGTTTTATGTTTTCCAATTACCCGCTCGACCCTTTTCACTTTGAAAGTGTCCCTGTGTTTTATTTTGAATGTTTGTGCTATGAGGTAGTGGATCAGATGGGGCTCTTATTTAGGCACCTTGTAAATAACATGTCAGAAAAGTCACGGACCCTTGCTAATGAATTAAAATAATAGTCAAAGTTATTTATTTAGCGTTATGAGACTTACGTTTTCGGGTAAAATCGTTTTAGTTTTAGATGCTGAAAGAGTCTAATGATGGCAAGAAGTGTTCGTTTACAAAAAACAGCTTCAGGGAACACGTTGTACGTGAGATGTTTTTATCTTTGTTGGAAATATGAATGTTTTTGAAACGACTTTTCGTAAAACGTCTTTAGAACTGTCTGTAAATGTAGTTATGATTGTCATGTGAGCTCGGTCGGTTTGCTTTATATAAATTTATGTGTGTTCAGTAGTTGGCCTCGGTGAGTACGTCTAGAACTCGTTTAATTAAAAGGGAATCTACTCGTCTAGTGCAGTTAAGCCCGTGTTTGCTCTCCATCTGTGTTCCCTCGCCACACTTGCCGGCCGAGTAAACTAATACATTATGTACTTACATTACATAATGCATGTACGTTTCATATAATAACTTTGATAGTGTTTTATTATTTTCTCCTTTGAGTTATAATTTAGCTATAAATTGGATGGTTCGTGTGGTTACAAAAACATAGCACTGTTGTGTTAATTTAGTTTTTGCACTTTAGCTTTTGCATTATTTTTAATAAACCCCTGCATTTACTACATTAAGCAGTACTTATTAATGAACGTAACGCGTATTGTTTTCAGGATCTGATAAGTTGGTAAGTTCAGTGGCTGAGCATTGACCTTCTATAACTACCAGTTGTACTATTAACTTCCGTACGATATAAATATCTATCTCTTACTACGTTATCGGAAAAATTCTCAGTGTGAGGCAAGTTTTTCGTTAATTTCCTTGCGCTTGGCATCAAAAAGAATTTTCCTACTGGTTATATCTGCTCATCCACATTACACTTTAACCAAGTAAAGAAACAAGACGACCAACCTTTAGCAGATTACCTCGTCGTATGGCGGAGAAGCGCTTACAGGTTGTCTAGCAAGAGGTACCTATTCCTTTGTGTACTAGTTTATTTGACGTCAGCCCATTTCTCACCAGTGTTAGTTCCGACTCACGAATTGCTAACCAAATATTTATTGTTCCATATCGGTTAATGTTTAAACGATAAATTTTGAATAGGTCGTCAGTAATATACAGGGTGGCAGGGACATCGACGCGAAAACTTTTATCATGAATTCAGTACATGATTCTGAACCTCCTGCGTTGAAATTTTTCATCGGTTATTAAAAAAAATCTGCTGTTACATAGAAAAGTGTAATACTTACGCGGTCAAATTGTATGGAACAGCAGTTTTTTTTTTTCAGACTCGTGTACTGTACCATGATAAAAGTTTTCGCGTCGATGTCCCTGCCAACTCAACTTATAAACATTGTTTAAGCCACTACCGTACCTTGGGTGAGTCAATAAGGTTGTTTTAATAAAAAAAGTAAGTTCAAAAACTATAACGAAATGAAACAAGAAAATATTTCAGACAGAAATCAAGACACAAAAATGGTCAAGGTAAAGCCGTGGTGGTATGCCTGTATACCTACAACATTATAATGGCATAAAGAAAAAAAGGAAAAATGAGTTCATGACTTTATATCCTCTAGACGGCGCTATATTTAATGTGATGTCACATAGCCTATAACTAGCGGACGTTCAAGACGCTTCCAACGACACCTCATTTGTCAAATTATGATCAGTAGTTTAGAAGTTATGAGGTAAAAGATGAAAATACATACACACCGGTGAAAATCATAACCCTCCTTGTTACTTTGCCGTAGTCGGGTAATTAAAGTAAGACTAGCTTAGTCTTACATACTTTAACAAGCTGTTACCCGCAAGTTCCTTCGAACTTCAACCCCCCGCTGACTCGCTGAGTATTGAAGTTTAGAAAAATCCGTTCTTAGTGCTCCTCTAGTCTCTAAGGAACATAATTTGTCTTCTACGAGTATTTACTTGTTACTATATTCAGTGGTTTTAGATTGGAGGTGACTGTTTGTTAGTCGGACACTTAGTAAATTCCGGAACTGAAATTGAAACGTGATGGGTTTAACGTCGATACCTAAACATAATAAAACAAAAATATTGTTGAAGCTAAAAAAAAATACGTATCATCAATTTTTGTTTTTTTTATCATGTTTAGATACCGATACCCACCACACGTTAACGGAGTTTTGCTTGATAATAATTTGACTCTGTTTAAGAATAGTACAAATGTAAGCCAGTCAGTAAGGTGGTGGCGGAGCTTACTGAAAGAAAATAAATTTATTTGACCCGGTTAGTACACAATATTCACACAAGAACAAAAATAAAAACAGAGAAAGCTTAAAACAGTATTGTGTGTCTCACGGCTGCGCCAAATAGGCCCAATTCAGCATAAATGCCAGACAACTAGTGCCTGACGCTGGTTTCCAACTGAACCTTATGTTACGAGTACGTCTTACGGATGTAAATCAGTTTTGTAGTGTAAATAAATAAATAGATATGTGTAGCAAATAATAATAAAATCGATTTGATATAATTAAATTTAAAAATAATTAATGATTGCCCATTTACCATTAAGTATCGGCACAGCCCTAGCAATATAATTAATTACCTTTAAGCTAGTTTTATACTCAACTAGTGCCCTGCCCCTGTTTCGCACAGGTGCAATGTATTGAAGTGGAGATAAGTCAAAACATCGCGATTTCTGTGCTATATCTAAGTTGCTGTCTCAAACAGGGTCCACAATTATATCTTTATAAAACCTACCATCTATGTTTACAAGCAATAAATATATTTAGTCTTAGCTAATATCATAACTATCCCTGCCTGGAATAGACTGGAAGAGATCCCAGAAAGCGATAAGGCCGCCCATTGCATGTTTTGAAGTGTTAAATTTATTATTGCTATGTGTTTTCTGGTGTACAATAAAATATATGTATATAAATAAATAAACATAAATAAATAAATATAAATAAATTATACCTAAAGAGAAAAAAAATGTTTTTTTGCATGTTTGTAAGTTTGTTTGTTTGTAATGAATAAACTTATAAACTACTGCACCGATTTTAAAAATTGTTTTACCAATAGTTTGCTATATTATCATTGAGTAACATAGGCTAAAATTAATAAAGATATCACGCGGGCGAAAGCCAGTATTGAATATTTTTGTTTTATACACAAAACCTTCCGGAATAAATTCTCTAAATGATAGTGAAAACCGTATCAAAATCCGTTGCGTAGTTTAGAAGAACAACGCGGTCACACAGAGAGACGAAAAGTGACTTTAATTTATAATATTATTTTATCGTAGACTAGCATAACATATTATTATACCCACTTAGTAGTAGACAAGTGCCTCGGAATTCTAATAAATGGAAACACAACGTTTAAACCGGTTTCTATTTTACGAACACCTTTCCTAATATCAAACAAATTCCTGCGTCTCGTCGCCCCGAGGAAAAGTCTGGGACAGACTGATGCAAGAGTGATCTCATGAAGTGGTTGTATTTTCCTTTTGATGTAAGGAACCCTTAAAAGTCAGTGTTTATTTTAATCTATACTTCTATACATATTAATAATAATAATATTATACTAGGTACTCCTGGACACGGCTCGTATTGTCAGGAGGTTCCTCTCTCTGGAGCCCTGACCGCGGGTAGCTTGGACCCTGTTCCCGATACCGGTGGGCTACTATTTTTTATATTTTTAAATGTTTTAATTTTTTTATATTCTAAGATTTAAAAATGTAATTTATAAGTGTTTTAAATTAAATAAAGAAAATAATAATATTATAAAGATGTAAAATTTGTTTGTTTGTAAGTTTATATATAGGGGGTAATCTCCGGAACTACCAATCGAATGTAATTTTTTGTTTTGTATTGGGTAGCCCAATTCTTGAGGAAGGTTATAGGCTTACGGACGAAGTCGCGGGCAGGAGCTAGTTTTATATATTAATGACATCAGCCAATGCTTTCGCAATACCAAGTTTCTGCTATATGCCGACGGCTCGGGTACTAAGTCGCGGGCAGAAACTAGTAGTTTATATCAAGCTGTCTTTCTCTCTGTTTTACTTACATATTCACGCCGTCTTCCCATCAGGGTAGGCAGAGACTACAGAACGCCAGCTGCTATGATCCTTACATACTTCGGTTTGTTTTAAGAGTATCTTCGTAAAATATATTGGTTTCCACCTTATGTTATATACCTATATTCATAACTTAAAAATTGTATGTTTAATAAAGTTATGTCAAATCGAATTGTTTTCAAAGTCTGTTTTATTTCCCACGGGTAATATGAAACAATACATTTGTAGTATCGAAATAAATCTCGTTGTTATGTAAAACAGTAAACGGTTCCAACAATAAATCTAGCTCCAATTGGTTGTACAAACACCGACTAAAACTATCATTATCGAGTCACATTCTTAAATTGAATTCACAGGGCTGTCCATTATTAGTCATTAAACTACACAGTGCAAGCCGCAGCGAATAAGGAAATATTAACATTAAAAAATTAGATAAACCGAAAAAAATGAATCAGAAAATTCTGCGTAAAACACCATTAATTTTCAAACGTAAAGCTAGGTGTTTATTTGTATGTTTTAACCCATAGATATTTATATTTATTTTATCACAAACCAGTAAAGTAACGTAAAATAGAGTAAAGGTAAGGTTTATATTTAACTTACTACAATAACCTTAATTAAAACATGAATATTAAATGCTTTGAAACTTTCATCTTGAGTTTACGCGTTCATTGCCACAGGCTTTGAAATTTTAACAGGACTTGCATGAGAAGAAGATTAAATGTCTAAGTCTTTAAAGTCCTTGCGGGTAGATAATACCTGTTAGTGAGTGTCAAAGCTTCCAACCCTACGAACGTTTGCTACAAACGGCTACAACGATGTCGTAGCATCGTAGCGTCGTAGCATCGTAGCGGGCGACGGCATCGAGTAAATGAAAACACAGATAAAATCGAGCACTGACTCTCATGTGACGTGCTCACGAAAATACTTCTGAAAGCATTCAAACACAATCTCAAACTAAAATACAATATAAAATGTGGTAACATAAAAGTTAAAATTAATACTACTTTTAATGAATAATATTAAAGTAAAACTAATAAAAGATTGCATGTAATAATAACAAAGCATTGTTATGTCATGGTACCCATTACTAAAATTCCAGTTAACTTTGCCAATTACACTTAGTGTGCTTATGTTTAGAGTGGTTTTACTATTAGACAATTTACTTTAATAGCATAGGATTTCAACTTCAACCTTAGGCATCAGTCTGGGGTTACGAATGTTTTATTTATCCGATAATGGCAAAGAACAAACTTTCAAGGTACATCAATCTTTTGTATTCTTTTCAAATTCAGTTCACGGACGAATAATATAGTCATTCATAACTTATAAAAGAATACAATACACAAATCAAACAGCAGATCGAGAACAAAGGGGGATAAAAACGACAAAGTTTTGCGTTTGAATCATTTTGTGTATGTATTCAGTATCACACGTTGAGGCTGTGCACATTGTGTGTCACTGTCTAACACGTAGCTGTGCTTATCTGACCATCATAACCCTGCCAATGAGCTCGACTGGATGCTTACCGTCCAAGCGTACGTAATGACCACTTACCTGTTTAATATCGGTAATCAATAAGTGATTGCAGTTAAAGTAGGCGAGGTGTCAACGAGCGCGCGCGACACGGCGAACGCGTCAACAAACAGCCGCTCGACTCTGCTCGACTCCATGCCTCGAAGGCTCGAGTGTCGAGTGTCGAGCCCAGCCCTTACACCGTGTGTACATTATTAATCATAATAATGGCACCTACTCCTCAACGGGCGGCTTAATTTAATTAATTAAGCAGTACTAAATATTGTAGACGCACAGCTAACCGACGACGATGAAATGTTAACAATGTTATTGTTCTAGTGGATTAAATCCAACAGTGGCGGATGGTTCTAATATTAATTTGAATGTTTGGGTAAAATCCTCAGACAAGGTCGTTGGCGTTACGATGTATTAATTTAACGGAGCGCGAAGTTTATCCAGAGTCAAGCCATAAAATTTGATTTGATGTATTATGTAGACAGATTAATTTAAAAGTTTTGGTATCATTTATATGGAATGACTAATATTATACTCGTACATGTATTTAATATAATTGAACATTCGAACTTTCCAATCTGTGTTTTTCGATCCGCTAAAAAGTTCGTAGGATAACATGGAGATTATCGACTGAATCCAAGTAAATATGTTTGGAACCAAATGCTAAGTTGTACAACAAAACTGACTGTAATCAGCTAAAGATTCCAGATACGATCCTCGCGAAACTTTCCGCGAAATAAGTCTGAGCAGTAAACTCCGCTGTTTACCATTTATATTTCAACTTCTGTTTTATCATACGTTGAGAATTTATATTATCTATTAAAACATGTGTATGTTTGTTTAATATAACTTGAATACGTACCTTATATTAAATAGGTACGTGGTACATGTACAACGAAGTACAATGACGTGAAATAAGTGTATATTCTTCTTTGCCTAAATGTAGTTAATCATTAAGTCTTTCACAACGCAGTGTCTGAAGAAAACATAATACAACGAAGAGAATGAAAAATAACAAACCTGACAATTATAGTTTTTAATTTAATTTGTAGCTCTGGAAATAAAATAGACGCTTAAGAAGGAATTCAAAAGAAAGTACTTCATTACTGCAGGTTTTAGATTAGTATCATCTTTATTCTAGCCTTTATGTAAACGTATTTCCTGGTTCCATTCCTGGGAAGGGTAGCACTAAGCAAAACACAGAATTTAAAACTATTGTTTACCTAGTCAGTGAGCTACAAAGCGTTAATGATGACATATCAAAATGTGGCATCGTTATAAGTAAATAAAACGTTCGTAATAATAGTATGGTACCCTGCCAAGATAAACAAAGCTACGGAATCGAATGTCAGTCATTGTCGCGAATACGTGACACCCCTGTATTGTAACGTCTATTATTTTACTCGAACGTGACAGACGTTATATTTTTACCATTAATGGAAAAGCAAATACCATCTATTTGGTATCCTAGGTTTAATATTTCCCTCATCCTTATCTAAAAATGTTCAATCAATCTGCCAAGCTTTTTCCCAACTATGTCGGCTTCCAGTCTAATCGAATGCAGCTGATGAATATCAGTATTTTTCATGGAGCGACTGCCTATCTGACCTCCTCAACCCAGTAACTGGGTAATACGATACGTTCCCCTTGGTATGACTGGTTGTCAAACTTTCGGGCTTCTGACGACACGTAACGACTGTGCAAGATCCACGAATGACAGCCAGGACCAACGGCTTAACGTGCTTTCCGAGGCACGGAGGAGTCTCGGTATGTAAAGATGGTCAGCAGTCCACGGACCAACCCCGGCAAGCGTAGCTTAACCTGATGGATCGACCCGTGCGGTTGTTTTTAGCCACGAGCTCCTCATATCCTTATCTAAAAGTGTTAAAAAGAATTAATTAAAATACCGTTTTTAGGGCTCCGTATGTCGCAATGAAAAAACGGATCCCTTAAGGATCACGTGTGTGTGTCTGTCCATGTGTAACAGCCAATTTGCTCCGAATCTAATGGACCGATTAAGTTGAAATTCAATTCAATCAATTTCAAACACAGACGTGTTACGTAAATAAATGAATTTTGAATATGGCGGTCACTTTTGGGAGACAAATAAGGAAATAAAAATAAAAGTTTTCTATACTGTACCGTCTGACATATCAAATGAAAGGGCTTACTGTAAGGGGTTTCAAGTATTTATGTTTTTATAATTCCAAATAAATCGTTGACAATAGAAGAAAATTGTCCATTCCGGTACTTATCTCCGAGACTACTGAGCTAACATTTTTTTTTACATAAAATAGTTCGTACTCATAGATTACACGAACATCTATAAAAGTCTATGGTCTTAAAATAACATGGTAAATTTGTCAATATGGTGCGCACAAACTTACATTTGCAGTTGGAATGTATGAAAGAACATGTTTTTCAACTACAATGTTAAGATTTTTCTTGGGACAAATTCATCCCAACTACGGAGCCCTTCATTGTGCGTGGTACGTACATGGTCGGTTTTTTAAAGAAAATATGTTAAATCAAACAAAAAAAAATTTAGTCACTTCAAAAAAATAGCGATAATTAGGTACCTTATTGATTTGTGAAATGTACAGTATTTTTATTAAATTATGCTAAAAATTAATTCCTACTTATGAACTTTTCTTTGGATTAAACACATAAAATTATAACATCTCCTGCATAATTCATCGCTACACCATCACCACACTCTAAATCAAAAGAAAATTTCAAAGTTAATTAACTGTTGGGGCGAATTAGTCTAAAATAAACCTTTTATTTAGAAAATTACAACCGTTTTTAACACAACTATTAAACCATCTGGACGGTTTATTCACACATGTAAATAAATCGTCGAGATGGTTCAGTTTTTCCCTATGTGAAGTAAGGCAACCCAACAAAAAACTGAACCTCTACAATGAAATATAATATAGACCCAAGTCTAATGGGTTGAAATGCGGCGTTGCGCGTTGGTGAGATCGGTCGCTCGAGTTATAATCTCATAGGGACGAATGGGAGCAAACAGCACAGATTGGCGCACGTCCACAGCCTCCCACTTGCAATCTAACTACGATCAACATGGACGATTTTACGCAGTAATGTATGATATACGATTTCCCACTTTCATTGCTAATTAATGTAGCGGTAAGATATGTGATATGTAACCCTTGTGAGCCCACTAACTGAGTTAAGTGGTCCATGTTCACGGTTAGTTTATTTTGGTAGCACAATTATTTCAAAACCAACGCTTAATTACGATGTTTATGTGGTTGGCGAACAGTACATTACACTGTATTAATTGTGATTATTTGACTATTTAAATTATTTTTCCTACAGGCAGTAAATTTTGCCGGCTTTTCACATCTACTATTGAACTATTTCAATCGCTTTCTGCCATTTGACGTCGACATCACCCATAAATCTCTTAGTTCGCCACCAAACGCGTCTGCCGCAGTGATAAATTTGCGAAATGAAGTAATAAGAATCATCTTGCTAATGACAACACGAGTTACAGAGACCCGTATGAGAGCCGCACGAACATCGTCTTCAAACAGTAGCGTGTGTTTGTGTGTTCGTGAAATAACTTAATGTAGGATGGGCCATATTGGATAACACAAATTGTTGTTGTGTAAACACGGTGTGATGGCGGCGGAGGTCGGCGTCGGTGAGACGAGGTGGTGTTTCGTATGCGAGGTGCGAGACTCGTTACCGGGATGTGCGCCCGCGGGGCATTGCGACGTCTCAATTATCTTTAACTTCATTGCTCAGATTCTGTCATAAGCATAAGCTCTAACTTGTCACGAAGTGTATGTGTTGCGTACGAGTCTGTTTGTGTAATTAATTTGGTTTCCCCAATGGCTGTAATTCCGCCGCTCGACACAACGCAATTTTGTTCTTCTGTAATCTAAACATTGTTCAATTAGAACGGTTCCGACAAATATATTAAGATTAGTGCTGCTTCCGTGAAACTATGGTGGAAGACAGAAACGGAAACAACGTAAAATAATAAGAACAAACAATTCTTTTTGTGTAGACCGCCCACAATTATTTCAGGTCGCACTTAAGAAAACAAATAATAAGGTATTATTTTACAAATAAGTGTTAAATGTTTTTATTAGTTATCACTGATAGCGCTTCCAACAGTCAGCCATAATAATTTGAACTGAGCATCACTCAAGCGGTTGGTTCGCCGGTAATTTTCAGAAACACACAATAATATTAGCAGAACTGCCAGAAGTTATGTTTGATGAATCCTTACCGAGAATTTTTCGTCAACGTGTAGATATTTACATTGAACTTTTAACGAAGCTAACAAAATCAACGAATCATTTAAGCTTAAGTTAGTTTGTTACTATAACTTTCTGCTCAACTTAGTCTGGGGCATGTTTAGCCTGATTGGAAAGTCGAGTTGATGCGATTAAAAGTTTATTGAATAACGTAGCTAACAACGTTTCCAGCAGCTGCAACGCCGCGGTTTCGCTAGAACTTGGACTTGCAGTTTGACCTCATATCAATTACTCAGAAATACTCAGTTAACATTCTTATCAAAAGTACCAACTATTTCTGCGTTGGTTACAGAATATCAAAACTTTTAACTACGGCAGCCAAACAGTATTTTTTGGAAACAGAACTACGCATATTATAAAGCTGCTATTTATATTCCATGATCAGGTTGGATGTTGCAGTCATAAACACAGCCACACGTAGGCATAACAAAACAAAAACATTCAATCAGGGCGCGCTGCGATGTGTTCATTCGGAAGGGCTCGGCTAACGAGCGTGGAACGCGTGCGTACTCCTACAATAATGAAGCAGAAGTAATTTCTTAATAATTGTTGGTGAGAAAGAGCCGAGGAAGTTGTCGGCTGGCGGCGAGACTTCAAAGAAATTAATGAGTGTTAGGAACTCGCGACGTGCTACCGCCGACTTGATCAGTTTGGACGCCGGCCGGAACAAAGTTGCCGCAAGAGCTTTAAGAAATTTCCTGCTAATTGCAGATGGACCTCAATTGCTTTTTCAAATGCCTTATCAAACGATTCAAATTTTATTCAAAACAGCGAATAAATTTGCCGTCACTTGGGGCTTTACTATCTCAACTTATGAATTATTAAACGCAATTATTGTGGCTGGAACTTCGTTTTAAGTAAATTTCATGATGACACAAATAACAAGGTCAATTGAACAAGCAATATCTATTGTGTGACCTATATGCTCACAAGATCATCACTCTTTCCAATACAATCATGATGATTTGATTGATACAATACAAAAACAATAATCAACAGCGGTATAAAAGACTTCCTACATTAAACTTGGTATATTTCAACTTCACGTTCATTCTCAAATATAAAGCTCTCTTCATTAAACAAGAACTGACTCACTAATTGTGCATGTAATGTTGGCGCCGGAGCAAAACCCATTATTACAGTAACGTTTCACTTTCAAGTTATATTATTTAGTCCGATCGTATTGCATAACAACAATCTTTGTTGTTTTCATTAAACAATACGATGCCAGTTTTCCCGATTAAATTACCGACTCCTTCTCTTCGTAACTTTCACCCTCTCTTTAATTAGAGTTAACTTTGTCCTAGTTTTAAAACTCAAACCAGTTCGTACATAATATTATCATAAAGAATGCTATTTTTTTATCTTTTTTCACAAAACATCAAGGAGCATTGTGCTCTTCCTGTTGCTCGCGGAATAAACTGATTCCTCTTACATTATAACTTTTGCAACTACGTCAGTTTAAGTTACTCATGTAAACCGTATTCTTAGTTTGCCTTTATAATACGAGCTACGGAATATGTTGGAGCTGAATTCTGAAAACTACTAAGTTGTGAACAACGGTCTCATGATATTTTATGTTTGAACGAACAGAAGTGAAAGCATATTATTAGTTCCTGCCTACTAGTAGAAGAATATTATAAATAAACCGTTTAAGGACCATTAATCATTGAAGAAAAAGGTCTTGTATAGCAATAACAGAAGTATATAAAATAGTGTACAGAAAAACGAAGATATCTACGATTGATTTGACTCTAACAATACGAGCAAACAATACAATAGACACACAATAACGACTGTCTTTTTGTCGCAACAGTCCTACATTTTCTGATCACATGGCAACAGTCAACTCCTATTAAAATGATTCCATTCTTTTGTTCTGCAGCCCTATCGTTGTTATAACTCTGAAATTATTTGTTCGTCAACATCTTCAGTGTTCAAACATTTACTTATATAGAATACGTCTGCGTCTACATAAAATGCGTCTGTTTTTTACTTAACGTGTTCTACATTTTTCTTACATAGAATCACTTTTCATTTAGATTTGTAAAACGTCAGGACTTGCTCAAAGACACCCAGCAATGACATGCCCCAAAAACGGTAAACTTACTTTCATATTCGCTACGAATTTAATCCAAAGAAAAGCGGAGTATGTAAGGAAGTAGTTTTCCACATTCCACGAGCTCTAGATACGTCAGCATCTCAACGATGCATACAGCAATAAGGTATTGGATTTATTTATTGCAGCAGTGCATGGATAGAAGGGATCGGCATCAGCTTAACATTGAACAGAGTTTTTTACCATTCTCGTACAGTTAAGCTTTTTACAGCCTGAATAAAGCTGGTTGATTCTGGTTTATAATTGTAACAACGTCTCTGGTGATCCATAGCGGTGCCCATTTAATGCATCTTTTATGCCTGAACAAGATCACACATAAAACTTTCAATCACGCATGAGCAGAGCATGTGCGAGGGAGTGGCTACATGGTGCAAGTCCATTAAGGCAGCATACAAACTGCCCTCGGCGGGGCAATGCCGTGATTAACGTAATGCGATTGCGGCCGGCTGCCCGGGGCCCAGCGGCCCGGCTGAGCCGCTATGATTTCAAGCACGTGCTATTGATTATTGTCGCTACAACAGAAACAAACATTATGCCTAATTGACGGACATGGCTTTGTCGCTCATTTGAGATGGATGTTGTCAATATTGTGCTTTCTTATTACGTGTCAGTAAAGTCGAACCGTACCAGTGAGTCGTCAAAATCTCTTGGTAACTATCAATAAAAGTTCACACGCCTTTATTTTTCTTTTATCCTTATTATCCAGTGAACAGATGGCTGAGTTATTATAATTTAATATTTATTATATTTATTTGGTATGTTGTGATAGGTTGTAGAATTTTTATAATATGTATTAATTACGTTCGTTAAATGTACAAATATTTAGAACTTGGATAATGTTGATAGTCCTAATTTCTTTCTACTTCATGCATACAATTTGTTGTTTTAACACAAATGTATGATTCTAAATAATTAATTCAGCATAAAAAATGGTATGACATCACCATTCGTATGGCTAACTGCTTACTTAAAATGATCCCTTTAAGCGCATCTTTCGGCACCTACGGACGACGACGAAGACGAAATTACTCACATAATCTTAGCTAAGCCGCATGGTGAGCCACCAATTACAGTTATGTCATATGAGTCACATCATAATGTAATGTAAAGTAACTTTTCATTTCCTGATACAAATTATCTCTAATCTTGTAATTTTACAAAAAAGATATAGGTACATTGTTGCGACTCAAATCAAAGCGTGATTCAAAACAATATTGTTGTTTATTGTGCCATTAACATATCAGACGAATAATGGTCGAACATAATTCAGTCCAAAAGTTATCATGACCAACTTAATAAGAACAACCACACAGTCGTTTAAATCACAACAAATTGGCCAATGTTTAGGTTTTACGACTGTTTCGCTCGAATTATACTGGACACAATTTGTTAAAGCTTTCAAAACACAACGTTCAATTTAGAATTTATGAAATCCTATTACGCGAATCGATAAATGCTTTTCATGCTGGCTTTCAGTGCCGTTCCATGCAGCCATGCAGCCGTCGATCGATCTCTAAATGTTGTTGTAGAGCAATATTGTCTCGAGAAACTCGACCACGCGCTAACACGTCTTTCCGATAGTAAATGGAATAAGTAAGCACGCGAGCGAGATTTCCCCGTCTCGGAAACTAAAGCAAAACTTAATGCTGAAAGCTAAAACTGCAGACGGAAATGCACTCGCAGCCAACTCCAAACAAGAATGTTATTAACAAATTAATAATGAGACTTGCGCACAAATTCTGCGTGTCAGCATACTAAATGTGGACTTGTACATAGTTAGTGAGACTGAAATGTTGCTCTAAATGTTACTTAATAATTACTTGGCTTGGACGGACTTTGCTAACGAACCCTCGTGAAATTGGGAAAAATGTTTGCCTTTTTGCGTTGAGCTTCATGAACTTGATGGCGAATCTATGATTGATTTAGGTATGATGATAGCCTACGGCCACTATAGACAACACTTCGTTAGATATTCTTCATCACGATCCATCCATAGTAATTAATATTCCATCAACGAGTGACGAATATCGGCCACTGTGTACGGTCGAAAGAATTTAAATTCTTTTGAATCCGTAGCGTGCCTTAAAATAGCGCATGAGCATAAACTTACATTACTCCGCTTAATATAATAGTGTGGCAGTTACCGTGAGTTACTATTATGATGTAAACTGCACTAAAATGTAAATGCATAGTTTAAACGTTTCATTTTGTATTATTCCGATGACGTGTTAGATTCTTTCTCGACGAATTGACGACCCATTTTCCAAACATGGATGTTGTTGTTGTCTATTGTATTAGGTAAGCCTGTGATGATAGTTGTATGTGTTTTTAAATAAATAATAAATAAAATAAAAGGCAACTATAAAGACAAATTTCGCCAAGGAGATGAAAGTCGGCTAATATACAACTAACTGCGATGGCCGGTCCGCTGGCAAGCATTGTCATCATGGCACTTTCCCCTTTGATCGATCTTTGTATAATCAGGAGAGTCATGTTCAGCGGTTCTGTCTTCCGACTGGAAGTGATTATAATAATGATTCAGATTAAATAACCACCACGCGTAGCATGACATCCATAGTTTTTACGGGTTTTCTACAGATAAACAATCAAAATCTGTCATTTGGTCTATTCTGTCGTCGACAAAATCCGTTTCTATTGTGGTCATGCTAATCGTGCTGGTAGATGTATTTCTTGTCTAAGGAGTTTTTTATCAAAAGTGATTTAAAGATAATCTCGTTACTCGTTTACATTGAACTTCACAAACAATACAAAACTCTTTCAAAACCTACATTAAGCTGAAAACATAATTACAAGCCCACCCACGGTTTAACCTATATAATAGAAAGGTTTTTATATAATAAAATCTTTTCTTCAGAATTTTAGGCAAAGGTAACTAATTGCTACATTGTTTCCACTAATAATACAACGATGAGAATTATTAGTTATTAGTTTCACGAAAGTCTTTTGTGTACGTTGTCGATAATTCACGTTACCAAAAATAATCCTCATTCAAGATCACGTAGCCTTTTCGTGATTTTTTTCCTGTTGTAATTATAAACTGTTTAGTGTCGTGATGGCCCAGGCACCCTCATGCACGAGGTTGTGGGTTCAAATCCGGGCAGGTACAAATGTGACTTTTTCAATTTATATGTACTTTCTGAGTTTGTACATTAATGACATCGGTGAAGGAAAACATCTTGAGGAAACCTGGACTTATAGTTAATATAATTCTAAAATCGCCGTCTTGAGCAAGCGTGGTGATCAATGCTCGTGCCTTCTCTGTATGAGAAGAGGCCTTTGCCCTGCAGTGGGACAGTAACAGGCTGGTATTATTATTAGTCAAAGGAACCCGGAGGGAGAAACAAGGAAATGAAATTTCGTCAAAGAAACATCTGAAGTCTGGAGCAGACTTCTAGAAAAATTAATGATTATTGGTTCGAGGAGGGAAAGCGGCGGCGAGCCCGGGCTTGAGAAAACTAATACTGCCAGCCAACGGACTAGCTAGTTAGGATATCAAACAGGTTTTTCATAAATGTCAAAAAGTTTTATAACAAATGTTGCCCTCTGATGGAAATTATGTTCAACACGTGGAAGTGAACTGAACTTACTTATCGCGTACTAACACGACATGGCGACGGTACCTTTAGTACCTAGTACCTACGAATACCAAGTGTAACGTGCCTTATTGTAATATCTTACCTAATTAATTACCTCATTTTAGTATAAATTTAAAAAAAATACCATTTCGGACGGAAACTGATTCCAAAACTATTACGTTAAAAACAACGTTTTGGTATAAAACCGAAATTCAAACCCTTGACAATTTTCCTGCTATATTTTTGTCCATGCCTCGCTCAAAAGCTATAGGACGAATTTTAATACGACTTTAATTGCTGCAGTACTTAAGAGCTTCCAAACTAAATGGAATATAATATTTAAATGTAACCTGGATATTTCTGTGGAAGACTGGACAGTAAAACTCTGGACCATTCCCGAAGTCTAACGAGGATCTCGGAGGAACACCGTATCTAAGGCATTGTCCGCAATGCGATAAATATCGCTCGACTCCGGCATATGGAATGCATGTGAAGTAGGTAGACACAGTGTGTATAAAAACCGCATGAAAAATCCTTTTCGGAACCGGTACATGTATTACTATTTCCCAATACATAGCTACCTCGTTGCTCTAGTGGTTGCAAGCGGTACTGTTGAGAACGAGGAGGACCTCGTTCAATTCCCATATTGGGCAAAGAGCTATTGGATTTTTTCGTCAGGAATTTCTTAGTAGCAGCTTGTGTCTTGTGGTTGTGCAAAAAGCACACCTCTGCCCAACCATTCGGGGATCATTGGCGTATTGTGTGTTATTTTATGTATTCCCAATACAGACTTAACGTAAGAGTCTTCGATGTAATTATTTGCAAACAGGGTTTTTTTCTTCCTCGTCCCAGCGCTTCGTCCGCCTATTGCGAAGGTTTTTCTCCATCTGTCTTTAAACTTTGTGCGCTCATTAGCTATCGTATCGCTCCCTCGCATTGAAGCTATCTATTTCGCATTCACTTGTGTAAAAATATGTGTTTGGATATCTATTAAGTTGATAATTTTTTTAGGTAAGTAATAAACAAATTGACTTTTAAAATTTTTCATAATTATTATGCTTCCTATTTTCGTGTGGTTAGTAACTAACCTGGTGTCAGAGTTTTAAAGCCGCCCATGGGCCTCTGACTTGGCTTCACATGGCGTCAAGAAATATCTCTCAGGCATGCCGGTTTCCTCACGATGTTTTCCTTCACCGTTTTTAAAGCAAGTGATAATTATACAATCCGCAAAGTCAGAGGTGCGTGCCTTGGGTTCGAACTCGAGACCTATGACTTGGCAGTCCGACGGTCACACCACTAGGCTATCACTGCTATTATTATGCTAGCAATTCTATATGTATATTTTCGACTACCATACGATAAATAATAAAAATAAAACAGAACCAAGTTTCGCAACGTAGGTATCCAAGCCAAATGTAGGTTTCAGATTATAAAGCGATTATTTATCTGCACCTTTACCTACTTATGGGATGGGACCTTTCAGCCATCTGAAATAATCACTAACTAACCCTTTTTTACGATACCTGACTGAATACCTATTTTAAATTTAATAGGTACCTGTAGCTATTTAATAGAAAATTCTAACACTGTTTAAACAAAATACATACACATACCATCACGCCTGTAGTCCTGAAGGGATAGATAGAGGTGCACCTATAGTACACCCACATTTTGTAAGTTAATATGTAGAAGTCCCAACAGCGGACGGCCTATTCACATCAACCGGGTACAAATCCAGACTACGGGCTGCTACTGCGAAACTCCAGATGGAAAAACTTTATAACACTTAGCCCGAGCCAGGAATCGAACAAAATACCAAGGCAGTCAGGGAGGCAGCACTGTTCAAAATAATTACAAAAACAAGATAATAGGAAGTTCACCTTGTTTCGTTAAATATTGTGCTATCAAAATCGTTAACAAAGGAATTATAATTGATTTTACCCTAATCTTTGTTCATTTATTAATCAAACCCTCCGAAGCTCGAGTAATTGCCGTAACACCTATAGATAAGTGAGATTATTATCTAACCCTCTTACCTACTAAAATTTTTCTGCCTCTCAGCTAAACTAGGTCTATCGCCACCCACTAAGTTCTGCCTAATCATCTGAAATATTCCAACTATAGATAAAGGAGTAGGTGTCATATATTTGTGTCATGTGTCATTTACAAATTTTCTATTAATCTTTAACCCTATAGTTAATTGACTCAGGCGTGACTTTGCGGAAATCCATTATAAAATACAACACACGACGTATATTTAGTAACCTAATCCGTTTACCTTTTCTTAAAGAGTCATAAACCCTGTAAGAAATCGACACGTGTTTCATCTCTCAACGAGGCATCCTCAGGATGACGATTGACTTGTTGCGAACCCAGACCCGACGTGTGGACACGTTGAGCGTCGGTAGGTTACTAAATATACGTCGCCTATTGTATTCGCTTAGTATTATTGTGACTTTATCAATTACGATGTTTCTAGGGTTCCATACTTCAAAAGGAAAAATTGGAACCCTTATAGGATAGGATCACTTCGTCTATTAGTCTGTCAAGACCCTTTTTCTCAGAAAAGCGTGGAGGTATAAAACTGAAATTAATATCTAATACGTAGGTCTACGGTCCCTTCGAGCTACACGGAACCCTTCATTGTTTTTTTTTATATGCCCTCACTCTATATGACTACGAGTGGGACGCAATAGGCTTAGCTTCCCACTTAGTAATCCACACACCGTTTTATTCCACGAAACAATTCACTGAGCAATGTTCTGTAAAATTTTCTAAAGACTCATTAACCAGTTGCTTCACCGTGAATTTTATTCGGAGCGTAATATCGCCATAAGTCTAAGCATGTTCACAATTCATTACATTGTTCACGCCGCTCGCGCGCCGAAGCTCGGCTGTCGGTGTGGCGGGCTATTCCGCTGAGCCGCGCTATTCTGCTGTTCCTAGCCCGCCTGCTTAATTGGGAGCGCTTTACAACTCCTATCCAATGCCCTGGGTTGGCTTTCAATTTAGATGTTCACTTGTAAACGCCACTTCACTTTAATACTTGATGGTAATGGTAATTTACGGTTTAATTAGCGTGTATGGAAGGCTATTTCCGCAAATTATTCAAAGCGGGGTGGGTGAATTACCTGTTTGCGTTTTAGCAAGCTTTGGCTTTTAGTAACAGTTGTATTCATGAAATCTAGTTACTGTATATTCATCGATTCATATCGCAGCCATTTTTTATTGAGAATGCGAATATCCACTAAGTATCCACTATAATAAGCTAGTTCAATCCTCATAAATATATGTGTCATTTTCATATACAAAGATTGTTTTTTTTTTTACTGAAATGGCTTTATTTGTTCTTACAAATATAGCATTGTAAATCGGATCCGACCCATTTACTTGATAAGCCGATAATAGCCCACGCTTGAACCCTGACTAATGCATGATCCGCCAAGATCAGCTCCGACTATTACTAAGACGAAATGTCAAGATGTAGAAACAAAATTATTTAAACTGTATATTGTAATACATTTCAAACAAGGCCGTTACCAGGAATTTTCTTCGGGGGTTCGAGCTCTGACCAGAGATAATAAGAAGGCTCCCTTCTAATTATCTCTGGTCTTACCCATGTTACCCTTACAAAATACTAAACAAACTTTCATACCCTATTTAATCCTTTAGGGGTCGAATTTTCAAAAATCCTTCCTTAATGCTCACTTTTTATACAAGGAACTCTGGTGCAAAGCTGCAAACAAGCCTCTGGGCGTTGTCTGTCAGTGAGCGAATTTAGTTTTTCCTTATTATAAGCATAATTATATAATATAATTGAATATAAAGAGGGGCTTCTGGCTAAGTAATAACAGCCGCACGGTTCGATCGATCAGGTTAAGCTACGCTTGCCGTGGTTGGTCCGTGGATGGGTAACCATCTTTACATACCAAGATTCCTCCGTGCTTCGGAAAGCACGTTAAGCCGTCGTTGGTCCCCCCCATCTGTTGGCTGTCATTTGTACATCTTTGACAGTCGTTACGGGTAATTAGAAGCCCTTTTTTTTTTTTTTTGGTTGGTAAATCATCAAATGACTCCTCCCGCTTTGGGCGGAGCGAGAGGGAGTGGACTTTACTGACTAAAACCCACCCGTGTTCCTTCCGTTGCCTGTGTGCCGGGGCCGCGATATCCCTTTCGGACAAACTCGCAACCCTGGCAGGCATTGGACCTTACGGACCCCGTCAGTTGGTGCTGACATCTCTTTGAGGCGCGCGTGGAACACAACGCGCCGTCGACCCGGGCCTGGTCCTAATCGGACGGCGAGCTACCCATTGCCCACCGTCCGCAAGCCCGCGCCTACGGTGGCCGGAAGTCGGCTCGCGACTCCCGAAGCCCAGGGCGTCTCCTGCGGCGACTAGGGGCGCGAGGGCGCGCATCTTGCATTTCCCTCGCGCGCTCCGCCTCCTCCTTCGCGAGCATTACTGCTTCGCAGAAGGAAGTGACGGCTTCCCATGCACTCTCGCTCCGGACCATGGCCTGAACCAGGGCCGGACGCGAGAGATCGCCGCTGCCGATCGCCTCCGTGAGGACACGGCGGTGCCCCGCCCAAGCCGGGCAGACCTCCACCGTATGCTCCACCGTGTCCTCCAGGCGATCCACACAATGGTAACACCCGGGCGTTTCCTCCCGCTTTATCCTGAACAGGAACCTCCCGAAACAACCGTGTCCGGTGAGGACCTGCGTCAGGCGGAAGGTGAGGACGCCGTGGCGCCTCTCTAGCCACTCCTCAAAGAGGGGCCTTACCGCCGCAATTGTGGCGTGCCCAGCGCTGGGTTGCGACAATCGCACTCTCCATGCCGCCATGAGATCCCGCCGGAGCTCTGTCCGCTGTGCCGTGATTTCTCGCAGCAGCGGAGTTACACCCCGGCGTTTCGCCTCCTCGCGCAACTTCCACATGTGCGCGAGGACTTTTGCCTCCAGATCCCATGGCGGTAGTCCGGCAAGGAGGCTCGCCGCCTCACGGGAGACCGTGCGGTATCCTCTGACCAGCCTAATGGCCATGACCCTTTGGGACGCGTTCAATCGCTGGGCTGGTCGCAGCCTTAATGAACGCGCCCACACCGGTGCCCCGTAAAGGGCCATGGACCGCACGATCCCCGCGTAGAGCCTCCGGCAGGATAATTAGAAGCCCTAAAGTCTGACAACAAATCTTACCAAGGGGTATCGTGTTACCTAGTAACTAGGTTGTGGAGGTCAGATAAGCAGTCGCTCCATGTAAAATACTGGTATTCAGCTGCATCCTGTTAGACTGTAAGCCGACCCGAATATAAATGTAATTTTAATGAAAACGCAACCAACTTGGATGATCATCACAACTAAATCTCGTGACAATGATCTCAGGATTAAAATTCTGGATTTTATCATTTCTGGAAATTATAAACGGCAACCTACTTTACAACATAAGCTAGCATTTCTATAATAAAAAAAACCGGCCAAGTGCGTGTCGGACCACGCACAATGAAGGGTTCCGTAGTTGGGATGAATTTATCCCAAGAACAAACTTAACATTGTAGTTGAAAAACATGTTCTCACATACGGAATGTATGGGAGAACATGTTTTTCAAACCGCAAATTTAATTTGGTTGATTATTACTCGTTAACCTGTACAGCCTACTTAGCTCTGATAGTTTTCCTTTTTATTTCGTTTTATATACTACTGCTGTGATTTTTTTTTCAGAAATGCAAGTACAACCATTTAGCTGGCAGGGGGGGGGACACTTGACTATAACGTGCATTATTGATCAAAGACTATAACAAAAAAAATCAGTTAAAAGCTTAATATTTCGCAAACGGATCCCTGAATCCAAAAATGGTTTTGACAAACTCGCTATATTTTTGAACGACCTTTCTAACGATACCCCACAACATGGGGTAGACGAGAAAAAAAAACATCCCCAATTTAAGTGTAGGGGAGGTAACCTAAAAAAAATATTTTTCTTATTTTACCACTTTGTCGGCAATATACATATGCCAAATTACAGCTTTCTAGTACTAACCGTCTCTGAGCTAAGCCACGGACAGACAGACGGACATGGCGAAACTATAAGGGTTCCTTGTTTACTACGGAACCCTAAAAAGTACTAAAATCAATTCCGGAATCGCGATATTTTTCCGATCGATACGAAAATGCATTCCATATTAGCCAACACCTGAACTTAAGTAAATATTCATTCGATTCTATAATCAAAAATCTAAATTTGTCGATCCCGGAACCCTGGAATTTTTTCGATACAAAACTACATTCCATAATAGCCAACACCTCAGGTTTAGGTAAATATGCATCCGAATATCCGATCTCTAATTATGACGTACAAACACGACTTGATTGACCGCCCTTACTCGTATATTTAATTTTTATATAAAAGAGTGCGACGATTGCGTAGGTACTCGTGTGGCGAAAGTTTTTGGTTTGGACGCGGCCTATGAGTCTTAACGTCACACCTAAGTTAATATCAACAAAGCCAATCTGTTGCTTAACCAAACCGATAGTTCTTACCAGCAGCTATCAACTACAACATCGTTATTTCATAACCTAAATATGAAACTAAAATACTACTTCTTTAAGAGCGTTTATCCTAAAAGTTGGCAACGTCGTAAATAGCTGTCAAAAATTTACCTGTTTTGATTAATTTGGCAATATTACTGTATGGAAAAAAGAAATATGGCTAACTAGCGAACTAGAATATTAATAATTAATTGCAATCATAACATTGAATTTGTTGTTGTACCCGTTTTAGGTGTAAAATCAGCATTTGGAAAGTTTCCAAATACTTTTTTTGCATCTAAATCTAAATATTCGGTGTTACGATATTAATAATTGTATTTCACAATCAATATTCTAGTTCGCTAATTGGCCACTTCTTATTTCCAAACAGTAATATTGTCAAATTAATCAAAACAGCGAAATATTTGACACCAATTTGCGACGTTGCTCACTTTCAGAATGCACGCTCTAAATTCTCCAAAGAAATAACACAGAACTGTAGATATGCATACTATTCTCACAAAATACGTACCGACGTTCGATACAAGGAATACCAAACTAATAAATAAAGCGGGAGCTGGTTTAGCTTTTGAGACTATTGTAAAACGAACCAGAGAGTTTACTAAACTTATTTGATCTGCAGTGGTCCGAACCGCTAACACGTGTTTTGCAATTTCTGGTTTGGAGACATTTTCAGCAATTTGTTATTATATTTACAGTTAAAACGTATAGTTCAATTGTAACTGTAGTCGGCCTCAATTATATTGAAATGTTTCGATGAAAACCTATGTTTGACAAAATTGTTTGATAAACACTTTCGGTCAATATTATGTTTGGTAAATATTTATGATATATAATATAATGCACTCAATATTATGTTTAGTAAATATTTATGATATATAATATAATGCACTCAATATTATGTTTAGTAAATATTTAGGTTAGAAATGTACATTTGAAATGTAAACAATGTTTGTAGAATATGAAATTGATTGCAATAAGAATAAAATAACTGAATTTCAAAAACTCCTTTACAACTAAAAACATGAAACCTGAAATAGAAAAATCATGCAATAAACTTTGATTTTAATTAAGTCACGTCGAAATTACGCATATCCATAACAAAATTTAGTTTTTAAAACGGACATCAAAGGTAATAACATTTTTTACAAACTTTTAACATGGAAAGAGCTAATTGCAGTCATGTGTTGCTTGAAAAGCCACAAGCGACATTTTGAATGGATGCTGCTAAAACAATCTGCAATAAGCGGCCGTTGTGGTCTGCTGTGGACGACAAAACAAAGCGTTGTTTTGTCGCCGTGTCGCATTGTCGGCCGCGACACTCACGCGCTCGCCACAAACGCCACTTAATGTAAAGAACCCTTTATTGTCACGTTTATTTTTGTTTCGACTGTACCTGTCACCTGCAAGATTTTTATGTCGTTCCTAGATTATACGATGTAATATTTATTTCTGTATTATACTAGGTTTTATCCACCGCTTTAAGAATCATATTTTAGTTTAGGTAGAAAGAAAAATGCGTTTATTGGCAATACAGCAGAAAAATACACTTTATATAAAACTAATGAAAAACAGAAAACAATGATTATAATGCCAATAGGGCCTCAGCTCAGCATAAATGTCAGATGGCAACATAAAGTGTACCACCTGACGCTGATTTTCAGCAGCAACCCACGAGTGCCATACGCTAGAATAACACACAAGGAAGAGTGTCACGTCTGTTTTAATAAATTAACAGAATAAATTAAAGGTAAGTAGTAAAAGATAGGATAACATGAAAAGCTCACAAAATCAAATAAAATGTTGTGACATACATCAGTGTGTATGGTGTGTTGTGAATGAGAAACTAAAATAAATAAATACCCAATAACTGTGCCCAAGAAGTTAAGAATCTCAACAGTAGGTACCTACCGGTACTGTAGAGTTTCTTAACCTTAAACCATACTGTTTTAGCATCAACTTTCCGAATAATTATATGATACTTAATGCTAGAAGATTATGAGCTAAACACTTTTACGAATTAAGAATAGAAGAAAAATAATAGAGACTGTTTAGCAAGCTGACAGAGAGGTGATGATATAAAATGTAAAATATCGTAGACGAAAATATAGAAATAATTATCCAAGTTCTACCTTACTATAATCACTAGTTTTATTTGAACAACCCGGCAATTATAATAACGAGGATTTATTATTGTATACCTACCTAATTTTGTTGTTGCTGTTATAGATTTTTTTGTTCAAAGTTGACTTTTACTCTTTTGGCTGCTCAAACTATGGCTGCGTTCCGAGTTACGCTGTAATCGATTTGAGCGTGCCGACACTCGTTCCGAATTAGCGTGAGCGCGATAACGATGTCCCGTTAATCGTCATAGATGACGTCATGACATACGCCATCTTGCGATAACGCTGAGCATGCCTATCACAGTGAGCGCTGTCAAAAATTACCGTTGTACTGTTTTGTTTTGAGTCGCATCATATCTTTAAACTAACGTGGCATTTTCGAAATTGTGCTTCTCGTTACAGTCGCCACCTAACCAAAGAAGAAGAAGAAATTTGTGGTGTATATGTTACCGGTAATCTGTATAATTCGGGTATTCTATACAATACCTAGGCAATGTATAGAATACCTGAGGAGCGTGAGGCAATGTATGAAATATTATGAATATTATTGTCCGTTACATACTATGCCTAGGTAATGTATACATTTCCCAGGGATTATATAGAATACCTGCTGGTTCACCGGCAATGTGTAAAGTAAATATATTTGGTCTATATTTATCAATGTTATGTAAGTACCATGGGAGAAACGAACATCTATGCACCGTAAGGACTATCTTGCTTGCAACACACGGCCACTATAGTAATACTTGCTAACAGATGTGTTCATCGTGTGCACGTGATTTTTAACCGACGAAAGTAAAGGGGGAGGTTTTCAATTCGATACGTATGTTTTGTTTCCAAATTGGTCAGATGTAAGTTTCCTTAGTACTTACCTATAAAATGACGGACAAATAAAACAGCTCATGTTTGCTCAAAATAACTTTATTAAAATTAACAATTACTCATTAAAAATAGTCGTTATAAAAAAGGTAGACAATTACTATTAAAAATATATTTATCAAAAAAGGTACGTAATATAATACTATTTTTTACAGTAAAATAAGAATCATAACACTCAAAAATATTTATTTATTCTTAGGAACTAAATTTTAAGACACTTTTACTATTAATATTTATTTTATATAATCAATCAATTATTCTTTAAAATAATCTAAAAAAAGGAACTTAGTACCTTTCGATAACTACAATAAAATCACAATAAAATTAACGTGAAACTTAAAGTTCTGCTGGCTTAAGTAACATAATCAAATTTTCTTATAAATAATCAGGTAATAAGTATTGAAAACTTAGAAAACAAAACAATTCTGTAAAAATAAGAAGTAGGTCTCTTGCATACCCAAAATTGAATAATTAAAAAAAAAAACATAATTATTTTCAAACATTGGCGGCTGCGCATTCGGTACTGTATAGAATACCTAGGCAAATTATAAAATAAATAATATTACATACATTACCTAAACGTTTTAGGTATTCTATACATTGCCTAGGTATTGTATAACTACCGGATTATACAGATTGCCGGTAACATATACCTACACAAAGAAATACTGTTATCTGACCATCTTTTGCAAGGTGTTATGTTATAAGTTTTGACGTTGAGAGACCACTGTGAGCGCGTTCACGAGCGTTCCGAATTGTTGACAGCACTCATTTGTCATAATCGTGATATCTCAATTAGAAAAGCGAACATGTTCTTAAAATGCGCTACTAAAGGCAGATTTTTGTTCGCGTAGATACACTCCCGGACACCTGAATTGAGCCACGCTGCATTTTTTTTAAACGGCTCTACCTTTTTAAATTACAATACTACAAAGAAAAAGAAAACTGTCGTTTTTAAAGCCAGTATCATTTTCGTTTGTCATTGTTCCAAATTTTTAATCGGAATACAATAAACCCTGTTTCATTTGCAATAAGTCGTCTTTTTGCGTTTCTCAGGGGCACAATTTGAGTGGAATATTTGAAGAAAACAATTATATATAAAAAAAACGTTTATTTAATAACTTGTAATTGTGAACCTCCAAAATCATTTACGACTGCTGTCTTGCGGTTCGGCATGGAATTAATTAATGTCATTATGACGTGCTGTTGAATGTTCTCATGAGCTTCCAAAATGGCAGTTTTCAGCTCCTGCAAAGTTTCTGGAGCTGGTTGGATAACTCGACTTCTGCTCATCCCATAATCAGTATTGGATTAATATCAGGGCTTCTTGCTAGCCATTCCATTACTGCGATACTAACGCTAATGAAAATGAAATTGTTCTCGAACAATTCTTGTAGTGTGCGCCCTTATTTAATTTAATTTAATTTATTGAGCAAGGCATACCAACGACATATTTACAAGAATAAACAATAGGTAATCACAAGTCTTCAGTACTGTGTAAATACATAACTTATAGGCATGCACAACATTCTTATTAAAGGATGAACCACTAACAGACTAACACTAAATAAAATCTTGGCTCACAAACTCAGCATATAGCATCATATGAACCTCTAGGCATTGACGAACGCATCAGTCGCTACTTAATGGTAGCAACCGTAGTCCTGGACAGCTCAAGGTCAGTTTTTCCTTCTGTGGAAATTCCACCCTAGACTGTCCATGACCCACCGCCATTACTCACCTCTTCAATGCAGCATTGTTGGAAACGTTCTCCATGTCTTTGGTGGACTTTATTTTATTTATTTATTTATATATACTTTATTGTACACCACAGAAAAACATAAAAAAAAAAAAATTAGAGACTACTGCATATACTATGGGTGGCATTATCGCTTTCCGCAACGATCTTCCAGGCAGCCTTAGAATGAACAGTGATTTGCCTGAACATAAAATGGGGCTGTCGTTGACTTCCCTAGTCCATCATTGCTATAAAGCACAATCTTGGCTTCATCCGTCAAAACAACCTGGCTACATTGATTTTTAGTCCTGTTTTTAGAACTGTAGGTGCGCCATTCTGTGAGCTCGTGTCAGTTTGGGACCATTAGCTTGCTTATGAGGTTTCAGGCCACGTACTTCGAAGCGTCTTCTAACAGTTTGACCGCAAACAGTCAGTCCATGAAAGTCTTAAAGCTGTTCTTGGACCTGTACACAGGTTAGGTGACGATTACGCAGGCTGGTGGTAAAGATAAACCGATCTTGTCGTGCTGTAGTGACCCGGTTTCGTGGTTCTCCTGGACGGCCCACGAAGCTTCCAGTCTCCAGGAATAGATGGTACTTACTAAGCCCAGACTAAAGAATTGCCACAGCTTGAGCGGTTACCGGTGATCCATAATTTGAACGTCAGAATGGATAAAAAATAAGGAAGAACAATATCGATACTCTTTTTATGAAAAACAAAACAAATAACGAAATAACTTGACTTACTTGAATATGCTCCTAATCATAGCTTGTTGCTTCTAGCGACCAAACTCCGATTTTCTTCTCTTTTTCAAATTTGGAACAATGGTGATACTGAAATAAGTATGTCCGCTTCAAATATGCATAAAAATCTTTTTCTCTGACTTATCATTATTTCGATGTTTTAGACCTATAAACATAAAAATGCACGGCTTAAACTTATCCAGTAACTGCTCGGCTAGCTACACACAGGAATTTGAAAAAACACCAACAAATATTTGAAAAGGAACTTGCAGTATCAAATTCTTTTAGGCACATCCAACACGTTAACTGAACAACATGGATGATTTTACATTTTGACCCCGACCGACCTCTAGAATACTTCGATGGAAATAAATCTAAATAAAAAGAGAGCTTTTTAAACAAGTAATCTAATCTCCGTATGAACTGAAGTATTCACTGAAACGTCTTTTTGAATGTGTAAACATTTACACAAATTGGAGATCTAATGGAACTTCAGATTGATTGGGTGGAATATTTCATGATTCGCTGAAAACAGATAGTAGAGAGTCGACTGAGATACTTTTTCATGCCAAAGGACACCTTTTTTTTTTTTTTTTTTTGGGTGGGAAATCATCAAATGACTCCTCCCGCTCTGGGCGGAGCGAGAGGGATTGTCAGACTTTTACTGACTAAAACCCACCCGTGTTCCTTCCGTTGCCTGTGTGCCGGGGCCGCGATATCCCTTTCGGACCAACTCGCAACCCTGGCAGGCATTGGCCCTTACGGACCCCGTCAGTTGGTGCTGACATCTCTTTGAGGCGCGCGTGGAACACAACGCGCCGTCGACCCGGGCCTGGTCCTAATCGGACGGCGAGCTACCCATTGCCCACCGTCCACAAGCCCGCGCCTACGGTGGCCGGAAGTCGGCTCGCGACTCCCGACGCCCGGGGCGTCTCCTGCGGCGACTAGGGGCGCGAGGGCGCGCATCTTGCATTTCCCTCGCGCGCTCCGCCTCCTCCTTCGCGAGCATTACTGCTTCGCAGAAGGAAGTGACGGCTTCCCATGCACTCTCGCTCCGGACCATGGCCTGAACCAGGGCCGGACGCGAGAGATCGCCGCTGCCGATCGCCTCCGTGAGGACACGGCGGTGCCCCGCCCAAGCCGGGCAGACCTCCACCGTATGCTCCACCGTGTCCTCCGGGCGATCCACACAATGGTAACACCCGGGCGTTTCCTCCCGCTTTATCCTGAACAGGAACCTCCCGAAACAACCGTGTCCGGTGAGGACCTGCGTCAGGCGGAAGGTGAGGACGCCGTGGCGCCTCTCTAGCCACTCCTCAAAGAGGGGCCTTACCGCCGCAATTGTGGCGTGCCCAGCGCTGGGTTGCGACAATCGCACTCTCCATGCCGCCATGAGATCCCGCCGGAGCTCTGTCCGCTGTGCCGTGATTTCTCGCGGCAGCGGAGTTACACCCCGGCGTTTCGCCTCCTCGCGCAACTCCCACATGTGCGCGAGGACTTTTGCCTCCAGATCCCATGGCGGTAGTCCGGCAAGGAGGCTCGCCGCCTCACGGGAGACCGTGCGGTATCCTCTGACCAGCCTAATGGCCATGACCCTTTGGGACGCGTTCAATCGCTGGGCTGGTCGCAGCCTTAATGAACGCGCCCACACCGGTGCCCCGTAAAGGGCCATGGACCGCACGATCCCCGCGTAGAGCCTCCGGCAGGAGGCGTTTGGACCCCCTAGATTGGGCAGAAGCCGCTTCAAAGCAGCCCCAGCCCTCTGCAGTTTGGGAGCCAAACGTCGGAAGTGCTCCACGAAGTTCCACCGGCTGTCGAGGACGAGTCCCAGGTACTTCATCGTCGACTCGACACCGATGTGAACCCCTCCCGCCGTTATCTGGGAACCCGACAGCGGCGCGTTCCGAGGACCATAGAAACACATGGCCTCGGACTTGTGCAAGGCCACCTCGAGTCCCAGTTGCCGGATCCTATCGACGATTGTCGCAACCCAACGTGTCGCTAGTTCGGCCGCCGCCTCATGCGACCTCCCCTGCACCAGGACCAGCGTGTCGTCAGCGTAGCAGACTACGCTGACGCCGCTAGGGAGGTCGGCGCGCAGCACCCAGTCGTAGCCGATGTCCCACAGATGCGGCCCCAGGACCGATCCCTGCGGGACACCGCACGACATCTCTCGCCGGTTCCACTCTCCGTGGTGACCGGGGTAGATGACGGCCCTGTCCGTCAAATAGGCCTCGACCACTCGACAGAGGTAGGTCGGCATCCGGTGATACCGGAGTGCCTCCCTAATGCAACTCCAGGGCAGGGTATTGAACGCATTGGCGATGTCAAGAGACACCGCCAAGACCACCCCACCCCGGGCAACAGCATCCCCCGTCGTGAGGGCTCGAACGCGCATGATGGCATCCACCGTAGAGCGCCCCTTGCGGAAACCAAACTGGCTGTCCGCCATGCCAAAGGACACCTTAGATAGATTTATTTATGGGTGCGATTGTAGTAGTACGAGTTCCGGATAGCTGAAATTAACCTACTTTCGTCCATTAGTCGTAACTTATATGGTCGTCGAGAAGCCTACCAACCGATAGCCACAAGGGAATCCATCAAAGAAATACGATACCTCCAACAGTACAGAATATTCTTGTATACTTAGAAATGTATAGATTATTTCCAAATACCAATTTCATTATTCCACTAGTTCAACACTCAGACTAAAAGCAATTTTAACAAGTTGTTCAAAAGGTTAATATAGGCTTAATCGTTTCACTTTTAGAAACTACAACAACTCTACACAAGTGGCTTTTGAAAACCTCTTTACCTGTTTAAAAAAACTCTTTGAGAAAAGCTATGACTTTCCTCAATAATTCGTAATGCCAAAAGAGGATCGGGTACGTGCTATAACGTTTGAATCACCCCATTGATATTTTCAATGGGAAATAACCTAGTTCCGGGAATAACAGGCACATAACAGTGTCTTACATTGATGAGGTTCAATATGGTGAGTACAGTATTTTTACTTTAACGGGTAAGATTGTGCAATGGCCAGAGAAAATAATGTTTTATTACCTCCGCTCATAGGTAAGTAAATATGTGCTCAAAGTATTAAGAGAGAACTTGAGTGAAACTTTTTTAATTCAAGCGAAGACAATAAACCTACGAAGTTGGCCGTAGCGTGGTAGGAATCAGAGTGCACGCCGCTCTTCAAAACATTATTTAAAAACTACTGCAATTTCATAATAATTGCGTTCGTCGAAATTTATTTAATATGTTCTTTGTTATTGTTTCTTTTCATAAATTAAAAGTAGTATTAGTGTATTGAGTAAGTTTTTGGGGAAATACCATCCAAAACAGTATACGAACTTCGAAACTGATATATAAGGGTCAATTTTCCCATTTCTGAAAAATCGGAACCTATTAACTATTGAATGTTGAACAACGAAACAGTGCTATTAATAAAAGTCGTTTCTCAGAAATATTATATTAGTTTACCCAACCAGTTTTTATGGGAATATTTAAATAAGAATTACAAAGTAGAAGCATCCATTGCAGTCGAAGTTTTTCTATTTCGAAGAAGTAGCTGATATAATCAGTAACTAGACTTAGTGGCCGATAAATACAAAAATACGGATTAGTTAAGATTAGTCGTAGTCTGATTTAGTGCTAAACTTTGACAACAGTAAAAGCCAATGGGCGAAGTTCTCGTCTTAACTGATCGTTCGCGCCTGATACTGTAACCTACTTATAGAAGTAAAAATAGACTGTTCGACGCCATCATGTACAAATTGTGTTAAAGTTTCTGAAGATAAGTTTAAGAAGAAGAAAAACATGGAGTTTGCAGTAGCTTTTCCGTTTCCATTATTCTTATCACTAGTGTGAGAAAGAACAGCGAAGGTGCGTACGAACTTCCTCCTCGGAGACCCAACTCTGCCCGCTGCCCAAACGGCTCCTAAACTTAATAACATGGCGAACAGAAAGAGTATATTTTAGTAATTCCGGGTTTACTCTGCAGGATCTAATAGCGACCGAAGGCAATGTTTAAACGCCCTCCTTAGTTCCGTTTCTTTTGTGTAATTACTGTGTGTGCGGGGTTCATATACGTAACAGAAGTAACTGCTAGTGCTATCTGGGTGTAAGGCTACGGGTGTGGAATTTAAGTGATCTTATTTGGTGGCCGGCGAGCCGATTCAGGCGCGCCCGTGCGCCCTGCGCGTGTTGCGAATCGACAATTTCCTACCTACCTGCCCGATCTTTTTGCCTAATTATTACTTGGAAGTCTATATTCAGCTCTATTTAATTCTCCAAGTCGTACGTTGGGGAAATTTTAATTATTGGTTTTCTGTTACTGTGTGCTGCTGTTTTCTCATTGATTTCTAGACAACAAAGAAACGTTATCAATTAAATTTTGTGGAAATTTTCTGAAAATAAGGATACAAAGGAAGATTCATACACACAGGCGTACTCGACGTTTAAATCTATTATATATGTATGTTTAAGTAAACTGGAATAGTACAACACTAAAAGACAGACTATAGTTGTAAGGAAGTTAGAAATATTTTCCTTTCTCATCGTAGATGAAAATGTTTTCTCGTGTTGGCACGAGTTGTGCGAGAGTATCCCAATTATATCAAAATTTCAGAATTTTTTTCGATGATGCTAGGCTGATGACCCAAAGTTATATTGACATCCCAAAAATAATAGTACCTAATAGCTGTGAAAATACTATTGACCTCAACAAAATATATTCGCCTGAGTATTACTTTAACATAAAATGGCTTTTCTTCAGAAACATTTAACCTTTACCAATTTTGTAACCTACTCCACAAAAAGATACCCAGTACCAATAAATTAACAACGTCTTTTTGGTAACTCTTGACCTATCTAGCTGTTAATGCCACTACGCGTGTCAAGAAAATGAATACTAATTAATATAATTAATAACAGACTTCAGAATTATGTTCAATTATGTAATGAGAGTTGCTGACCGTGCTAACGACTGAACATTTTAGTGCTAGATAAGATTTTAATGTAATTAGAAGTTCTACAGCAGCTAAGTGCCTTTTTGTTCGACTTTGAAAGAAGAACCTTTTACGTGTATAATTCTTCTAGGGAACAGCTACACAATCAGGTAAAAAAGATTATTGAACAGAACGTCGACGGGAAGTCGACCCGGACAGTAGTCGGTCGTCAAGTCAGTTGATTTTATTTTGCCACCGGCCGAGTTCGCGGGTAAACGTCGTTACCCGAGCAAACTTTAGCTATCGGGATCTTCCATTATTAAAGTTTTATCCAACTGGGCCACACGAGAACACCGATATCCATACGAATTTTGCAACCGATTCCAGTTCCATGTTGCGTTGTATAGAGCCGTCTTCGCACTGGCGTGTTACCGGGTCATTGTTTGATCGTTAGCTTACAAAAACTTTATTCATGTAAAAACAACTTCGCACAACTGAAAGAAGTAAGTAGTACGTATTTTTTAAACTTACAAGGTACGTTTCACAGTCCCTAATGATTGATTACCTATTCATAACCTATTTATATCGGTAACCATAATTTGTAACCGCAAGCATTCAAAGCAATCAGCATTATTAGAGTTGTAGCTACGTGTTCAGAATTGATTGTGTAATGTATGATTAATTAGGAAATTGAATTTATGTTAAATGCATCGTTGGATAATTGTGTTACAATTAATATGTCTGCTGTAATCCAAATGTACGAGTTCTGTTTATGTTTATGAAAATACGACGTTTACCCCGAAACGATCGTTTGCAATTGTTAATGTTTACGTACATAATATTATGTCGTGATGGCCCAGTGGTTAAGGCCTCGCCTCTCATGCACGAGGTTGTGGGTTCAAATGCGGGCACTACTTTCTGAGTTTGGACATTACTGAAATCGGTAAAGGAAAACATCTTGAGGAAACCTGGACTTATAGCTAATATAAGTCTGAAATCGCCAACCCGTCTTGAGCAAGCGTGGTGATCAATGCTCGTGCCTTCTCTGTATGAGAAGAGGCCTTTGCCCTGCAGTGGGGCAGTAACAGGCTGGTATTATTCATTATTATAATGTTTACGTTAATGAAAATTACAAATGATAGACGAATGAAGGTCCAATTGACGGTGCATCATTTGCGCACGCCTCATTCGATTTCTGAACTATGATGAGAAAATTCGCGTCACTCTTATACAATATGATTTCAAACGCAAATGAGTTCCATATCTTGCAATAACTTTTGCGGCTGCAACTCATAAAAAAAGAAAAGACACAAGACGTTAGTATGAAAAATGTTATAAAACAAGATATCTGTTTACCCAAAAACATTAGCAAATTTCAAGAGACGAAAAAAATCTTCTTCTTGAAAGACATCAATATGTATCAATCACGGAAACATTGACAATTGCAAATGATCGTGTCGGGGTCCCTTTACATTCATTTGATCTTAGTTGATTACGAATGAATTTTCTAAACTATTATGTCTCAATCAAATTAGGTATCACTGAATATAATTTGCCATTTGCCCCAGTATCATAATTTACAAAAAAAATACGTACTCGTAATTATGATTTTTTACCTTATTGCGATATGAGAAAATATTTTAGATTTTAAATTATTTAATATCTTGACTCTAAAAGTTTTGTAAATTAAAATATTATGTCCTATAAGAGAGCCTAGTGATCTGCTATAACTCAAGACTCCTATCTCAGACGCCTTTCTCTATTTAAGATTGACCATTTTATAACCAATGCCTGCAATATGATGTTGAGACAAATAAACTACGAGTATTATTGAATATGATTAATGCTTGAAAATAAAACACAGAATTGAGTAATAATGTGAATAATTTTAATTGAGTACCACAAATACATACCCTATATAAAGACTGCGTAGTACAAATAAAATAAATAAGATCTATTATTGAACGAAGTAAATATGTAGATATTAAGCATAACACAAAGAGATTATAAAACCGACCGAGCCAGAATGATGTATTGATGAAAATGGTTATGAAAGTATTACCTATAAGCCGACATGATCATATTATTTACAACACATATTTTGTACAATGGATGGTAGAACGCAAAGAGGTTTTGAATAATTAAAGTTCCACAGCACCTATGAGTTTCGTAGATAAACACAATTTATTTGCATTTTTTTTTTTTTAAACGTTGCCCCGCACTAAGAATTTCTTCCTGTATCGTGGGTGCGTTTACAAACATAGAAACTCACATACACTAACACCCAGACCCGGAACAACTACTTGCAGATCATACAAATATTTGTTCCGTGCGGGGATCGAACCCGCGACACGTTGCGCAACAGTCGATCACTCAGCCACTGCGCCAACCGTGTCGTCAAATTCATTTAATAGTTAATGAGGGATATTTACTTTAAGATCACTTAGTTTAGTAAATAATCAAGAAATTCAGCAGTTAAGTATCCTTTTATACTGAGGGTGAATAACTGAATACGCAGCAGCTGTTTGACGAGTTGACGCGGCGTATACGTGACGGCTACGCTGCTTAAACCCTACAGGAAATTCACTCAGCCATAAACACTTATACTAATAACAACATACTGTCATCACCACCCCCTCTACGGCTAGAGCAGATATCCGATATATCCGATAAGGACTGCAGTGCTATTCCAGGAAACTGGCAATTAATTAATAGCACCGTTGAAACAGATAATTTTTCCGAATACCAAAAGCCTGATCAAGACTTTGATCAGTTAACTAACCGTCAAGTGTCTAGTTCTCTGTTGTTATTAGTGGAATAAAATAACCAATTACAACCAACTGTATAATCAACTACCTGATGATGTAACCAATAGTGACAAGAACACATTAGAAAACAGCACTAACAATACCGATTGTCACCTTTATCTCTTAATTCTCATATTGTGAACACAGAGAATCGCACTTACTTTTATTTTTATTATCTTACTTTTCTCAATATGTTAAGTGAACTGCAATGTTCTTTTTTTTTTGAGAAAATCAAAAGCATTTTAAGTAAACGAGGGACTTTTAAACGTAAAAATTTACAAGAAAAAAATAGAGTTGATTCTAGTTGTCCCTTCCAGATAGGCAAGAAACTCCATAGTCAATCTTTTAAAATGTTTTACAATATTTTGTCGCTCACAATGGGCCTCATTAGAAGGCTGTAACCACCCGAAGGGCAAAGGACAGGGCTATCCTTGGCGTTTCCCTACGTGATCGAATCAGAAATGAAGAGATCCGTAGGAGAACCAAGATAACCGACTTAGCGCGAAGAATTGTCAAACTTTAGTGGCAGTGGACAGCACATTGCTCGCAGAACTAGCCGATGGGGCCGAAAGATTCTGTAGTGGCGACCGCGTACTGGAAGACGTAGCGTTAGAAGGCCTCCCACAAGGTGGAGCGATGACCTGGTGAATGCCGCAGGAATCCGCTGGATGCGAGAAGCACAGAACCGGTCGAAGTGGCGGTACTTGGGGGAGGCATATGTCCAGCAGTGGACGTCTTTTGGCTGAAATGATGACGATGATGATGACAACATTATGTATACATTAATTATAATTACATGAGAAGACGATGTAGATACCTAGAATTAAATTACTGTCCTACAATGGATACAAAGTATTCAAAATTAACATTCATTATGTTGAGGTTGTGGTGGATATATGGTGCTCACACATTTACAAATATTGCAACCGTAGATGATTTTTTGTAGTACGTTTCTACAGTAGTAAATGTTACAAAGGGATGATCACTCTATCTAGACAATAAATTCTCCTGTTTATTATGTAAAAGCAAAAAAAGAAAAGCATATAAAATAAAATAAAATACTACGAGGAAGTAACATAATAGGTGGAACCAACAAGGATAACCGTAGTGGGAAATTACGTAATTCTCATATAAATCTAACTTGGCTTATATTAGATTCTTAACTGGCTATTCGTTAAACGTGAAACGAAATTATACTAGTAGGTGTATAACCGTAATGAAATGCTGTGATTATGAAATATGAATCTTCAATTTTGAAATGATAAAGATGCAATTTTACGAAATGCAAATTTTCAGTAACTCAACATTATTTTTTGTCCGTGTTGTCTTGAGATTTTAGATCCTCCACGGAGCCGTTTTTTTTTTTTTTAATGTTGTTAAGATGTATGTTGACTTGAAAGAGCATGGCAGTTGAGAGTATGTCATGCTCACTTAAATGTCTCGCTGATGGTGGCGAGTGTGTTGGATCATTCGGTTCCCTACAAAATGGTTGAGCTGGATGGTGCTGATCCATTCGTCATGTTCGTGAACGGGCGCCGTCATGGTCATCTCTTATCTGCCATGGCTTATTTTTTAATCTTATATTTTGAATTGTTTTGATTATTTTTTGTACATTGTTCTCACATATAGAAGCAACAAGAATAATGTACCCAGGATTTTGTAATTTTCTATATTTAAAAGAGTGTCCTTGGAGTTTCCTGCCCGTTCTTCTCCAAAAAGATCTACGTTTTGGAATGGGCAACTAGCTTCAACTTTCTGACTAACTGACGCGACTATTTGACAATTCAAAAGTGCCTGTAAATGGTTTAACTGACATAAATGCTTTGAGTTTGAGTTTTATCTTTCTATAGACACGAGTGTCAAAAACACAGTGAAATTATGTTATATTAGTGGAAAATATTTAGGTTCACGGCTGAAACTGTATCGTGCATCTAACTTACTATATACGAGTAGAACGCATGATTCGATCAGTGCTGAGTCACAGTTCACGCGGGCCCCGGTACGCCGTACAGTCGGTGCAGAGCATTACACGTAAGTAGTGTGTGAGCACAGGATAAACTCATTGTGTAGAATAGGATCACGTGCCGTGAGTGCGGGATAACGACGCGCCTTATTATTGGACTTGTTCCGCCTTCGCTACAACACATGTTTTCAAACTAAAACTAATGTCTTCTTCGAACTTATTACTTGCGTTTCATTCTTCTTCATATTATTTCGTTCTACTTTTTCACAAAGAACAATTTAACACAAAGCTAAAGAAAACCTTCCAATTGGGTACTGGTAAGTGCAAAGTACACAAGTGTTGGCCGCAGCACTGCCCCATCTCTGCGAGAAAATGAGAAAGACAAGTACGATATTCTTTGAGCTAATTAAAAATTTATAGTTACCAAGGCGCCCGTTCTTAAAATACTAAAACTTAAACTACTCTGTGCTCGGGCAAATTATTATCGAAGTAGGTACGCAAAAGTTCCCCAGACACTTGTGTAAAGCGTGGTATTATCCGAGAGGGTCCTGGTGTCGTGTCTAAGTGTTTAATTACTCCGCCTTTGTTGTTATAAACAGTGCCACAAGCCGGCGAGGCGCTAGGCCACCGACCACATCTGCGGCGGCACGCGGACATAAATTGCTGACCGGACCCGCCTAAGCAAATTCACCCGACCCCCTCTAATCTGACACTTTTAAATGGATTACTTGCAAACTCCGAGTGAACACAAACATTTGGCGATATAGTTTGCCGAGATTTGGAGCCGCTCCCCACTTGTCACTTTATTACGAGTATGTTCAAGTACTCGCGAGCGGGAAGGCGTTAAGTTTGTCTATCACGTATGTAACCGACAACTGTTCCGGCAAAACTTTATATTTGACAAATAACTGTTACTTACGAACTACCTTTTAGGGAATACCTACTTTTGTACATACACATCTACTTCATATGAAGTATTTACGACGGAGATAATGTATACCGCTGATGTAGATAAATTCATGCATCATCAGTTCCACGGGGAAAATACCCCTCCGTCTATTAAAATCCTATACTTACGAGCCATATAAATATTAAATAGATCAGTTCCAAGAAGCTTTATGGATGTTCATACATAAATAAGATGTATTTAAAACCTCTAATGCAATATTAAATGAAGACGGTCCAGTTCAGAGCAAAAGAAGATCTAAAATAAACGGAACTGACATGGAACTGACTGCGTTTAATTGGGAAACACGGCCGGCTGTCTCCTAAATTTTTGTTGAAGTAGTTTTCTAACTTGGCTTTTAAGTTCAGTCTGTCACTTCAGCTTTGTATTTTTGAGAAGATGGAAACTATACATCGAAAGCTGCTTCTCTTTCCAATGTTTGGCTTTCAGTTCGCATTGAATTACAGAAAACCTTTGAGTAATCAGTAATGGAATATGGATCATGTTTTTCCCAACTAAGTAATCTGGTATGCTTGCCTATTTTGCCGCAAAAACCATTGTCAATTCCAAACTAACCGACAGGATACAATTTCTAGATTGTCATAAAGTTTTTATATCACTATAAAGTTACAAGGGTCGACAAAGAAACGAACCGACATTTATTCAAAACATAGACAATATAATCCTTAAAAGCTACAAATCTGCGTTAGTGTGTGTGAGCAAAAAATGTCGGAGTGACACAGCAGTACTTACAGCCGGCCGGCCGGGATCACCGAATGACTGCCGACTAACGGGACTCAACGAGATAATCCCCTGATTAGAAAGGCCGACGGCGTTTCTCTCTGACTCCTTCAAAGAACTCATAGATAGATGTATACAGCATTTCTTTATCATGATTTAAAATATCTGTCTGATAAGAATCGGGTTTTTAAGAGTAGGTTCTTATGTAACTATTGAATAAAACCAGCACTCGTTTCTTCGTCCATTTCGAAGGAAAACCTTCAAAGGTTTTCTTGACAGTAGTACTCTTATTAAATAATGACGGCTTTCTAGTTTAAAAGGTATAGGTCCTGGTAATATTACAGGCTCATAAAATAATTTCTGTGGGTTATGTGTCTCTACAACACCTCGGAGGTTGCATATCAGAATGGATGAACAAGCAATGCATGATATTGAATATCGAATATTGAATCTATAGCCTTAATCCTGACCACTTGGTCCACTCCACCCTTATTATTTAAGTCACACTTATAAGTGAACTTAGGAGTCCCGCCCATTTTCCCACTTCAACGATTCGGGCCTCTGAATAGCCACTTTGAAGTAAGTTTCCAATGTCAACAAGTTTGTTCTTGAAACAAATGTCAACATTAGGAAACCTGGCCTTAACCTTAAGGGACAGATAGAGGCTCGCACTTTATGGCTTTTTGCTGTTACATGTGTAGTTTACGCTACTTACTAAAAGCCTTCATCAAATCGGACCTTAAACTTCCACTACTACATATGTATTTCAACCACATAAACAGTAGAAATAGTGGTCTATAGGGAATCTTTTTGTATCATTCTAGAGCAGCAGAATGCATGGTAATCCGTCTTACCAAGTGGTGTCGTGTAACCCAATAACTGGTTGTGGAAGTCAGATAGGCATTCACTCCATGTAAAATACTGGTATTCAGCTGCATCTGGTAAGACTGAAAGCCGACCCCAACATAATTGGGAAAAGACTGGGTCGAAGATGGCATGGTAAACAAAACAATGTAACACTCCCTTCGTAATAATTTTAATCGTTTGTTAAGACACCCGCGGATAGTGGCGATCTATTCCCAGTCGAAGCCAGTCCCCCAATAGAATTATGTTCAAGAGACGATGAAAATTCTCTTTAACGTTTTATCTTTTATCTCTTCGGGATCTAAATAAAACCGTTTTACATTGAAAGCTTACGAAATCAGGTGAAATAATGACCAATAAACGCCAATATTGTAATATTTTCAGAAGTCTAACTGCAGTATTCGGTACGATAAGACAATGCGGTGGAGTTTTATCAACAATCTCTAAGTCGTTAAAACAACCGTAAAATAAAGTTAAATTTGAATCGTAATGTTTGACCGTGATTCTTTATTAAAATCACGGAAATCGTTAAAATACCTATCAATAACTTTCACCTAACATCGAATAATTATATTTTCAACACACTTGCTCGTAAAGTAACTCATAGTGAACCGTTTTTAGGGTCATAATTCAGTGTATAAAAACGCGTGCTTTTAACTTTATATTATCGGACTAGTGCTGTAATGCCACAGATAACTAATCAGGATTTGGTTGCGACTCGCTAAAAACAATAAAATTGGACTTGCCTGGGAATTGAACGCGATATCTACGTGTCACTGATTAAATACGTACTAATTAGGATACACGTATTATCACACCCACTTTAACATCCTATGCGTGTTTCTTATCTTTTAATTAATTTAACTATTTATTAATTAACAATAAAAGCGAAAACTGCAATAAATTTTGAATTTTTACAAAAGTCAAACACCCGACCATAGCCAACCGACATCCTTTTTAAATGGTCTAAATTTATCTTGTCATTGAAAAATTTGTGATTGACGTAATAAATATCGACTATTTGTTCAAGGAGTATTTTATTAATCCTATAGTGGATAAAAAAACAATATTAATGTATTTATAATTATTATACTGACAACAATCGTGTTTTAGGCTAGGATTTTCAAGATACTGTTGGAGCTAGACCACGTTTAAAGATGCGGTCCTATTTCCTTATTAAATAATGTCGTAGGTCTATATGTATTATGGGGACCCCTCAAGTTTTAGAATATTATACTGCTTTAACACTGAATTTGTTACGAATCCTAACGAATACCTTCAAAAAGAGCACGGGTTGCCCGCCATTCAATACCGAATATCAAAAGGAAGACTGTTTCTGGAAATTGAAATGCCAATCATATCCCCTTCAAGTGATCTTAAATCCTCGGAGCTAACTAGACGAATACAATATATCTTTACTGTTAGAAATATTATAAAATGTTTTTGTCTTTGACATTCGACATGTCCGACGGAAGTACGAGCAGAGAATATGAGATACCCCAGGGATCACCAATTAGTTTTATTTAGGGTCTATATAAAAAATGTATATGACTCACGGTCCGTTTGGAAGACGTTACCTACTAGCAACCAAGATTAAAAGATGTTCAAGGACCTTGCGTATTTTTGTCTTTTTTGGAAATCGATCATTTCGATTTGTATAGTACCTCACCCAGCTAGCTCTATTACTCCCGAAAACATTTGCAGCTTCATGCGGCTTGCGTCAGCGTCGTCCATTGTTGTGTCGACGGCACAAAATATAAAGCGTGGGCTTAATTTAATTACTCAAAAAAAATCTAATTAGGTTTTTGTTATAAATTTAACGTCCGTACAAAATAGGTCGGGCGGTCCGAATCCGGACCGCGGTCCGCCATTTGGTGACTCCTGAGCTACACCATATCTCTTAGTAGTCTGTGAGCTACACCATCTGTAGATAAGCTCGTCTCGTATTATTTGTCAGATACCTAGGTATTTGGTTAGCATAAGTTTTTTTTAAATCTTTTACATACCAAACGTACGTACTCGTAAGTACCCGTGCTATTTTTTTCGTTTTCATGGTTTTAACTTCGAACATATTTCAATGGATTTGTTTTTTATGTGAAAGTTACTCAATATAAAAAATACTGATGAAACACTACCAAAAAAAAAATCGTGACATCGAAAGTACCAAAACGAAAAGATCATACTACCACATCACTATGTAAAACCATAGACAATTTCTAGCGGCCATTGTTGTTTGACAAATTTTGAAACGCGACATGGCAGTATGGAATTAGTAAGTACTATCATTGCAGCACAGAATTTGTATAAAGAAATTGACTTTGAATACATGGAACTAGTATGAACTATCCTATACTATTAAATGAGCATTCTCTATTTTAACCCGAGCAGAGATTTGTGCTTTTTTTAATCTCATCAAAGAGACTTCTTGCCTTCTATGTTCTATGTTAAAGGGTTAGATTTCCTTCAGATGGACCATTGTGCGTGAGTACTTCTTGCTATTTTTATGCCTACTGTGTAAATAAATAAAATGTGATACATTAACGTAATATTTCATCAAATTATATATTTTTCACTACATATTAATCTTAATTTGCGTATTCAAATTATTATTTTGTGTTTATTATATTTTAATATAGGCTGTTCAACGGGTTTTCCTGTGCCTTTATTTACAACTGCGCGCGCATCGCTAGTAGAAAAACAAAAAACCAGCGCGCCATTTTCCGTAAATATTTGTTATCGTTTTTGTTTTGTTGTAAAAAATACGAAAATCTAAAGTATTGTCACCAACCGACGTACAACAGTTTTTAAATTAAAAGAAGCTCCGATTGACAGTACCTGGCAACAAAGGTCAGTTGAACTTTATAAATCTAAATAAAATTATCATCTCTATAGTTACGCTATTCCAGCATAAAGTTCTTACAACAAGTCTGTTTTTTTCCTCGCAAGTTTGTTGAAAAACGTCATATGAAACGCGTGTGCATTACAGCACACTCTTAACATAATGTACTTACGTACTTACGTACTAGTCTTTGCGTCGTTGAAATAATCTCTCTATCTATATATATGTCTATTTGGATATTGTGTCTAAAAAATGTGTTCTTCCTAAATGAATATAATGATTCATAGAATTCGTTAAAGATTACATATAATATGGTAGATTTTTTACTCTCTCGAAATTATATTCTTCTTATTTTTTCCAAACAAAATATGTTTTATCTTTTTATTTATTTGGGCTAAAATTCATTTTTAAAAACAAGAACACGGTACCTATACCTACCTAATTATTGTAACAGTTCTTGTAGAAATGAAATTGTTTCAGTTTTGTTGTACATTTTCTCCAAATTAATTAGGGTAAGTTTTTGCTAATGTTTTAAATCACTGGGGAACGCTTAATTCTAATTATCGTTTTAGACCATCAGCTTGCCTAAATAAAAGTTGTAATTTTATTTTTTAATACCTGGAGAAGCAAAGTATTTAAATAAAGCCTGAATTGAGCATTTTGATAAAGTATTTTAGTATAAAGCCTGAAATAAGAAGACACGGTATTAGTATCATATATCTTAATATCAAATACTAATACTGTGTCTTCTTATTATGTTCAAATCCATAGAGAATCGCACAAAAAAGCGACAAAATTTATAAGAAAGCAACCGCGTGGAATAAATTCATGCATGATCATTTTTTATTCTGATCTGGCGTACATTGGCTGGTACGTACTGGTAGGTTGGTACCATTCACTGAGCTTGTTTGGGACGTCACGTCGGCGGCCGCAGACGAGCGACTGTGTGCTCGGATCGAACCATTCATTGGGTCCGTTGTTTCACTTTTCGACCGACGCGACGGCGATCTAAATCTGCAAAAGCTTTGATTGGCTTCCGTCAGAACGGGAATAAATCGGCTAGCACCGCTACACCGCACCGACTTCAAAGGCTCGTCCTAGCTACGGTTAAAATTGGACATTCAAGAGAGCTCCATTCTTTCGTGTTTCATTGTATCTAAAATGGAGCAATTTCGGCAATATTGGGCCTGTCTAAAGCGACGATTCGTCGCTGAAATTTTAACAGAATATAACAGTTTCAAAACTGAAAGCAAAGTTCAACAAAAAGTTTATTTCGTTTTATATTGACAATAAAATTGAATTAGCCGACACGCGCCGGCTTTCTAGGTCTGTCGGTAATCCTATTTGCGGTGCGGACTCGCGCCAGTTGCTCCTAAAAGTTGGGTGCGCGTTACCAACAAAACGCTGCTAACGCCTCGGGAGATTGAGACCGACTGCGGGAAGTGTATTCTTATATTATACATGTGGGACCTACTTAAGTGACGGATAAGTTTTATTCCGAAAAATTTGCATTTATTCACAAAAATATAATTTGCAAGTACCTATCAACTATTCATTACCTTTGTCACGTTATCATGAACGTACTTTACCTTACCCGAGATTAAGCTATAAAAAATATCGGTTTTCGGTTTAAAGGACCGTGAAACTCCGCCTACATTTGGAAGGTCGCGCCCATCTTGTTAACTTCGCTTATCAGAAATTAGTTTTCTTCCGATATCTTTTATTAGTAATTCCCCACTCCGCGTTTCAAAACACGATAGAATCCCTAAAGGGGGTACCTACCGAATGCTGCAGCGTCACTTCGTCTCGCATTATAAAATATGCAGATAAGTTACGGGAATTGATTCAAGGCACAAAGGAGGCGAGCGAACTGTCTATAGGCGGGCGCCGAGATTTCGGCAGTAATTTCCCGTGAGGGTACACTCTTATCTCATGACACTGAAAATATTTTGAATAACATACGTTTAAGAACAACTTATTCCCGTAACGCTAAGCGATGCACCAGCGGAAATAATTTGCCACTTTTGTCTGAATTTTGCAAGTTTTCAGCCAAATAGATAATACTTTTCGTAGCATTTAAACGCCATTTAGGCTACCGAGACGCAGGTGACGCAGTTCAGCACAGTACAGATTTTGCAGGTTAGGGCAGGCGAGGCAGACATAGGCCGCGAGCGTATGCTGCGACGCAGATACACAGACATATTCGCGTCCTGCGTTACCTGCGTCTCAGCAAAAAAACAAGTGAAAACATGCATGCGTCGCGCAGAAATCTGTGCTGGCTCTAGAACGAGACGCAGAACAGACACATGTCTGCGTCGCACGTACCAACGCCGCAGCGTACGCAGCTGTCAGTACGTTCATGCATTACAAAAACTGCTCTGCCCTGCGCTGCGTGGTCCTGCGTCAGCTGCGTCTCAGCATACGCTTAGCAACAGCGTTCGTTCGTTCATACTGAACCATTTTGCAGTCACATAACAAAAGTTATTACGGTGTATCACTTGATCCACGTTCTCATTATTAGACCATTAAAAGTTAGCAAGTAGACATTGCTTGAGAAATCCTAGACATTAGCTAAGTACTTATATGTTTGGAGAAATATTATCTTTATAGTTATAAACGTGATGGGATAAAGCTGTGGTTTCCGTTCCCTGGCGACGAACTTTAAATCATTAGCAAACTCCAAGAGTTGCGCAAAACTGCACCTGAGTGGAATCAAGTGAATTTAAAGGTAATCTGACCTTTCATTGTACCAATAACTACTTCAATAAGTACTTCCTATGCTTATTGATTTTCAACACAAAGATAAGAAACGTACTTTAATTAAGATCACATATCATATCGACTCGTACTTGTTAATTATCCATTTTTAAATAATCAAAACATTCAAAACCCATCAGAATACGACCAATATACATAAATAGCACAAGACAAAATAGTTTAACACGAAGCCTAAAAGCCTCAAGACCAATTAGCTAATGTAAATAACAGTGAAGACACAATTGGATACAGAAGCATACCACATCCCTTTTCCATTATGTGAGCAATGAGTCTGTGCTCATTTCACAACGCGATCGTTTTATTGATACTGTTTTGTTGAGCCACTCGGATTGCCAGCTTATCCTGCTTTTGTGATACTACTAACGAACTATGGACGTTCTGTGAGGATCGTTAGTAAGTAGTACGTGAACAATTCAAGTTTATATACAGCTTTAATAACAAAAATACTACGACTTTCCGTGTAATAAAAGTGTTCCACAAAAATAAAAGCCTTGTCCAGAATTTATCGGTTCATGTGCTAATGATGCTGAGCGTTCATTCTTCACACTATTGTGACTTTCTATTGAACATAACGAAGTCTACTTCATAATAACAAAATTAACCATCTGTGAGCGGGTTCGTTGATTTGAGATGCAATTTAAGTTTAGATTTGTTTACAGTCGTTGTTGTAGACAGTTTAACTAAGCCCGACATGATTCTGTTCGCTCAGTAGCTCCTTTTTTATAAATAACTTAACAGGCTAATTTAATCAAACGCTAAGTTGCCTTTTAATCCTTCTTCATTTTCTTTAAGTAATCGAGTTAACGAAATAGCTTTTAAACAACTTTGAACCCGAGACCTTTCGATGGGGTATGTCCGTGTGTTTTGGTAAACAAGTAAATAGACAATGAAATTATATAAGTTGTGGCTTTTTTGTTTTCAACGAAAAATACACGCGTATGTAGTTCGAGAAATCCAGTTATCATTAGAATATACGCAATAAGAAATTCTTTTCAGAATTCTTTTCTATTTTGCTTTTAATAAAACAACAAAGAAGGATAAACATGTTGCTTTTTGCTGGTTTATTAAAAATAAAACGACATCCTTTAGACTGAGTTCCACGAAATATTCAAATAGCTCCGAACAATGTTAGCGCTGAAGCCCACGTAGAGATAATACACTTGCTGAACTATATGTTTGCAGCACCTAGGACGATGCTATGCTAGCCTTAAAAGTTCTCGCAAGTAATTTGCATGGTATAGGTGTCAATCAGGTGGTTGTTTATTCGGAGGTGAGGGTGAAACGGATCGTGTGCGGGGCGCGGGGGTCAGGGGAGGTATTCGTTTGCCGAAACAAGGCCGAAACCGGAGAGTGCTCACGGAACTCAAACACGGCGCACTATAATGAATTAAGTTAGCAACTCTCTTGGAGGTGAACCTTCCTCGTGTCACACTTACGTGAACCGCCTGTGAGAATTTAGCTGCATTAACTTTAATTTATTGAACCTCAATACATCAATACTCCTGCAGTATAAACAGTAGGTAGGTGCTTCATTTCTGTCCATCGGCAAAATTCTCGCTACTCCCAACGTTATGTTGCGAAATCAGTTTAAACTCCCATCGGGTCGTCATTATCCATATAAAAAGGTCGAATGATAACAAAAATCAACGGCAATCGCTAACGAGTCGCGTAATGCGATAACCATCAATTATGGACATGTCGATTGAATGATTGGCCGAATGCGAAGCTGATTGAGACTCTGCCAACGTGAAATTAAATAACTGCTGAAAACATTTACCGAACATGTCTCGTATTTGGAGCTTATCTTTTTTATTTAAAACAGATTACATCTGCGTGTTTTAAATAAATTCGTATGTTCTGGTGAAAAAACACATACGCAAAATGCAACACCAGGTTTGAATCAATATAAATACTCTGAATATTTATTTTGCACCAAAATATAACAGTAAACTTAACGATGAATGAAAGACGAATGAAAAAATCGAGTACGCAACAGTTTTGAATCAGTGAATGCGTAAATATAAGAAATGATTTTGACATCATTGTGCGCGCTTACAGTGGTAAAATTATTAAAACCGCAGTTTGGACGTAGGAATATACAAACGACGTGTAAAACATGGACAATTTGACAGCGAGACCGAACGAGGCGCGGCTAGGCGAGGCCCAGCTGCAGACAAACGTGATTGCTAGAGCTATGCGAAACCACTCCATGCTTCAGAATAAACACCTGATTTCACATACTGGACCCCAAACTGACGGCTATATTACTCATGTCAGTCACCAACGTTTGGCATACGTTACGTTTACGTTAATAATAAATGTGATACAACAAAGAGTGCCTACCTAACCAATTACCGTCTCTTATATAAAATTAATTAAATCTTAGCTTAATTATTTTCGGTCAATTAGAAATTAATAATTCAAACACTCCAACCTCTACTCGCTAACAACCTGTGTCTCGAATAAAATTTATTTCACAGGTCAGGCGAAAAACATTGCCTTTTTGGGAGAAGATAACTCAAAATATAACGGATTTGCGTAAAATATGTGAAACCTTTTGTATGCTAATACGATCCCATTGTTCGGAGATTGAATTTTCGGGTTATCTTGCTTAAGAATTATTCATGACAGATAGGTTGCGATTGTTATGATTTTTCACGGCAATGTTGTTACAAATAAATATATGTATGTAGTTATAAACCGCGAGACTATCGTTTTACATTCGTTATAATGCCTGTAACAAGCGAGCGGAAACAACACTGCGATAAGATGGAACGTATAAAAAGCATACATCTCTGCTACACATTTATATTTTATAAGCTTTTCATTGCAAAATGATTCATTTTTAGGGTCCCGTACCTCAAATGGAAAATGGAACCCTTATAGGATCACTCGTGCGTCTGGCTGGCTGGCTGGCTGTCCGTCTGTCACAGCCACTTTGCTCCGAATCTAATGGACCGATTAAGTTGAAATTTGGTACACATATTATGTATTTCTGTGACCCAAACACGGATGTCTAACGTAAATAAGTGAATTTTGAATATGGGTTCACTTTTGGGGGACAAATAAGAAAATTTAATAAAAAAGTTTTACAAACTGTACCGTGTGAACATAACAAATGAAAAAGTAAAGCAAAAGTATTCATTTTTTTCATAATTTCAAAATGAATACTTTTAAAGATATTTAAGAAAATTTAGGTAAATTGACCATTCCGCCCCCCTATCCTCCCCCTATCTCTGAAACTACAGAGCCAAAAATTTTGAAAAAAATACTGTGAATGGTTCTTTACTCATACTCGTAGATTACAGAAAAACCTATAAGAAGTCTAAGGTCTTAAAATAACATGGTATATCTCTCAATATTGTGCGTACAAACTTACATTTACAGTTGGAATGTATGGGCGAACATGTTTTTCAACTACAATGTTAAGTTTGTTCTTGGGATAAATTCATCCCAACTACGGAACCCTTCATTGTGCGTAGTCCGACACGCACTTAGCCCGTTTTTCTTTGTAAAAATCAAGTGCGGTGCAAAAATGAACTGGGCGAGTGGAGTGTGAAACTCTGAAATGGAAATATGCTCTGTCTGGTGTTGAACACGCCATACGGAATATTTCACTCTGAAAAAAAGTGTGTCACTTCTGTGAATTTAATTTTCAATATGCATTAATGAACTGATCACTGTTTATAATGGAAGAGAGACAGATCAGACAGGGCATTCATTTCGGAAGGCATCGCACGTCTCGCGGACGGCGGGGAAATTGAAACTTTATATTTGAGCGCACTTTATCTGACCGACGAACCTGGAGCCTCTCTAGCGGAAAATCCTTAGTCGAAATAAAATAAAACTCCAACGAATTTCCTCAATACTTTCTACAACTGGAACATGCTTCACGGTTTTCACAGCGATTTGTGCAATGTATTTATTTTCGTTTTTATTCTGTGACGCTTAGCAGGTCGCCGTTGTCGCTGTTAACCTGAACCATTTACATTAATGTTGGCTTTTATTACTTACAAATTCGGCATCAGATTAAAAAAGCAATTCATAAGGCTTAAGGGGTTTTTAAAACATTTGCTGAATCGGTAGGTAGGTAGACATGTACTTAGAGAAATACCTATAATAATGAACAAAACATTTCATCGCAAAATGTTGTGCCTATTTAAAAGCCTTTTAACATGGTGCTGCTAATGAAAATATGGCGTCGGAGTTCTCAATATTATGATTATTTGACGTTATTCTGAAGGGGAACGTTGCAATCGAAATATTGTTTATCATTGCGGAAACAGACAAAACTCTGGAACAGTTTTAATTTTGCTTCAGAAGCTGTTTTGACTGTACAGTTTGGCAGTTATATTTTGTATACGATATTACGAGTATATACGGGGTGTGCACACCACAGAACAGATAAATTGAAATTAAATGTTAATACAATCTTTCTTTTTGGTGTGGTTAGTGACTAACCAGGTGTCAGGGTTTTTATGCCACCCATGGTCCTCTGACTTATCTCCAGATTCCGTCGAGAAATATCTCTCAGGTGTACCGGATTCCTCGCAATATTTTCCTTAACCGTTTTTGAAGCAAGTGATAATACAAAAGCCAACAATGTTATGAACACGACACTGAAAAATACATAGGTAAGTCGAGTAGGTAGGTACCTAGACAATCCCACAACGAGTAGTCGGCTATGGCGATGGTGGGTTGAAAGAGACTCACTCCTTACTAACGTTCATAGTCTGACCACAAAGAGCCTTTCACTTTTTTACCCTTAGAAGTAAGAGGAACACCGTAAGACTTTCATAATAAAGTGTTACGTGTCCTGTCACCCTCCCACAACCTGTCATATTACGTAGGTTTCATGTTGCCATAAATGACGCCATAACAGTCCTGTGTAACATTCATCATCATTAGATGCTCGATTAAGTATCCTACCTAGGAACATTCCCATGAAGGCATCCATTGATATACAGTGTTATTGGTAAAATACAAGCATCCTCTTAAGGGGTCATTGTACTGCACGTTCGAGCCCTCACGACGGGGGATGCTGTTGCCCGGGGTGGGGTGGTCTTGGCGGTGTCTCTTGACATCGCCAATGCGTTCAATACCCTGCCCTGGAGTTGCATTAGGGAGGCACTCCGGTATCACCGGATGCCGACCTACCTCTGTCGAGTGGTCGAGGCCTATTTGACGGACAGGGCCGTCATCTACCCCGGTCACCACGGAGAGTGGAACCGGCGAGAGATGTCGTGCGGTGTCCCGCAGGGATCGGTCCTGGGGCCGCATCTGTGGGACATCGGCTACGACTGGGTGCTGCGCGCCGACCTCCCTAGCGGCGTCAGCGTAGTCTGCTACGCTGACGACACGCTGGTCCTGGTGCAGGGGAGGTCGCATGAGGCGGCGGCCGAACTAGCGACACGTTGGGTTGCGACGATCGTCGATAGGATCCGGCAACTGGGACTCGAGGTGGCCTTGCACAAGTCCGAGGCCATGTGTTTCTATGGTCCTCGGAACGCGCCGCTGTCGGGTTCCCAGATCCCGGGAGGGGTTCACATCGGTGTCGAGTCGACGATGAAGTACCTGGGACTCGTCCTCGACAGCCGGTGGAACTTCGTGGAGCACTTCCGACGTTTGGCTCTCAAACTGCAGAGGGCTGGGGCTGCTTTGAAGCGGCTTCTGCCCAATCTAGGGGGTCCAAACGCCTCCTGCCGGAGGCTCTACGCGGGGATCGTGCAGTCCATGGCCCTTTACGGGGCACCGGTGTGGGCGCATTCATTAAGGCTGCGACCAGCCCAGCGATTGAACGCGTCCCAAAGGGTCATGGCCATTAGGCTGGTCAGAGGATACCGCACGGTCTCCCGTGAGGCGGCGAGCCTCCTTGCCGGACTACCGCCATGGGATCTGGAGGCAAAAGTCCTCGCGCACATGTGGGAGTTGCGCGAGGAGGCGAAACGCTGGGGTGTAACTCCGCTGCCGCGAGAAATCACGGCACAGCGGACAGAGCTCCGGCGGGATCTCATGGCGGCATGGAGAGTACGATTGTCGCAACCCAGCGCTGGGCACGCCACAATTGCGGCGGTAAGGCCCCTCTTTGAGGAGTGGCTAGAGAGGCGCCACGGCGTCCTCACCTTCCGCCTGACGCAGGTCCTCACCGGACACGGTTGTTTCGGGAGGTTCCTGTTCAGGATAAAGCGGGAGGAAACGCCCAGGTGTTACCATTGTGTGGATCGCCCGGAGGACACGGTGGAGCATACGGTGGAGGTCTGCCCGGCTTGGGCGGGGCACCGCCGTGTCCTCACGGAGGCGATCGGCAGCGGCGATCTCTCGCGTCCGGCCCTGGTTCAGGCCATGGTCCGGAGCGAGAGTGCATGGGAAGCCGTCACTTCCTTCTGCGAAGCAGTAATGCTCGCGAAGGAGGAGGCGGAGCGCGCGAGGGAAATGCAAGATGCGCGCCCTCGCGCCCCTAGTCGCCGCAGGAGACGCCCTGGGCGTCGGGAATCGCGAGCCGACTTCCGGCCACCGTAGGCGCGGGCTTGCGGACGGTGGGCAATGGGTAGCTCGCCGTCCGATTAGGACCAGGCCCGGGTCGACGGCGCGTTGTGTTCCACGCGCGCCTCAAAGAGATGTCAGCACCAACAGACGGGGTCCGTAAGGGCCAATGCCTGCCAGGGTTGCGAGTTTGTCCGAAAGGGATATCGCGGCCCCGGCACACAGGCAACGGAAGGAACACGGGTGGATTTTAGTCAGTAAAAGTCTGACACTCCCTCTCGCTCCGCCCAGAGCGGGAGGAGTCATTTGATGATTTCCCACCCAAAAAAAAAAAAAAAAAGGGGTCATTGTACTCATCATTATGAACAACTTAGAGAGGTTGTTAGTGTTTTACCAATACCTGTATATAAGAACTATGGGCATTAATTTTACTACAACGTCCGTTCCGACTTCGAGTAATAAGAAAACAGTGATCGTGTAGGCTAGTTTTAATTAATGTCATCATTCAGTCGGTGTGAGAAAAATATATACAAGACGAATACCCCCTATTCGTCTTGTATATATTTACTTTACCTCCTACCATAATTTTTTCGCACTGGAACCATAATGACTTTCACACTTCTCGGTAGGAAGAGAGACAGAGAGAGGAGGACAGCAATAACGGAGACTTTTCCGCGACTGAATTGAAACATCTGTTGTGAGCTATAAAACGATTAGTTTTACTGGTATTTGGTATCGCCAACTTGAACAAGCACATATGGGAATAGCGCACCACATTGTCTACACAGCGCACACATCGCTTTACCCAGTTGAATACACGACAAACGTACAAAGCGTAGTCAAGAGAACGAGCTTGGTCTTCCGAAACGTGATTCTGTGTTCAACAGTCGAAAACAACTTATTCGAAACCAACAGTTACTTTGTTTCTTCACAAATATATAAAGAAATATTCAACACCACCGAAACTGGATTATATTAGATAGGTAATATGTAGGTCCCAAATTCCTATTCCGCGGCCACGCATTCTTATATACCCATGTTGGTTGTGAAGAACACTTTCAATGATTTGGAATGTCACAAGAGATTTAGGTACTATCCTAAGATCATATATATTTTCCACATTACTCGCGACCTCTGAAATAAGAGTATTTCAATTTCAAGACTTCAGCCGGAGGCATTCCAATATATTTATTGAGAACCTATTTCTGGATTGTAGTGGACAATTTAGATTGTCAGAAAGTACAGGTTTCTTGTCAGTCATAATCCGTTTAACGTGATGAAGGCCGCACACATTCGATAAAACAGAGAGAAATGTTCTCTCACATCATATGAACCATAAAATTAGCAATTACGCTCGTCATACAATGAAAAATACAACATCAATCTGTTCCCCACATTATTGACATAAAAATTGCTCTTTGTCTACCGTGACGTGCATCGTGATAGGTCATAAATATTAACGCGAAATTACCATTGTGGGACACAGACGACCAACTTTTGTGACCACAAATAATTAGATAATTCAACTGCGATCCCACAAACTAATTGTGCGTCTACACTCTACATAATAGATAAGCTTGTTAAACCACTGACGTTTAATTCACATAACTTGCCTGAAATTCTGACTGTTAAGTACGAGTTACACCAAATGTTCAAACATCTCAATGGTTTGTAAGTAAATCTCGATAATTGTGCTCAGTGAAAGAGGCTTCTCCTCGATAATGAGTCGGTAGAAGATCGTCTTTTATACTCGCACAGCGGTAAGATCTTTTGAATTATGGGTGTCGAGGGAATTCGCCTTGTCTGTACTAAAGTTGCTTGAGGTAAGAAACAACACAGTTTAAGAACTTGTTCAACTCGTATTTTATTGAAGATATAATAATTTCTCCTTTGTGATAAGTAAACGCTGATCAAGCAATCATTCGAAATTTGCGATTTGACCCATTTCCAGTATAAAGTGGTATTGTATGGTTGTTGAGTCCAGACGAACTTCACAAACATCAGACAGAAACTCGTTAGCCACCCCCCTACACACCTTGCCGCACCTCCCCCCCACCGTTACTAAATAAATGTCTCACTCCAATTCCGCAGATTGTTACAACTTTATATGATGAAACAGCAATTTTTAATTTACCTATACGAGTATCCCAACAAAAGATTCAATTTCAATTATTCGATTAATAAAACAGTGTAGATAAAAGGAAATTCTTACATTTTCCTAATGTTTTCCACTCATTAGCTCTGAATTTTTCATGATCTCGAATGCGAAAGTTATATTTTGTGTATCACGTTATGAAATGATCGAGGGGCTCGTAGCAAAATAATAACAGCCGCAAGGGTCAATCGAAAGTTATGCTACGCTTACGGCAAGTTCACCCATCCACGAACTTACCACAAGTTCGTTGATGGGTGACCTTCCATTACATAAGAGACCCCCCCCTGAGACCCCTCTGAGCCTCGGAAAATCTCGGCTACCATTCGTAGAACGGGTAGTCACAATCAGACTTCCGAAAGTCTAACAACCAGTCTTACCAAAGGCTATCTGTGTTACCCAATAACTGGGTTGTGGAGGTCAGATAGACGGTCGCTCCATGTAAAATACTCTTATTCAGCTGTATCCGGTTATACTGGAGCCGACCCCAACATTGTTGGAAAAAGACTAGTCTGATGATGTCATGAAAATTTTATTCGTCAATTAAAAAACTCGGAAAATAAATATCATCCTGAAAAGTGAAAGCTCATGGACATGTGCATTCTTCCCACCCTCACCTACGGAACGCAAACATGGTCTCTTACAAATCGTCGTCAAAAAGTCCGCACTTGGAGTCTGCCAACGGGCTATGGAGCGAAGCATACTAGGTGTCAAACTCACAGACCGCATTAGGAAGTCTATAGGTACTTCGTTCCAAAACACAAATAGCGGATGCCGGCCGCACAGTTGCTGGACTAAAACGGAACTGGGCTGTCCACATCTGTCGCATTTCGGAGCAGCAATATGCAACAATTACCACTCAATGGATCCCAAATAGCAGGAAACGACTACGCGGCAGGCCCAGAAAGAGATGGCGGGATGAGCTGGTCTCCTTAAAGGATTGCCTGCAATCGCAAAAGAACGGGAAAAATGGAAAGAAGGAAGGGAGGCCTTTGCCCTGCAGTGGGACAACGCAGGCTTATAATAATAATAATAATAATCCTGAAAAGAGTCTCATCCGTTTCCGCGGTGACATATGTTTCATCATAGATTTTGTATGAGCACAGGAAGTGATTTCCTTAGTAACTTACCTTAAATGTAAAATGGCAGGTCTGCCATCATCATCATCTGCCTAGCCAGCATCATCATCATCTGGCTTCCAGTCTAATCGGATGCAGCTGAATACCAGTATTTTACACGGAGCGTCTACTAGGTACACGATACCCCTTGGTAAGACTGGTTATTAGACTTTTGGGCTTCTAACTACTCGTAACGACTGTCAACGATCTACAAATGACAGCCAGGACCAATGGCTTAACGTGTTTTCCGAGGCACGGACGGCTCTTGGTATGTAAAGATGGTCACCACGGACCAACCGCGGCAAGCGTAGCTTAACCTGGTCTATCGACGCACGGGTCGCTGTTATTACTTAGCCACAAGCAGTTCGGCAATTCTGGCATATTGCTTCTTAATTTTTGAGAGGTATTCGTATATACGTTGATTGCGCTACAGCATTTTCTTATGTACAATGCGTATGTGCAATTTTTGTGTTTTAGCCTTTAGATAGTGCTTTAGTAGTATGAGGAACAGGGTGTAAAGTTCACTCATCCACCATAGAAAAGGGAGGATCCTCCGACCAGACGGGTGTCGTGTCTGGCGAGCAACTGCCCAGCCGCTGCAGCTGTGTTGAAGTCGGGAGCTTGTATATATGTCCATCGCGCGGTAAACTCTAATTGCGCGATGCAGGATTTGTGTGACGTCAGGATGTTATGTGACGTCAGGTCCTTGATGCGTAGTTCGCGTGTGGCGGTGTAAATGCCGCCACAGTGCCATCCACGAAGACGCGCCACGCTTCGCTCCGTACTAAAGTACAACTTTTAGTACAGTAATCGTAGAGTGGGGCGCGTCTTCGTGGATGCCACTATCTGTACTCCTGGGAACTTTAAGCTTTGTACCTACATTCAATAATAGCTTATCTACATAAGCAAACATGACAAAAAACTTGTTATTAAGACATTTCGACTCTTATAGATAACTAGCAATGCTTTTAGCTACTATTATGTAGTAGGTAAACATTTTTAAACACAAACACGAAAATTAGGAGCAACATACCTCATTTACATTTTATGTTAGTAAAATACATGCCCGTACAAGAATAAAGTCAAACACAAAACCTTAACTTCCGTACAATACGCCAAGACAAGTAAAACAGTACATCACTTCGTATTTAATATGTATGTACGTATAAATCTCCAATAAAACGCTTCCACTCCATTAAGTAAATTGAAAAACTTTTCGCTGATCCGTATTCCGAACCACATCCAAATTATTATTTGATTATCTTACACACTAAGTCTGTATCTCAAATCAAATTAATAACTGCTTTGTTTAAAATCGGGAAAAGCTGAATATCCTCTGAGAATAGATAAGCCATAGAAAGTTCACAAAATCGTCGAAGTTTTAAGCCTTCCACCCCTAATCCTCGACAGTGTCGCTCTAAATTTTATACAACTTGCCTAAGATGTAGCGATATGTGCAAACTCTTTAAAAATAGTTATACTTTATTGAAAATTCTTTAAGAAAAGTTTTACTCCACTGAACTAGCTTCAATTTCTCAGTAGAGTGAAGTCCTAGGACTGCTATGAATAAACAAGAATTCTAGTGAACCCTACCAAAGAATCAGACAGACATCACATCACAATATTAATATGCCAGCAACCTGTCGTAACTGCAGTGAGAAATTTCTCTGTGAACGTATATTCTGGGATACTACCTACATAACATAGTTATATCACAGTTTGTATGAATAACATTACTTTGAACATGGGAGTAGTTACTTGCTCCGAGTTAGTTATTCTGGCATCAGACTATTTCTCGCAGAACGGTTGTTAAATTGATCCGTAGCTAACAACAATTCCACCGAAGAAAATACGTGGCAACAAATCTTCTTCGCCGGAAAAGGTTCTACTAACCGAATCCAGATTCCAGGTGTCGGCGGAACAATGCAATTCCCGAACAAATCGCGTCGGGGACGCGGTGGCAGCGCGCCGAGGTATCTCGCCACCGTTCCGTCGCCAGCCCGGAGTCGTCTCAATGTCGCCCCGTCGTCGGCTCCTAGTCGCCCCGATGCCGCACCGCCGACGACTGCCTACACGTCCTCTGTTTCTGTTCTTCGAGTGACAGGTAACTAATATCAGTCTAGTGAGCTATGAATCGAATATGCGAGGATATAAACTGCTAAACCTCTATAAGTAAGTTTATAAATGTGTTTCCATTCATACCTCACTAAGCTTTTTCAGCGTTTATGTCTTCCAAGTTATTTAGTCGAAAAGAGTTGGTGTGAATTTTGATTTTCACACAAGTATCGATTACTCATTGCTTATGTGGGTAGTCAATTAGCAATATACCAATCGAGTGAAATTAAAATAAATTACAGTTCTCGATGAGAAACTCAAATATCTGTTTAATATTGATGTACCTATGTATCGTCTATAAAATTACCTACCCATATTATTTTGTAAGCAACGAATATCGTAACTATTAGATTCCTCATATATAGAGTCAGGACAAACAATATAAGTTCAGACCAAGAATTTTTCAAAATGGTTGCTCGCAGTAGGTAGATGTATAAGTACTCATAAGCGTAAGTCCATCCAGTGGCTGAGTAACTTTGTTGAAAAGAAAACCAGTGGAAAAGGGAAAAAGAAATAAAACTGTTGGCTGACGAATTCGACAGAGATTTATCACCTCCGCGAGGTTTTAGCGGTTCCTAATTTACCTACCGGGGAGACGGTTGAAGGACGATAATTCATTTTTATACTTTTCATTTTATTATATTAAGTTAGTGTCCTAAGACCACATATTTTATACTTAATGTGGGTCACGACAACATTTCATAATAAAATTGAAATAAGATTTTTTTGTATTTCAGTCCTTAATTACAGGAATTCATTTTCTTATTTATTCTCCCAGATTGATAAATAACGCTACATATATTTACTCTTATTTACATTGTAATCAGTTCTACGAAGTTCCTCACATCAAATCTTTATGCGAAAATGCCTTTCCAATGAGTTCAGTATAAAGTAATTATAATTAACATTTTTTTACGATTTCCCAATAAAATAAACATGAAATAATAAATTGATGGTTATTTCAAACAAGCCACTGGGCACGTTGTTTATTGTCGGTAGATAATCAATATTTTCCATTTCACAATACCACGATTTCAATCTTTGGGAAATCAACAAAAATTTGCATACAAAAAGCGCTATCTGTTTTGCATAAATCGATTTACCTATCCTCTTTCGAAAAGCTTTTTCCTTCCCAATTTCAACGGCAAGTTTATTTGTAAACAAAGTAGGAATTGCTCTGGGGTATTACCAAATAAAAGTTTGGAATGTAGCAGAAAATTATTCGAAATTTAAGTTTTTTATGGGCGGTGATAAATATAAACACGACTGTAACACGTCATTTGGTTATATTCAAGAAGTTTCCAAGTCACACACAACTCAGTAGATGAAGAATATTAAATTTTCGTGTTAAAATTTTACTTTCGTAGTATACTACTAGGTAAGTTTAAGATTTACCTTATAACATTGTGGGAACATTACTTAATTATAATTTGGTTGGAATGTTAAATAAATACGCTAGTGTCGTAATTTGATACTTTATGGTGATTTGCTCCCGATCAGAATACGAAACTAGACGATTCCCGATTCATGAATCGTCCTTTATCGAGTGTTGAATTCTAGATACAGTTATTGAGGCCTTTGACTTGAGAACTTCCATAGTATATTTCGCTCTAGACCTTTCGTTGACGAAAAATAAAAAATAGGAGCTGCCAGTGTCGATATCCAAATTAACATGGAGCGTCAATGAAAATGTACCGTTCTGTAAATGGCGAGAGTGTTACAGAGACGAATGTTGAAAGACATGAAACAGTCACGAACGCGGCGATACAAATGAATTTATCGTTTTTTCAGGATTCCCTTCGATAAAACTGCTGATGCTGGTTGGATACTTCTCATTGATCCTAAAATAATTTTTTTTATGTATCCTAATTATAATTAATCTGCGTGTACCAACATGTCTAACAAGTATCTAGCTAATAAATTCAAAATAGCTATTTGTATACTTAGTTATACGAGTACTTGTGTACATTCTTCAATTTACATGTTTTTCATCAAAACAAATTTTCCAAAAGACAAAGGGAGAATACATTTTTATTATTACCGGATTAGAACTCGCGTCATCGCATTTCATTCCGGCACCCCGACGACAGCTCTGTCAGCGTCCCACCTGCCGCAAGGGAATATGTAATCCTGAATAGGATCATACTTAAATGTCAGGTGCGAAACCTCCTCTGTAGAACAAATTCGCGGCTGGCCGTTTTTTGTCTCTTTGCTAACGAATCACCAAGCTCATGGGGCTTTCAGTGCGCCGCTCGTCGGCTATTGTTTCGTGCCAGTTAGTTTTTTTACTTGCTTTGTCCGTTTCGTTCTTTTATTCTAACAACTATCGATCTTCTGAATATCGGATATCGAATGACACTTCTCAGTTCTACGCTTTTCGCTTCGCTGTGTTTACGAAATATGAGACCGCGATCGCTCTGTTGGCTACAGCCGCCATGCCTATTAATTAACATGCTTGTTATTTTCTCCTTTTGGATACGTTGTGTATTGAAAAAGATTTATTAGGTATTTCATTGATTTAATCTTTTTGTTTTCAAAGACACATAAGGATAAAGTTTATATTGCAACTCAGTTGTTTGTTTTAAATGTAAAAATATTACCGGGTGCTTTTCGTGAAATTCTCACCTTTGAACGCACAATTAATTTATCAAATCATTAAAAGTTTCATGCGTGTTAGAATAAGAACGTCAACTATTCACACTTGACCTATTACTTTTTGTGGTCTCACCCCGGAGACTGCCACATGATTGATCACCACAACTCCGTATGTTCTAACTTCCCAGTACCTATTTATTCTTATGTATCTGCTCAATAAACGTCACATATAACACCGAATAAATGTCTTATTACAAAGACAGCTCGCTTTGTCCCTAGTTGGTATCATCGATTTTTATGATACGTGTAAAATAATTGACGATAAGAATAACAATTTTATTTCGCAAAGTTTACATTCAAGTAGATTGAATTCCTAGAACTCACACTAGGATTCCCTGTGTTGTGTGTAACTGCTTTCAGTTGTTTATCTAGCCTATCAAACATTATATTACGGTCGATTGAAGTGAAAGTTTCTGTTAACATATGAACGTCACGAGCATAATTCCTAACTGGCATATTAAAAATAAACCTCTTCAACGTTATTATTTATGTAGGAGCAATTTGTTCCTAAATCTTTTGTTAGCTATTGTCTCATGGCCTAAAGCTGTAAAAAGTAAATTGAATCGGGGTTCTTTGTATCGAAATAATACAAGCAATTTTTCTTATTTTGTCTTCGATAAGAATTTACTTAAAAAATGTAGGGTCTACCGATTGTACTAATTGAATATGCAATAATTGAGTATGTATTTTTCACTTTTTAGTTGTGGTACCTACTCCACACAAATTTGAATACCACTCACTACCTGCTATGTAAATAACAGTCACAGGAAGTTATCATCATATCATCCACATATACTAGTGGAAAAAATACGTATTATTGAAGCTTACTTAAAAACTATCCAAGCAAAGTTAATAAAATTAATATGAAACAATCCGGGAGCATACCCTTTCAAACAAAAAAATAATTTTCAAAATCGGTCTACAATTGACGAAGAAATCGGCGAAAATATATAAAAAAAAATAAAAAAAAAACATACATACGCGTCGAACATATAACCTCCTCTTTTTTGGAAGTCGGTTAATAAATTTTGACGGAAAACGTTGCCGAGACTAGAATATTGACTGACTGGGTAACTGACAGACAACGTACAGCCTAAACCACGGAATATGCCTAGAAACAATATAGAAGATTTACAAAGCGAAAAGTTCTCTTCACCAAACGGGTCGAAGTCAGTCTGCAAACGAAGTCACAGGCAGGTCACAGCTAGGATTCTAATAAAAAAACCTTGATTTTTGTTACCTGAGCAAGTAAAATGGTAGCAACGGAGACTGATGTTGATTATTCTCATTTCTATGCAGACATTATTGCGATTTCATGTGATCGTGCCCGTCGTAGCAAGCTGTAGAGTCTGTATTTTGGTTGTGAAAAGTAGAAATACTAAAGTGAGAGCTCCGGGTTTTCCTATTTCTGTTCATAAATTGATAAAAAAGCTGCAAACAGCATAAAGGTATGCTGCTTAGAATTTTTGCTCAGCTAGGCATAATAGCTAGCAAATGCTCATCGTCAAGCACCATCAAATCCCCATTGACTAAATCAAATCTAAACCGACACAACGGATTAGTAGTAACTGTATTTTATTTAACCACAAACATGGTTCCAACAAATTAACGTAAAATATAACGTAATAAAAGTATTAAAACAGTATAGTCTTTGTTTTACCTACATCCGTATCTTATTTTGAACATTTCATAAAAGGGTTATGACACATAAGAGAACCAATTTCGCAACAGAGTGGGGTTCAAGAACACTGTACGCACAAGTAAATAAAAAAATCCGTATTAATTTTTCACCAAATATTGTGAAGCATTCACTGAAAATCCTATTTTACAAAACGTATTCAGTTAATCTTTTCATGCTTGTATTGAAACGTTTCGTGAATAGTGCATTTGGATATTGAAAACAAAGATTATTTTAAAGCTCCGCATGGTATTATATTTAATAAAAAATAGGTTTCGCTTAATTCCATTAACATAATCGATGCGACACCACTTTGTGTCTCACAATAATACAAGTATCACACCAATTATGTTTTCGAAGTTAATTGGTAATGCATTCCCCTCATAATTACATGCGCTGACAAATTACTCATCCAGATATTTCCGTATTGATCGAACAATAACAAACAGCATGGAACCGGAGCCGTTTAACAAAAATAATATCTAGTTATTGATAAACCTAAGAATTGTTGTAGTGATGACTTTCAGTATTGTTATCATGCTGGTGCATAGAGTTGCACTCCAAATCCAGTAAGCTCTTCCACTAAGTTCGTAGTCATATTGTTGGAAGAGTACCTATAGAGCACCGGTGCACTAGAGGTCAATATAAGCAGTTGGCTTTTGGCTTTTTCCGCTCCTACTCTTCACGGCTACAGCTCCAAAATCAATCTGCCTAGCCTTCTCCTAACTATGTTCGGGTCGGTTTCCAGTCTAACCGGATGCAGCCGAATACCAGTATTTTTCATCGAGCGACTGCTTATCTGACCTCCATAACCCAGTAACTGGGTAATACGATACCCCTTGGTTAAGACTGGTTGTTAGACTTTCGGGCGACCAGTAACGACTGTCAAAGCTCCACTACTGACAGCCGAGACCAACGGCTTAACGTGCATTCCGAGGCACGGAGGAGTCTCGGCATGTAGAGATGATCACCCATCCACGGACAAACCCTGGCAAGCGTAGCTTAACCTGATGGATCGACCCGTGCGGCTGTTTTTACTTGACGAGCTCGTCTACGAAGCCATGAGCTCGTCCTCCTACAGATCACATTCAATTCTAATAAATCGCTTTACCTTGAGTTTGCTTAATAGAGCAGTACATACTTTAGAAAACCAGTGTATAGTGAACTATATAATTTCGTCAAACGAGGACGTACAGCAATCAATGTGAAGCACCCGAAATGCCATGAGTAATGTTCACAATTTTGTCACCCTCATTGCCATTCGGGCCGCTCACTTTTTATTTCAATAAATGCCAAATGCCTGTCGCCCAAATATATACGTATATATCGTTATTATACACCTTATATTTTAATGAAGTGCTTTTTATATTACCATATCCGATCTAAAATTATATTTCTTGAGATTTGGAATCGCAAACAGAAATACCTGGGAAGCATGAATTAAAATAAGATATTCAGACTCTGCTAGACAATTTAAAGTCATACCTGAAACTCGATACCTTTTCAGTTGGAAAAACATATCTTGAATGGAAATATGATGTTGTTCTATTTTACTAACTACTGTCAAACAAGTCATAACATTATTGAGGACATGATGCTGCATATCTGTCACAAAGATTTTCATGTAATAAAAATAATTGGTCAATTAATCAGCAAAACGTACCTAGTATCATAATTAATTCGGTGAATTCCACTTGTCGACTGCAGATTCTTGAAATGAAGAGCCATCGGACCTTACCGTACACGCTCCCTACAGATAATTCAATTTGCAGGGGTGACTCACCCAATTATAATATCAGCACCAACTCATTTTAAAGGCTACTTAGTTCTAATTTACTGTAATTTCATTCGGGTTTCCCGTTTTATTCTTTCCGTAAGTATTTGAGCTATAAACATGGAGTCTGATTACGTTTTCTGATGTTTAAGCAAACTTTCCCTACATTATATTAGATTTGTCGGGTATCAAGTAAACACAAAAAGTGAAATGAGTTCACCTATTCATTCTTTGGTAAAGGACTTCTTTAACTTATTATTTTATTAAATGAATTAAATACCGAGAACGTATGAATTCTATAAATAACATTACGTATCTTTTAGGAAATTCGTGGTTCATCGTAAATGCAAAGAAAACACCGTGTGTAACTTTATTACGTCGGAATACGTTAGTAGCCCATTGAAGTATTAATATTTCCAATCTTTAATTTATACATCGCGGTTTTAAATCATTTAATTCATAGAAGCAAAGGCTTTCGCCCTATTGATCAAGTGTATTGTTTAAATTTAAATTTTCCTGACATTTGGAGCACTTTACAGGGCTCACAGCTTCGGGTAGACAACCCGTGACCACGAATGAGGCGACCGCTCGTAACCACGACGGCTCAATATTTACAAAATTTAAATTTGTACAGCAGCCAGGACATCCGTCAGTTTGGCTTTATTTTAAACAAAATTTATTGTTACACGCACTTAATAAATAAATAACACTGAGTTGGTAACCAAAATTATTACTAACGGTGAAAAAACATTCGACAGCCTGATTAATAAACAAGAACTACTGTGTAGGGCTCAGTGAATTAGGCTTCTTAGGTACTAACATAAAAAGGCCTTTCTTTCATTCAATCGACTTTTACGAATTACTTCGAATGAAGCTGAATGATGTAGGCATATTATTTCATTCGGCTCCCGGTAAAATAAAATGTTGCTCAGTTTTCTCTTGAGATAAAATACAAAACTACATTTACCTCCTTTATTTACAGACGATTAAAGGATGCATACTCGTCTACTGATACACAAACATTTTGTGTACTTCGGTGCCATAAAGTCCGGTGTGCTCTCTCTAGTGAGATAACAAAGATACTCTACAGAGTGTCAGTGATGAATGCTGTGCACTCCACGTTGCATTTAATGGCCGAAATACAAAAGGCGCCATGTGACGCGATAACAAACCCAAAAATATTCCTGCTTCCTGCATAATTATATATTTTTTTTTTTGCAATATCTTAGTCATGAGTCGAGTCGCCATACGAAGAACTATTCAAAACAAAAAAAACATGTTATAAAATAGAACCAAGTTAGTTTTATTACAGCTATCTATTTCAGCACGGAGATGCAAGATCGCAGACTAGCTCCGTTTAACTAAGATATCTTTGAAACTTCCCAGTTCTCTCTCCGTGAATAGAAACAGAATCGGAAGTCGTTTTGCCCTCTTCTCACGAAACTCTTCGCTCGTTATACATTTGTAAAAATAGACGTTTACTATACTTATCATTAGCAACTTTGGCCGAAGTAAAAACTTCCTCCCTTTCGTTTTACCCTTCTCAACATGGATTTATTGTTTGAAGGTCAGTTTGATCCCCATCTTGTCTTGTAATCGATTCCGCTGGATTTTACCACTTACGTTTCTGTTAACCTCTCATACATATATTTTGATTACGATGTAAGTGGTTAACACGTATTTGCATTAAAGAATAATACTCGTATATTTGCCGTATTGAGTTGTTCAAATCATTTAAATAAATATAAACATTTTTTCATTCTCAGTCTTGCTTACTGTTTTCAAGTTTTGGTTTCTTTGCTTTATCATAGATTATACCTTTGAGGTACAAATACAAAATAATTATCAAATACAAAAGCTAACTCACTACAAAACTGCATCCTATGGTCCTTTATGGCTTATAAAAGAATTGCTCTACCATAAAAGCACAACACATTACTTGATTCTTTTATTTTTTTTAAATACGTTAACGTAAAAGCGTCCGTCAGACAAAAGGTGGGCCGGGGCGATCTAGAGAAGAGAGCGTAGTTTTTGTATCGTCCGATTTCCTATGAAATACGTGAGACGAGATAACGCCCGGGAAAAATCCTGTGCGGGAACGATCCCATAGAAGATCGAATAAAGCAATCCTGAATCGCTGCCACCGCCGGCCAGCTTTCGGTCCGGAGGTTTAGATTGAACGGACTAAGTATGTGACAGTATCTCTGATCTGAATGGCAAATATTTGAAGAAAAATATGATTCAAATATTGCTTCAAGTTCTTTGAAATGTGGACTTTGAAGTATATCTGATTTTTTCAACCACAACTGAAGAAACTGCAAAGGACAGCTTACTAGGAAGAAGGTATTGATAATAGGTTCTTCCTAGTTAGCTTTTAAGGTATAAAATACCTTGAAGTTTTTAGTTGAGAGGTTTCATATATCAGTGGCAATAAATCGAGGATCTCCTCTCAGAACGATGACAAAAGATATAAAATAAGGTTATGTCACAGTGTAAAGACGTAAATTCTCCCCTTATCTCACAGGTATGCTACCGTCAATCGTTGCTTTATGGGAAAATGCACTGAGTTATGAAACATGCATACATTTATATAGGTGGAACTTGAAACGTGCCATTTGTATAACCAACCATCTTGAAAATACGTTACATCTCTAAATCCATCCAATCAGTTTGTTAATTTATAATTAAAGTACAAACTTTTAAGTCCCGTGATATGAAACTAAATTCCGCTGTTACTCATAAAATTTGTAGTTTCATGAGGCAGATTATTTCAAACTCAGTTGCTTGTTATTCACCCTTTCATAATTATTACTACGCTTCGTCAAAATTCATAAACCTAAACTCATTTGCTTCAAAAGATGTAACCGCCCCGAGGCATGGTATATTTACTATGTTTATCTCCTTTCTTGTGTACTAGTTGTATTCAATTCACTACATTATCGTACCGTTCATTTTCGTTTACCTACCCTATTAGTTATTTTCATTAATTTTCATATTTTTCTGCTCTGACACTTTTTCGGAAAATACGTAAATGAAATATCGAGGTACTTTTCTTCGCAGATATAAAATCATCACAGTAATATTTTTCTTTTATTCAGTCCCTTTTTATGTTTGTAGCCGTCAGGTGCAGGTAAAAACGCGGGTCATTAGGACGACTCGTAGCGCCGCTACGGAGCTACGCCGCTACGGAGCTACGCCGTAGCACGAACTCGAATCACACCGACCCTCAATCAACACCAATGTCAGGGTTTGTATAGTTTGGTGAAAAGTGAAAACGTATTTATAAAGAAGGCATGAGTTGAATATAAACGATGATTAAGGAGTTTGAACTTTAATACCTCCTCGCATTACCTATTCCAGAAAACTCAACTAAAACGTAGAATTGTGTGAAATTTACAAAATACCGTGTATCGCCAACAAAAGATCTTGGAGAAACTTTGCTCTTCCTTTCGGCATTCACAATGGTAATACAGGCAGGATTCAACGAAATGGGACGGAAAATCGCTTTGATGCGTAAATAATTGAAAGTTAGATGTAAAATTGGGGAAAGTCGATTGTTGGTCTGGAATATGCCAAAACCTTAGGACTGTATCGATCGTGTCGAATTATAAACAGTGAAGTGAGTGCTGTAAATTGTGGCGTTGGGAGTCGGGAGTGCGCTCTTATGTAGTGGGCGTGCGATCGATAGCGCACTAATGAGCCGTGACATGCTGTCGACAATCGACATGTGTGTATCGAATGCGCCGACCCCGGCACGGCCCGGGCGCGTCCCGTCGTGCTACCGGTCCGGGCCGTGGCACGTGCGCTATGTGCATTCCCACCGCCGTGGCTTTCAGCACCAAATGCTCTCTCGAATACCTATTAGCTCTCTGACGCAAAAATTAAACCACAACCGTAACGGTTTTGATGCATGTCAAACTGGTTTACGTTACATGTTTATGCCGAAACAAGAAGTTTATGGTTTAGATGTCATACAAAGGTATTTAGTTTTTATGCAAGTGAAGATAACCATTACCTATGTTAACATAATTAGCACAAATTGACTCGATGTTATTCGATACTATCTAAAGAGTAAAAAGGTTTTAGAATGTTTAACTCCCTAATGTAATTCTTAAAAGTAAAGGAATACTGAACATTTTAAGTTTACTGGCAAGTAAGTATAATACCTACCTAAATAGTTCACATTCCAGTAGTTAAGAACAAACGATATTTGTGTGCCTGTGAGGCGGACAGCGGTCGGCGCCGCGCTCTCCGCCCGGCGGAACATTACTCAGCCGCTATCTGATGTCGTCTGCTAATTGACTAGAAATACAGATAAACGCTATTTTTACTCCGCCATAAATCTTCAAATACCTTTGTGATTTACGGATCGATCATTCTCGAGATTTCATTATAAATGAGGAGATATATCATGGTCCAACGTTCAAGGATAAAAAATAAAACCAGGCGTTTCGAAAGGCAAATTTTATTCATGGTCCAACGTATACACAATGAACGGACCCTTTCAATGTAAAATTTCGCATTATTATGTTCACTCGCATATATTACAATATTTACAAATGGATACAACTCACTTAATTGAACACCGAGGGCGGTTAACTACTCGCGAGAAAGACGAGTGTGGCAGCCGTGAGTGCGAGGCGCGGTGACGAGAGCGCGTCCAGGGGCCGCGCGCCGGCACCGGCCGCGCGGGCGCGCGCGCTTCCCCCAGCGTCGCCGCGGCACCCCGCGCTGCCCGCGCCCACGCTGCCCAGGCTACGACCTCGCACTTTCAATGGCGATATACAAAAATTCTCTTCGGGGAAGTCTTGCGTCAGGGCCAACGGATTAGCGAGAGGGTCCCGTCCACACTCACACGGCACGTGATTCCCGCGTATCACTATATTCTCAACTTCTAAAATGACCGCCTCCGGCGTCTCCAGCATATGGTTACCGGTTAGTTTAAATGTCGTGACGCTGTTGTTTTGTACTAGGGAGAGTTCCTCAATGCCATCGATTTTATTGTTGCAAATTTCTAATATATCAATACGCTGTAAGCCGTCAAATGCGCCGACCCTCATTATTCCCAGATCAGATTCTCGAAGAGCGAGCCGTCCGACACGCACCAGGCCACGAAAAGTGTCTGGCAACACCGCCGGTAGATCCATGTACGCCAGTTCGAGCACTCCGACCCCTTCCAGCCCAGCAAAAGCTTGAGGCTCGATAGATCTTATTCCGGATGGGAGTTCAATCTGCGCTACGTCATTGAGCCCCGAAAAGGCATGCGCTAATATACGTTTAATTGGATTGTTCCGTAGGGAGATGAGCTTTATAAAATTGGTTCCTGCAAAAGCGTATCCTTCGATTTGAGCGATCCTGTTGTGTGTCAGGACGATTGAAGTGATGTTTTGTAGAGCAGCAAACGCGAATGCATCGACCGTCGCAAGTGGTGTGTGCTGGATGTAGAGCTCGCGGAGACGCGGCAGGCCCCGGAAGGCGAAGGGGCGGATGCGCGTGAGGTTGCAGGCGTCGAGCGCGAGGCGACGCAGCGCGCGCAGGTGCGCGAACGCGTCCGATCGCAGCACACGCAGGTCGGCGCGTGATAGCGACAGCTGCGTCACGCTCGCGCTTAGCGCCGACGGCACGCCGCGCAGTGTCGCGCTGTTGCACACCACCTGCCACCAAACAATAACACTAAAATAAACATTTCTCATTGTAATCAACGCTATATCCTCTTCAAATATTTTCCTGCGCTGAGTCCGTGACAAACAACAATCCTACAAAAATGATTGAATTATCAGTTTCGCCGTGTCACGACCTAAGCATTATTTCCAATGTTTGCTCGGTCAATAAGGTTAATCCTTTCCGAAATATTGTCATCGGCGTTCACAGGCCGAAGTCCTTAATATTTTGATTGAATTGTTACAAACTTAAGCTTCGCACATAATCGACCAAAACAAATATCAATTTGATTCATCCCTGTAGGTACAATCATATAAAGCGTCGATGTTGAGGCTTCAATTCAATTTAGTAGGTGCGTACCAATTCAATTTACGTGTATTAGTAGCCTGTTTGTCCATCCAATCGATTGGTATAAAATACGAGCCACGTCTCGTGACACACTGAATTATTAATATAACTATACTTTGCAAAAGAAAAAAGTGAATACATTAACAAACTTGCCGAGAACCGAACCCCGGTTTTATTTTTGAGAACTTTCAGGACTTTGAATTGAGGGGACTGACTACGCTTCAGAATAAAACTAATCTACAAAAACTGTTGGCTCTGTTGACGCTAGGTAGGTATTATATACGTATATATATAATATATATTATATTAATACGTGAAGCAAAAACTTTGTACCCCTTTTGACGAAAATTACGCTGACGGAGGAGTATGAAATATGGCACAGTTAAAGTTTATATGGAGAAGGAGTGCAGAAAGCTAATATTTTTATATAATATACATTAGAAATTAAATAAATTAATAAAAAAAATAAAAAACTTGAGAGGTGTCAAGGAACACCCGGATGGAACGAAGTTCTTCTTTCTATGACAGAGAGAGAGAGAGACAGACAGAGAAACACGCGCACGCCGCACGGCTTACAACTATAGCAAAAAGTGTCGTTACAACTTTTGGTTTTAATTTTTTCCGTCTAGCCCCCTTTCGCAACGCGCGATAAGGAACTTCGTTCCAAAAACATTACACACACTAACGAGCGTTTGACACAAGACCTTAGAATCATGACATGGCAGCATGGAATTAGTATGTACTATTTAAATTAATTATGGTCGAATTTCGACCTCTGGGCAACCACTAGTACATATAACATGAAAGTGACGGATATTTAAACAAATAGGAGTTGATAAAGGTACTATGAAAATTATATTTCCCGGAAAAGAAACCTAACAATTTACCCTTCACAAAAGCTGGGACAAGGGCGGACTTCAATCGTGAAGATTACAGTCTCTAATTTCAATTTAATCCAATAATTTAAGATTCCTTTGCCTTTAGCTATATACCGTAAAATAGTATTAAATTCGGTGAACTGCGCAACTGAGAAATTAGTTTAGAATGTGATTGGAAATTGCTATAGAATAAAGGTACGTATCTGCTTTTGTTTACAGGTACCTAACAAAAAGAGGTATAGAAACAAGAGATGTTAATTTTGATGAAAAATTAAATAACGTAATATTTTCAGATACAAATTCATGGCTAACATTTTCATGATGGTTGATTTAAATAGGCAGCAATTAGAGAACATTTTATATTTTCACTTTGCTTGAAAACTTTTTCGAGTTAACGGAGTTGTCCATCTAAAAATGCAAATGTATATTTTCGTGGATTATCATAAGCGTATGCGAGTAGCACATGGTGGAGTAGCGTTGAGAGTAAATGATTTTGAAACACCTTATTACATAAGTTTAGGCCAATTTAAGTCCTATTTATATAGTTACGATTTATAAGCAAATCATTTATTTCATTCATCAATCAATCATTTATTTATTATATTTCAAGTACACAAATGTGCAGAGGCGGATTTCATTCGCATATACAAACATAATGTAGGTATATAGCTACCTACTGACAATTTGGATTCGGAATTCAAGCGTTGTTAACTTTGTCATGTTTTTGATAATTTCGCTTAGCTTACGTTCTAAATTGTTTATGATGCGTCATCGAAAAACGTGCAACACCGCTTTCAGTAGAGTTTTTTTTTTTTTTTTTGCTAAAGAATTGATATATTTATGTAATGTAGTTGTTCATCGCCTGCATGGGTTACAAACACGTATAAGTAACCTATTGGATTTATTTGACGGCGAAGTCGTCAGTGAGTCAATACAACGTAACCAACCTATGTGTGACAACATTACAAGCCCCGATTAACAAGTTACCTGCGACTGTGACAGACAGATACAGTGCGTCGGACAGGGTGGCGTGAGCGCAGGCGTAAGCGATGGCGTATGCGCACGCCCGCCGCCGCACAGCGCGCCCCACGCCGTCGCCGTCACCAACCACCGCAACACCCATCTGATGACAAATTACATAATAAGATCATTTGTGTTATTATATTAAGTAAATTGGGAAATGCGAAAATCGCGCGATTATTAAAATTTTCGGGATCCTGACAATGTTAGGGGTTTGGTGGGTAGGTACTTTAAATGAAAGGGAAAATTTGCTCACTACTGACTTGTACACTTGCACAGTGCTTGTTCTCCTATTATCAAAATGTATTTATTTCCCCAATAAGCGTTTAACACTGAATAACCCGATTACCGATATTCACAATATTCACATTCCCTTTCAGGTATCACGATTATATGCCGCAGCTGAAATTCGTAGTGTAAATGTACCTTCATTTTACTAACGTTACATACACGTTAGGGGCGCGTGATTATTAGACACCGCGTGACTGTCAGAAATATTATCCTAATATCCAGCTCATTTGTGAAAACAGTCTACTGATGAAAACGAGTCCCTAGTTATTCAACAGGGAACTGTTACATGAGCCCCACAAAATGAACATCCAAGTAACGCACCTTTTTGTATAAGCTTCTATCTCCCTTAAGGTTCATCGACACTGCAATTTATGCAGATAAGTTCGCAAACCCATCCTTATTTTCTCGTCAACGATATCGCAGAATGATCCCACAATCCAAATTGAATAGATACGCACATATGCGCACGAGCTCGTCTTACACAGGCATGGTAATTGAAGTGACGATTGGTGACAGTAGATTGGAAAGTGTTTGCGGCTTTAAAGCCCCGTAGCGGTTCGTGCGGGGTCAGGGGTTAGCCGTATAAGTTATGATGTCGGTAGCCTCTCGACACCGAACATGATCAATGTGCCTTCGTATGTCAACAGCGTGTTACCGCAAAATCTAGTGTTGAAGGTTATTATGAAGTTGCAAACTTCTGTTACGTTTCAAAGATATGCCAATGCAGGTAAACTGTAAATTGATAATCAGTATTATTCAGTTGTATAGTATTATAAAGTATCCTGCTCTTAAAAAGCTTCTTTCGCATTTTGAACAATTAGGAATAGAATTTGGATTTCAAGACATCGCCGAGCGGTTCGACGACTGACCTGGCCAGAGGGCTGACACTTTTCTTGTTGTCAGCGATGTGGACGAATTTTTTGATGTGAGAAGGCACGAGCATTGATCACCACGCTTGCTCAAGACGGGTTGGTGATTTCGGACTTATATTAACTATAAGTCCAGGTTTCCTCACGATGTTTTCCTTCACCGATGTCAGTAATATCCAAGATAAACTCAGAAAGTACGTATGAATTCAAAAAGGCACATTGGGATTTGAACCCACAACCTCGTGCATGAGAGGCGAGGCCGTAACCACTGGGCCATCAGGACTCATGCATACATGCATATATTATTATTATGTTCATTTATTCGTCTAATAACTTATTGAGTACATTTTTAAATATTTTTATAAAAATCATTAAAAAAAACATTTAAAAATATAAAAAATAGTAGTCCACCGGTATCGTGAACAGGGTCCAAGCTACCGGCGGTCAGGGCTCCAGAGAGAGGAACCTCCTGACAATGCGAGCCGCGTCCAGGAGTACCGCTTTCTGAATCAAGCCCTTGATCCAGCTGCCCAACGAGAGCCTCCTTAGGTGTTGGTCGAGGCTCTTGGCAACTAAGCCATTGGCTGATACGACTATCGGCATAATGATCGCTGAGTCCACATCCCACATGTCGACAACCTCGTGAGCCAAGTCAAGAAGTATCTTGACTTGGCTCACGAGGATTTGTTTATCTTTCTCAGCTTTCACGAGGTTCCCGTCATGTGGGACCGTTATATCAATAATCATTGTGCACCTCTCTACTCGATCCACCACCACTATATCAGGTTTATTCGCAACAATAGTCCTGTCAGCGATGATGGATCGATCCCAGTACAATGTGATATTTCCATTTTCGAGAACTGGGTCGGGCACATACCTGTAGTACGGCACTTCCGATTCCACAAGATTGTATTTCAGAGCAAATTGCTGATGGATAATCCTGGCTACAAGGTTGTGTCTATGCAAGTACTCTTCGTTAGCTAGACGAGAACAGCCGGAGATAATATGTCGGATTGATTCTCCCGGACGGTGGCATGCCCGACAGATGTCAACCGTGCCGTCTTTCACAATAAATCTACGGCAATTGTTCGTCATGATAACTTCGTCCATAATTGCACAGACAAAACCTTCGGTTTCCCCAAAGAGGTCACCAAAACGCAGCCAGGCTACGGACGCTAGCAAATCTACATCGGGTCCATGTAGGGCCCGGAAAAAGCGTCCGTGAAGCTCCTTACTCTGCCATACCTCCCTGCGATCGTTAGTGTCAAGCACTACAGGCTTGCGCCAGTTCTCTTTAGCCATGGCGAGCGGGGTGAGGCCCTTGTCCACCGCGACCACATCTCGATGCATCCCCACGTCGGCTTCGAGGAAATATTCCCTGAGACTGCATATCTCGCGATTGTGGAGGGTCTTAGCGTTTAAAAAGCCTCGACCTCCACACTTTCGCGGGATATACAGTCTCATTACCGATGACCGTGGGTGGTGCATTCAATATGCAGTCAGCAGCGTACGCACCCTCCTATCCAGGGCGTCGAGTTCAGTCTGAGTCCATTTGAGTATGCCGAAAGAGTACATCAAAACCGTCATGACCCAACCATTGAAGGCGCGCACCTTATTTCCGCCTGATAAAAGACTATTGAATACTTTCTTCAGGCGGTCAAAGAAGCGCTCCTTCAATGATTGCTTCATGTCAGTAACATTGATACCCAACGCTTCCGACATACCCAAATACTTATAGGTTTCGGATGCGGAGAGGGCTCTAAGGTTTATGGAATCCGCGAGCTGTGTTCCCACGGATTCTACAATCTCCCCTCGCTTTACATGCATGACTGCACATTTGTCCACACCAAATTCCATCCTGATGGCGCTACTGAAAGTTTCAGTTACTTTCAGTAGCTCCATCAGGATGGAATTGTTGTAATTATTATTATTATTTTAAGACTGTTAGCCTGTTATGTTTCATATTATATTTGCGACCGAACTCTGCTCGGGTGAACATAGAGAAATCGAATTTTCCCAGATATGAGACCTAGCTAGATCGACTTTTCGCCCCCGTAAACCCCCCTATATTGCAACTTTCATCGAAATCGTTAGAGCCGTTTTCGAGAACGTCATTACAAATATTGCTCATTTAATAGTATAGGATATTATCTTGTTTCAAAATAAAATGCCTAATAATAATTTAGGAATATCACTGTTCGATAAAACGAACCAATGCCTGTAAAAATTAAAGTTAGTCAAGTATTTTTTTATTGAATATAGAAAATAACCTCGGTAGTAGTTGTAAACTAAGGTATGATTATATTTCGATATTCGTGTAAATTACATGAATTATTGTGAGTAGTTTGACGAACGATATTCAATATCAAGGTTAACCATAAGGCTAAAAACTAAAATTCTTTAATTTAACTGTACTTAGACAATGTTTTAGTTGCTATTAAACAATAACACTTTTTCATGTGCTTCTCGTTTGTAACAATAACAATCCATTAATGTAATGTAATACCACCCAAAGACTCCACGGGATAGACTAGTTCTAATGTGGAGTTCTTATGCAAAGTACTTCCTTTAAAAAATGTTAACCTAGCTATTAATGTAAACTATAAGGAAATGTAAAGCACTGTTTACTGTATTATTATAAATGACGCAGAAGTAATATGACCGAAAGCTGCTTATGTGGAGGAGTCCTTTGATATTTTTGCCTTATTAGTTTTAATACTGAATTATAATCCTTTATAATCTTGTTTAGGAATTTACTTCCGAACGTAATAAACTAAATTAAATAAATAAAATAATAAACTTACGTACCTACAGAGTGCCGGATTAAGCAAACGCGGGGCCCGTAGCTAATTTTATCGAGTAGGCCTTATTTTTTTTTTTTGAGCGCCGGAATCTAATAACTTCTCCCACTCTGGGCGGAGCGGTAGAGTGTGTCAGACTTTTACTGACTATAACCCACCCGTGTTCCTTCCGTTGCCTGTGTGCCGGGGCCGCGATATCCCTTTCGGACAAGCCCGCAACCCCAGCAGGCATTGGTCCTTACGGACCCCGTCAGTTGGAGCTGACATCTCTTTGAGGCGCGCGTGGAACACAACGCGCCGTCGACCCGGGCCTGGTCCTTATCGGAAGGCGAGCTACCCATTGCTCACCGTCCGCAAGCCTGCGCCTACGGTGGCCGGAAGTCGGCTCGCGACTCCCGACGCCCGGGGCATCTCCTGCGGCGACTAGGGGCGCGAGGGCGCGAATCCTGCCTCTCCCTCGCGCGCTCCGCCTCCTCCTTCGGCGGAAGTGACGGCCTCCCATGCACTCGCGCTCCGAACCATGGCCTGAACCAGGGCCGGACGCGAGAGATCGCCTCCGCCAATCGCCTCCGTGAGGACACGGCGGTGTATCGAGTAGCCCTTGATCTGCTATGAGTTCATAAGTATAAGGTAGTAAAAAAAAATACTCAACACGTTTATTTGCCATTAACTTTTAGAAATATGTTAAAAATGTATTACCTCTTGTCTGATGTGGATTGTCTTAGTTGGAAAAGGTGTTATGTATCACGTTTTTGTAACATTAAGTAAATTCAATATACACCACATCTTAATAACTTTTACTTAAAAAATGACGCTCAGGTAGAGGTGGACGGGTTTGGATACCACGGGCCCCCTTTTAGGCGGGGCCTGTAGCAATTGCTAATCTTGCTACGTGGTTAATCCGGCACTGCCTACAGAAGTACTAAAACTACATAGATACCTTGCTAATATTAAGTTTTATAATATTTCATTAGGAATCAATCCTATTCAATCAATCATATTCCTTGTAATATCAAATTATTTTCAAAGTCAAACACTATAGTCAATTTTCGTTTATTTATGTTTGTACCAAATTATCTGAAATCTATTATAGAGTCCGTTATACTTCGAGAGTTTCAAGAATTAGCACTTTATTGTGCTAACAAACTATGAAATACGAACTTTACAAGCTTGTTGCCAGTTCAATGTATTTGGCTTTCGATAATGAATCTGAACGCAACAGTTTGCCAAACTTTACGATAAGGAGGTCCGAAGTTTGAGATCTAGTATCCAAATGGTATTAACTCAAAGCGTTAGTGTTAGTTAACTGTTTAATTACTGTAGATAACTGAAAATAATAGTGGAATTGACGTAGTATAGGAATTCAATCACCAATCCACCGGTGAAGCGCGATGAATAATTATGGTAATTCCCATTTAGAGCCGCCCGCTGAGGCGGGGTATGGGAAGGCTTATGTCCAACGGTTGGATATTTACCGGTTGACGTAATCTGTAGAAATTAGTGAGCAAGAGATGTCCACCAAGTACCTACATGGTACTAACATACATAGATTGAAATTGATATCCAATAATACACCCAGTTGGTTTTTATTTCCAACATTTCTCCAACGCAAATGCTGCACCATATTTGCAAAGTTTTTATAAAATTGGACTTCCAGTAAAAAGCTCCAGCATGTTTGTATAAATATGAAATACCAAAAAAATTCGTGCGCAATGCGAACGGGTAGTCATTTCGAAATAACAGAATAAATAAACATCAAACATTCCCAGGTGTTATTGTTACAATAGCCGACCTTTATTCGTAAATTTTAATCGAATGAAAACAACGTGGAATTGTTATCAAGCTCAAAGGTAGATAGTCTACAGCTTTGATGCGACGAAGTAGGCGACCACTCCGAAGATGGATACTTGTACAAAAACATTGACTTCCATTAAGATCAAGTAACACAATCCGTAATTCGATTACTAATTAACGATAGCCATTATCTACACACTTATTATAGATATTCGGGCGTTTCGAGACAATAGATCATTATTAGGTACCTATTATACATTAGTAATTACTTGAAACATCCGTCGATTTAACATTCCAATGTCTTCCTAACCTATTAGGCTTTCAAGACTACGTAAAATATTGTGCGAAATCCGAAAATAATGCCCACCTTCTTAAATATTACAGGTGATCCCTTAAAGCTTTCAAGTAAAAGGCTTTTAAAAATGTACAGGCTTTGGGGTTTCTGTTTAGTCCAAACATTCCATATATTAATTATTACTAAGCCATCATAGTTTGTACAAAAGCATTTAAATAGGGAATGTGATTGTTTACCTGAGTCGGAGAGTCGGGGCCATGGGCGGACGCAGGCGGAGCGCCCCGCCCGCCGCGCGCCCTCACCGGAGCCCCGCCATCACACTACAAATGCCTGTCAACAAATAATTAAACAGTTACTTCATCTACTTCCCTGAACGCAGTAATCGCATTACTTCGTCCGTAAATTAATCTCCTGCGATCCTACGTGGGCTTGCTATTCAGGGAATTTGAAAATAGAGTCTGTATAGCTATTCTTCATGGAAAAATTGTTTGATCTATCTGCGACGTTTTCAAATTAATTCTGGGAAACATTACTGCCTGTTTTCCTCACTTCTAGGAAAATCATGTTTTCTGTAGAAAATATTTGTTTCAGCTCGACACTGCTGCGCATCAAGCTGATGGTAAATGAGATAATCTCTTAGTTGACCCTTACGACACCGCGAAAAGAGATGGGGTGATGGTCCCATTTTAAGCCCGCAAGCACACATCATAAATTATGATACCACGTATGTTTTTCCTAAAGGGCAAGCAGCTCTCTTAACTAAACAAACACAAAATCCGTTGTTTGCAGTTAAAACCACAGCTTTAGCAATAACAACTTGGATTAAATATTGCCTTAGTACACAATTAGTAACAACTTGTTTACTCTTTCTTTTGCGCAGTTTGTAAACAGTTTCCCCCAGTTAACTTTTATAAGTTGCGAGGAATAATAAGCCTCTAATGACTCTGTTTTTATTTCATTCATTTATGTAGTAAATTTATATGGTGAAATGTTATTTTTTGAATACGAGCAGCAGAAACTTGTGCGATTGTTTTATGAGGTAATACTATCGAGTGGTACTCGATTTTCAAAGGATGCTTGAACAACCGAGAGTAGAATATCTGCAAAGATCGGTACTGACATGGCAAATAAAAAGCACATGCAAATGGATAAAATATAATATCTCCCAGTCTTTCAACTAGTGAAAGAAAAATGCGCATATTCAAAATTCAATTATACTTAAACGGAAATTGAAAATGTCGAGATGATGGGGCCGCTGTCGCACCGCGGCCCTGCTACCTTCTGGCACAAGTTTTTGACTTATAACTGTCTCGCGGCTCATACTAGTTTGACAGGTTGCACGACAACTATGTGGCTTTTGCTATAATTAGATTTAACCGCATATTCGATCGAATACATAACAGGTACTAGGTACATAATACTGTAGAATGTATTAGTATCTATTCGAGATATAAAATTCAAGACTCATAAATTAGTAAAGCTTCGTTCATGTTATAGGTATTAGCTACACAACATGGTGATTTTCCTTTTTCAGGAACTTAACGAACTGTATTAAATTGCTCTGACTACAATTTCGACTAAAGCCAGGCAGCACGCCACGCGTTGTTGAGCTTTTGTCACCTTTTACTTTAAAAACTAGGAACAATTTAAACGAATGACAAAAACTAATATTGTATATGAATCTGCAAAACAAGAATTATCTTTTATTATAAGTGCAACTAAACTGAAAGAATCTAAAGGTTCAAAACTTGTTATAAAACATAAAAGTCGTAACAAAATACTCCTAAATGAAATAAGACCAAACGTTGCCAGAGTAAAATACAAAGCGCCACTTTCCAGAGTGTAGTCGAAAATAAAGCGCCGGGAACATTGAAAGACCTACGATAAAGGCTTACACGTGATGACACACGTCTGAAGAGGTTCCTTGTAATACAAAACACTTTGAATAATGTACATGTTGCATGCCAAAAACTTAAAATTGTACGAATATGTTTTGTGCTTCGCGTGGAGATTTCCTGCAAAGAATAGTTCCCCTGAGCGCCATTACCCGCCCAAGAAAGACGCATACGCTTTTAAACTAAACCACGCTTAAATTGCTCGCAAAACAAATTATACTTTTTGTAGAATACACGGGAGGATAGACCACCGCCACTAATCATGGAGCAGAAAGCAATTTAAGAGATAAAATATAAAGTTATGTAGGCATCTATAAATTAAGAGCCATATTAAAATGTGTATGAAAATTGCTGGGGAAAATACTTTAAAAATATATTACTTTAAAGAGCTTTACGCTATTTCTGACTACGCTAAAAATGAAGCTAAGGTGCGAATTTTATATATATATATATATATATATATATATATAAATCAATTGCTGTTCGTTTATCTCGCTAAAACTCGAGAACGGCTGGGCCGATTTAGCTGGTTTTGGTTTTGAAATGTTTGTCGTAGTCCAAGGAAGGTTTGAACATGACGGTAGGTAAGGTAGAGTAGGTAGGGTAGGTAGGGTTTAGTGCTACCCGTGCCAAGTCGGGCCGGGTAAAGCTAGTGTTTAATATTTTCATGGCACCGTAAGAATATATACATCAATAATATTCAAGGACAATTTGACTGTCTCGTTGGTCTAGTGGCCGCAAGCGCTACTGCTGAGCATGAGGTCCTGGGTTCAATTCCCAGGTCGGGTAAAAGTGTTATTGGGATTTTCCATTAGAAATTTCTCAGTAGCAGCCCGGAGTCTGGATTTGAGCCCGGTTGATGGCAATAGGCTCGCCCCCTATTACATGGGACTTAAACATAACTGGTGAAATGTGGGAGTACTATAGGAGTACCTCTGCCTAGCCCTTTGGGGATAACAGGCGTGATGTTCTGTTATGTTTATGTAATATTCAAGGGTTTTCCTCTTCCCTAAAACTATCAAGTAACGTTTTTATCAACGTTTTTCTTAGGTAAAGCGACATTGCTAGTTTAACATTAACATAAATCACGACCGGCATTATCCCTTGCCGACCATGTTTTTATTTGACCGCCACCTGAGAACTAAAACAATGATTTCTATTTCTTTTATTTTATCGGCTTGTCAACCCTACCAAAATCGTGTTTTCCTAACTGAATCTTTTACCACTTTAGATGCTTCTGTGAAGGTATCACAGGTAGTAAAGAATTTAATTTAATATTTATTGCGGCCAACTTGCTTCATAGATGATGATGGATCCTATGCACTTTGCAACTGAGTCGAGTATATAACGACTCAGTTACAAAGTGCATAAAATCATAAGTGCATAAACTTAAATGGAAAGTAGAACCTATAGAAACGAGCTTAAGACTTGAAAATTAAACCATGCGGTCAATAACCATTTTATTAATTTATCTATACTGTTAACTCGCAGCAAAATCAGCAAAAAAATAATGTGTCGCCAATGAACTCATAATTGATATCAGTGTCTAAGTACTATAAACTTGAATTGCGCCATATTATAGGTATTTTACGAACTAAATCCCTATTTTATAGTCGTATTTATCCCGTTTATTGCATGATAACGTGTTCAAAGGATTTTAAAATGTCTATAAAATACCTCAGGAGGCAATCATAACGTGTTACCTTCCCTCGAAGATGTTAGTATGAAAATTTGGAATGGATTCAGTGGGTTATTTGGTTATTTAATGTCATGGTTGTCAATTGTTTCTGAACGAGAAAGTTAATCAAATCTCCGTTTTGTAATAAGATAAGTTGAGAGCTCACCTACATGAGATTAATTTCAGCAACCGTGAATTGTCAAAGGTGCAATAGTTTATACCTAATCTTATGGTGAACTCTGACATTCTCTCGCCATACTCTCGTACACTCGTGACAATAGTGAAAAATCTGTATTGGTTGCCGAACTACATACGTACTTACTTTCTGAATGACGTCGTAGAGTAGGTGCGACCTAACACAAAATAGTCACTGGTATAGACCAGTGACTATCTTGCGTTAGGATAGAGAAGATATTATCTTTCCAAGTTGATTACTACAATATGATGACATGATCGAAACGGTCCCTGGCGGAACGGAAATATTGACACATCAATTAACCTTTTGTACCCACCAATAGGGGGTATTAATACTAATGTTGTTATAATGTTACCATCAACCTGTCACACACAAGTCCAAAGGATCCAGAATACAATTTGCCTTCAAATTTAGTTGAGCAAATGTTTGATGCTCGATATATCTTACTAAATTGTATGTCTGCCAGTGTAGTGGACAAGTTTAATTGGTTCCCGGCAGCGGACTATCAATCATAGCAGTGGCGGGTCATGTCGGCGCACCAAGAGCGCCCGCCATGATATGTGGACGCTCCAAGCCTATTCCTCAACATTTTTACTAATAAATATTCCCAGCGCTTTGAGACCTTGGAAAATAAAAATATGAATTCACCCACGACCACGCAATATTCATTGAAGACTTCACAAACACGGCCTTTGAACTACATAACTAATTGTATAAATAGCTGTGTTTATGACAACAGAAAACATTCGGAAAGAGGACTTCAAAGTATAATGTTATAAAAGAAAATATAAACGGATACAACGTTAAATATATAAACATATTAAAGGCTTTTTGAAACGGTCACAGCTTTGTAAACAAAGGGAACATTCGCATAATGATGTCGATATAAACACAAACAACCTATACAACAGTAAGTTCGTAATATTTTATTAACATTATTATTAGATTCAATTAGTTATTTCCGAGAAAAAACACTGTCTATGAAACATTGAAATATGTTTTTGTTTTTCAAGTAGATATGAGTCCTAGAAATTAAGAAGTGGTCAAGTGTGAGTCCGTCTCGCACACGGAGAGTTCCGAACCTTTAATTATAAACTTTATTTTATTTTTGTTATAGCGGCTATGGGCTATGGCTACGTTGTAACTAGTTGTAACGGTTTTTTTTAATATTTCAAATGTCTACCTATAACGGTTCAAAAGATACAGCCCTGTGCCAGACGGGCGGACGGACAGCGGGGCCTAAGGGCGGCCATACACGGGCAGCTTGAAGCAGTCAGGATTGACTGCTTCAAACTGCAGCTGCATAGTGAACTACAGTCTACAATTTACATACATATATAGAACAGCTCGAGCCGTTGCATATGCCCGGGCGGTCAGTAGCACGATGAAGTTTCATCGAGCGGTCAAGCAGTTGCCAGGCACACACTGACTTCAAGAGCTATCGACTGCTCTCGTGTAGTTATCTCCCGCTGCTCACGCCCTTCCGTGTCGCGCGGATCGACTCCCTCGTCGTCGATTAAATTGTGACTGAATTAGCAGTTGAACCGTTGTATCGATGGCAGCAACAAGCTGTTGACTATGACTGCACGAGCGGCCCTTGTAATTTGATCACTGGCTAACTGCTAGAGCAGCCTGGGTATGCCCGCCCTTAGTAATAAGCCGTTGGCCCCCTTTGGGTATAAGGAACCCTAAAAAGCAAAAGCGTTCAAGTTTCCTTAGCCCAAAAGAATTGACATCTGAATAGTAACAAGTTTAAAGGTAATCAATTACGAAACAACAACAGTTAGTTAACAATACCTCTATTGTATTTTGAAAGATTACAACGCCCGTTAATTTGTTAATAATTTGTCATATTTTGTTGCGCTCTGGGTGAATTTGAAAGAATAGCTTCCTATAGAATTTGTTATGGTATAAGCAGTGGAATTTGTTAATTTTAAGGGTACTACAATATCGCATTGGGTCTAGCCTGTAAGGATATTTGTATGTTTGGAGTAAATAAATAAATAAATAAAATTATGCAAAAATCGTTCGTTAATTTTTATTGGAAGATGTGTTAGGGTAAGAGCACGTTACAATTGTGGCGATAAGTCCCCTCTTTGAAGAGTGGCTAGAGAGGCGCCACGGCGTCCTCACCTTCTGCCTGACGCAGGTCCTCACCGGACACGGCTGTTTCGGAAGGTTCCTGTTCCGAATAAGACGGGAGGAAACGCCCGGGTGTCACCACTGTGTGGATCGCCCGGAGGATACGGTGGAGGTCTGCCCTGCTTGAGCGGAGCACCGCCGTGTCCTCACGGTGGCGATCTCTCGCGTCCGGCCCTGGTTCAGGCCATGGTCCGTAGCGAGAGTGCATGGGAAGCCGTCACTTCCTTCTGCGAAGCAGTAATGCTCGCGAAGGAGGAGGCGGAGCGCGCGAGGGAAATGCAAGATCACTAGTCACCGCAGGAGACGCCCCTGGCGTCGGGAGTCGCGAGCCGACTTCCGGCCACCGTAGGCGCGGGCTTGCGGACGGTGAGCAATGGGTAGCTCGCCGTCCGATAAGGACCAGGCCCGGGTCGACTGCGCGTTGTGTCCACGCGCGCCTCAAAGAGATGTCAGCACCAACTGACGGGGTCCGTAAGGGCCAATGCCTGCCAGGGTTGCGAGTTTATCCGAAAGGGATATCGCGGCCCCGGCACACAGGCAACGGAAGGAACACGGGTGGGTTTTAGTCAGTAAAAGTCTGACACGTCCTCTCGCTCCGCCCAGAAAGTCATTTGATGATTTCCCATCCTCAAAAAAAAAAAAAAAGGGTACTAAAAAAATTGGGTGTGAAATGTGAAGGAATATCGATAGCATTCGTGTGCCAAATGTGAAGGAATATCGATAGCAATCGTGTGCCAAATGTGAAGGAATATCGATAGCATTCGTGTGCCAAACTTTTGTTACTTTGACTTATGTGATGTTATACTAGCGACCCGCCCTTGCTTCGCAGGATGTAAGCCTACATTGAGATGTATGTGCTATATCTAAGTATAATTCATTATAATATAATATATAATTTCTTTATTGGAACAAAAACTAACATTTACAATTTCATTGCGTACGATAATAGCCACATTAGTTATAAACTGTGTCGCAGCTATTAACGCTAAGTTAAATGATAATTTACTATACACTTTAACAATGGTTCACAATCATCGACAACCGAATCAAAATCTATTGTCAGAATCAAAATGCTTTATTTGTAAACATAGGTCAAATTACAAGTGTGCGAGATGTTACAGATGACGTTTGTCTAGTTTAGAATAATTAAGGCAGTTACAACACAGACGAACACGAAAAGCGATTTTATTTTAAATATGTAGCTATACCTACATATTATAAAATGAAATCGCTTTTCACTATATTAGATACCAGCGGCTTCGCCCGCGAGATATCTTTATAAATTATAGTCTATCTTACTCAGCGATAATATAGCATACTACTATTGAAAGATTTTTCTAAATCGGTCCAGTAGTTTTTGAGTTTATTCATTACAAACAAAAATACAAATATTTTCTCTTTATAATATTATTAAGTGTAGGTGTAGTAGATAGAAGAAGTCCTTCTAATCTATCTTTTATATGTGATGCTTTTAAAGCTAGCCTCACAAAGTGTTTACAAATGCCTGTCGGTCAGTTCTGTCAATGTAGTTTAGGATTAGGGTGAGTCCAATTTGTATTTTTGTTGCAAAATAAAATGATAAAATAAAATGAATGTCTGCCGAGCTTATTGAACTTTGTCTGACTTTCTGTTGGAGGTCGAAAAGGTCAATATGCGGCTGGCTCTTAGTCGGAAGATTTGAAAGACTTCAATCTTCTACAGCCCAACAAAAGTCTCAAAGTAGACCTGTCAGTCAGGGTTCTAAGTCACTTTATTTTCTGACCTTAGATCTATTTTTCTGTTTCTGTTTCCATCTTGCACAGTGTGTTTAATACTTAAGAGCGTTTATTCTAAAAGTTAGCAAAGTGGAAAAAGCTGTCACTGTATGGAAACATGAAATGTGGATAACTAGTGAACTAAAATATGAATTATGAAATGCAATAATTAATATCGTAACGTGACACCGAATATTTCGTTTCAGATGTAAACAAAGTATTTGGAAACTTTCCAAATGTCTTTTTTACACCTAAAACGGTTACAACATCAAATTCAATGTTATAATTGCAATTCATTATTAATATTCTAGTTCGCTAGTTAGTCACATTTCCTATTTCCATTCAGTAATATTGCCAATTTAATCAAAACAGCGAAATATTTGACATCTATTTGCGACGTTGCCCACTTTCCGAATAAACGCTCTTAAGAAGCATCACTATAACAGCTGTCATCCCGTTCTAAACTGATGAAAGCCGTTTAGTCTCCAGCTACGACATTATCTAAACACAGCGTATATTGCGAACATATTGCAATGAAAGATAAATAAGTATTTCGAAATAAAAAGATTAAAGGCTTTCAATTTGTATCTTTATTACTTTAATGAAGCTAATTCATAGCGTAGACAGTGGCATATGAAAGTTCAAGACTGCTAATATTATTTCAAGAACATTCAAGTAAAACCTTATGAAAAATTGTTAATGATGCGACACTGTAAATTAAATTCTAAGACTAATTTGCGTATTCAAAACTTTCTACATTAGTAGGTTTATATCATCAGAACTAAGATCTTTTGTCTAAGTAAATTAATGTTAATTATTTAAAGTAGCAAGATTCAACTTCAAATTTTTTCAGAAGATTTAACTTTATAAAATCTTTTGAATATTGTGGAGATCACGGAAGATATACAGAGGTTGGCGGGTTGCACACAGACACATAATTCGGAAACTTGACTAACTTTGCTTGTGGTGTGCCCACTTTGTAATTTACGAGTTTAGTATTACGACATTGTCTCAAATTGCTTCGTAATTTGTAATCGCCTCAGTGGTCTAGGAGTATTCCTACGAAAGGCTAGGAAGATTGAGGTTGCAACTTTTGTTACTTCTTAGTTTTCGAGATAAGACAAGTTAGTATTCAGGTAGTGTTCTTTTAGAACATCTTAAAACAGCTACAGGGCTGGATGAGTTACATAAATACAGAGAAGCTCGTTTCTTTGAAGAACTGTCACAAATTCCTGCACCACGACATTGTTTAGGTAACTATACTAAAACTGTCGCCATCCTGCTCTGAATATTAGTTGGTATTATACTGTTAGAAGAGTCGTCATACCAGTTATATACCAGTATATGGGTACCGATATGATTCAATTAAATGTATCTTCTTTAATTGGAATTTTTGAATACTGCTCGGTAATTATCACAATCATCATTGTATCTATAAACCGGGGTGGCAGGGACATCGACGCGCAACATGTTACCATGGATGCAGTATATGATTCAGACTTATTTTTATAAATTATAAAGAATATAATATAATAATAAAATATAGTTTAAATTATAAAGAAAGATACAGTTTGCGCATCGATGTCAGCCTGTATATACCACTCCAGTTAACCTAACCCAATGCGATACATCATAGTCTATTAATAAACATTCCATACATTCTAACCGACTAATTAGCAGGTACAAAACAGTAGGTAGCAATTATCTCTAAAACGTATGACGTAAACAATTTAGCTACACGTTAAACAATATGACGTTGAAATAAATGTAGCAAAGGTAGAATTGGGCAAAATTGTTTTCGTTTATATAGGGTACTGGTGTCGGGAACCGCGAAATGTTTCCATTATCCCAAGATAAACGAAATGGTACATGTTGACACATATAATCTTATACAAGACGAGTGTAAGATTACACGTGTCGGCTAATAATTCCCTGCCCTTCCCGAACACAACTGGCTTAGGTTGATTCACACGAATTTACTTGCCTTATATTTTCAATTATATTATTTAATAGTGTCGATTCGCCCGTTTCGGGCAAGTAAATTCGTGCGAATAAACTAATAAGCCACACAACTTGCCAAAGCGTTACTAGAAAAATAAATTAAACCAATCACACTTTCGCGACTACCTACGTTAAAATAATGTTTGGTGCGTGTTTCCAAGTGTTCTGATATGTATTAACATGTTTGCGAAAAGCATCATCTATCGATAATTAAGGGAATCCTAAGATTTTATTTTTTTATTTCAACCGTCTCTGTAGTGTAGTGGTACGACCACCTGTCTCAGCCCCAGAGGTGGGAGGGTTCGATTCCCAGCGGGGGCAACATTCTCTGCTCGGTTTGGTTGGTGGTAGGCTGGCTACCACCATCTTATCTAAGTCGGTCGCCATAAGAACAATGTTAACAGCATTGTTGTGTTTCGGCAGTTAGAGGTAACATAGCCAATTCCTCCGTGATTGAAGATTTAGGGTGAAACTCGCTTCCACCTTCGGCCTGATCGTCACTTACATTCAGGTGAGATGCAGGCCAAGAGCTTCCCCGTTGTGGATAAAAAATAAACAAATTTATGAACTGTGGAAATAATTAACCATGTACTAATTAATAATTTACCCATTTGTTTTTGTAATAAAGGCCTCAAGAAGATTTAAACCAAAATACCATTTCAAATACACAAGCTGCCACGTCATAGAATAACTTCGTTTAAAAATGTAACAAAGGTAAAGCCTCCATTGGCACTTGAAAAAAATAAAGTTGCGGCTGTATAAAAATATTTTTCATAAAACGTCGCGAAACTTGACACTTTACGCCTCCCTATATATACGGGGCTCGTAATTCTTGTGTCAGTGTGTGCATGAAACTTACGTATGAGTAACAGCGACGTGCGGCAGCGGCGCGGCGCGGCGCGGTGTAGTCGCGGGTTTACGACGTATTGTCGCGAACACAACACAAATCTTCCCCAGGGCGTAGTGTTTCCCACCTCGGGCTCGCGCCTCGGAAACCGACCGGCTCCCCATTATCATTCAGGCCCGAAAAGCCTTTAAAACATTCTTAATTTTATTGGAGTTCAGAAATTCCAAATCTGTAATTCCGCAAAAAACTGATTCTATGTACAACCCTATTAATAATATTAATATAATCAAAGCCTATTCGAATTTTTTATTTTATTCATTTACTCAGTTATGTTTGTGTTGAAGAGCCACGCTCTAAAATGAGTATTCCAAACTGTTGCTAGTTACTAGTTTGTACAGTGGCGTGGTCAGCAACTTAGTTGTTAAAGTCCACAAAGTAGGATTTCCTGTTTCTAACCGTTGTTTTAAGTCCTTAAGTGGGTTAGTTGTAGCCAGTCTATTTTATCACAAATACTCCAAAATTAAATTGGAAATGGCACGTGACTGCGGCGGCACGAACGACCATTCGTATACCTAGTGGTCTCTTCAACTAAATATTAACCGGGGAGGGGACGGACCGTGACGATGCTAAAAGAGTTTCGACAGGGACATAGTTATGACACGAATAACTGATGGACGTCGTCCTCTCTCATCACTTGATTAACATTCAGAGTAGCTCGCGACTCGCAGCTTGGCATTCTTGTAACAATACCCGAGCACAAAATAAAAGCTTTGCACGTTCACTCGCTGAAAGGCGGACTTCCCCAACTTACGTCATTCCAGTTTCCCGTAGTTGGAGAACTTTATCGAAAACAAAACACTGGTACCTATTGTCAATTGTAAAGGCTCTCATACATACCTACTTCAGAACCATTTTTACCAGTGGAACGAGTTATTTATCAGATGTTAGAACGAAGTTGGAGTGAAATCAAGTTTATTGCACGGAAGCCACGTTCTTGTGCTCGTAGCGTCGGAGACGCATCAAGTTGTTTCAAGACACTAAGTTATCTTGCATTCTGAAGGAAAATACGAGGCGGAAAACGGAATGTCGGTCGTGTACATATACGTAAGGAAAAAAGGCTTTCTTTTTATTAAAACCCCTGAGGTGAAAATACAAGAACGTGTTTAAAGTGAGCCACAAGAATGGCGAGATTCCCTCACGCTCGTTAATTTTAGTTAGGTATTTAATTTGTACTGTACATTTTACCCCAAGCATTTAACCTATGACGTAGAATCATAAAATTCGTTATTGCCTATTCCCTTCCCTTTATTGTTCGCGCGTTTAGAGTTGCCATTGTCACCCGAAAGCTTATTAGCCGCCATTACTTTCCTCAGTCGGCGCATTTATATTTTAATTAAAAGCCGTTCTCCAAAAAAAGAGTAATAAAATGTATATATTTACAGTATAGTTTATAAAATATTTAAATGGTACAAATAACACGAACTAATTTGCATTTTATAGGAAACAAGTACTTGTTTATTTATATTTTATTTACATTATTTAAATAAAATATGAATGTAAATATAAACCAAGTACTTTTTTTGCAAATGCAATCTCATCATAGTATTGACAAAATTAAAGACAACAGAAATGGTTTCTAAGAAATCTAGAGAATCTTGAACCTGTGAACTTCTGAATCTCTTGAATAATAAAATGTTGGAATATTATAGAACTTTCAGACCAGAAAAAACATCATATTTTACTTCAATAAAAATTTATTGAATTTACTTAGAGTTTGGTGCAACTGAACGTTTTGAATGCCTTATTTTGGACATGCATTTCATTACTATAAACTGTAGCCAAGTGATGCAATTAAAAACATCTACAGATTAAGCTTGTAGGTACTCCTCAAGCTTGATGAAAAAGTTTTCGAGAAATAGCTACAAAAACACAGGCAGACCCTTAAATCTTACCATCAAGAGATTTATCGTATCTTTTTATTACGGAACCCTACACCTACAAATACAACAGTCGTTTAGAAGGCACCTATCTGAAATAAAAATGCAAATTAGAGTAAGACGAATTGGGTTAAAAAGTCTAAACTTTTTATATTTCTTTTTTCCTTCTAAATTAAAATAATGTAAGGTATACAGAGATACACCTACACGTCGGGAACACAATGGTTGTTCTTGTTGTAATATTTAGTGCTAGACCGGCTACAATTCCCTGAAGTCTAGCTTTATCTGGTGTGTTCTTGATATCTCGCTCATGTTCTTTGTTGCATGCTGCGATATAAATTCTCCTATGTTTATTTAAACAGTTTCTAGTGATAGGTTATCCTACTAATATTATAAACGCGAAAGTTTGTGAATATGGATGGATGTATGGATGTTTGTTACTCTTTCACGCAAAAACTACTGAACGGATTTGGATGAAATTTGGCAAACAGATAGTTTATAACCTGGATTAACACATAGAATACTTTTTATCCCAATATTCCCACGGGATCGAGACTTACGCGGGTTAAACCGCGGGGTGCTGCTAGTATATATATATCAAGCTTTCTACAGATGTTGTCATGATTTCATAGTAGAAGTTTTTAGAAAAAGTTTAATAAGATGGAGGAGGAATACGAGATTGTGTTCCTTTATATGTTTCCTAGCTGAGCCCCGCGGTTTCACCCGCATAAGTCTCGATCACGTGAGAATATCGGGATAAAAAGTATTATATGTCCTAACTCAGGTCATGGTCTACCCATGTGCCAAATTTCATCCAAATCCGTTCAGCCGTTTTAGCGTGAAACCGTAACAAGCAGATAAACAAACCCAATTTCGAATTTATAATATTATTATTATTCCTTTATTGCATTTTTAAACATATGAATTACATTTTAAATATTTAAAAAAAAAAATAACAACAAACCATTTACAATTTATATCATTATAATTATTATATATTTAAAATGATATAAAATTATAATTATATTATATATATTGTAGTTAGGATTTGAACAGTTTCTAGTGATAAGTTTATAATCTTATAATATATCAACGTTTTTACAGACGTTGTCATTACTCATTCATGATGAAAAAGGTTAATAAGATGGAGGAGGGTTAGGAGATTGTATTCCTTTATAACATGACTTGCCATGTGCCCGAAGGGATTTCCCATTGGCAAAAATGTCAAATTTCCATACAAACTTCTATCCCCCCTAGTTAACCCATATACGGAATGAATTTTCAAAAATCCTTTCATAGTGCTCACTTTTGATAAGTGAATAAATAAATGAATTTAGGATTTTTATTAGTAGAAGATAATAACAATCAACTTTGATGTTCACATAGCAATCTAAGAACGTTATCCTTTGAAAAGAAGCACTACATTTGGCAGGCCCAGTTCATCAATCAATCAATCAATCTGCTTAGCCTTTTCCCAACTATGGTGGGTACGGCTTCCAGTCTAACCGGATGCAGCTGAATACCAGTATTTTTCATGGAGCGACTGCTTATCTGACCTCCACAACCCAGTAACTGGGTAATACGATACACCTTGGTTGTCAGACTTTCGTGCTTCTGGCGACCCGTACGTAACGACTGTCATAGATCCAAGAATGACAGCCGGGACCAACGGCTTAATGGAATAGTCTTGGAATGTAAAGATAGTCACCCACCCACGGACCAACACTGGCAAGCGTATCTTAACCTGATGGATCAACCTGTGCGGCTGTTATTACTTAGCCACGAGCTCCTGCTCGAGTTCATGATGTTTCATTATTTACTCAGAAGTTTAAACACTCAATAGAAAATAAAGTCTCTTTACTAAAGCTACGATTTCCTAGAAGAGCGGTGGCCGCGACATAGCGTCTTAAATTTACCGGTGAATGACGTCACTGAAAGGTAATTTTGGAAGTAAGTTCGTGTGTTTTCTTGGAGAGCGTTTCTGGACACCGTAAAATCAAGCCCCGCTGCCATCATTTTCATGACAGCCGTCACTGCGACCGTTATGTGGCGGCCACCGGTCTTCAAGGTAACCGCAGCATAAGCCAGTAACAAGGACAGGCCATGACGACTACAGAAAACTTACTAGCAGCGCCCCGCGCTATTACCCGCATAAGTCTCGATTCCGTGGGAATATCGAGATAAAAAGTATCCTGTGCCCTAATCCAGATCATGGTCTACCCATGTGCGAAATTTCATCCAAATCCGTACAGCCGTTTTAGCGTCAAAGCGTAACAAACAAACAAACTCACTTTCGCATAGGATATAATATTAGTTAGGATATGAAACACTTTAAATTAGTTTTTTTCTTAGTTTAAGTACCGTGTATCGATATTTGGCATAAGAAGAAACAATATATCTTTCTTTTATTTATTTGGCTCACCAACAATTGAATACACCGATACAAAGATATGAGATACATTCAATAGACTAGTGTACCAATTTCTCACAGGTAAACACATCATGCATTGCGTATTATGCATTTAATCTAACCATAGTAAAAATACACCAATAATGTGTCTTTAGACTTTTTTGTAAGTGCCCGTAAACGTGACTTCTACGTCCATATAACGTAGGTATAGGATAGAAAATCAAGAGCTTTTGTCAACATCGCCTACACTAAAAAGCTAATACTTTAGAATTATTTAGGTAAATACCGCATATACATACCTAAAATATAGATATACAGGATAGAAATACTTAAATAGTTTCAGTTTCACACACAATACATGTGGAAACAAAAGGTGTACTTCCACACATACCTACCTACTCCAAGCACTAAGTTGGAGCGCGCTTTTAAAAGTAGAAATTCTTAGTGTGTATTTGTAGACTAGGGTCGTCAAAGTTAAGCAAAAATAAAACTCATTTAACGAACACTAGAGCTCCTTGGGTTAAAACGCGCGTCTTTAGCACATATAAGTTTAATACACACACATATAGTTACGCTTTCAGAATTAGAGGAAAGCGTTAGAGCGCTTGTTTTAATTAGCAGCCGCTCTCCGGTCTCAAGTGTGTGCATAACACAACTTTGTACATAAGTGTATGGAACGTTTCAATTACTGGCGTGTTATGGTTGACCACTATTATTGTGTATTCGGCGCCTAAAATTTGGTGTAGAATCTTCCTTCGTCGGATGTTAGCCTTTTAACTCGCTCTGCATAGTGCTGAGGCATACCAGTCGCACACACCTTTAGCAAAGGTGCATTATTACATTATTTTTTATAGAAACCTAGAGTTCTTTTCGGTTTTTAGGGTTCCGTAGTAAACAAGGAACCCTTATAGTTTCGCCATGTCCGTCTGTCTGTCTGTCGGTCTGTCTGTCCGCGGCTTAGCTCAGAGACGGTTAGTACTAGAACTGTAATTTGGCATATGTATACATATTAATTATGCTGACAAAGTGGTAAAATGAAAAATATTTTATTTTAGGGTACCTCCCCTACACGTAAAGTGGCGATTGTTTTTTCCTCATCTACTCCATTTTGTGCGGTATCGTTAGAAAGGTCTTTTAAAAATATTGTGAGTTTGTCAAAACCATTTTTGATTCGTGGATCCGTTTGCGAAATATTAAGCTTTTTACTGATGTTTTTTGTTAGAGTCAAGTGCCCCCCCCCCCCCCCCCCTTCTAGCTAAACGGTTGTACTTAGACTTGTGAAAAAATTCACAGCAGTAGTATATATAACGAAATTAAAAGGAAAACTATGAGAGCTAAGTACAGGTTAACGAGAAATAATCAACCAACTTAAATTTGCAGTTTGAAAAACATGATCACCCATACATTACGTTTTTCAACTACAATGTTAAGTTTGTTCTTGGGATAAATTCATCCCAACTGCGGAACCCTTCATTGTGCGTGGTCCGACACGCACCTGGCCGGTTTTTTATTTTATAATACTGTTTCTATTTCCTGTGCATGTCCCAATTAAAATAATATTCTTTCTTTTTCTTTCTTTCTTTCTTTCCAATTTCCTGTGAAACCTAAACCGTGTAATGAAAATACATAGTAAGAAATAGTAATGTTCTGAACAAAGCTGTTAGTAATGTAAATAACGCTTTTAATCGTATGCGTAAACTTGTGTACCTACTACGTACTTATGTCGTATATCTGAATCCTCTGAGGTGGAATAAAACCCTTATCAGATGAAAACTTGTGAATTACGTTTAAATAATTTATTGCATATTTTGTTAATACATCGTTGGCAAATTTGCACAAAGATTTGCAATACGCATTATTTATTTTAACCACAAACCACCTACTGATATATCTACAAATGTAGTGTCCGTATGGATTGAGGAGCCATATCTCATATTTAAACGCGGGTACTACCAACATTTAGTAGTAAATTAGCCGATTTTGTAGGCCGGATCCTAGAATTTGTAGTAAAACCCTTAAAAAGTTACAGGATGTTTAAGGTGGCTCCTCAATCCTGACGGTCTATAGAAAATATATGTACGCAGCTACTAAAGTAGTTGATCAAATCGGATAACAGTAGCACCAATAATCAGACGTATGAATTGCAAAAAACGTAAGAAAATTTAAATTTCGCAGGCTACAACTGCGGATCGGCCTTATGGGGATCTGATAACATCCCCCTAGCATTTCATTGGAGTTTTTATCATTTCATTGGAGTTTTTGACAGGATTGAGAGTCACCTTAGACGTCCTGTAACTTATTAAAGGTTTTACACAAAAAAACCAGGATCAGGCCTACAAAATCGGCTAATTTACTACTAAATATAAGTAGTTCCCGCGTTTAAATATGAGACATGGCTCCTCAATCCATACGGATACGAAATGTAAGCACAATACAATACATTTTTGTGGGAATAAATATGTGTGTTTTGTGTTCAGCTTTTAATGAATGAAGCACAGCATTTAATTAAGGCAGCGGAAATCAAATTATGTCATGAATGTGATAGTTATACGTAGCTACCTACGTGTGTCGACATTGTGTAGGTAGCTCAACCGCACATTTTCAGCGCGTTCACATCAATTTCAATGAATTAGGTGTATTTCTGACGTGCACAGTATAGATAATGTATTGTAAAGTAAGTAGTGTTACAAATATCTTGTATCTCATTTAATACAAAACGTCAACTTTCTAATTTTCGGAGAGCATTGCTGTTTGAATGTTTTGGTTGAATTGCTTTGTTCAGGCAAAAAAGTATAACAACGAGATTTCCTCAAAAGCCTTCTTATCTTATCTCTAGCATAAGGCAGGATTTGGACTGATCTTGTGCGATAGAATACTGTTGATTAGACCTACAACAGTAACATTATAAGATATGTTATACCGCCATCAGCAAACTGTGGGCGTAAGCAATTAATATACCTCTGATGCCTCTCCCTGGGATCATAGGCGAAACAGTTAGGTATAATAATAACATGAAATGTATACTATAAACACAGAACCATTCAGCGAAACGTTTTATATGTTGCAGCATTTCCTTTGACCACAATAAAACAAACGAGAGCGACAATTTAACCTTTGTCTACGGAATATATGAAGCTCATAGTAAAATGGCTATAAAAAATTCGCATAGATCATCTACGAGTGACCGCTCACTTCCCCCCTATCCCCCCTACGCGACCGGCAAATGAAGGCCTTACAAATCCCATTACCATCGTAACTGCATACCAAATGCAACGGAAGTATCTATTGGCAGATGTTGTACCAATGTAATGTCATTAATTAGGATTGTAATTGAAAATGCTGCATGTTTTACGATGATTTCATAGGCAATTAATTTCGAATGAGTTAATTTTACATGTAATGTACCACAGTGCGGTACTCAGTAGTAGAGAGATAATAGGTACTCATTAAGGGTTGGAATCCTATCCTAAACTTGAACCTTATTGATTTTGTGAGACCAACGAATACGAATGTAATATAAAGTTCTTGAATTCAATTACATTCAATTCAAAGTTAAAAAAGCTCCACGAGTTCGACCTCATATATGATACGGGTAAGGCAATAACTGAAATATAAAATGTACTAGTTTTTGTATTCGAAAGTAGCTGTAGAATTGAAAGTAGGTATGCTTCGATGGATTGTGAGGATTATCTTCACAATGCTATGCCCGAAATATTAAACTTTCAACAGTTTAGGGGACATCTCTTAACGACATAAATAGGTAATGGAAACCGGCTACGACCAGGATCTACATAAAAATAAAGTATTTATCTATCCGGGCCCAGTAATAAAAGAAGCCATGCCGTTTCTATTCAGAACTACATCCAGGTAAAATTATACCGGTGGCGCTATAAAGGTTAGTCTGTGGATTTTCGCAATTATGGAAGAGCGAATTTTTTACTGTCCTGCGTAATGAGAGAAGTGCAAAAACTCTAACGCCGTTTTTGTGCTACACATCTATTAAAATGAGAGTACTAATAGTGAATGCTCCTCCTGGGGTCAGTACACGATTAATGTGTGTCGCCCACATGTAAATCTCTGCAAGCACACCAAATAAATGTTCTGCAAAATGTTTGCCCCCGACGGAATACAACACCTGATAAATGATAGCTACAGGCGTTTTATGAATATGTGAAACGATAAAATGTTGCCAACGTCACTCGCCGAGACATGCTCTTCTGAAAATACGAATCGACTACACCATCTGCAAATCTAATACTGTATTATATATTTGGACCCTAATAAATTTTAAATAGCGGCACTTACACTGTGCATATTTCAGGATTTCAAAACGAAGCAGCCACATTCCGCTCGCACATGAATAATATTCCGTAGCCCAAACCTATTCACTAAATCCTACGTTTATCATTTTGAATTTTACGACTCACTAAATAAACACCTATGTTGCGGAAGTGAAAGAAAGCACGTGTAGTTTGCCAGTTCACTTCCCACGCATGTTGTAAAGGTCAATTAAAGTAAATAGGTCGCCATGGCATTCATAGGTAATGAGTCAAGCTTATCACTATTTACGTACCACGTGACACTATGAGCGCGGCTTCATTCGTTATTTATCCATCTCTTGTCGGTTTTTATTATACTCCAACTTGCATTAAAAAGGCTCGGCCTAAAGAAGCTCTTTTCACTTTTTATGTGTTCGCACTTTGTAGTGCGTCAAAAACAAGCATCCCAGACGCTTATAAAAAAGGCAGGAAGAAGGTCACACTGACAAAAACTTTCCGAGCCCTAATGTCGACGTAGAAAGACATATTTAATGAACGTGAGAATTTTAATTAAATCACAGACAACACGGCCGTCATTAGGGACATGTTTACTCAAGACATTAGATTCCTGTGACAATTTACTCTAATAGATGCTTGGGATAAACAAAGTAGTAAAATTACAGAATGTGAAGGGATTTGCTTAAATAACAGAGTATAATACGCGTAAAATTGGAAAATTGTTACTGGAGGAACTTTGCTTACGGATAATATATTTTACGGCAGGTAATTTACTCTGATTCTAAGTTAACGTTGCTAAATGCCCTGAGAATAACATATACAAACGTTGTAAGTCTGTTTATATACTATACTAACAAAACCTAGTATTGTTAATAACATTCTTTAAAGACCATGATGAAAAATTCACGCGATCGTGCCAGTATTTTTCTGTGAAAATAAGCCAACATAAAAATGGGGTAAAGAATTTCATAGATAACAACTGTACAATGTGAACAACTCTAACATTTTCAGCAAGAATACTGTGCTAGATGTTTTTTTATTCGTTCAAGAAATTAAATGAAACATTGAGAAATCAGATGGCTGTCTAGTCTCCTCTTTGTTATAACGTGAAAATGTATACTAAGCATATTTCACGACAGTTTCAGACGTACAAAGAACTTTAAGTTCAATGTATCGTAAGCACTTTATAGTTATTGTTTTCGTCTTTTGTATTTTATTTGAAAAGATTTTCTAATAGTTTTTATGGCCTTATTATTTTTTAGTTTCAATAAAGGAGACAATTCAGATTCCATAGAAAACCCCAAGACCGGCGCAAACGTTTTGTATAGGTATCAGATTAATAGGGTAGGAAGAGTGGTTTATTTTGTAACCAGGACAGTTTCCCTGTACCTATCTCTTTTGGATTCGGTTTTCTACCCATATTGTCTCAGTAAAAAAAAAACATTCTGTATCATAGTACAGTATATAGTAAGTATTCATCCAATCGACTAACAGAAAGTATCGATAAGCTTCAACCAATTAATAAACGTTCAGTCATGAACAGGTGATTATTATCGTTTTGGTATTCATTAGTTATTTCGTAGCCTATTATTGTCTGTCACTGCCAGCGATTATTTAATTAAAATTAAGAAGCTCTCTGACAGTGTCACTGCTGTCTTATTCTGGTTTGGATTCAGGACGATGAGAAGGCTATACTGTTTGCATTTGTGCTCCAAAGTCGGGGCACAAGAGTAGATTTTCTACAGAGACCAATCTTCATACAAATGTGCCACAATTCGTACCTATACTGTACGGGTATGTGCATCGGTGCATCTACTCGCCAAACCACATTTCCCATCGAGAAAACTGGTGATACGTAGATACACTTCCCCTCTGCCAGAAGCTTGGCCTGATTTTGTACACAGCCTCAAGGGATCTCCACGACTTAATAAAATAAAAGGTTGCTTATATACTTTATAAATATATTAGAGCTTTGCCAGGCTTGATGTTGCCGCATGTGAAATTCCATTAGGATCCATTACTTTCGCGGAGGCGAGCTTGAACAATAAACAGACAGGTTATCGGCTTTCTGTGTTAGATGGCATAGCATGACATCACGTACCTAACTAGAGCGCGTTTTCAAGCTTAAAAATCACCAGAGCATCCCACAATGACAATATTGAATTAGTACATGTTCTTTGCCAACTTTTCCCTACAATTATGGGGCTATAAAAGCCTGTTGATTACCGTTCTTCAATAACTTGGTACCTATTTTTTTAAAGTAGGTAACTGTCCTTTGACCTAGTTTGTTCTCATGTCCTTGAAACGTTTACTTCCTTATCACGCAATAATTCCAATATAACACAAAACTAAACTTTGTATTTCAAAGAATAAATTAATTTTCCGAAATATTTTAAATTCTAGTGAGCGCGTCGTTCGCAACCTTGAAAGAATTTAACGGCTTGACTCCGAAACCTTTTTAAAAGGTTAATAAATAAATTCCGGCCTTTATATTTCTTAAAGGTCTGTACCGCCTGACTTAACAGTAAAAAATTTGAACATTCTGATGTTAGTGAACATTTTCTAAGAAAGTAGTGGGGTACCTAAATCATTAACTGAATGAAAATAGTTCTTTCAATACGCTTGCGGTGAGGTGGTTTCTTAAAAGAGTAAGTGTAGAAGCCTAACCACCTTCTGTTTAGCCTACTTACCTTCAATACCTTCGTCTCTTTTTAATTCAGTTCATCATAAAATCGTTGCAGCCTACGTTCTAATTAAGGCGAAGCAAAAACTTAAGTGAATTAAATTCCAGGCTACGCTGCTACGTGAAGAATGAAATGACTAAGGCCAAAAATAAAGCTAACAATTCAAGGCAATGAGTAGCGACAAGTCCAAGAAGACGGCGAAAGGGCGGACGAGGCATAAGTCACTGTCACAACCCGCGGCCACCGACACTTTTTTGTTCTCCAACGCGGTTTGTGCTAGCAACAATGATTAAATATGTGAAGGAAGGTACTAAGACTCACTCTGACTCGTAATGACCAGTGGCTAGCTCGAAGACGCAGAGTTTAGAAGTGAAGTATGCAGCGCTAACTTTAACCCATTTCTCGCTGAACTTCGACTAGCAAATACTTTTGAATTTGCGTATTTATTCGACGCTGATGGAAGTATACTTAGGAGTAGGTAACAGAATATATCGACAGTTTATCATCCTTCAAGAACAGCAAAACTTATCTGGAAAAAATACTACGAAACCCTAGGGGTTTTGGCTTTCCTGTAGTGACTAACTGCTGAATGTCAGCCTACTTTGAATGATATATTTATTATATATTATATTGATTTGATATATGATTGAAACGTGTATTTCCAAGTTGTTGTTGATTGCTAGGTTGTACATATAAATACATATAAATATAGATTTTTTGTTGAACCTTTTTTTTATTTTTGCTAAATGGGCCTGCTCTTGGCCTCGATCTCGCCTGACCTTTCTACGAACATGATCATCGATGACATCAATACCTCGTTATTTGCTTCGTTATTTTTAAATAATAACAATATCATAAAACCTTTTTCATAACTTTCGAGATAGTAATAAATGTTAAACCTTCCGCATGCGTTAAACACCTTACCTCGGCACAAAACATTCAGGAATTATGTGCGGACGACAACGGTCATCGTAATTCATTCGCCCGCTAGATCCTTATACAAAAACGGGTTTTGGCACTTGAGCCAAAATAACGCATTTAAAGTTTATTCCGTTAGTATCTCCTTTATTCCGCATAATAAAAGAAAAGAATACCTGCAATGCGTGATGCATTACTTACATTCGTATTCACCCCACCGAATAAGATAAATGAACTTACGTTCAACTTCCCAGTCTCGCAGACGAAGAGATAAAACAATACCTAATCCTTTCCATTTTAAATAGTTTTCATTATATAAAATAATTGCTCTGAAATATGAACCCCAGAGTCTTAAACAAACATAACTTAATGAGGTACATTAATAAGGTAGGTTAAGGTAGGTCCCCGCAATCCGGACTCCCGGAGAGAACTTAAGTAGAGATTGTCCTGTTTAATAAATTGACGCGCGTGCCAAAAGGACAATGGCCAGTTTTGTCGCCGTTACCAAGCGTCAGTCGATGAAGCTGATAAATAATTATACGCGTAAACAAATCTAAACATAAAAACAAGGGTACTGGTGATAAAGTAAAACGGACTTATCTGACATAATTATACCTACGTATTCGCAACTTAAAAAGGTATCTATGCATAATTATTGAAACGGCTAGAGTTTTTATTGTTCACTACATCTGGGGAACCCTGGTGAATATAAGTTCAAAATTACTAAATCAAACAATTTTGTTCTTATTTTCGACAAATAAACTTCACTCTTACCACAGGCACAGTGCACCACAGAGTAATCGTCGTTTTCTGTTTGGTACTTCCTTTTCCTGTGTCAAGTCAGCTTTAGCTACCTAGATATCTGAAATCCTTTAACGAATAAATAATACTACTAAGTACCTATCAGTAGACCGAAAGCCGATAGGTATTGTATAAGCAAACTTGTGGAAGATACTAATGTCCACGTCTTTGAATTGAATAAATATGCACATACATAATTGAAATTACAACAGTATATGTAGGTATACTGAACAACAACAAATTATCCATTACCCTCTATTAAAACTAGGAAAGATAACCGTATAATAGAAAGTATTTTTATTAGTACCCACTTAACAAACAGTTATTAGTAGTAGGTAACCTATAATTAATTTAATTGGTACCACTTACACAATCGATAGTAATTTAGTCACATCAATCTGCCTAGCCTTTTCCCAACTATGTTGGGGTCGGCTTCCAGCCTAACCGGATGCAGCTGAATACCAGTATTTTACATGGAGCGACTGCCTATCTGACCTCCACAACCCAGTAACTGGGTAATACGATACCCCTTGCTAAGACTGGTGTCAGACTTTCGGTCTTCTGACGACTCGTAACGACTGTCAAAGATCCACGAATGACAGCCGGGACCAACGGCTTAACGTGCTTTCCGAGGCACGAAGGATTCTCGGTATGTAAAGATGGTCACCCATCCACTGACCAACCCCGGCAAGCGTAGCTTAACCTGATGGATCGACCAGTGCGGCTGTGGTTACTTAGCCACGAGCTCCTCCCACGAGTAATTTAGTCACATATGAATCAATTACTCGATTGACTGCCTGAAAAGAAGCTCCGTTCAAATGTCGATAGCGGTACGTTTTCACTCAGATATAGAATCTAATAAAATTTTACGGAACTGTGTGCGAGCATTCACAGCGGTGAAGAAACAATTGATTCTTGTGGAAGAATTGTATCGAAACTGGAAATACCGAAATAAGAAAATGAAAGAGGTATCGGGATTTAAGTAAAAACACTATCGGTTGTTACTCAAGATGAAAACCAAAGAAAAACTGGTCAGCCGTGAAATGATATGGGCCAGTAGACACACAGTTTTGTTTTTGTTCGGTTTCGTTAATTGTCAAGCTATTAAATTAAAATGTGTCCTGTTTTCTAAACTTATTGAATCGTTTGCCTTAAACCCTATTGAGCCATGAAAACTTGTTTCAGTGAATTAGATTTCAACGACGGCGGAGTCTAATGACTGGCTAACACTAATATAAAGATTCAGAAAACTACCACTATCCAGTACTGTACACAAAATTTAAACCAATTCAGAATCCGGACCAAGAACCTATCCCTTTAACGGTTTTGCCAAGAGTTACCACGCCATCGCCCGGGCAAGCACTGCTAAACACTGGTCTATCAAAATCAGTCAGGAAAAATGAACAAAATTCTTGCCTTTTTTCACAAATCCAAGCGTTTAGGGTCCCTGAACAATCGGAGTTATGACGCAGGGTTTAAAACCTATAACACTTTTGACTCCACCCATTTTTCATAGAACTCATATCGGCCGACCTACATATTGGAAGTGAACCCTCCGGGAGGGTTGCCGGCATTACGTTTGCGCCAAAGTTAACCAACGCGGACGGTCAACGGTATTAGATTTAAAACCGTATTATAAAACACTGTAAAACGAAGTAAAATTGTGTTTTCAGGGGGTTTTGAATACGTAGTTTCCAACCTTTTATGTAATTTTTTTGCATAATAATATGTATAATCCTGAAAAAACCGACGTATAATAAATCTTGTTTAAATATACATCAGATTTTATTTTCAGGGTTTAAAATGCTGTATTGCTAACAAAAAACCTACATTTAAAATTAGCCCTCCGCGAGGGCTCCCGGCATCCCATATGCGATTAGGTAAACCTACCAGGAGGGCATCCGGCACTGAACATGTTAATAGACGGGACGACACCTCCTGCTCCTCCTACGTTTCGTCCATACGTGACAAATTGAAATAGGGACAGCCTATCCTTTGCCAAAGGAACAAGCGGCATAGGTGGTAAATCCAAATCTATCTTGTGGCTATTCCTCTGATGTTCATTATGGACAACCTACAGGACACTGGTCGGTCAGTTGGTTAGACTTCAGAGCCTTGTCGATCACTTGTGGTGTTACTTACAGACAATTAATTCCGTTTCGTGCCGATATTAAAAAAGTTCTACATACATATCTGTGCATGTAAGAACCTTTCAAACGTTTACCGGTATTCAATTTATATTCAGGCGTGAATATTGTCTGCTAAGTGTTTTGAAAAGAGATTCCAGATAAGAGGAAGGAATACAGCTGCTACGATTGGGAATCTAAACCAAACCCGAATCCTATGCGCAGAAACGGGTTAATTTTACAGTTAACAGTTTTGGTAGCAGAAAAAGATATGAATAAGCTTTTATTTATACCTAATACGAGTATACAAAATCTTGGTTAAATTGTAGTAATTCTTTTTTTCTGTGCCGTTGACGTAAACCTAAACTTAGCCGTTGATTAAAGTACTAACTACGCTGTATCAACCTAACTCAAATCGGTTCGTCACTTTTATTTCCTGATTACCTCAATCTATTCATTTTTGAAAATGTCAACAAAAGACTAATCTGGTACGTCTGCCAGTCACAAAGAAAATATTACAACATAAGCCTCGAAGTAAATATTTATTCCTTTCTTCATTATGTTTCTTAACATTGGGAAGTAAATGTAAAATAAGCCAGAAGAAGCTATCTCCTTTGGGTATAACATTATCTTTCGATCGATCAATATTGGAGTCAGTAATCGTTGTAGATGTTTGCCTCCTATTTATCAATTCTTTGTTATTTTGATATTTGCGTATTTGCTTGAAGTACTTTTACAAGAGAATTTATTTACAACGATTTGAAAGTCCCACAGATTTACTGTGAAGTTAATAGCTATAAATGTTCATTGTTATAAAGATTTATAGCTATTTAATATAAATGTTACCATTGAAAGTAGTAAATATTGTCAATAAAATATTATGGAACCACTAAAAATTAAAATACTACTTCTATTCTACAAAATAAATAACTAATCTTATCACATCCAGAAAATGAACTTCAAGTACTTTCTCAAACAGATCCATCGGAAAGAAACATCGCATCCATTAGGTACAAAAAGTTGACAAATAACAGCTATAGAGATACGAAAAGTTCGATTCCACGGGGACTACAATTTCTATTAAAGAAAGTGCAGGCTCCCGAGCTACGCGAAACATACACAGAGGTAATTCAACATAACAAAGTTCACCTGTTTTAATGTTAATATTAATCACTTGGGCTGTCACTATTAAGTAGCAATAATCATGCAATCACGCTCGTGTGAACATTACGCGTACGCGGTTCTCAGCTGAAGCCGACGGGAGCAAGCCGACGACTGGGTCGTAGCACGCGCCGTAGCCGCGGGAAGCCAACTGTCGTAGCGACGTGCTACGGACTACGCGCTGCATTCCTCTACAGTTCGCGCAGTCGCAACTCTTGCAACCATTGCTTCGTCTGCTATTCATTTGAGAAAAAATAAATGACTGCAATAATTAACGCTTTGAGACAAATAATTTGTGGACTTTTTAGAAATACAATGAAAATATTTGTCAATACTTTTGTGGGTAAGGACAACTTTACTAAAGATAAGATAAGATAAGATAAGATAAGATTTATTTGTTCAAAACATAAGTATACACACATTGCATGCAAGATGTTACATAAAATTATAGCACAGTCATGTTTTGCCTTGACGGCGTACAAATATAAACAGATAGGTTATTTTTATTAATAGGATATAAACCTCAAAATACTTATTTATTTTGTCCATTATTCAAAGCAATTAACATAACAAATTAAAACTTCTTCAATCAAATTATAATAATAATACCACAGAATAGTGTCATAAACTCGTCATCGAAATGTACAATAAAACAAAATTAGCCAGTCAAGAGTCAAAGTAATTAAGAGATAAAACGTTTACATATTATTTGTTTACTAAATAAATTAAAATGTTTTCAAGAGAATTCAGAGGGAAAAATGTGCGATATGAGGTACTTACATATAATACGTACGTTATTTTTGTACTTTTCTCGAATTAACAAAAAAAATACGTCTAGTTTTCGCTTCTTTTACCGTTGCGCACCTTTTTTTTTTGAGGGTGGGAAATTATCAAATAACTTCTGTGTCAGACTTTTACTGACTAAAACCCACCCGTGTTCCTTCCGTTGCCTGTGTGCCGGGGCCGCGATATCCCTTTCGGACAAACTCGCAACCCTGGCAGCCATTGGCCCTTACGGACCCCGTCAGTTGGTGCTGACATCTCTTTGAGGCGCGCGTGGAACACAACGCGCCGTCGACCCGGGCCTGGTCCAAATCGGACGGCGAGCTACCCATTGCTCAACGTCCGCAACCCCCCCCCAAGGTGGCCGGAAGTCGGCTCGCGACTCCCGACGCCCGTGGCGTCTCCTGCGGCGACTAGGGGCGCGAGGGCGCGAATCTTACCTCTCCCTCGCGCGCTCCGCCTCCTCCTTCGCGAGCATTACTGCTTCGAAGAAGGAAGTGATGGCCTCCCTTGCACTCTCGCTCCGGACCATGGCCTGAACCAGGGTCGGACGCGAGAGATCGCCGCCGCCGATCGCCTCCGTGAGGACACGGCGGTGCTCCGCCCAAGCAGGGCAGACCTGCGCACCTAACTTATGCTTTATAAATATGTAGGTAAGTAACTATTTGTCACGGTAGTTGATGAGATTTTTAACCTACGTTACTAACTTATTTTCTAATAGCCATTTTTTTTTCTGACTTTCCAATAACCTAGATACTACAAAGTCAGTCAAACAGACTACAGTTCCGTAGAGTGAACCCGTGCTGGACGTAAAGCTAATATCGACAAGTACACTCAAAGCACCGACAATTCACCAGTTATATAGTAAGTCATAAGTTGTCTAGTAAGTTGTATAGTTAGTTTAATTTATTTCAACCGCTTTAATTATTTTTATTAATCGTATTGTACTGTCAATTCCTTTTTTTTTATAATGTTAATTCTTATTTGTGATAATAAGGAACAATCCGTATATATATTTTTAATAATTAGTTAATTGTATTATATTTTAATAATGAATTATGTTTTTTGTTTTATATATCTGAATAATGCTAATCTAGTGGCACTTTTAAATTTATCTTAATTTTGTTTCATTTTTACTACGGCAAAAGCGTCAAGGTCCACGAAATTCAAATTTTCTTACGTTTTTTGCAATTTGGAGGTCAGTATCATGTTATATGTTGATCTAAATATGATTTGCGGCCGTATCTAATGTTTATTTATAGAATTATAATCATAAAAATGATCAATACAACTCTCTAAGTTCATATAATCGCATTGAATGACTATTTCATGAAATCATGACATTTGGCGATTGTGCTTACTTATGGAGTTGTATTGCTGATTGTAATGATTATAATTATGTAAAGCCATATTGGTAACGGTCGCGAATCATATTTTAATCAACATAAAACCTCACACTGACCTGCAAAATGTAAAAAACTAAAGAAAATTTGAATTTCGCGGGCTACCTTAGCGCATGCCCCTTAAGAACCTATATTATTGTAATTTGTAAACATTTTATATTGTAGCTGTTTATTTTCCAATAATAAATAAAATATATGTGTGCAAGTATATTACATACATACTTCACGCCTTTTTCCCATGGGGGTAGACAGAAACTACAGAACGCCAGCTGTTATGATCCAATTGCTATCAACAAAAATTGCACAAAAATGGACCCCGCGCGTAGCAAAAGGCTGCAACTGAGAAGCAGAAAATTTTACCTCACGATAAACCGAAAAACATTTTGACCGAGCTGGGAATGAAATCTAGGACCAGCTCAGTAGTCGCACTTGCGAGCAAGGCGACCAGCCAAGACCAGCGAGGATATGAAGAGCGATTAATAATTATAAATTAAAGTATTCATTTTATGGCTCTATTAATTCGTTAATTAGTTAATGGATACCTATAGTTAATACAGTAGAAGCCTCGTAGGCACATTTATGAACCTTGGGGATATTACGTATCGGGAAAATCTGAAGATATCTTTCTCAATAACTTTTAAAATGTTATAATATACGTGATACAAAGTTCCCCTTTAAGAAAAAAGTTTTATATTCGGGGATGGCTGTATTGAGCAGAAAATATATCAATTTGTAATGAAAACAAATACGGGTTTTCCGCTTCGTTTTTTGTGACTTTCTGTGGGGGTGTCGTCTGTAGGTACCTGGCCTGTCATAATATTTAACTTACATTATCTTGACCTTTTCCTTCTTTTTTGTCTATCTTGACAATTAAAACGTTACCTATGTACGTATATGTATAATTTAGGATATAACTGGGCGTTAGTTTAAGGAGTGTTCTTACCAGGCATAATATCTGCACGCGTGTGATTTTATGAAAAAAACACAATATTATTGAAAAAAAAAACAACGTTACCCACCCACGTTGCCTACTACGAGTATGCAATTACTAAGGTCATATCTTTTTCCCGCCAACACTCTGACCGCAAAAACCGCTTAGGCGCTACTCAAAGGCCGAACAAGTTTGTCGAGCCCGGCTTGCCAGATATTGTTATATAGAACAGCTAAGACTAAGCCAACCCTTTCAGAGTGTCGTATGAAGCCACTTACTGTTTTAATACAGAGGATTAACAGCTAGGCGGGCGTAATTGCTTGGTATGTGAGAGTGGATCGTCATCAAGAAGATATGTTCTTATTGGATCGGAACAAACGTTTTAAGAGGATGTCTAGCACTAGCAAGCACTAGTGAAGAAGAGACAACAAGAAGAATAAACTGCTGCACTCAGAAAAGATACCACATATTTCATATTTTGGTTCTTTAAATTTCTGTTAGATGGCGCGATTCAGGTCACTCACACATGTAAAGATTTTTCGATTTTTATTGGGTCTAATTCTCCTAGAAATACTGTTTTTTTTTATAAAATTTGGCGTTAGGCGAAAATAATACATTATAAAGTCTCATTATACTTGCTTTTATTCTGCAGAAACCGTTTATTTACGGCATATTTACAGAGATTAGAACAACTGAAAAATGTATGGCGAGGCCTGTCTAGGCATTCACCTTAAGTAGGCATTAGGTTGTACCTACCTACTTATTAGGTCCTAACAACATCCTTCAAGTGTTTGGTAAAGCTGTATGTAGGTAGATTACAATGAAATTATTCTTGGTTTTATTGAGGGTCCCATGAGGCACCGCCTACTTCTTAGTATGTTAACAAAGCTAATATTATGTTTATATTTTCAGGATAAAAAGGCGAAAAGCTACGAAAGAAAAGCTGCTAGCAGCAACATCATTGTGCTCGGTTTAATAAATAACATAATTATATACTAAAATGTTCTTTAAAAGGTAGAAGACAGACATGAATAGAAAAGTGTGGGTGAGACCCCTCCCTAGAGTAAATATGTTATTTCGTGAGACCTTTGCCCAGGCCTTTGTTTAGAAAAAAATATGCATCAAATTTTCTTCAACACTCACGTATCGGTAACTCCCACAGACTATGAGAGAACTACAGTAACTCGGTTCCGTAGTAAAAAGATTTAATTATAATTCGATTAGCAGATTGATATCGCGGTTGAGGCAATGGACGTTTAGTTTCGTCTCATACAGTTCGTTTTGTTTTTACATTTTTATTTCGTGTAACTTAGCCTTACAGAATTGTCACGGATGTCGCGCTGTCATCTGTCAACGAATTCCATGGACAACTGACATTGACGTTTCCTCTCTCTTCATTGTTTGTCAAATTGTCAGCAGGCAGTTGCTGCAGTTGTTAGTAATAGTTTGCAGTTTGTTACCGGTTCTTCGTAAAGATAAACACTTTTCAAGGCACTCCTTTTCAATTTATTTTTACTAAATTAATAATGAAACCTAAATCGGGCTTAACACAATTTCATAACTGTTTTATTCTTCGTGATAGTAAGATTATCAAGGAGGATTTATGGATAAGAGATGGCAAAATCGAGAACCCTGAACAGGTATTTTATGTGGAGCAACTACAAGCAGATGTAACTGTAAACTGCGAAGGACTGCTGATTGCTCCAGGGTTCATTGACATACAGATTAATGGTAATTTTCTAATTTTATGTAAATAATAAGCTTTCTGCATTCAGAATACCAATTTTGTACTGTGTATTGGAATATAACTTTATTTGCATTTTAGTTCATATTTTAAATATAACTATAAATATACCAAAGGTTTCCATTGCTTACTTTAAATGAAATTACAAAAAAAAAAAACAAGTATACAAAATTGCTAGTTTTCTCAATCATAATCCTACTAATCTTATAAATGTGAAACTTTGAATATTTGGATGTTTGTTACTCAATCACGCAAAAACGGCTGAAAGGATTTGGCGCACAGATAGTTTATAGCCTGGATTAACACAGAGGATACTTTAATCCCGGTAGTACATTCCCATGGGAAATTTTTCGACCACCACGCGGGTGAAGCCGCAGGCAATGTAACACAAAGCTACAATAAAAATAAACAGTCAGTCATCTGCAAATTAAATAAACAATGTAATATTAAGTAAAAATATTAATGTTCCAATAATATTGAAGTTTATTGAAGTTGGACATTCCATTCAGATTCTTATAAGAATTAAAATATTCTTAACAAAACAAAACTTGTTCAACTTTCCAAAGCAAAATATTTTTATGTTTTTTTGTAGGTGGCTGGGGTGTTGACTTTTCATATGACTCGGAAAATGTCAAAGAAGGCATTGGAAAAGTTTCAAAAGAACTTCTTGCTCACGGTGTGACCTCATTCTGCCCTACCATGGTTACTTCTGATGTGGAAAAATACCACAAAATCCTGCCTTTAATAAAAAAGACTGATGGTGGCCAGCATGGAGCCACTGTACTTGGAGTGCATTTAGAAGGGCCATTTATTAGTATGGCTAAAAAGGGGGCTCATATGGAGGAATATATTAAGACACCTGATAAGGTTAGTAGGTACCTATCTTACACCATTTTTTTTTTCAAAATAATTATTGTAACAAACATCATTTCAGAATATATTCTTCTTTTTGTATTCATTCATTGACAAATTGTTTTCTAATCTTCATAGTGATAAGAAAAAAATCAATATACACTCAACACACTGTAAACAAAGGCATTGTTAACAATAAAAACATCATGCAATAATCATGATCATTCATTATAGTTGTAGTTTAACAATTCTACAGTACTTATTGACATTATCAGTTAGCATTTATCATTGACCTACTTTTTGTAAGTTGTAAATAACCCACACAGATGAACCTTTTATATGTTACTGAACTTTTATCAATTGCTCAACTGTAAAGTATTATCTACTTTACTTACTTTCGAAAAAAATACACTGTTTATATGTAAACAAAGCTATTAAGCCTATGCATTAATCATTAAGAAAACAGCTTTTAAATATCTCTAGGGAAATGAAACCACAAATAATATTTACCACAACAGATAGGTAAATACCACCAGTTATCACAAAACCTATGTTGGTTTTACTATCAACTATACTTTGGAAATTCAAATCAAACAGACAAAAGATATAATAGTAAAAAAAAACCTGATTTAATGTGTAAATGCTTAAAATTTTTCCAGGGCATAAAGACTATAGAAGAAGTTTATGGATCGTTGGATAATGTTGTCATAGTCACTCTTGCCCCGGAACTGCCCGGTGCCACTGACGCCATCAAAGAACTGGCAGCAGTGGGCATAAAAGTAGCATTGGGACACTCAACTGCAAGTTTGGCTCAGGGAGAAAAAGCTGTTGAATGTGGAGCTAATTTAATTACACATTTATTTAATGCCATGCTTCCTGTAAGTATTATGAAACAGCTTTATTTATACATCCCTTACAATGACAATAGTTTTTGTAGGTATTATAATACTAAAATATATACCTTTGCTAAGAATTAGCCTTGGTTGTTTTTAGGGTTCCGTAGTAAACAAGGAACCCTTATAGTTTCGCCATGTCCGTCTGTCTGTCTGTCTGTCTATCCGCGGCTTAGCTCAGGGACGGTTAGTACTAGAAAGCTGTAATTTGGCATGGGTAAGCATATTAATCACACCGAAAAATTGGTAAACCAAAATTTTTATTAGGGTACCTCTCCGACACGTAAAGTGGGGATGCTTTTTTATCGTCTTTCCCATAGTGCGGGGTGTCGTTAGAAAGGTCATTCAAAAATATTTTAGGTGTGTGAAAATCATTTTTCAATACAGGAATCCTTTTGCGAAATATTAAGCTTTAAAGTGAAAATTTTTGTTAGAGTCAAGTGTCCCCCCCCTGCCAGCTAAATGGTTGTACTTGGATTTGTGAAAAAATTCACAGCAGTAGGTAGTATATTATAATGAAGTTAAAAGGAAAACTATCACATCTAAGTACCTAGTCTTTACAGGTTAACGAGTAATAATCGACAAACTTACATTGTAGTTGAAAAACATATCTCCTATACGGAATGCATGGGAGATATGTTTTTCAAACTGCAAATTTAAGTTGGTCGATTATTACTCGTTAACCTGTAAAGACTAGGTAGGACTTCATTGTGCATGGTCCGACACGCACTTGACCAGTTTATTTTTGTATTTGGTGCAAATTATGCTATTTTAGTTTCATAATTATTTTCTTGGAAACAAAATCTTTTGTTAACCAAAACAGCAATTATGTTATAAATTTTTAATTTACCAAAAAATTTCACACTTGGGCTAAAAATGCTATTCTAACAAGCATTCAGTTCTTCTTATATTCGTCGGCATCCATGGTAAATGATTTTATTTCTGTTTAAGTAGGTTTGTAGAATTTATTATAAAAACACTTTTACATGTCAATCATATTTTAAAAACTAGATGAGATCGGCGTTTCCCATTGACTACTCTGAGAAGAACGGTCGAAACAAACTCGGAGGTCTCGGTCTCTTTTAAAGTCCAGACATATCAGGTCAGATCGCATAATCGCACGCATTTGTCAGTAATCGTGCAGCTCAACTCAGAACTTAAGGAGCTCAACATGCTACCAATACATCCGTCTGCACTTAGTGCATGTCTAGATAAAGCGTTCAATGCGCAATCAATATGCACCGTACGCAACCTCGGCTCGTGCTCTGTAAGCAACAAAGCGCGCATGCTGTGCTTTCGTTTAGTATACAATATGCTTTTTTTTTAAGTTTCATCACCGGGATCCTGGACTGGTTGGCTTGTTGGCGTCCACAACGCAAAAACAAGTTTTCTACGGCATTATATCTGACGGTATCCATACCCACCCAGCCGCTTTACGAATCGCAAGCAGAACCAACCCTGAAGGTACTTAAGTACTTAGTAACTAATTCTATAAATCTGTGTGCCCGTGTCGTATCTTGAATACTTAATAAAAGTTCGCAACTTTGTGAGCATATCCCGCTGTTCCCGCATCATCAAAACATCCAGACGACGTTTTGTATTATATAATATATATAAGATATAAGCACCTACTAAACGTAGGCCTTCCATAGATTTCCAGTTCCACTATGTGTAGTTAGGCTACAGTTTCTTCTAGATGTTTCAGAATTATGCCATTCGGCAAGCGGTCAGTAGCAGATTTTATATACGATTTAAATAGACCTATTTATCGATTTCGATACACCATTTTTCAGCATTTCGTATAATAGTTTATAATACACACATCAACACGGTCTAGGGATATTTCATACTCAATTAAATAACTCGAAAAGTACTGGCCGCATTGGAATCTTTTATACACCGATTTGTTTGTAATTTATCTCAGACTAATTCCAAATTCAAATTTTTGAAAATTCTTTTGTTTCGGTGGCATACAAATGTCTTGATGTGTAGGAGAGGGAATTTTCATTTGTGCGAAATTTAGAAAACAATACGAATTACGTTTAGTTACAGTTTTTTTTCATTTTTAAACGAAAGATAAAGTTAAAATTGAGGTATTGTAGCCATGCAACGCCAACATTTGACGAGGGCGGAGATGTTACGAGCTGTGGGAATGCTGGAAGCTGGGTCTGTTCAGCGTAATGTTGCTGAGGCCATAGGGACCCACCAAAATGTAATTTCAAGATTGTGGACACACTATCGTGCCACAGGTGAAGTAGCGGAGAGGCACCGGGGGCCAAGTCGCATCACTACCCCCAGACAAGACAGATTTTTGCAAATTACTGCGCGAGCTCAACCAAATGCAACGGCGACTCAATTGGTCCAAAGGCTGCGAGTGGAACACCAAGTGCTTGTGAGTGACCAAACTGTAAGAAGGCGACTGCATGAAAGCAATCTACGCTCTCGTAGACCACTCCGGGTCCCACCTTTACGGAGAGGCAATCGTGGACGACGATTAGAATGGGTTCGGAACCACGTGGACTGGGGCCGTGAGCAATGGTCCAATGTGCTGTTCACGGATGAATCCAGGTTCGGCTTCCATCCAGATTCATGAAGGACGCGTGTTTGGCGAGTTACTGGACGATGGAGCCGTCTTCAGAACCCTCAGGAAGTTCACTCATACCAAGGAGGAACAATTATGGTTTGGGCAGGAATTCGTCTTGGAGGACGGACGGATCTCGTTTGGGTGCGGGGCAATATGACGGCAGAACGATACGTCCAACAGGTGCTGGGGCCCGTAATCTTGCCCCACAGAACACAAATGGGGCAAGATTTCCTGCTCATGCACGACAATGCCCGGGCACACACGGCGAGAACGGTAGCAGCTTGGTTACATACACACAATGTTAGGGCCTTAGACTGGCCTGCTCAATCGCCAGATCTAAATCCCATTGAGCATGCGTGGGATATGCTGCAAAGAAGAGCTCTGAAGGAAGTTCCTGAAAATCTGGCTACAGAAGATCAACTTTTTGCGCACCTCAGAAGGACATGGGACAATATTCCGCAGCAAGACATTGACAACCTTGTTCTGAGCATGCCGAATCGTTGCCGATGTGTTATGAACATCATGGGCGCTTTCTCAGACTACTAACTTCAAGTTTATAAACACAAATTAAATGATTTTTCTATTTTTTTCAGTTTTTACTCATAAATTAAAAGTTAATTCATATACGGTTTCCGTCTATGCTTCATTTTTTTTCCATAAAATCCTGAAATTGTAATCGAAGTACCTTAACCATTATTAAAAAATGGTAGAATATTAAATAACGTATCTTTTAAATATATACATGTCATATAAATAATTAACACATTGATAGTAATTCGCTTTTTTAAAAATATCCCTAGACCGTGTTGATGTGTGTATGTTAATAGACTTTTGTTGCTGACCGTACGAGTATAGTACTGTAAAGCTAGGATTTCCTAAGACTGCAGTGGGTGCCACATAAAGTCCGTAAATTACCATTTAATGACTACTCAAACGTTATTTATGAGAGTAAGTTGGTGTGTTTCCCTACAGAGCGTTTTTTTACACCGTAAAGTCAAACCCCGGTGCGGTGCCAACATTTTGATGACGGCCGTCACTGCGGCCGTTATGTGACGGCCACCACTCGTCTAGGAAACCTTAGGTTTAGTGGCCGTTCACAGGGCAGTCCTGTACGGTAAAAAGTTGGAGTCACACGTCAAAATCACTGTTCTTACGTTAAAATATCATACAGTGCGTTATAGAGCGATAATTCATATTTTTATTCAGTGTTGACAAATTAAACAAAATAGCGAAATATTTCACAGCTACACATACTTACAAAAAAATGTGCTAATCTGACTTGAAAGAAGATAACTCAAGCTATTATATTGTATTCTAAAACCTTCCTGAAAGTATTTAGATTATTTCAGTGAAAGAATTATCATAACTGTTTTATTAGTTTTTGAGAAAATCGCGAAACCAAAAAAACTCGTTGCATGCATAAACTGCTCCTTTTTTTTTAAGTCGGTCAATTAACGGTTATTTTTGGTGTGATGCACTGTACCGATTTTTTTGGGATGTTGTTAGGATATACAGGGTGTCAGGGACATCGACGTGAAGCCGGTCACCATAGATTCAGTACATGATTCTGTGCCCCCCTTAAATTGTATAGTTTAAAAATGTAATGATGACTTTTTCCGCAGAATGCACCTTAGAAGTTATAAGCAAAAAACTGAAAGTCCGAAAATTTCAAGGTTTTTTGAGCACCACGCAGCTAGCACAGGTCATTCGAAGGTGCAAACTTGGTTTTAAACTATTGCTATCTATTCCAATAATATCCCAAAAACTCGGTAGTGATTTTTTTTGCGACATGCGATATTTTAAATGAACTGCTATTCGATTATTTTTTTGCTGACTGTCCTACTATTATACTCGTAGTTGCCTACTTGTATTGGCCGGTAATTCCGTTTATCCACCCTAAAACAGCGACCCTAGGGTGGATACTCGGAAACGCGTGTTCTTCTATCCACCCAGATGGGGTGGATAATCGGTATTCGCTTCGGATTGTTCTTCCGACGTTTTACCTCAAGTAGCTATAGTCATCACCAACAGTACAACAGTAAATATTGCATACAAACTATAATTATTGAAATTAACTCTTCTTTTAATTATTCACCCAGGTTTAGTATTGGTTAGTGATGCAGTGGCTGCTCAGGGTCTTGCTGATGGAAACTACCGCATAGGGCCCCAGCATGTCACGGTAGAGGGTGGTCGTGCTTACGTCACCGGCACTAAAGTACTCTGTGGCAGTACTACTGGCCTCGATGCATGTGTTGCAACTTTCAAACAGTCTTTGGGTAAGTTAAAAATCGCAACTATTTAAAACCTTCCAAGCCCTTCCACTGGTAAGCATAGTCATACCTGAGTAAGTGAGAACTGGGTAAACGAGAAAATTCTATAAATAAGAAACAGAAACCTCTATAGAGAATGCCGTCTTTTACTTGTGGACATCTATAACTGAGACTGCTACTAGCCTGTACGCGACAGGTCGACCATAATTTAAGCTAAAAAGAGATCGCAGTCCCTTGAACTCTCGCTTATCCAGGGGTTCGACTATAGTACCTATTGGTGTTGGCTTTTATGTTTCCTGTTTATGAATTAATCTGGTCCTTACAGAATGCTCTTTGGAATACGCCTTAGAAGCGGCTTCTCTACACCCAGCTAAAGCATTGGGCATTGATGACAGAAAAGGGAATCTAAATTTCGGATGTGATGCAGACTTTGTTATACTTCATCCTGAAAAAATTAAAATTGAATCTACTTGGATCGCCGGCGAATGTGTTTATAAATGTGATAAACAGTGAATAAAGTGATAGTAAAAGTTTAAGGGTCTAACTGTAATTAATATTTGTCCTAAAAATCCAAACCAGCATAAAATGATGGAAATAGATTATTATTAAAAGTTATTTATCATGTTTTTTTTTTCTCTGTTACATTACCTATCGCCTACCGCCAAAATCAGAATTTAGGATAAAGCGATAATTTTGTCCCAGTAAGATTGAAGTCACACTGCTCCGTTGCGTTACGTTGCGACGTCTTAGCGCTATTTGGACGCATTTAGTGCCTTGATGCATTCACGCTGCGACGACCCAACGCAACGGAGCAGTGTGGCTTCACTCTTATAGGCCAAATTATGATTTGTGGATATGTACTTCGATATTCACACACGGGCAAGTATAATAATTTAGAAGTCTTGTTTAGTGGCATGGAAAATCTTTATTGAAGTAAATATATTTATAAAGTCAGTACAATTTAAGTTCAATAGTTTCCAAAAATATTAAAGTGCAGGTTGCTGATCACCTGGCAATGTTAAATATGATTATTTCTTAATTAAAATACAAGCTAATATTGAGAAAACTGTAATATGTGAATAATAACATGTATATACCTAAATAAAATCATGACAAAAATATATTTTAGGCAGGCTCTGAATTACACTGCTCTGCTGTTGTTATCCTGGCCACAGTTCACGTTAATAAAACTTATAATTATTAATAAAACCACTAATGTCACGTGACAATTTTCACTCGCCATTAAAAAAAGTTAAAAGAAAGAGTGCAGAATGGCAATCCTTCAAATTCTCAAGCAACTTCAGCGGTAAAAGAATTTGGTCAAAGTAAGATGTGCAACCAGTTTAACAAATAAATTCTACTTCTGTCCACAGTAAACACCAACTATTCATCAGTTACATTGAATAATGTAGGTTTAATAATCGAATACACTCAATTCCTCCACATCTTCGTAGGTGTGGACAGAGAACCAGTTGGGCATCTTAATTTTACGATAAAATAATTAAACACCAAGTTACAAACCACGCAATGTATATTCATATTGTATACAATAATCTAGGTGTATGTATATAATGTAAATACATTTTCATGAAAAACAAAAATAATATCATGGAATATTCAAAGAGCCAAAATATTTGAGATTAACTCTACCTTGATACCATTAACTTCTAAGATCTAGGCACAATGCAGCAGAGACTCCTGTATGGATTATATAACAATTTTCGTTGACTGTGGGGCTAAATAGTACAATAACAGTCAACACCATCACACAAGGTATACTGAAGACATTATATAAACTGCCAAATCTTTTATATTTATAGAACATACATATTTGATGAGAAAGATATGTCGGATAAAACTGGACCTATGCAGACAAAGCTTCTGTGTGTTGTGCTATTACAAAACGAGCAGTATAGTATAATGGTTTCAGAGCCAGTGGCAATCCCATGTGCTGATGCTGCTGGCGCCCCTTGCAGCTTGCACTCTGCGGCAAGCCGCCTTGAAGGCAAACAACTACATCTAATAAAACTTCAACATTTAATTTCTTTCAAATGTTTACGGAGGGTATTGTCTGTTAGATATAATTTCGTGTCTGGAGTCCACATCCATACTAAACACACGGTGGACTACAACTAGGTTTAAAATACTTTTAACAGAATTAAATTATTGAGCAATATATTCTAAAGAGAATATTAGTAGAGGTTTGCTCGGCTGCACCAACTCTACAGAATAATTCATGTTACTCCTAGTATCAAATACCAATGCATACTCCACAAATGTCATTTCCGCAAAATGAGAATTAAATAATTAAAATATAAGGAATAATGAAATCTTTGGATCAAAATTAAAATATGCATTTGGAACTTGCACCTTTCACACTAACTATTACAATAAATTTCACATTTCAACATAAAATGACAAGAACATAAGACAGTGTAACTTAGAATATACTTAAATCTACATTGAAAACAAAAGAAATAGCCATTTTAACAACATCTAAACCAATGAGGAGAATAAAATCACGGGAGTTGCAGACAATTTCTATGTAAACTAAATTGATTCGGTATGATATGTTTTGTTGTTTACTGAATAATTTGTGAGATGAAGAAATATCTGAATGGCCGCTTAAGAGAAAAAAATTATGCTTATAGTTATAGAATCAAAAAATAAGATCACTACAATACGTAAATACCAAGATTGTATATTAAAATATTTGTACTTTTACTGACTAAAGGAAAACATTGGCAACTGCTAATAATCCTACAATTGTAAAAAAAAAATTGTATAATGTAGACTGAAAACGGTCATCTCAAATTCGTTCACTCTAAGATGTGGAATGCAATTAGAATTCTTTAACAATATTAAAAGGTATAATAATATATTAAATTTTTATAATCAGCTCAACAATGTATATAATCTATAATAATTTAAAAGCCTAGATCCAAACTGTGATATTTATTGCACAAGCACACATGTGGCTTAAAATTCCAATGGGAATAGAGCTCACAACCTTATTATTATTTATGTTGTTTTTAGAACAGTGGAGATTATATTGGTTAAGTGGGTGAAGGTTAAAATAAAATATATTATCGTTTGAGCATGCCGTCTTTCAAGTATTAATTGGAATCATTTCGAAATAAAATAATCAGGTATAATAGAAATAATCTTAATCCCACCCACGGTTCAAAGTTGAACAAAATTGAATAGTAACGCCACAACACCCCACCGAGACCGACGAGCTGTGCTTGGTGCCACTAATAGGCAATACGCCCACCTCCAATAGGGAGGGTAACATTAGAGCTCACCTTGTGCGCTGCGAACCCTACTTCTATCAAATTACCTGGCACCAAGTATGCAAATGTCCTTGACATGTTCTTCTCAACAACGCGTGGCGATCCACATAAGAGCTTTAATTATACAAGGAAATCTGCAATTATCAGTGCCATATAAAGTGATACTACACAACTACTGAAGTAATTTATTGCTGGATACATAAGGGAATATAGATTCAAGAGAAATATCTTTACCAAAAATTGCTTTAAAGTGTATATAGGTAACTTTTAAGATTCCCGAGAAAGGCTACTGTAATGTACTCTAATGATACAATTATTATCAAGTAATGTCAATGGACAATAGATACCATTTGACTGCCATTCATCCATGACATAGTGCTTACTCGCTACGGCAAATTATACAGCCAAGCAGACGCGACGAATAACCGCCGCGGCCCGCGCCAACCACTAATAAACATCTCTAAACAACACCACCATATAGGCAAACTTGTGATACTGTATGTGTGTATATCAATTGAAAAATACTAGTACCTACTAAACATTTCTACGCCGATCCCTACATAAAATACATGGCAAGAAAAGAGGAAAGTGTCGATATCACCAAAATTTACGATATACGGGGGGGTCGTTGACAAGTTAATACTTTCGAATTAAAACAATAGTAGTTAATGTTCATTGATGAAAAATAAAATGGTTGTTACAATAAAATATTTGACTTCGAATTTTAAATATCGGAATCCACACATAAAATAGTATAATTTGTAAAATTATCCAAAACTTATCACACCACTTTTTAATAATTTTATGCAACCCTAAAGCAATATTATTAATAGCGTCAAACGCTCCCTTTGGGGCAATAATAAGTTCTATTTCGGTTAATTTTACTTCACTAACACACAATAATTTTGATCAATGACAACGAATTAAAATTGAACATTATAATATTAAAACCCTGAATATTAATAAAACAAAAAATTGGCAACAACTAATAACTAATTTTTACAAATATTATACAATAAAATAATTACTATGTGCATGCACAAATATCGTAAGAAAATAATTTGGCAGTAAAAATTCGTAAATCTAAAGGCCTAAACACACTGGCCAAAAATACTATTTATATAATATAGGCCCGGAACATATAATTAAACAAAACAATAAAACGACAAAATCAGAGTATTAATCACACCTGCTCTTCCGCGAGGGGTATGTAGACTCATTTTAAACTAGTTAAAATAATTAAAATAAAGAAAATAAAATTCCCTAATACTATTGGGACAAAAATCCTGAAACAAATAACTTAAAAACAATATGAAAAATAAACCCAAAAGTTACTCACTAATCAATAGAGGATTCAGACTCAAATGTCAAAATTCAACTTATCACTGGCTTCCAAAGATCTGACGTTGCTCAATCGTCCCACGTCTCAATCTTTGCTCGTGTCTTTCAAAATATTGAGTCATGTAAGTCTTAAAATGTTGGTTCATTATGTCTCTCTATTATTGCTCATATCACATCTAATTTTGCGTATCGAATATTGTAAAACTGTTCCAATACACAACAAATACATAAAATAAATACCTATTTCTAGTTAAGTACACATATCCATACATGTTACTCTTCAATTATGATTTTATTATTCAGTATAAATTATATGGCTCAGCAATACGAAGAGAGTGCCTGACTATCAACTAATTAATATTTAAACTTTAATTACAATTTAGTAACATGAGGGTGTATTATTTTTTTCAATGAGATGCACTTTATTTTTGGAAATAGAGGAATTAAAATATTTCAAAATGTAAACAAATCGAACCAAAAAATTAGAGAGCATTTAAAACTGACATTAACAATATTGGTAAAATATCACACTTAATTTAGGTGGTCTGGTTAAGTACTATTTCCAAAGTGTTATGTAAAACAAAATAATGGTCATGTACAACACAATTCATCCGGCTATAGAATTTCTTTGATAATGGCGGCATAATAATAAACTTCACATTTCTTATGAATAGTACCAGCAAGAACAACAAAATATCGGTCAATATGGCCTATTTGGTTATTCGTAGAACAAACTGCAACTGCTTTCTTTTAGACTGAAAATTCGTTCAAATAGTCTAATTATATTTGGAAGACCATGGATCCCTGGATTAGTTATGGTATAAGGTAAAATTGTATCTGACCATTACTTATGTATTACAATTTTGATACCACATTAATAATAGGGATTTTATATGACGTAAAGTGTCCCACTTCCTAAATACTATTCCTAATATTAGGAAACCTAACAAGGGACAATAATATGATGTAAATTGTGAATATATCTAAATATGGTATCGCTTTAATAAACCGCATTTGTACCTACTATCTAAAACTATGAATTCTCAATTTTGAATATAAATGTGGATAGTTATAAAAATATATAATTTGGCGAACTGTATACTCATCGAACATATTATAAGTAGAAACGTTTTATAATGGCAAATTCATGTACATAACAAGTAATATTAGTTGTTTTGGTTTCTATAATGCTTTCTTTTCCTAGGAACATTTAAATACTTGAATTAGAACATAATTACTGCAAATACATCCGTTTATGTGTGAGTGACTATTTCAACAACAATACAAGTGCACTAATATTAAAGAATAAAAGCTTGCATTACTATTTTTAGAAGCTCGCTATATACAAGAAAATGCCAGATAAACTAATCGTCTACATTAATTTTAACTATCCAAATTACAATGTTGTACAATATTATTGCAATTAGCGGTTCTCTAATAATACAGCATGCATTACAATGTTTCATCATTAAGATATTTACTTGTAATAAACCAATTCTTAACAATGTATACTGTAATGCCTACTCATGAAAAATCTTTCAAATATGTAATAGGCTCTCAAAACAAGAGTACACGAAAAACATTTTGTATAGACACAAGAATTCTGTAAATGGTAAATATATTTTAACGGACAATATATAATATTGTATACGAGATTAACCTAAACTAGATGGCACGTTATTATGGTGTCGCCTCCTTTGGTCATGATAAGACAAAATTTTTATACTTTTAATAAACTCAATTGTGCGTTAATATTTTGTTCTAATTCTGCAAATTACTGATATCCAAGAAAATCAAAAATATTTAAAAAATAAAAAACAAAACGTACGTATATTGGGCTAACATTCGAAAAAATCATCATTTTTCTGAGGCGACACTCCACGCAGTCCCCTAATTGACATGTTTAAAACTTCACTCGAACTAGGAACCATACCAGCTGCTAAAATTTAGAAACAAAATAAAAGTCCTGTCGATGGGAATTTTAAGTTAAATTTGGTTATGGTTGTTCTTCTGCAGGAAGTTTGAAGTTCCGGATGTATCTGAGTGGAGTTGGTTGACTATACTAAATTGAAGCTTAATTTTACTCATAAAAATAAAAATTGTCCGTATCTACCCGCTTCATTAGTTGTAGTTTATAGTCAGATATAAAATAAATCCGAAACTTTTTGATCCTCCATGACCAAATATAACAAAATTGATAATTGGACTATAACGAAAATAATAGAAGTGAATATTATATACTAACCTTTGGATTTTCCATTACTAGAACTAAATGCAATTATAAAATAATAATGACAGATGAACAAAACCCAAACAATACGCAAGTATTCAGTACTTTGGAAATAATAATGACTTAAGTCTATCCATAGCAGTGAATAAAAATATAGTGTCTCTAAATCTAGAATGCCATAAAACAAAAAAATCACGAAGCATACCGAAATTAGGATCACTATAGTTCACTGCTCATGGACAGAGTGTTAAAATATCAGACTAACATGAAATTTAACACAACATAACGAAATAAGTAGTCAAATACTGGTTTAGCAAAAAATGTTAAGCTTTGTAAAAACAGCAATTAATATAAAATATAGGGAATAAATGTGAGATCTTGTAGTATGCAGACTTACAGCCATCGAGTTACTCCTCAGACAATATAAAGGGTGTTGAGGACTAGAACATGATGATTATTCTTAGCCAGAGTGACAATATAACCTTCAGATGTAATCTTCAATCCGCAGCAGCGAGACACCTGGAAACAACAAATAGAGCATATAGCAATAACAGTCAACCAACTTCATTACTAATTAATTCGTTTCTGAAAGGTAGATTTATAATTTTTTCAGTGTAACACAAACCTTGACGTAGGGGCACTCGAATTCAGTGACGAGAACGCCGTCACGTGAGAAAACGGCAACATGGAACTTGTTGCCATGCGAGTCGCCAATCAGCACGTCACCAGCGTCAGACACGTCAATGCCGTTCGGAAAGTTTGTGACGTTCTCACATCCGATGCGGCGTAGAAAACGCCCTTCGTCGTCGAACACAACTACGCAGTGCCCCTTAAAATCGCAGACGTAGAACTCCTTGCCTAAAACATGGAATGTACGATATTATTGCTGTTTTTAGGGAAGCCTAAAATATTAGAAAGCTCGGCAACAAAACATATTAAATTGCTATGATATGGCAATAATGGAAAAAAATACTCTAAAGTATTATTTAAAAGGCGGTCCGTTTAAGGTAACGTCCAGTAAATTCACAGAACAGTATTGAAAACTACGCCATGGATTGAATTAAAATAAATTCATGGCCGAGCGCATAGACAAGTTCTTAAACATAAAATCACTCACCACTTATAGCAATATCAGATGGCTCCCTCATGCACTCACTGCAATCAAACCAGCTCATGAGGTCGCCTTCTTCAGACAATATAAATACTGTAGGTGTTACACTATCCACCGCCACAATGAGACCTTCAGCAGTAACTGCTAATCCAGCAACAATATCGATGAAACGCACCTAAAACAAACATGATGAATAGCACCAAAGGCATTGTATTGTACCAGATAATACCATGTAAAAATTATAATATTGTACTTACAGCGATTTTCTTCAAGAAATGACCATTTTTGGTAAAAATTTGCATACGGGACCTCTCGTTGCCACGATCGCAGACGACGAATTTGCCAGTGGCTCGAACGACTGCTACTTTACGCGGGTACCACAGCTGGCCTTCCTCCTTTCCAGCAATGCCAAAGTTAAACTTGTAAGTTCCTGACTTGTCAAACACCTAAAAAAAATGTTTTGTTTTTTTATTTCACAAAAATTTACAAAACAAGCATTGCCAAAGTTATTATTATTGATATTATATCAATATAAATACCGTGATGCGATGGTTGTTAGTATCGGCGACAATAATATCTTCATCGTTTCCGAGGCAGAACCCATGAGGGGAATTGAACTGCCCCTTGCCACTACCTAGTTGGCCAAACTTGAACCGAATATGCATGGGTGTAGCTTTAGTGGCACGTACAAGAGGGGCAGGAGGAGGTACAAGAGCGGCTTCCTCAGCAGCAGTTAACAAAGGTCTTCCCGGAGACACCCCGCGAGGGCCTACGCCGCCAATTCCACCAACACCGCCAAAGCCATTGACTTCTGAAAAAAGCAATGAGGATGAACATATGTACTTCCAAAGCCTAGGAATTCCAGACAAATTATATTCGGGACTTACCAGTATTCAACCCCAGTTTAGCAAGAGCTTGTAAATTGTTGTAGGCTTGAGGCGAATTCAGGTCACCAGCAAGTAGTTCAGCGAGAGTAAAAGTCGGAGCTGGAGATGCATGGGGAGGCGGTGGTACATCTTTTTCAGCAATACTAGCCAACTGCTGCAAATTGTATTCTACCATAGACGGCATTGCAGGCACACCGCCGCCGACTCCCTGCACACTATTCATGCCGCCAGTAATGACACTGGTGTTAGTGACACCCACTCCAGTGACACCAGCTACTCCAATAGCCGGCACCCCCGAAACTCCCACCATGCCTCCAACTCCAGTGACTCGGCGGACACCTCCCATTGGGTAATCATCAAAAACAGGAGCGTTTGTCACCGACACAGCGGGTGAATGAGAATTTGATGTCACTGATACAATAGCAGAAGACTCGCTAGCACGTTTCCTTTCTTCTGCTCGAGTCGATTCTGTACGGAATGTTCCAAAAGTTTCTTCAGAAATAGCATCAAACTTATCAATCTTAGTAACAAACTCCAATGAGTAATCAACATCGAATTCCGGTGCTCCTTCCAGCAAACGGGCGAACTGGGAGGCGACTGTCTTTTTCAACATCACAATTTCAGTACCATCACCGCGGCGGAGAAGTCTAGCGGCGAACTTACAAGCACAATCAATGCGCTGAACAGTTTTATCGACACGATCAAACAGATCCATTACCTTGAGTTCTCTTTCCTTATGCAAACGCTCAAGTTCCTCTAGAGCCTTTTCACGGCATCTCTCCAAGGCAGCTTTATAAGCATGATAGGCTTCATTGATTACACCTTCGGCTTCATCTCGTTGACGTTGCAGATCTCCAAGTGCATCATCAAGCCTGGCTGAAGCACTACCAGCGGTTGCAGCACGAGCATTTGCTTCCACGATGAAATTCCGCAATTCAGCACGCAGGTTTGGCTCGACATCAACGATTCTCTCACAGCGATGTTCACCTACTTTGTGATCCACAGTTAGGCATTCAGTGCAAGCACCAACTTCACATTCGCAACAATAAAACTTAAGACTCTCTCCAGCATGACGAGCGCAAAATATTGGCTTATGCACAGCAGATTTCTCCTTGGACGACCTTAGAGCATCAAATGGTACTACTCGGTGATTTTCAAAGCATCTCATGAATTCGTGAGCAGAATTGCAGTTGGAACATAGGAAATGAGAGCAATCAGTGCATCTAGCAACAGCAGGTTCCTTACTCTTGCAGCAGGTGCAAACAACAGACTGATCCATAGCAGACACATCCAAAATGTTGGTAAGCACATAATCGGAAGGAAGGGATGCAGCCCCACCTCCAGGTATCTGATAACAAAGTATAGATAAGTTAGATGTGTACTTAAAACCGATAGGCAACCTGAAAGATCATGTACGTAATATTGAGAACCTACCTTGGTTTCTTGTTTGCAAATTGGGCATTCTACAGCCAAATCAAATTTAAGAGAATCACCAGCTTCATTAACCATCAATTTGTCAATGCAAGCTTCACAAAATACATGAAGGCAAGACAATACACGAGGACTGCATAGCTTATTGCTGAAAAAAAGATTATACTCATTAATAAACTGTTGGACTTGGATTTTGTATTTAAATATCGAAAAATAACTGTTACTCACTCGCAAATTTTACAATTTTGCTCTTGTTTCCCATTTTCGGTAGACTCCAAAGAACCCTCATCTCCCAGACTAACTAAACCGCCCCCGTAAAGATCCCCATTCATTTCTTCCATTTTAACTTACAATTATGTTGGTGTATAATGAATATATCCTTGACCTTATTCAACAAGAACCTGTAACAATAAACATCAGAATCAGAATGTCTTGGTGGCACTTTTTTGGATAACCATGGAAGATTTTAAGAGGTGTACACGAAATCCCGGAACGTAGATTAAATATATAGTGTATTAAGAATCCTTCCTTAAGGGTACACTAGTCGACGGCTCGAACTCGTTGGTGTATGGTAACTAGTATGCATGCTAATTAGTCTAATTATTTACTTATTTAGTTTTTATTTATCTAGTTTTATTTATTTAAGTATTTATTTATTTAGTGAAATAGACGATGATTTATAACGAAAACGAGCGCGTAAAATTTCATGAACAGACCTTTGGGCGTATGATAATGAAAAAACGACTGAATGTACCTATTTACTCAAAATAAAATTATTTGAACTATTGAATAAATTATCCATCCCTGTACGGTTTCTATTTTGCCATCTTCTTATTACAAAAGTTATTTATTTACGTCCAAAGTCAAATTAATATTAGTGTTGAAATATGGAAGTTTCGACGCTCATAACTTTCAAACCAATTTTTTTTTTCAATTCTGCTTCCATACATGGCTAGATAATGACAAGACAAATTGATATAATTTTTAGTTTTAAACGTACACCGTCAAGAATGACCGACTAGTGTACCCTTAATGCTCACGTTCGTAATATGCAGGCCACACTCAGAACGAAGCTTAACGAACTCCGTTTCGTTATGAATGCACAGTATTGTTTTCATCATCCGAAAAAAAAAAACTATTTCATAGCCATCTTCTTCCTAGACATGTTGGGGCCGGCTTCCAGTTCAACCGGATGCATCTGAATACCAATATTTTACATAGATCAACTATCTGATCTCCACAACCCAGTTATTGGGTAATACGATACCCCTTGGTAATACTGACTTCTGACGACCCGTAACGACTGTCAAAGATCCACGAATGACAGCCGGGATCAACGGTTTAACGTGCTTTCCGAGGCACGGAGGGGTCTTCGTATGTAAAGATGGCCACCCATCTACGGACCAACCGCGACAAGAGTAACCTGCTATCTAATTGAGTAACACATTTTCTTAAATGATTAAGACTAATCTGTTTCATTTTGACAGTTCAACCACATTAATTTTATTTACGTTGTTGAGTAGATTTTTTTTCCGAACTTATGAAGCAATGGATTAGCAATCTGTTTCAAAACGATTCAGATTGTGATTGATCGTGTATTACGTAATTAAAACTATAAAAATCTAAAGCTATTTCTGCGGTGGTAATCGAAAATATCCTTCTGGACTACAATGTTGAATTTGCAAAATGTTGAATTCGCAAAATTTTTAATCCTATATCTCAAAAAAAAACCGGCCACGTGCGAGTCGGACTCGCACATGAAGGGTGCCCCGTAAAAAAACATGTTTCTTGTATGTCCCCCTTTTATTTTGAACTCTATTTTGAGAACCCTAAAAATATGTAGTGTTCAAAATTGTACGGTGGTACGGAACCCTTCGTATGCGAGTCCGACTAGCACTTGGCCTGTTTTTTAGTTCAGTTAAATGAGAAGTCGGTTGTTTTTATTTGTAAAAAGTTTCTCCACCCACCCCACATAAATTCGAATACCACTACCTGCTATGGAAGTCAGGGATGTTACGGAGATTCGTTTCCGACTCCGAAAGGTTGGAACTTCCGATTCCGGTACCGATATTATTATAATTTAATATACCTAAATAATAAGGTTCACCCTTGTTTGGTATAACAACGTTTTGTCGAAAATCGCTCCGGTTAATTTTAGTTACAATAAAGCCATTTCATATAATTATTCATTTGACCGAATAATTAATTAGTAGATTTTATTTAGCATATTTATTTCTTTGAAATAATGTCATTTGACCGAATTTTCAAATGCACATTTTTTTTTTTTTTTTTTCCTCTTGGGAAAAATTCTAAACAGGTAATAATAATATTAATTTATTTCAAATTTAAATATATTTTTTTAGTTAGTAGCATTTTCGTCTAACTAGTTCAGTTTCGGGTAGCCTGTTTTTTTATATATTTTTTTTTTCTATTTATTCTAGTCGTTTCTGGCAGTTTCTGGTAGGGGGTCACATTAACCTAACCTAACCACTTTTTTTAAATAATTAAGCTACTCTAACTAGTCCCATAACTAACTGACCAAACGTTTATTGTCTAAAGATTTCTATATTCGATAAAATACATGTTATACCACCTGAACACTTCATCAAATGAACATTATACCTTTTGATCAATAGCGCAAATAATGTTGTTATCGCAAATAAATTAATATTCGATGAAATGAAAATTATGTTAATCGATATTATACAAATTGATTATTTTCTTAAACGTTGTTCGAATTAGTAACATTACATCAAAAGTTGTTATACCAAACAAGGGTGAACCAAATAATAACACCTATAATATTTAGGTATATTATGATTAGAGCTCTTTCAGGTAAATTAAGTTCAGCTGCATATGCAGTAAGAAAAATAAGGCAGTTGACTGATGTAGCCACAGCTAGGTTAGTATACTATGCTTATTTCCACAATATTTATGTCTTAAGGCGTTCTGCTGTGGGGACCGGCAGCTGAAGTAGATTAAATTTTCATTTTGCAAAAGAGGGCAATTCTTGCGATCTATAAAATGGGTCCTCGTGAGTCCCTTAGAGAAAAATTCAAAGAAATTGATATACTTACTCAGCCTTCTCTTTATATCTTAGAAAGTACTTTGTATGTTCGCAAAAACTTAGGATTTTCAAAATAAGAAGCGATTTCCATAATATAAATACACGTAGTAAACATGAAATTGTGATACCCAAATTTAGATTAAATAAAACTAGTAAGTCATTTCTTATAAACAGTATTCGCTTTTACAACAAGTTGCCAAAGTCAGTTACAGAACTTAGCGATGGAAAGTTCAAAACCCACATCAAACGTGTCCTTATCAAAAAAGCATATTATAAGATTAAAGACTATGTTGAAGGACAAGGAAGTTTGGCAATAATTCCTTCTGCACATGTGGCTTCCCTGGTACCTTATTAACGGCACAACTATGTAAATGTCTATTAACTGCTCCCAAATTACAATAATTATATTATCTTATCATTTATTTTTTTTACATACTTCCTTGACATAATCTTTTTATTATTTGACATTATATACTTACAATATTCTAAGTATATTTTTTATTAAATTTGATTTGTTACAGCTGTATTGGCAATCATGTCATTTGGTTTAAATAGGTCTTAATTTTTATTATTTTATTTATCTTATAAATAGATTCTTTACTTCAAAATTTTGTGAATGTGAGAATGTTGTAGGCTTAACAGACTGTAGATCTGTGGACCATTTTATATTTTGCTAAGTACCTGGTACTTTTTGATAGGCCTAAACTGCTCTCTCATACCTTTTTAACACTGTAATTTGAAAACATTGTAAATACCATTTACTTTTAAAAGAGTAACCGTGGAGTTTCTTGCTGGCTCTTCTCCATAGGAAACGACCAGTTGGAACCATGCACCTAGCTTCTGACGTTTCATAAGTGCCCTTGTAGGTTTATGTGAAATAAAATATTTTGAATTTTTAATGAATTTTTTAAATTATATTTTTATCGCTAATATTTGACTGATTAAAGAGACTAATTAAAGAGACTGAATTATATTTATATTGTTTCGAGCCTTCCCTTAACACAATTCTCTTCTACTTCCGCCTCCTACTCCGGTTCCGACTCCGATCAATCAAATTTATCGGTATCAATATAATTTATTTATTCACATAAACTAAGTGGGAAAATTACGTATTATTGAAGCTAACTCGAAAACTACCCAAGCAAAGTTAATCAAATTTATATGGGACCACCTCTGAAGTATTATTTTTGAAGGGAGGAATCATCAAAATCAATTCATATTTGGCGGAGTAATCACGAATCAAAAAAAAAAAATCGAATTGCGAACCTGTTTGAAGGGGTAAAAATACTAAACGAAGAATATGTTTCATGTCAAATTTTAAAAATCGCAAAGATAAATTTGTAGTTCATAATAATACTGCAAAGTTACTTTTAGCAGTTGCAGAAAATCGATTTAAATTCGATCGATTCAATAAAATACCTAATGAATCGGCGTTTTTAATATTTGTGTGACTGTCTTGAATCGTGGTATATCATAGGTAGAATTTAATACTACACCACATCTTGTGAACATCTATACCTCTTTTTAAAGTTTATATGGGTCCTCTTAAAAATCTGAGAGGAACGCTAAAGTTCAGCCTTCTGTTTGAATTATCGTTGAATAAATTATTATAATGATCTACCTCTTTAATTATATCCATTTTGATAATAATAATAAAAAAAAAACAATATAAAAAGTCGACAACGCATGAACAGAACAAAGATTGACAATTTTTCATGAAAATCTATGCTCAAGCGAGGTCTCGACCACACTTTGGTGATTATAGATCAAATCACTGCTTGGGTTCGATTCGCGAACTGACTAGACTTAAAACTAGTTTTAAACAGAGATCAATACTTGAGTTTCCTTCTGTAATACGGACCTAAATAATATCAAAAGTTCTAAACAGTTTATCTTTAATTTTCTAGAAGTCTGATGCAGTAGGTGGCATCAAATCTGAGATTGCATTAAAATAACAGACACAAACTGCATCAGACTGCTTGGTCACTTGATATTGTCTATTTAGACCCCAAAAACGAATGCATGTTAACCACCTTGCATAAGATTATTCAGGCTTCATATGCTTGGTAGTCTCCCACAGACCGGAGGCCTGTGTCCCAGCAGTGGGAACATTAAAAGGCTGATTATGCTTATGCTCTACTCCCAATAAATAGAGTCCGACCAAATAACGTTTTCATATTTAGTTTCGGCAATTTTCGACTGAAATATCAACTTTCAATCAATACTTCCAATTCATTTATTCAGAGAATGTTCTTATTCACAACAACTAAAAGCAAAATAACTGAGAAAATGGTCAGTTATTTTGCTTGTCTATATTGGATTGTTTGATTATTGATAAGTATGTCTTTGAGAGAGTACAAAGTTTCGTGTGATTTAAGTATAAGCCGATAAATTTAGTGATTAAAAAGTTTTTACAAAAAAAAAAACGACTTCGAAAAAAACACAAAATAGTGGAAAATAACAAATTTCGGAAGTTGGTGTCTTTGGTTTTTCACCGACTTCCAAAAGGAGGAAAAAAAAAAAGAGACCGACTTCTGAAATTTAAGTTATTTTTCACTTTATAGTTATTTTTTATTTTTTTTATGTTTTTATGTATTTTGATATTTGCCACTGACTTCCGAAATTTTAGTTATTTTTCACTTTGTAGTGTTTTTTAGAAAGTCGTTTGTTTTTTTTTTTGTAAAAAGTTTTTATTTCTCATTTTCTCCAGGATCCCATCATCAGATCCTGACCTGATGACAATGGGACCACCTCGGAAGTATACCCTTTCAAACCAAAAAAGAATTTTGCAGCAATTTTTTTTTTTATAACAGACGAAAAAATTCAACAGGGGTTTCAGAATCATGTCATCATCACCTGTTTTTTTTTATTTTATTTAACAGTTATCGGTCTTATACTTATAAAAATAAAATTATAATTTTCTTATTCAATTATTATGTGCCATTGCCCTTTCTAGTGTTTTTATCTACATCTTACACAGCTTTACAAGTTTTTATTTGGTTTTACTAGTTGTAAGGAAACAAATATAATGATTGATGCTGAAATTATGTTTAATTTTGTAACCAATTGCAATTCTGTTACGTAAATGGCAAAAAAATGCTATTTCAAAATACGGAACTTTTTGCTTTTCACACCCTTCATGAATATTGCACTTAAGACTTAAGATTTGATTTTGTTGTTCACCTCTACTTATGGTCAAAGCATTACATATCATGTGTTGTGAAATTATATTTAATGTAATTTTGTTTTGATTCTTTTGATAGAATTGTCCAAAAGATTTAGGTTATTTGATGAACTCTCCAATTCTAGTTACTATACTGGTCTACTCCTATTAACATTTCATAAAACTTTACAAGGCACAATATTAATTTCCAGATAGCTTTAACATTCTGAGCCTCATTTGATATTGCTTTATTATTTACTTTATTATTTTATATCATGCAGCAGGGTGGGCAGAGATGGCCCCAAAAAGCCCTAGAGAAGTGGAAGGAGAATAGGAGGGCCTTAGCCCAGTCATGGGAAAATCCAGGTTATTAATAATAACAAAATAGTTTTTCTACATATCAGTGTTCATATTAAAGTATAAAAATGATATGCATATATCAGAGGCAATCAAACTTCAAGACTGTACTTCTTTTTGACATGTTGAGAGTAATACACTACCTCAAATGCTTTGCATTATGAAGCGTGTAATAATAATATTCTGTTCCCAATACCAATGGGCTACTATTTTATATTTTTAAAATGTTTTTAGTTATAATATAATAAAATGTAATTATGTGTTTAAATGAATAAAGGAGAATGTTAATAGAATACCTTGTCTGTCAGTCAGTCAATGATTGGTACTTTTGCTAAAATTACATAATTATGTTTAAAATAACAGTAAAAAACAAAGGACAACAACAAAATTTTGTAAAGTACTCAAGATTGTGGATTGTATATTTAAACCTCCTCAGTCAGCTGTTGTTCTTTGCAAATATCAAGCATAGTGAGCTTCTTTTAAGGCCTCTACATTGGATGCTTCTCTCAGGCAAAATGAGGAGATTGGATATAGCTGAAAACCTAAGTCAGACTATAAATCTGAGAGGTCACACTTCCAAGTTATTTTAAGAATTATGTTGATTATCTATCTAAATAAAAGAGCACAGTATGTCCGTATTTTATTAGTAAATCCCTACTCACCGCATTATTGATAATTTTTTAACATAATTAAGTATTTCTTTACTTGTACTTTTTTTATCGAAAAATATTTTTAGTTTCTTGTAATGGGAATTGAAAGACTTCATCTTGAACTTTGCATTCTACTGAATATCGAACATCTTAGACTATAAAAATAAAAGATGCTCGAATTTTTATTGCTAATATTGATAAAATCGATGATGACAGGGGCTGAAATTTCTTGACACGAACACGATACAACACGAGAATCCATTGTCAAAAAGGCAAAATATAAATTTGCCGCCGACTCCACAAGAGAATTTTAAAATTTATGCTGGTTTGCAGATATTTGTTTTTTTTAGATCCCAAATCCAGTAGTTCCCGGACTTAGAAGAAAGGGAAAAAATACAGCGACAACAATGCAGCACTTGTAGATCACATAAAAACCGCTAAAAAGGTTTAATAATATCGTCAAAATGGCTTCATAAAATACTACCAATGTACGTACCTATCGCACAATAAACGCAATGCACCATGCAGACAATGGCGAAGGTCGATAATCCGTATCAACACGTTTTTACCCGAATATGCCTTAAATCCCCCATAGGTTAATTATTTCAATAATTCGTTTTAATTATAAATGATTTACTAACCTTTAACAGTTTATAATTTGAAGGAAAAGCTGATAATCTACGCGCAGAAAGTTCTACCACGCCGTAACTATGAGAATACTCATCACTTTGTAAATAAATAAAAAATGAGCATCAAAGTCTCAACAGATATTTTTTTTAAATAAAAGTGGTTTCTTCGATGAATTAAATTAATGTTTTGTCACGTTCTCATTTTAAAAAGGCGAATACATCACGGTGTATTGATTTTCTGCGTAGTTGGTTGCGCTGTCTGTGGGCTAAGTGTTGCCATTTTATCTCTATCTTACCTGTGATCTTGATCTAACCACCCATATTTATTTTTTGAACATTCTTGATAACTTATTTATTTATTTCTCATGGGGACGAATCATAAGTTTTAGGAAACTTTTTTGTACGAAGGTGGGATAAGAGAATGGGAACCCGTGGCCAAGAGGCGTAGATATGTGGTAGATGGATGGCCTGCCTGCATGAACGATGATTTGGCTAGTAAGAGGGTGATTATTGAGATGACGACTAATATAAATGAACGTGTGACGGCATCTAAATCGATACATGCGAACTACGCATCAAAGACCTGACATCACACAAAATCCTGACGTCACACAAATGTCCTGCATCGCGCAATTAGAGTTTACCACGCGATCGACTTTTATATAACTTTCCGACATCAATCGTTGGCAGTTACCTTCCAGATACACCCTCTGGTCGGAGTATTTTCCCTTTTCTATAGAGGATGAGTGAACTTCACACCCTGTTCCCAATACTTCTAAGCTGGTGACCTCGAGTATGAACGTCATCGCAGCCTTCGTGCAACTACTTCAGCGTGACGTCATCATCATCACTCCCGCAAGCTTTCATGAGGCGAGTCATACAGCTAGCCAGCGCACATGGCTTCAACGGGTATCCTGACCACCAGCATGCAGCGGAAGCGCATTCCTGGTCATCACCCTCAGCCTCATCAGCAACCTTGACACAGCACACTGAACTATCAGCTGGTCTCACAAGTAGAGCCCTTTTTGTCTCCTGTTCGACGCCAGCAGTCAGCCACAACCCGGCGCTGTACCACATCCAACTTACAAGATCATAACGCAGCGCCACCAAGACTCACTGGGGAATCACCGCTGACCGCAGACAGTTCCGACTCACCGCAAACTATGTGGCACCCGGTTCCAACTCACAGGAACCGCAACAGGCACTGTGAACCATCGCAAGATACAAGACTCGGCTCACTATCGACTTCCAGTCTCCGGAGGGGAGTGATGTGGCGGCATCTACATCGCCACATGCAAACTACGCATAAAAAACCTGACGCCACACAAAATCCTGTCGTCACACAAAACCCGACGTCACACAAGAATCCTGCATCGCGAAATTAGAGGTTACCGCGCTATCGACATTTAGATTTGCCATAACTTATTAATCTGTGGATTTGCCCGCCAGACACGACACCCGGAGGAGGTTGGAGGATCCTCCCTTTTCTATAGTCGAGTTTAATTCAAGAGGTGGGAAAGCTATACATTCCAGTATAGCTTTCCAGTATGACCTCTCATTGTGAGGAAATACTATACAATACAAGATCAGTTTATACTGGAATATGTAGCTTGATATTTAGCCGTGTGTACCTAAGTGTGCTGATAAATAAATGCCATAGCTTGTACCATAGTATGTAGCTCAGACGATCACTCTGGCATCAGATCGATCCAAGAATATTATAGTCCCCCTTACGACAAGTATGTACGTATAGTAACAGATACACTCCTCTAAATATTCTAGATTTTTCTTTTTGAAACTACTAGAGTCCTTACATAGTAATTTTATCTCCGTCATTAAAGATCACTCAGAAGGAAAATCAGAGAAACAGTGCGGTCGACCGCAGTGCGGATACAACAACAACAACAACAACAACATGGTCATTTATAGTATATTCTATCTATTGCCACTCATTTTTCTCAAATAGGAGTGTGTAACTGTGCGTTTCAACTGGATAAACATACACAACAAAACATGTTGAAATCTCTAGTTCCTGTCAAATATTGTATGGAAAATTGACAGAAAATAGAGATTTCAGCATGTTGATTTCAACTGTGAATGTTTCGCAAATGTCATCAAAAATATTTCTAAAACTATTTCGAAAACGCATATAGCCTGCTAATCAAATCAATGACTTTCAAAAAACAAAAAGTGACATTACATGACGTGACATTTGTTAACATGTGGTTCTAGAGATGTAAGTATCCCAAGTTTTAAGCATATCGATAAGTTTTTTTTTAATTCTTTAAGTGTTGTTACTTTGCTTGTTAGTTGTGAATATCAAGTTGTGTTAATGAAAAGGAATAAAATTATATATTTCATTGTTATTTCCGAAGTTATTTTGACCGGTATCATATTAATCCGTATCCAATAAAATATGTTATTTAAATTGGGAATTTAATTTAGATTAAAATATGCCTTGACATCATTTCAAAAGATAATGATCACAGATTCAAAATTACGCATAACAAAATAATTATGGTTGACGGTCTTCATCTTTTCGTGTGGTTTGACTAACTTGATGTCAGAGTTTTAGAGCCGCCCATGGGCCTCTGACTTGGCTTCACATGTCGTTGAGAAATATCTCTCAGGCATGCCGGTTTCCTCACGATGTTTTCCTTCATCGTTTTTGAAGCAAGTGATATTTATACAATACGCACATGAATCCGAAAACTCAAGAGGTGCATGCCTTGGGTTCGAACTCGAGACCTATGACTTGGCAGTCCGACGGTCACACCACTATGATTTTTTTTTGGGTGAGAAATTATCAAATAACTTCTCCCGCTCTGGGCGGAGCGGGAGGGCGTGTCAGACTTTTACTGACTAAAACCCACCCGCGTTCCTTCCGTTGCCTGTGTGCCGGGGCAACGATATCCCTTTCGGACAAAGTCACAACCCTGGCAGGCATTGGCCCTAACGCACCCCGTCAGTTGGTGCTGACATCTCTTTGAGACGCACGTGGAACACAACGCGCCGTTGAACCGGGCCTGGTCATTATCGGACGGCGAGCTACCCATCGCTCACCGTCCGCAAGCCCGCGCCTACGGTGGCCGGAAATCGGCTAGCAACTCCCGACGCCCGGGGCGTCTCCTGCGGCGACCAGGGGCGTGAGGGCGCGAATTATCCCTCTCCCTCACGCGTTCCGCCTCCTCCTTCGCGAGCATTACTGCTTCGCAGAAAGATGTTACTGCCTCCCATGCACCTCGCTCCGAACCATTTCCTGAATCAGACACGGCGGTGCTCCGGCTCCACCCAAGCCGGGCAGACCTCCACTGTATGCTCCACTGTGTCCTCCGGGCGATCCCCGCAGTGGTGCTGGTGACACCCGGGCGTTTCCTCCCGCTTTATCCTGAACAGGAACCTACCGAAACAACCATATCCGGCGAGGACCTGCGTCAGTCGGAAGGTGAGGACGCCGTGGTGCTTCTCTAGCCACTCCTCAAAAAGGGGACTTATCGCCACAATTGTTGCGTGCCCAGTGCTGGGTTGCGACAATTGCACTCTCCATGCCGCCATGAAATCCCGCCGGAGCTCTGAACGCTGTGCCGTGATTTCCCTGCGCTTCGCTTCCTCGCGCCACTCCCAGATGTGCGCGAGGACACACCACTGGGCTATCACTGCTACATGTCAACCATGTACTATCACTGCTACATGGTTGACGGTAACGCGGGCGCAGCGGTAACGACCTTTTCCTCGGCTATTGGGTATGCAATCCCGGTAGTACGTTCCCGTGAGATATTTTCCGACATCAACGCGGGCGACGCCGCGGGCAAAAGCTAGTTTCCTCTATAAATAAAACACTTACTTCGTATTAATAATTTATAAAGCATAGTTTTAATAGTTATCAAAAAAAAAAAAAATAAGTCTATATATTTTTTATCGATAATCCAAAAGTTAACAAAATATTATTAAAAGTCACATCAACAGCCCTAGTGAAGTCTCTTGAATTGACATGACAAAGTGAGTGAGATTTGGTGTATTGGTGACAGTGTAGAAGATTTGATTCAAAAGCATTCCGAAAAGAACCAAGATACATAATTGTGATTTGATAATCACGCGATTTAAACATTAATCAATTATCACGAGAAATTTTATAAATAACAATGACTTTTATACCTAATTGGGAAGAGTTTGAAAAATCTGCAGAGATGTTATATCTAAGGGATCCTATGAACACTCGATACAGTATCAAATATTCCCATACGAAAGGTATATTTGTTGTTAAAATTACAGATAACAAAAAGGTAATTCATTAATTTTATTGCTGCTATAATTTTTAATTCAGTTAAGTAGAGAATATTTACACACTGACATATTATGACCTTTGCAAACCTTACCCTGTACCCACCTTGTCTTCTTCTTGCTATGAAAATAGTCAAAAGAAACTATACATTAAGAAATAAATAATTTTTACTTGCACAGAGTAAAAAATAATTTATAGTTTCTTAATGTAATAAATCTACCAATCGATTCGGCCTATTGCAATGTATTGCTGGACATAGGCATCCCCCAATCTGCGCCTCAACACCCTGTTGCAGCCATCTTTTTAAGGTGTTGGTCCATCCTGCGGGGAGGAGCTCATGGCTAAGTAACAACAGCCGCACTGGTCGATCCATCAGGTTAAGCTACGCTTGCCAGGGTTGGTCAGTGGATGGGTGACCATCTTTACATACCGAGACTGCTCCGTGCCTCGGAAAGCACGTTAAGCCGTTGGTCCCGGCTGTCATTCGTGGATCTTTGAGAGTCGTTACGAGTCGTCAGGCGCCCGAAAGTCTGACACCAGTCTTACCAAGGGGTATCGTATTACCCAGTTACTGGGTTGTGGAGGTCAGATAGGCAGTCGCTCCATGTAAAATACTGGTATTCAGCTGCATCCGGTTAGACTGGAAGCCGACCCCAACATAGTTGGGAAAAGGCTAGGCAGATTGATTGGTCCATCCCGCGGGGCATCCTACTCTATGCTTGCCAATAATATGTGGTCTCTAGTCCAGGAGTCATTTGCTCCATCAGCCATTAGTTCTTTGAAAAACACGGCTAGCCAGCTGGCAATTCAGCTAATATGAGTATAATAAATACAAAATAACTAAACGTTTCTTATCGTTTTTTTTTTTACAGTGTCTTCAATACAAAACTGAAGTTCAGCAAGATGTTCGAAAAATAGATAAGTTTATATCGAATCTTATAAGACATATGGCATCAAATGACAACTGATGTGGTAATTGTATACTAAGTTTAATAAATATATTTTATATTTAATCTTCGATCAATAATGCACTAGATTCCCGGTAAGCGCTTCAAAAACGGAACGAAAAATAAGAGCACAAATTCGGTTGTGGTCTTATTTCAAACTAGTATGGTCCAATCATAGCCAACGTTAAGACGTCAAAATGCCGCAGTACGCGTTCAAAAAATATGTAAATAACCACCGTAACACCAAGATTTTGGAAGGAATATTTTTTTTTCCGTAAGTTTATTATCAATAAGTGATTTTCATAAAATAAAAACAGAATTAAATAGTAAATATAAATCATTTAGCAAATATTATGATTGTTTGACCAATGTTTGTGACAACTACCAACTATTGTACCAAACATCGACTGTTCTGGAACAGGGAATGCATGGTGTAGTATTGTTATTTTATATTTTATTTCTGTTTGTAGATTTCCGCGAAAAAAAGAGGAAAAGAAATATTAATAGATATCAATAGAAATATTAATAGTAATAGCCTTATAAAAATTTGTCAATTTGTTCGATTCATTTTAATAGATTGGACATAACTGGAAACACGCATAGGCGTAGATTACTAAAAACAGTACAACAGTAACAATAAATATTTTTGAACTTATGTATATAAAAATAACTTTTAATTTTCATGACACATGACATTATATTTGTTTCTCCGACGACAGAAAGATTTAATTTTGCCATTGTAATTAAACTTTATGTTTGAGTGCCAAGGCTTTTATAATTAACTGAATTTGTTAGTATAAATTATTTCTTTCTGTATTTCATATAAAGAAATATAAATGTACTAAAGTGTGTACAAACGTGGCCACTCCAGCGACGTATCTTTGTTCTAGTACTATTATTGATCGAAGGTATAAACAAAAATATATTACACAGTTCGACTCCACTCATTCCTTGTCCAAGCGGCGAGCCTCGGTCATAAATTTTTATTGCTTTTATTAGCACTTTGTAATTCGAACTTTAAAACATGCGTGTAAGGTTGAATTTGTTTTGATGTATGTTTGACTTTATTGTTTTTTGTACATAGCTTTGTGAATACAACTTTAAGCATTGCATTTAAGGTTGAATTTACATTAATGCATATTTATTTAAACTAGAATTACGTAAACACAATTGGCGACAGTTTTAGGAGAACTTTTGTATGGGATAGTGTATCTAGTGCATTATTGATCGAAGTATTTAATTGTGTTTTCAATCATCCCATGTCAAAAACTCACTTGTATACAGATTGAGGTTCCTTTGTGTTTCCATACCTCAAAAGGAAAACACGAAACCCTTACAGGAACACTTTGTTGTCTGTTTGTTAAGGCCCTTTTTCTTTGAAACGGGAAGAAGTATATAAATTAATATCAAATTCAAAGGTCTGCGCTGCGGTGTCTGACAGGTAAATAAAAAAATCGAGTTTCTAAGTCAATGCAATCACAAGATTTATATTGATGTCACATATTTTAATAACATCAAAACCTAACCAAAATCTCATAGATTATAATTTTATTATATGGGTACTTCCCATTGATCATTGCATTGCATTAGCATTGATCTAGTCCTAGCATTATGAAAATTAGCATGACGCAAAATCTCACAGTTCAAGTAAAGGAAAATATCCGAAAATGTTAATTACCCGACTGCGGCGAAGCCAAAAAAGGAGGGTCATGTGTTTGACCTGCATGTATGGATGTCCGTCTCTACGTTCCCTCTCGTAACTACTAAACGGCTAAACGTCTTAATTGCGCGAGGGTCACTGGGTAATTGGGTATATGAATATTTATAAAAATCAAAATGGGTTTTAGGCGCCAAAACATAGGTTAGTTTAAAAAAAAAAAACTTTCACACCTATCGACTGGGGTATCAAAAGTAAGGGTTTTATAAGGTGATTACAAAAATATATACAAATTATGTGTGAATTAAATTTGGAATGATAAATGATAAAATAATAAAAAGCGGAAAATAAGAAGTTAATAAAAATTCAAGAAAATACAACTGCAAAAACAACTGAAAAGAGAAAAACAAGCAATAAAATCAATAGAATTTGGTATCGCAGACGGACAAACAAAAGTTACCTACACTATATTTCAGGTTATTGGCTGTCGGGTTGAATAATTTTGGATGTGTAAAATCTTTCCTCTCGCTTTCCTGCAATCCGTGGGAGTGATTTCGAGGATTTCGTGAAAAGGGTCGGAAGTGTGACAAAATTAAATTTTGCCTAATACAACCAAGGTGAGATGTCAGATGTAGTTACACATGCGATACCGCGAGGTCCGCTCGTTTTTTTTGCAGTTTTTTTGTATTAAAAAATTCTAAAAATCTGGCGAGATTTCGCCTACTCTTTAATTATTAAAATATTGCATTTTTAGGGTTCCGTAGTAAAATGGTAAAAACGGAACCCTTATAATTTCGTCATGTCCGTCTTCCCATCTACTTGACTCGAAGACTTGGCACTATAACGATTAAAATTGGAAAGAAGTTGTATTCTGTGCACCGCTAAACAATGGTGTAGTGAAATTATGAGAACCATAGGTACCTACTTAATTAGGGGTGGAACCGAGAATTTTATTTTTGAAAACACATGCAGGTTTGAAAAGGATTTTTTTTGGTTGGTTGAAATGCATGGGTGTCAGCAAACTATTCTCAGGGAGGTGTTCATCTACACATAATATTAATTGTAATTACTTATGTCTGTTTTGATTGAAATACTAGCTTTCACGCGGCTTCGCCCGCGTGGGGTTCGGAAATTGTCCCACGGGAATGTACTTCTAGGAAAAAAGTACCTATCTAATGTGTTAATCCAGGCTATACTACTATCTGTGTGCCAAATTTCATCCAAATCCATTCAGTCGTTTTTGCGTGATTGAGTAACAAACATCCAAACATACAAACTTTCACATTTATAGTAGGTACCTACATATTATATATAAATATATATATATATATATATATATATATATATATACTTATACAGGGTTATTGTTAAAACACCAATAACCTTTTAAGGGGTCATTGTATTCCTCATTATGAACCACTTTTACCTGAAATCATGAAAAACATATCAGCTGTTCCGTACATTTTGATGAGTTATGCGAACATAAATATAGGGAACAGCAGATTTTTTATTCGTGATTTCCGGTTTGGTCCCATCGTAAAAGTTGTTTATAATGACGAGTACAATGACCCCTTAAATTTGTCTAAGGGGCCTCTGCGAGTTGACTTCGGCCCCTCGTACGCCTTCCAAAGGACCGGGATTCATGGTCCCGAGATTTGATGACAAATAAATAATAATAATCCAGCCTATTACTGTCCCACTGCAGGGCAAAGGCCTCTTCTCATACAGAGAAGGCACGAGCATTGATCACCACGCTTGCTCAAGACGGGTTGGTGATTTGAAACTTATATTAACTTTAATTCCAGGTTTCCTCACGGTGTTTTCCTTCACCGGTGTGAGTAATATTCAAGATCACATTGGTACTTGCCCGGATTTGAACCCGCACCCTCGTGCATGAGAGGCGAGGCCTTAACCACTGGGCCATCACGACTTATAATATATATCAATGTTGTACCTACATATTTATTATATACATAAATAATTATATTGTATATAATTATATGAAATATATAAGTAGGATAACTGTGTTATAACCAGAGATCGGAATAGGTAGAGTATATTTGCCTAAACGTCAAGGATGTAAGTAACATAAAGTTGATAATACCGGCTTCTGAATTCCCGGAATAATAATCCAGAAAACAATATTTTGATTTTAAAGACGCATTTTAGGTTGGGGAGTGGGGGCGACCCCCACTCCCCAACCTAAAATGCGTTTTATCTTACTTACGTCACTAGTATGTGTAAAATCTACATACTCGTGACGTCATGGCACATTTTACCTCAATGTATCGCCGTAATCTTTAGATTACGTACAAAAAGAAAAAAATACGTGTCCAATATTTTTTTATAATCTCAAAGACGAACTAAAAAAAAATATCAGTCTTCCTCCCTATTGTCAGAAAGACGAAGCTAGTTGCCCATTTCAAAGCGTAGTTGCTACCTATGGAAAAAAACGGACGAGAAACTACACGGCCAGTCTTTAAAATCAAAATATTGTTTTCTGGATTATTATTCCGGGAATTCAGAAGCCGGTATTATCAACTCTATGTTACTTACATCCTTGACGTTTAGGCAAATATACTCTACCTATTCCGATCTCTGGTTATAACTTACATTTATGTCTGTAATGTACATGTTTTTTCCAAATATTTAAATAAATAATACCCACTGGTCACGGAATTAAGTTCAGATAAACACACACATACACTCACCTCCTTCACCTTACACACCCAGAGGACAGTAACCCTTTCTTTCTTTTTAATAATTAAGTTCATATTTTAAAATAAACTGTTTCCTTTTGTTCGTAAACTCATACTTGCATATCCCGTTCGAGGGCTTGAGGCGCTGCATGCTGAAACACGGTCTATAAACATAGTTCGGCAGCAGATGCTATTAATACTTAGGACACAATAAAATTGTAACTGAATTTCATCAATATTTTAGTTCGCAAGTTAGCCACATTTCCATCAGTAATATTGCCAAATTAATCAAAACAGCGACATAATAATATTTGACATCTATTTGCGACGTTGCCCACTTTCAGAATTGAAGTAGCTAGATTCTAGTAGCGTAGAAGACAAATTGTGTTACATGTTTACTCTTTCTGGTCTCTAATAAATAAATCATAAAAGATAATAAAATAAAGCTTGTACAAAGAAGCTAAGATGCAAGAGTGAGCTCAACAATTCTTTCGCCTATTCATACATAAATAGGAGGTAGTTACATACTTACTTTGTCGAGTTCCTATTACAAAAGTTAAAACTAGGCTGTAAGAGCGAGCAGTCGAGCACATTCAATTTTCAGAGAGGCGCTGATCCACCTTTGGTTCGATGCCCATCACTCTGCAGTGCGCGGCCGCTCTGTGCGCCGACTCTGCGCCTGACAACGTTCACTAGATAGAGATTCGTTATTCTCTATTTCCCCCTGCATATGGCCTTACTTGCGCAGGCTACGTCCATCGTGCGTGTGGGTAGACGACTGTGCTAAATGCGTGGGAATGGTCTAAGTACTTATGGTGTGGGACGCAGTAACCCGCAAAATAAAGTTTGTGTTTCATAATAATTTATTGAAATACAAAGTTATTTGTGTCCTAATGAAAAGCGATCGTCGCGATAGATTGTTCGGATTCGCCATAAGGCTGCGGACACGAAGATTGCGACGAGGAGCGGTGACCGTGCGGGGGGGACGGAAATGGTACAAAATTGTTCCGTTGACGCACTGTGGATCGAAAAAAGGCTCTCGAAGAAATAGGAGCTTAAATTTTAAAGGGTCGGTTTTTTGCTCTAAATGGCTTGTAGTAGCCAATATTATGCATAAATATATCATAGGATACAATCAGGTAGTTACTTATATTGGTGATGTTTGCCCGATTAGTAGCAAATTAAGAGTGTACTATTTACACCCTTGTTACTATTTCAAGGTCATGGATTGTTCCATCATCTTATGATGGTATACTAAGTACCTACATAGGTACGCAGTGGCAGTCTGTGGCAGTCACCGGCGACTCGCTGGCGATTTCAAAATCTCACGTCCACACACTTATTTCAACAGTCGATTTGTCGCTAGATAAGTTAAAATCTATGTGTGGACGTAATATTTTCAAATCGCCAGCAAGTCGCCGCCGGTAACTAAAGTCCCTGCGTATAAAGTATTAGATCAGCAGAAATCCTGCCGGCCCTCACAACAGTCGCTATGACAGCGCCTGCGCTGCGCCCTGTAAGAATATAAAATTAAAAACACCTCTGATACGAGAATTGTACTTCCGTTGAAACTATTTATTTTAGTTTTACGTTCGAAAGTTTTTGAATAGACAGAATACATTTTATGTTTTTGCTTTTCTTTTTTAAGTTTGAGACAAGACCCTTTGAGTACCTTCTAATCCCCAAAAGCTTTCTATCGCTATTAAGCCATTTACAAATAACATAAACATTACCCTCTGTTTAAATGGTCTATTTTGCATACATTTTATCATTTGTTTACTGTTATTTTATTATTTAAATTTAATTTAAGATACCATTGATTTAAAAAACACCATGGACATCTCTACATAATCTACAACATGCACTGTCAAAAATTGTTGATGGACATTGGACATGTTATTTTACTGTCATGCAGTGTGAAACATAAATAAAGCATATTAGTTTTTGTAAAAATCATGACTTAATACTCAGGCCTAAACTGTTAATATGAAATAATAAATTTAATAAAATAACTGCCACTTACATATTTGTTTTAATTAATGACATTATGGATGGTTTAATTCACGCGGCATTGGAAGCTGAGGTATTTCATTGCTTTCTTCTATTTATTATCCGAGCTTTACTTCGATAACCGTTCTTGTTTATAGGTTTTTTTATAATCAATAATTATTATTTCAGGTAATACTTAACCGGGCGAAACATGTGAACTCAAACTTATCACAATTCAACAGTGGTGTCCCAGACCACAAAATGACTTGGACCCATGATAAGATGCACCTTGCTGAATCTGTTGATGAGTCTAGAATGAAATTTCAACGTAATTCGTCCGGCTCTGCTTCCAAAGCGACGGAGAAGTTTGATTTGTTTAAAAAACTTCATGAACTTTACAACGAGTTAAGTAGAGATGAGACGTTACAGGTGAACTACGTAAGTACAAATCCAGTCCGTTTAGCTGAATATTAATGTGTAGTAATAGTGTTTTATTGTTATTTATCTGTAACTCCTGTTACATAAACAGAGCAACCACACAAAACTCTTATTTAGTAACATAGCCCAGAACATCGTGGGAATTTACAAATATCAATTAAAATGAAATTAGAAAGTTTATAGTGCTGATAACAAAAATTATTCTTTTTCCATGAACAAACATGGAAAGAATATAAAAGCTTTATTTGTAAATCTACATTGATGTGTCATATTTGTTATCATAATTAGGGTGTTTATGGTTTACATCAGTAATTAATTATCTTTTTACTCATATTATACTTGATTATACTTGATATGATATACTTGATTTAGCCAAATAATATTGCATATTACTAATACTGCCAGAAGAGTAAAACTATAATATTGGTAAGAAAATGTTTATGATAAATATAAAATTTTTAAGTAATTTTTCTATTCTTAATATTGCAGCAAGGCCTGAAAACCACATCATATCTATTGGAAAAGTTATTAGCAATATATAATCTTAATACCCTAATAATAAATCTGTATCCAGGCAATAAAGGATATTCTTTATCTTTAAAAGTAAATGGCAACTCGCAATATCTACATCCACCAGATGGACATGTAAGTAAACCTTTTAAACTACTTACCAAAATGTAAGAATAAAACATTTTCCCATTGACCTATTAGTTCAATATTACCTAAGATTTATTTAGATCTGACCTACTAGACAGATAAACTATATTAAGTTAGTTTAATAAGACATAAATTTACGTAATAATAACTAGTAAGTAATAATTTATTTCAGCACAAAACCATATTAGTTGCAGTTCCCATTTTATTAGGATCTATTTTACAAATACTTAAAACGATTTAATCCAACAATGTTTTATTACAGTACTGCTTATAAGCATCTATCACCTAATAATATTGCAGAAATAACTTATTTACTTAGTACTTACTTGATAAGATATGGGTGCAGTATTTAGTACACCGTTCAAATACCTTGTTTTTTCCCTATCGTAACAACTAATATCAGAAACGAATGTAAAAAAATTCAAGAAATACAAAATTTAAAATCTTTTGTACAAATTAGACAGAAACAGCCCCTTTTTGAACATCAGAAGTTGAGAAAGATAGTCCCTGAAAAAGGCCAACCTTTTCTTAATTTCTAGTGTTCTTTTATATTTTTCTAGTAAACTGGGAATAAGAAGATAAAATAACTAATTACATTATTATATTTCTAGTCGTCATCAAATCAAGAGGAGACATTAATAGAGACTCCCCGATGGCCATATGAAGAGGAGGAGTTACTGAGTTACATAGACAATGAAGAGCTGCCTGTAGTGTTGCTAGACCTGTTGGAGACTGAACACTCATGTCTGTTTTACTCTGGATGCATAATAGCACAAATTAGAGATTACAGACAGGCGTATCCTAGCTTCCTCTGTGATACTCATCATGTACTCTTAAGGCCCACCAATCAGGTTTGTATCTTGCATTTTGTTTAGCAAATTCGTTGAAACAATGATGTTTACTCAGTAAATTGATTGTAAAAAACACTTTTAAATGTCAAATATTTATTTATCAAAGCTGGGTCTTTATGAGGTCTAAGAAGATTTTAAAACAAACTCTTTTTTTGAGGTCTCTTTTAAAGTCTAGACCGATTGGATTTAGAACAGACTAGACATTAAATGGTTCTCACATAATCTAGTCAAAGTTGTTATGCAAATTCAATATTAGTTAAAATTAGACATTACAAATGTTTGTAGATTTATCTCATTTTAGCTTATATAATCATGACTAATTTCCTGGTTCTGCATCAATATTACTTCTTTTGGGATCCAATCTCTACCACAGCCTCTAAATGTGAGATCCTGGCATGTATTGAATTTAATTAATAAATGGGGTCAAGTCAATATAAGATATACTAAGGTACCATTATATATTAATCAGCTTTCCCCAGTATTAAATGTCCGAAGCACAGATTTCTGTTGTAATAATCATTGTTATGTTAATTTGGCTCAAGAAAGCCATGACCTAGATCTACTTTTGTCCATTGTTTGATCAGAACAGAAGAGTAACTAAAGTTACTTATTACTGGCTGCGCCCTGCGGTTCCACCCGCATAAGCCTCGACCCCGTAGGAATATCGGGATAAAAAGTGTCTAATCCAGGTCATGGACTACCCATGTGCAAAATTTCATCCAAATCCGTTCAGCCGTTTTAACGTGATAGCATAACAAACAAACTCACTTTCGCATTTATCGATACACAAAAAGTTTCTGTCTCAAATCAAAAATGCCTAATATCACCAGGCTCAATCAGTTGCCAGGCTACTATAGCTTGTTTGTATGGTCTTTGTCATTTTTAGGAAACCTCACTAAATCGGTACCTATTTGAACACATAATAAAGCGCATTTATCGCATTGTGTTAATTTGGGTTATCCTGTAATGGTAGATATAAATAGATAAATAAATAAGTTTTGGAATTGACTTATTGAATTTAATAGTATAGTCGAATAATTGAATATAATAGTATTGAATTGAATTGAATAGAATAGTATTGAATTGAATAGAATAGAATAGAATAGTATTTAATTGAATAGAATAGAATAGTATTGAATTCAATTCAATACAGAATAGTATTGAATTGAATAGAATAGTATTGAATTGAATAGAATAGTATTGAATTGAATAGAATAGTATTTAATTGAATAGAATTGAATAGTCCACATCTGGAATAATCTGTATGTGGAGTATAAACTATATCCCACACTGCAGTACGGCAGTTTGGGACATCACACCCGAATTGATTGCGGTGACCGATTATAAAGAGTTAATATAGAGAGAGTGTGCCTCAGTACTCAGTACCAGTGATCAAATTGGGTAGTTCAATTTAGGATCAACAACCTCAGCAACAACAGCCTATTTCCAAATAAAGTTTTAAAAAAAATCTCATACAATTTATAATTAATATGGATAAACCCACGGAAATCCCGGACTCCTGGTGTTTGTAATTTTGAAGTATTTTTTTTCTTAATGTATAAAGTGTTTTTCGAGCTTTTATTTAATATGTCTTGTTTGTTTGCGTTTCTGCCACTCTACAAAAGAACAATAGTTTTTTATCTCTTTCTCACAGTTACTTCTTTAACTTTTAATGCATTTTGCATTTTTTCTCTTTTCTGACTAACAATAGGGCGGCAAGCTTTGACTAACCCATAGACAGCCCCATTACACTTTTTTGAGAAAATACAAACTGAATTCAATTAATTATGTCACTTACTAAAATTGACCTTAGGTTTAATCAATATTTTCATTTGATTTAGTAAAACCGGTACATGGCAAATTTACTATTCCCGGGGCACCGGGATTCTATGGCTTATCCATATTCTTATTACAACGTAATCAAATCCCAGCCATTGCACTCCAAAATCCCATCACTGGTGATTACACAAGTCTCCAAAATGATACAACGTAAACTTGTCCAACAGAGCATAATAACAGACGCGATGTGCATCGGCGGTCGGTGCGGCTGGGCGGGCGAGGAACGAGGAGCATTAGAGGCAGTGGAAGCTGCCCTTGTTCATGCAGCCGCGCCCCCTCTGTGCCTCGACCCTCGCCCCGCCGTCGGCCTGCTAGCCGCAAGACTGCACGCCGCGCCCCGGCTGTTCAACACACCTCGCATCAGGAGGCAGGCCAAGAGATTCTCACAGGTATGAAGAAGTGCAGTATGTAGGGCTAAGGGACCGTCGAAACATTCGAAACTATCCCTATTCTTAACTACTGATTAAAGCTCGTAAAGTGGAGATATGCCCTGTATGGGAACCTACTTCATCTGTCATCAGTAAAGTAAAAGTTGTTTATTTCAACATTCAAATTTACAATTTGGAGGTATTGGTGGTCCCAAACTAGGCACAGCTTGTATCTTGGGCAGCAGTCAGTTGATCAGTTGAGATACTACCATTCGTTTGAGATATTTACATTGAGACTACTAAACCTGTTTCGATATTCTAGGTGGCTGTGAATCGGAAGAGGAAATTGGATCAGTTCACACATTATCATGGTTTAGAGATATTAGACTTAATACATCGTCAAAGAGCGAAAAATAGTAGACAATCAGTGCCACATACACGACTTACATCTAAGTATCCGAAAAAACCACCAGAGGTAAGTTTATTGTCAAATACCTCTCATAATTCACTGCTTTTGTTGTGTTCTTTTTATTTTTCCTTTAATTGGTAAAATAGTTTATTTATAAAAGTACTAGCTGCCCGTCCCGGATTCGCACGGGTAGTACTAAGTACTTTATCTACGGCGCGCCTACCTACCTACCTATCCTACTTACATTACATACATACCTACCTACCTACTTGCATACATACCTACTTGCATACCTACCTACCTACCCACCCTAACTTCACCTACCTATCCCAAGAACCTTCTCCTGAGAATAACGAACACAACAAAAAAAGAATTACCGAAATTGGTCCAGCCGTTTACGCGTGATGCCGTGACCAAGGGAAATAGGGATTAATTTTTATATATATAATAATATACTCGTAGATAGAAGATATTATTATGTTCTTTACCTGTTAATTTGTATGAGGCCACCAAGTGGGGCCCACACAGGACACACAGGTGGGACACAGGTATTTTTTGTACACCGACATCAGGCACCAGTTGTCACAATGTGAATTTATATACATAGTTTTAAACTGATAATTTCTACAAAACCATAGTTAGAGAAAATAAATAAACTTATTCAAATGTGTTCCATCTTCCTTAGGTGTTCAAACCCATCGAGCCACCAAAAATGGATCCGTTATCACTAGCTGTGCCGTCGGAGCCAGGCGGTCCGCTGCGCCTGGCTCGCGCCTACGAGCGGCCGCGGCCCACGCCCGACTGCCAGCCGCAGCTGGTGGAGGAGTACATCCTCGAGACTGAGAAGACCTCGCCCCACGCCAGCGCGGGCTTCTTCCACATCAAACTATCCATACTACAAAGGCCGTCCGACCAGGAGTTCCTCGGAGAACTCTATGTGGATAGAGATCATGTTGAGGGAGAGAGGAATGGTGCTGCGTGTCGGTTTACGTTAGGTTAGTACATTTTTCTTTATCGTTTTGCTTTGGAATTTGAACTGTAGTAGTAGATCAAAATAATAATGCAATAGACGAGCGTTAATACGCCAAATCGATTTTTAGTAAAAAACTTTCGGTCGTATATGTATATGTCGCAGTAAGATGGTTATAGCCGTGATATAGTTATATCCCTAAAGATATAGCTATATACCGTAATATAGTTATATGAAAGCGGTCCTTAAGTTCTGTTTTTTTCTCAGTTAGTTTTATCATGGTGTGGCACCTTGAGTAATTTATATGGCCTACCCAAATGTCGTTTCTATGGTATTGTTCGTCGAATCGTTGAGCTCCTTAAATACTGAGTTGAGCTTCACGGTTAAAGGTCCACTTAAATCTGTATGGTTCTTTCCTCGAAAGACCAATCTGTGCGGTTCCTTCCTCAAAATACCATTTCAGACACCAATCTACATAGTCTTCACATGATGTGACCAAGATTATGTCTGGGCTTAAAAGAGACTGTGACCTCTGAGTTTGTTCCGGCCATTCTTCTCAGAGTAGTCAGATAGGAAACACCGACCTCATTTAGGTAGTTTAAATAAATATGTTTGATGTATGATTGTGTGTTTGTACGTACAAACCTACTAATAAAATCATTTATTTATCATAACTGTCGGAGTGCTCTAATTCTCGCCGGCCGCTGCCGTGGCACCGCTCGCTTCGCTCGCTCGGCTCGTGCGTATTTGGTTACAGTTCTAACCTAATGGCTCCCACACTCCGCCGGCTTTTGCCGCGCGGCACGTACCCCCGGCTTTTGCGCCTTCATTTCGTTTGCGATCTTTTGTGCGGCAAGGCCGCGCGCGCCGCGGCTTGCCCGGTGGCAGTACCGGCGGCCATGCCACCGGCATAATGTGTAGGAGCTATAACGTAACTTATTTGGGCAGACTGCCCTAATAGTTATATTACTAGATCTTGCTCGTATCCTAGTTATATCCCTAGTAAGATAGTTATGAACCACTTTCATATAACTATATTACGGTATATAGATATATCCTTAGGGATGTAACTATATCACGGTTATAACCATCTTACTGCGATATATAAAAAGTCAAACTCTTTCAAAACTCGACGTGTCCTATTAAGTAAAAAAAAAAAAAAATTACTGCATACTACATATTTTGTTTTGATATTCAGATAATTAATTGTAAAACTGAGCTATGCTTCTACATTTTATAACTTTATTACATAAACACGAATTAATTAATTTTACGATTAAATGATGAGCTAAGTAAACAATTAATTTGTATTACAGGGTCAAGACTTCAAGCAAATAAATACATACAGCAGTTCACGGAGATATTCACGGAGGAAGGTCGCAAGTCAGTTAGGATAAGACACATAGTGCCTGGACAACTACCGAGAGTGTCCTTCACTGGAGGAATGAGGGAATTGGTAAGTAAATGTCACACACACATAATTATGATCTGTTCCAAAAGTATCTGATAAACAAACGGATCAGAAAACGAACCCGTGGATGCCAATTTGTAGTGCTAATTACAAATTGAGTGCCTTGATTTCATTATTTGAATAATTAAACCGGAAACTCTCATGCAAAATCACCTTAAAATTGTTTTTTTTTCCCGGTTGTATCATGCGATCAGTCTTTTAGACTATGAGCAGATGAGATGGTTCTGTTGGCATGTGGGGCGCTACTCCCAGTGGAGTCTGCCCTATCTTTCCGTAGTCATTCTTCGGCACTGACTGTTTTGGTCGAAAATGTCCCGCCGCTTTTTTAATCGGCGGGTGCTTTCTGGGATAGTAAGCTGCCCCGCAAGCTTATTCGGATGCTTTAGCAATCGGGATTTGCATTTGTCGCCATGCGTACTTATCTCCTCGTTGACCATCGGAATATTGAGGATTTCATGGATCTCTGTTGTCTTGATAAACCAAGGTGCGTTGGATATTTGTTTTAATATATAGTTTTGTGCCCTTTGCACTTTCATTATGTGTGTGCCTCCAGCACTTGCTGATCCCCAAAGTTGGATGACGATATGTCCAAATTGGCTTTAGTATAGGTTTGTACATGAGGAGTTTATTGTCCAGTTTTGAGTTTCTTCTTAGTAGCCAGAATAGACCTCTGTATGTCAGGTTCATTTCTTCTCTTTTTGTTTCGACATGTTTCCTCTATGTGAGCGTTTTTTTTTTTTTTTTTTTTGTTGGGAAATCGTCAAATCACTCCTCCCGCTTTGGGCGGAGCGAGAGGGAGTGTCAGACTTTTACTGACTAAAACCCACCCGTGTTTCTTCCGTTGCCTGTGTGCCGGGGCCGCGATATCCCTTTCGGACAAACTCGCAACCCTGGCAGGCATTGGCCCTTACGGACCCCGTCAGTTGGTGCTGACATCTCTTTGAGGCGCGCGTGGAACACAACGCGCCGTCGACCCGGGCCTAGTCCTAATCGGACGGCGAGCTACCCATTGCCCACCGTCCGCAAGCCCGCGCCTACGGTGGCTGGAAGTCGGCTCGCGACTCCCGACGCCCGGGGCGTCTCCTGCGGCGACTAGGGGCGCGAGGGCGCGCATCTTGCATTTCCCTCGCGCGCTCCGCCTCCTCCTTCGCGAGCATTACTGCTTCGCAGAAGGAAGTGACGGCTTCCCATGCACTCTCGCTCCGGACCATGGCCTGAACCAGGGCCGGACGCGAGAGATCGCCGCTGCCGATCGCCTCCGTGAGGACACGGCGGTGCCCCGCCCAAGCCGGGCAGACCTCCACCGTATGCTCCACCGTGTCCTCCGGGCGATCCACACAATGGTAACACCCGGGCGTTTCCTCCCGCTTTACTCTATGTGAGCCTGCGGTCAATATGCATGCCCAGATACTTCACAAACTCATAATAATTTTTTCGGAGTGTAAATGTGATATGCACATATTTGGATACGCTGGCGGCAATTCTCCATTTGGCTAGCCATTCTTTAGTTTCGTTTAAACTGGTTTGCAAAATGCGAGATGCTTGTGTTGGACATTTGTGCGAGGCAAGTACGACAGTGTCATCCGCGAAAGTGGCAATTGTGGTCTCGGGGCTTTCTGGCAAGTCAGAAGTAAACAGGGTGTACAGCACGGATCCTAGAACCGAGCCTTGTGGAACTCCTGCAGATATTTCTTAAAGTCCCGAGGTGGATTTATTTTCTCCTTCTACCTTAAAATATTCTGTGTGTAATGTAGGATTTTAGTACATCATAGAATGTGTGTGGTAACAACGTTTTTATTTTGAATAAAAAACCCTTGTGCCAGACTCTGTCGAAGGTCTGTTGAATATCAAGAAAGGCACCTGAGCAGTACTCTTTTTTTTCAAAGGATTTTCTGATCATCCTGCACACTCTATGGACTTGTTCTATGGTAGCATGTTCTTTCCAAAATCCGAATTGGTGATCTGGGACAATGGACTTCTCATTGAGAACAAGTAACATTCTATGTAGTAGGGACTTTTCGTAAAGCTTAGACATAGTCGACAAGAGACTGATTGGTCTATGTGAGGTGACATCGTGTATCGGTTTACCAGGTTTATTGATAATTATTACTTGTGATACTTTCCATATATCTGGGAAGTAGCCTACTCGTTGAATGGCATTAAATAGAATTGTGAGGTACACAATTCCTTTGCGACGTAATTCTTGAAGGACCTTTTTGTCAATAAGATCATAACCTGGATCCTTGTTGTTGTCCATTAAGTTTATATTCCTAAGTATCTTTTTAGGCATTACTAGCTTTAAGGGAAGATCCAGCTGAAGATCTTGGTTGAGGACAAGGTCATTATCAGATTCATCCACGTTTGGTCTCGGGTTATTAGGCTTATATACATTGCTGAGCTGGTTCGCAAATGCATCAGCTTTGTCTTGTTCAGTTCTAATCCAGGTTCCGTTTAGGTTCCAAAGCCGTGATTCGTTGTGCAAGGGTCGATCCAGGTTTTTACAGGCTCTTCATAATGAATAATCATTAGTTTTTGTAGCTGTGAGACCTTCCAAATACGTATCTAGTGCTACATCATCTGTTTCAGTTATAAGGGTTTTTAGTTCTTTAATAGCTTTGTGAAGTTCTATTTTGTTATTTGTATGCCTACTTGTGTGCCGTATACGCCGAAACTCGAATCACCTTTAAATTGTTTTTCATTTGACAATTGAGGTTAATTTTATAACTACAATTGTGTCAATGATTTCTCAATTACAATTTAATAATGTAATTCGAACAATAATTGTTGGGAAAAGTTTTGAGATATAAAGTTGAAACTTTCTAAATACAGATGAATGTCTTACCTACATTTGCTTTAGTGAGTGATTGCGTAAGAATTTACCCTGAACGGGGTTTGTTTACACTTTTATCAGATAATTTTGGAACAACCAGTGAAAGTAAATCCCTATCTAGCTCAGTGTCAGGTTTTGCCCTTTGTAACAGCCGGCAGTCCCGACTTATAGGAACTTCATGGAGCAATGGCATTTTGTGATGTCTTTTTTCTTGCAGTATTAGCTTTAACCGTATAGTTCGTAGCGCCCCCGATTGGACCCGAACACACAAACCTCCATCGGCTCGGTAGCGGGTGACTTGGACCCCAGAATTACGACATACTACACCCTAAATTGATTATGTAAATATTTATTATGCTCTATACCCATCATATCATACGAATGTGCGTTAATTAAGAGAGTTGGATAAAAAAACTCATATGTTAACGCCATTAAATCTTTCTTGTTAAACGCGGAAGTTATTTTTATTAATTTAACTTTATAAAATTTTGGGCCGTAAATGCGATAATCGCCATTTTGATGACAGTGGTGGTCGAGGCTAAAAAACATAAAAATTGGGGATTTTGAACATCCAAACTCCACCACAGGGGCAGTGATACATCATTTAATTAATCGCGCCAATCGTGCGTGTTTATATTTTTACTTTTCACAAATATCACAAATACACATGTAGATATGATTTAAAATATGACAAATATAATTTAAAATCTTATAAACAACTAGAAAATGCCTAGATCCATGCCCAGTATGCATTTTATAGGTAGGCTTAATACAATTTAGTTTGGGAGTGATGATAAATTAATTTTATAAATTGGGTAGGTATTCCGCAAACACTTTTAAATAACGTTCAAATTTCTCCCACTCTCTCTCTCTCTCTTAATTAAGATATTTGCCACAAAGTTATTGTATAAAATAGGTCACGTATCAAAATCTTGCCGAGCACAGAGGTTAAAGTGTTATTGTACTGCTGCGAAGCAGTTTTTGCAGTCTCAATTCAGAACCGGCTTTTCAGTTTTCAATATAAACATCAGGGGGAAGCCTTCATTTCTAAAGTGAAATAAAGGGATGTTTCTTTGAATGCATTAACTTATTATTATCTGTCTTGCATACATAAACTCATGCCTTCTCTCTTACGGAGGAAGGCAGAAACTACAGAACGCCACCTGCTGATCAATGTTCCATTTTATTGAACACTAGCTGTGCCGTAGCGTGATGTTCAATAGCCTATAACCTTCCTTAAGAATGGGCTATTAAATGCAAAAATAATGTTTCGAATCCGACTGGCAGTTCTAGAGATTAGCGCGTTCAAACAAACACATTCGACAGCTTTATGTTATTATAGTATAGAAATTTGTATTACACAAACTGGACACTGAATAATACAGATTCAATGTAAGTTTATTCCACAGGGTCAACAGCTATTAATGCAGCAGCGATCAGCCGCTGCCAGCGTCGCGACTGTTCAGACACACGCTACCACAGTGCCTGTTGTGTAAGTTAGCTATTTCATTATTACCAGGAGTCAATAGCCAATAATGTTCCCACATCTGTAGAGTGGGCCGTTATCCATGACGCGGCAACAAAGTTTAATATAATATTATTTGCACACCACCAAATCGATAATGTCAAATTATAGGTGATGCAGACCCAATCTAATCTAGCCGGGTAATAATATTGTACAAAATTGCATTATAACCGGCTGGTCAATAATGTGATTTGAATTTCGAAACTCAGCAAAAAAAAATTAAGAAAACTTTTAGTTTTTTTTTTTGAGAATCTAATTTTACCTACACCTTCTGCGAGCGCGCAGAAGGTGGGAACAGTAGAGTTCCTCGGGGATAAAGGTGTCTTCGTCTTGAAGCGCCCGTGACATAAGACACTGCTTTGCCCCCTTAGTGAATAATCTAGAATTAATCTCAGAATATTTTCTGAAAGTGGCCCACAATTTCATTGTAAATTGAATACACTTATACAATGAATTCATCTCAACAGTAAATTTACAGATTATGACTATGATTTTGACTGATATGGATGTAGGTAACCCTATCTACATTCATATCTAATTCATTTCATATAATTTACAGAACTACAGCAATACAAGCAACTACAAATACTCATACAAATGCTCGTCAGCTACCCATACTTGTAAGTATAAATACATTGATTATTTATCATTGAATAACCACAGTTTACCGATACGTATGTCATTTGTCATAAACTTTAACATTATCGCTGAAGAATATCCAGTCATTCTAGTCAATATTTAGACGTGTATCAGCGGCCACAAGGTTTTTGTTTTTGGATGTATACATGCATAATATAATAAAAAGTATATCTCACAGCAGGCGCAGTTACAACAAGTGGGTAGCGTGGCCACCGTAGGGAACGTGGTCGGCAGCGTGGGCAACGTAGTAGGCAATGTGGGCACAGTCGTGGGCAACGTTGTGGGCAATGTTACCGCCACCAGCGATACCGCCCTCAAGCAACAACCCTCCCCTACGACACCACGGCTCTCGCCACAGGTGCGTATTTGTGGTGGGAATGTGGTCGGAAGCGTGACCAACATAGTGGGCAACGTGGGCACAGTGGTGGGCAACGTGGGCACAGTGGTGGGCAACGTAGTGGGGAACGTCATCACTACTAGTGACACCACGATTAAGGAGCAGCCATCTCTTGCAGCGCCTCTGCTATCGCCTCAGGTTCGTGTTTATTTATTATAGAGTTTGATCCATGCTTAAGAACAGTCAATATGGACTAATCAAGGCGAAACATAACCCGTTCATAGAGCTTAGTTCCACTAATATGGCATTTTCCCTCTCCAAATAGCTTTTTGTAAGGCTCATTTTCAGCATGTGATGAAGCCTGGAATGCATCGTGTGTCTTGGTGAGATTATTTCGATGAAAGCTATAATAATACAAGTAGATTTTTTATGCATCTTTGTGACCGGTGACCTCAACCTAATTTTGTTTAAGAGATAACTATTTTCACTTACAAAATATCAGTCATGTTTTCATTAAAGGCTGTGAGACTGCTGTTTTCTCTCTTTCTCTGCTTACCGTTTTAATAACGCTGTTTCATTCTGTTAACCGCTTTCGACTGTCATTGCTAAATTGATCTATACATGTGACATTTGACTGCAGGCGTCAACAAATCAGCTGTTAGCACAACAGCTAACGAACCCTCCGCAACCGCTCAATCCTCAGAAGATGCAGTCAGCCATCATTCACATACAGCATCCACTCATGTCCACTACTGGGACGTCGCAGGTAAGGCATAGAAAATTATCATATCTATCTAAACATTTTATGAAGAAAAATTTTAGTCGCTTTTCGTGTCTGTCTGTGTGTCCGCATTGTTCTTCTTAACTACGCAACCGCTTTTGATGCGGTTTTCACCATCATTTTGAGAACTTATTCCGGAATGTTTAAGTGTATAATAAAATTAAACTTACGTTTATGAGCCCAGGTTAGCACGGGAAATTTTTTCCCGCGGCGATTTTTCTTCGTGCACTGGATTTTCAACGCTCTGCTTAGCGCCTAGAGTTGAAAATCCAACACTGTGTTTATTCCACGCGCTCGAGCGAGAGTGCGTCCCAGCACCGAGAGTTGAAAATCCAGTGCGTGATAAAAATCCACCGCGATATTTTTACGTTCGTGCGAACTTGGGATGATAAAGAAATGTCGATGTTTTATCAAGTCGTAAAAAACCTGCAAAGCAACGGCGAGTCGCTAATGTTGCTTTAAAAACATAAAAAACGTGATGCGCTCTGACATTGAAAACTCGGTCAAAGTAACCGATGCACAATGGTCCGAACTCCAGTGAGAGGAACAATACCGATTACTTCTATATTAAAACCTTGTTCTGCCTAACTAAAAACCGCCTCTATACATTTCTGTGCTTGAACAATTAAATAAATGAAGGTTTTTAAAAGTGTTGTGTATTGTTAGTTAAATTCAAAACCATGTCAAAAAGTTATTCATGCTATGTTGTTACTGATAAGGATGTCTTGCAGAAGTCAATGAATGCGATAAGACGATGTTTTTTTAATATATTTTTCCTCATTTGTTTTTTTTGGCTAACTAACTGAGTTTGTTTTTTATAAAAAACTCATTTTCGTCCATCTTGTGTCACAAACCCCTAAATGCATTTAACGCTAAACTAATTTTAAATATCATTCTATTTCTGTCAATCGTTTGAAAATGACAGAGACAGAATTATGTTTTAAATACGTTTAATGCTGAACGGTGCAAGTGGGAAACGGATTTGTCTTGTAAGTGGGCCTAAGAATCGGCTTATAAGATACTACAAAACCTCGTCTCTCTATTTCTATTGCCAGGTACAAAACATCCAGTACACGAACACGACGACAACACAGCAGAAGGCGACCATCAGTAAGCCGAGGACAACGAACCCCGCCATCAGCGCGCTTGTTACTAGTCTCATGAACTCCGCACAACAGTTCCAACAAGGTAAGTAGTATATCAAACTGCCAACTATACTTTTTCAGGGGAACAAATGACTCTCCCTCGGGTTCTATCTTTAAACATCTGGGATTGTTGTTATTTTTGACAGACAATCAGGACAACCAACTCGAAATTTGACTGATCTGATTTAAGGTGAGCGCACACTTATCCGAGCCGGACTGGTCGAACGAATCGAAGTCAACGAGAACGGTAGGAACAGTCTTCCATATTCGGACGATTCGACGCGGGCAGGTGTGCGAAGTTTCATAGAATTTTAATATAAAGAATTCTAAAATTCGTTTCGTTCAGTTCGTTCCACGTGTTCGGCTTGGATAAGTGTGCGTTCATCTTTAATCCGGTTTTTGGGAACTTGGGGAAAAGAATAAAAACAATACACTTTTCAAATTTATTTACACCTGACCACGCAGACGCATATTTATAATATGATATGAACCTTATCTATACATATTTTAAATTAAAGTCGCTTTTTGTGTCTGTGTGTGCGATCGCGTTGTTCTTCGACTTCGGCAACGGATTTTGATGCGGTTTTCACCATCATTTATATAATTTGTCCAGAAAGGTTTATGTGCATAGTACATTAATAAACTTACTTAAAATAAAGAAATCTCGACGTATTGTGAAGTCGTAAAAACCGTAAGAAGCAGGGGCGAGTTACTAGTAACTTGACTCTATAAAGCAAAAAAGTTTTTATGAATAACTAGGTTTTATCTATCAAAGTGAGAAAAATGGTTTTTTCCCTAAAAAGAGTTTGTTTTCCCTAAAAAAGGTTTATTTCCCTTAAAAGGGTTAGGTTAGGTTTATAAATCCAATAAAAAAAGATATTATAAAATAAAACTTTTTTTTACCAACAGCGGCCAGCCAAAACGCGGCAAAATCAGCAGTTAGTACAGCGAGTAGCAACGCGACGATCCTCAACTTACTGAACAGCGCGCCGGCCGCCATGACACACGCGACCTCCAGCGCAGACAACACCATGGACGCGCACAAGCTGCTCGGCCGGGTGTCTATAGCCGGCGCCAGGATCATCACTGCCACCACCGCCTCGCATACCTTACCTACGTATACGCAACAGGTGAGGATCTAGTATTTTATTATATAGATATTATGGATGCTTCATAAAAGTAAGCCAGTTAGCCAGCCAGAAAAACAAAGCAGAAATTCAGTGTTGCGTTGCCTATAAGTTGCAATTCACACTCCGCCTTACCTAGACTGACACGGTTCGCAGGGTCATGACTAAAATACAAAGACCGTGGCGTGCTGGACACAATTTGGCTTCTCATCAATTAGGGATAAAAAGAAAAGTCACAAGAGAAAATAAGGGTTTTATTTATTTATGTAGGTATTTCATTTGCTATACTCACAGCGCTTCAATTAAACCATACAATAAATGCTAGAGTTTTATATTAATAAATCATTTTCGTTTTAGGGAGTTGGTGTCCAAGTAATGAGCGGTTACACGAGAGAGAATGAAGCGACGAACGTATCGAGTAGTGAAAGCGCTTTATTAGAGCGACTGATGGGACCTGACACTTCTGCCGCGCCCACCTCGCAGCAACAACCTGTGTGCCATTTGCAGGTAATAAAAATAAGATAAATAAATTTTATCTATACAAAGGGTCACCCTCTAAAAGAAATCAATCAAGGACCACAGTCGCTTTAGCTAGAATTACCACTTGACCATAGAAATAGTCTTATTTATTTTTTTGAATGACGAACACGTGGCAATGTTTTGCTTGAATTTACAAAAGTCGTATGTAACTTCATTCAGGTTAATGACGTACTGTACTTTTTCTTGTTTTTTGGTTATTGGAAGATGATATCGAATATACGTTTGTCAGTTACAGTATAACGTTTTAATGATGCTGCTTACGGCTTAGAAAAAAACATAATGCTGCTGATATCCAATTCTGTTTATGTTAAGAAACTGAATGTCTACTATTTCTTAGCCCTTGTTCGCACCTAAAAATATCGCGGCTGGATTTTATCGTGCACTGAATTTTTAACTCTCGGTGTTGAGCCAAGCGTTAAGAATCCAATGCGCTGGGACGAACTCTCGTCAGAACGTTGAAAATCCGGTGCACGAAAAGACATCGCCGCGGGAAAAAATTACCCGTGCAAACCTGGGTCCTGAGGTCCTGGGTTCGATTCCCAGGTAGCAGGCAGTGTTATTGGGATTTTCCATCAGGAATTTCTCAGTAGCAGCCCGGGGTCTGGATTTGGGCCAGCTGGATGGCAATAGGCTCGCCCCCTCTAACATGGGACTTAAACACAACTGGCGAAATGTGGGTGTACTATATTATGTACACCTTTGCCTAAGCCTTCGGGGATTACAGTCGTGATATTATATTATGTGGTATTTCTTAATATTTGAAAAAAAGTTTTTATATCAATTCCATCTATACTTTTAATTTTCACTTATAATTGTGTAAAATCAGTTAAAAAATAAATAAAGTAAGTAAGAAGAAAACAATTATTTTCACGAAAAAACTTAACATCCAAACATTTTAAGGAAAACTGTCCCACCATAATACAGCTTATAACAGCTAGTACGAGAATCACGGTGAATGGGTTTCGTAATGTAGTTTGACCGAGACTGCTGTGCCGCGCCTTAGTTAGGTGTGTGTGTGTGTTAGGTATGTGTGTGTGTAAGATCGCCCATTGTGTCACCCTATATAAAATGTCTACATTTATATCTGTATTTTTTATGGTGTACATAATAAAGAATATTCTATCTTCTATCTATTCTATCTTTTATCTATATGCGTGGAGACACGGGGGGGGGGGGGGGGGGGGGCAGTGCAAGTCGCTCATTCATCAACAAAGCTGCCTCACACCCCGCCGCGCATTCCTAAGGCCCGGAACAGCGGTCCCGTTCAAACTATAACCAGAAATGATTACTGTGCATTGATGAGTGTGTGGTTTTTGTGCATAGAAAATAACTACGAATTTTATAAAAGGTTTTTATTCTTATGACATTTAAAGATTATTGTTATTATTTTCAGGGCTTAAGTTTAGCATCCCTCCAAGGGCTCCAAGGCCTCCAGGGTCTGCAGAACGTTCAAGTCCAGATACCGGGCTTGTCGGCACCGATATCGTTGTCACTGAACGTGTCGGGTGCGCCCAGTGGTCTGCTTGTGTCGGTTCCACCTACAACCTCCGTCGTGCTCACCAACCAACCCTCGGTGCTCTCTCTACCTATAGGTAAGAAGTCGATATTCCTTTATTACAAATGTTGTCACACCACCTGCTCGTTAATGTCTAATTATATGTCATGCAAACCTAACCCAAAGTAAGTCATAATAACCCTGGGGTCTAGCCGGGCAGTAATATTGTATTTCATTATATCCCGCTGGTCACTAACGTAATTTGATTCTGGAACCTCAACTAAAATTTCGTATAAAAAAAAAGATGAATATTCTGAAAGGTAGAATATTCTCCTCGAGGATAAAGGTGTCTTCATGTTGGGGGAGTTTGAATTCCTCGCTGCACTCGGGATTCTAATCTTAACTTGTCGTTCGTTACGCTCGGAATTCAATATAGCGCCCGAGACCTAAGACATTGCTTTATGCCTTTGATGAATTATCAACTATTTGTTGGGGCAGACGTGTTTGTGAGTGGAATTAGCAAACGCAGAGTGGGTCGCAATGATCATTGTTGGGCGGCAGGTAGTGGAAAGATAGGAGTGGTCGAGGATTGAGTTCCGCGTGGTGGATTGGATAAGTAGACTGCAATAGGTTAGTGAAGATAAAATTAACTTCAATTGTTTTTAAAATTGTTTCAAATTGCCGGCGCATAACCTGCATAGCTTGTCACTGTTATTCGATATGCTTCCATGCCGAACACCAATTAATGTTATCGAAGGAGTCCTCTGAAGGCTGTTCACAAATCCAAAACTTAAAATGTTGTCAGTTTAAATCAAATAGACGGCCTGTTCTTCCGAGAGCTGTGAAAATGTGTGACACGATAGCCTGGCGAATGGTCGTGAATAGCTATGCTGGTCAGGATTTAAGGGTTAATAGAAACGTTGCAAATCTATCGAAGTATGCTGGCAACAGGCCGACGTCTGCTGCCGCTGCAGATGCTTGCTTTTTGTGTTTGTGGTCATGTCGTACGTCGACTGTATAGAATCAATATTTTTATAATTCTAGCGCAACTGATGTCAGGCAGCGTGAAAGGCCCGGTGCGCGGCGCCGGCGTGCAGGTGGTGCGCGCGGCCCGCGGCACGCGCCCGGCGCCGCGCGCGCGCCCGCCCGCGCCCGCCGCGCCGCCCGCCGCGCCCGCGCCGCACAGCCTGCCGCCCGCCGGTCAGTACCCGCCGCTGTAGTTTGACTTTAAGGCCTGCTTGCACCACTAAATACGTTTAGCTCTAAACCCATTTAAAACATTATTCTGTCACCGTCATTTTCAGACAATTGTTAGAAACAGAACGATGTTTTAAATATGTTTAGCGCTAAACGCATTTCGTGATTTTTGTTGCAAGAAGACCTTCCCGTTCTACAGTATAATCAAAGTAATCATTACCTCAATTAATTGTGTTATTATCTGCGCTTAACTTAGTGCATTCTATGATTTTCTTTCTATAGGTAGTGATTGTTAAAGAGCCTAATAATAAATAAATCATTCAGTTGACTCCTAAGCACTGATAAGGAAGGGTCTTTATCATTTGTAGGACAGTAGACGTGCAAGGCAAGTCTAGTTGCTGCACCGTACAAGGCTCAAAATCGCTAGACACGTTGCATGGCACTTCACTTTTCTTCTAATATTATTCTGTTAAAACACTGTATGATAAGCAATTTTGTCTGCTCATAATTTCTTAGAATACCTATTATAAAGGATTTTACATTATTCACTATGTGTAACGAGAGCAATGTATCGCAGGTACGACTCAATTCATAAGCCAGGCGCAAGCGCAGGCGCTCAGCGCGCAGCAGGTGCGGCGGAAATCGAACGCGGACAGTTCGTAGTGACGTCACGTTCACCACGTCCTAGTGAAATATACTGTAAATATTAACTCTAGCTAAATTATTGCAACGTTAGTGACATAGTGACCAGTGCCGTGCAGTATACACGCTGTGATCCACATACGTACCCCGGCGGCCATTTTTAAACACCGATATTCGAGAAATAGACTTAACTTAGATATGTGCGTGCATGCAATAGTTGAAATAATAATATGGTTGTTTTATTGATACGTCAAGCAGTTGTTATTACTCCTGTTAGAAATAACATTGGGTAAGCTACGGTCTGTCAATACCGTAAATGTTTTCTAATACATAACTAGTTTCAATTTAAAATCTATTTAAGTAGTATCCTCAATGTTGCTATATTCAAAACAGTAATGTCTGAAACAACGACTGAATTTTTATAACGTGGCAATGTTATTTCATGCAATTATGCCTACTGATAACTAATATTAAATTTATCCGTTTTCATCACACTACATGTAAATGGTCTACAATACTTATTGCAGTTATTTGTTTTTAATCATGTCTTTGACACATTTTATTTTATTCGAATTATTTATCATAATATACTATTTTCAATCATGTATTTTTATTATTTAAATGTCACAAATTATAATATTATGTATGAAATTGAACATAAATTTTAAATGCAACATTGAAAGTGATTGGATCATGACATGAATTGTGAGTAAAGTTAAAAGACGTGTTACTACATAGTAAAATAAGATTGTTGATAATCGGGATATTATTATCTTAGTAAAGATTTTATTTTGTGGTTGGTGTTGTTGGCATCATTCTGTAAATAAACGTTGTTAGAGAGATTGTTAGTAAAACAAACAGCACACAGGACGAATAAATATACAGTAAAATAAATTGAGGAAATTATGATTATGTGTGGTGCTCCTTGACTAACATCCACACTGAAGAAAATTTGCGTAAATCAGTATTAATAAGAATTAAATCACTGTTCGCATAACAACCTAGTACTGACGTTTTTGGAACTTAATAAAGTACAACACTTTGCAGTGATTCATGAATCTGTGTTAAATAAGTTGTAAATATGTATTATATTAGTTTCGTGTAAGCATCACAGCTATCGATAGTTGGAATGTAAGAATGTTGATTTTATGTTTTTTGTATGTTGGTGTAATATAGAGTATGTGAATAGTAATGAAATTTGTTTTGGTATGTGTTATAGTAATCGTTACAGAGTTTCGTAGATTTCAGATTACCGCTCGGCAGAAATGTATTTATTATGATTATGAATTGAGAATGTATATATAGTTTGATTGCGGAATTAATAAATGATTCAATCGGTTCGCAATTTTAGTATCTATACATATTATAAATTAAAGTTGCTTTTCGTGTCTGTCTGTGTGACAGCGGTTTTCTTCTACACTATGCAACGGATTTTGAATATTAAAATTTTGAATATTAAAATAGCATAAAAATAAAGAAATCTCGATATTTTGTCAAGTCATAAAACCGTCCGAAGCTATGGCGGGTCACTAGTGCAGCATAAAATATAATATCGTTTATAAAAAACTACGAAACTTGTATTATTTCATGTCATTGCTGTTGTATCATAAAACCATGAATGCTTTTTTAAAGGTAAATCTGAATGAAGGGGTAAATACGTAATATTTTGTGGTATCGTTTGCTACTGAACAAGACTTATGAGAGACGGGTGGCTTAATATATTTGTGCATGAGTTTATGTATGTATGTGTATAATATGTTTATGTGTTTATTTGTAACTGAAATCTACGAAAGCACTTTAACGGCGTAATTAACTAATAAAATCTAACAATGCAATGTAGATGAATGGTGTATTGGAACGGATAGTTATCGATATCTTGCACATACGAGATTATCATAACCTTCTTCCAAGTGTTCTAGACGCGATGGTCGAGTTTGTTTTAAGGAACTAACGAGTTAGTTGATATGCGCAGTTTCTTCAGCCATGTTATGGCAAGCTTCTGGTTTCAGAGATTAACAGTACATAATATTGGTAATTGTTGAAGATATTTTGGTATCTGCCCATTACACTTAATCGAACGCTTGAAGAGATTGTCACATGTATGAAATTCGGTCAGTATGTAAATAATATACTTAGAGCTTTGTAATTTGAAATATGTGTGGCTTTAATTAATACTAAATTACATTTTGTCGGAATAAAGTAGTTTGTTGTGCATTGAGTACTCTGTAGTGCACTGGGCAGCTATCAATCAAGGATTGTCTGTTTTCTGCGTGTCTTCGCCACTACTATTAATAGAGTCTAGGTTATTTTGAACGAACGAAGCTGTTTTCCCTTATGAACTACGTCCCATTAGTTGTTCTATACTATGTTACAATTACTAGTTATTGTTACATTTGCACACGCACAATCATTATGTTTATGTACTATATTAAATATAATGTTACCTGCCGAAATATTGCAATAGGCATACCATTTCATATATTTTATTGTGTACAGTTATTATGTACTCGTATACGTAGCGGTGTCGCTGTATTTACTATTTATTTTAGTTGACGAGATGTGTTCATACTGGCATTCTATGACATGCCTAGATAAGAGAACTATTATGTTTTGTAGATATTTGTATTGCCTAGGTGTATGATAGACTGCGTGGACATGTTTTGCTATTAACACAAATATTGCATAAGTCGAGGTGTAGATGAATAACTGTGCGTTTTGTTGATCTCATTTGTTTACGAACATGTAGCTCAATATGTAGACGATTGTAACATAAAGTTTATTTGAACATGCGAATGTACCTATAATTTAAGATATAATAAAATAATTACTGTATATATTTTCGAAAGGAGATTTTTATAAATAAAACAATATTACTCAGTTCGAGGTTGTATGAAGTTTTCAGTGTCAACTAGGTCGATTAACTACATTGTAAATATTATTTTATTTTAGATGACATGTGATAATGCATTCAGACGTTTATAACATAAATGGTGTACAATAAAAATTTTATGATTGCGTTGACATGGATTTTGTGTATAAAATTGATATTGTAAAAATTAACTTGAATACGTTGTTCAAAGATTGACGGTTCGAACATAAATAAATAACTTTTACACAAAACATGCCTTTAATTTGATCCTTTAACTTGTATGTGAAAGCCAATAATATTTTCGTACTTAAAAAAACGTTTAACTTCAATTCGCAATCTCTTCTCAGCGACAATCAATGTCAAAAAGGTAGGAAAGGTCGCGGCCGCACCAAACGTATAATCCACCGACTGTGAGCGTCAAGTTCAAATGTATGAAAAAAAACGTCAACCGCCGACAGATTGTCCTTTGCTTTTCATACATGCGGCCGACTATAATTATGCTTGGTGTGAACCGGAATGGGGCGTCCCCTGTAGGTGTCCTTTCCGCCAAAATCTAACCTAACCTAAGCTAACCTAACCTTATCTAACAGTGATCAACTTACTGATCACGGATTTTCAAGGCTCAATTGGATTTTGAATGATGATGATATTGATTTGATGAGGGTGGATTTTCAACTGGTCAAAGATGAACAACATCACCGTATTCTTGTGATTGCGAAATTGTACAAAATATCAAAGAAAACAGCTGGTTAGGTTAGGCTAACCTAACCTCACCTAACAATTGACGAGAATATCCGTCACGCCATAGAGTGAAACAGCCCAACAGACGATATTAGCCATTATTTAGCAGTAAAAATAGTGGTTAAAAATCAAGATTATGGTTTACAACATAAATGTTAATATTTTTGTGCCAAAAATAATACATAAACACCTTACCAAGATGGTTTGACTGAGATACATTTTAAATCTGTTGGTCGGTGCAAGGTTTGGGGGGACGTTTTGTCACATCGTCCTTTCAAAATCTGTCTACAATTCACGAAAATGACGATGAACAAATATAGAAAAAAATACATGCAGACGGACACAAATAACCTCCTTCTTTTTTGCAGTCGGTTAAATACAGTCAATGGTGTATTCAACAATATTTACTACAGCCCTTTCTTCGTTTCTATTTTTATGATAGGCTATTTTCCTCTATAATATAGTCTAACATCCTATAGATATAACATCCACCTTCACTCAATGAAAGGTATTTCTTATCAATCATACCTACAAAATGAAATAAATAATGTCAAGGAAGCTATTACATTTAAAACCCGTTCCCACCAATCTAAGAAAGAGGATATTCTAACAATTTCTGAGAACTAATCTAAAAAGTAGGGAAATCCTTTTTTTTAATATTTCTGTAGGTGTAGGTTTATGGTGTCTTTTGGTGCCATCAGCTGTCCCAGATATAGGTATTCTTCCACATAGTTTATTTGGGTTTCGCCTATGCGAATTATTTTTGTTTTATTAGGATTCAGTTTTAGTCCTGCTTTTGCACTTTCTATCGATATTTCGTTTATCATCCTGTTTAGGTCTTCTGGCGTTTTTGCAAACAACACAATATCATCAGTGTGTTAGTGTGCGACCGTCGATAATCAATCCTAGATTTTCCCATTCGAGGTTTCTCAAGATCATTTCCAACACAGCCAAGAACAGTTTTGGTGAAAGGTATATCCTTGTCTTACTTCATTTGTGTATGTAAAATAGTTTGCCTTTCCTTTCTAGCTGAATGCATGCTGAGCTGTGCTTGTAAACATTTCTAATTAGCCTTATATATTTGTGTGCGATTCCCTGTTCATTTTGTGCTTCCAAGATCTTTGTATGTATTAATGAGTCAAATGCTTTACTGTAATCAATGAATGCTGTACAGGGTGGCCATAACATCGAAGCGAAACATCCCAGCGTTGAAATTTTTCGTCGAATATAAAAAAAAAAACTGCTGTTTCATATTAAAGTGATTTTCATAGTAAAATTACCTACGCGATCAAAATGTTTGGACAGCAGATTTTTTTTATAATAACCGGAGAAAAATTTCAACGCAGTGGGGTTCAGAATCATGAATCACTCTCGTATAGTTTTGTGTAGTATGATGTGGCATTTTCTTGTCTTCGACCTTTTTTTGTTCCACTATTATTTTTCATCTTTACAATCCAATCCTTTTTAGGGTTCCGTAGTAAACAAGGAATACTTATAGTTTCACCATGTCTGTCGGTCTGTCTGTCTGTCCGTGGCTTAGCTTAGAGACTATTAGTACTAGAAGGCTGTAATTTGGCATGGCATATTAATCACGCCGACAAAGTGGTAAAATAAAAACAAGAAAGGAATTTTTTTTTAGGTACCTCGCCTACACGTAAAGTGGGGATGTTTTTTCTCTCGTCTATTCTATAGTGTGGGGTATCGTTGGAAAGATCGTTCAAAAATATTTTGAGTGTGTGAAAGCCATTTTTAAATTTAGGGATCCGTTTGCGAAATATTAAGCTTTAAACTGCTAATTTTTGTTAGAGTACAGGTCCGCCCCCCCTGCCAGTTAATTGGTTGTACTTAGATTTATGAAAAAGTTCACAGCAGTAGTACTTATAACGAAGTTAAAAGGAAAACTATCACAGCTAAATACTTAGGCTTTACAGGTTAACGAGTAATAATCGACCAACTTAAATTTGCAGTTTGAAAAACATGTTCTCCCATACATTCCGTATGGGAGAACATGTTTTTCAACTACAATGTGTAGTTTGTTCTTGGGATAAATTCATCCTAACTACGGAACCCTTCATTGTGCGTGGTCCGACTCGCACTTGGCCGGGTTTTTGTTAGTTAATTCTGTACACACCTTCTTGATTCCATCTGTCTGTTGAATGTGTTTCACTATTGTTTCCATTCTACTTTGTTTTCTGTCAGTTCTTACTTATACATCTTCTTCTCTTCGTCTTTCTTTTATTTCTTTGCGTATCTTCGTAAGTTGTTTCCTTTTTTCGGTGGTATATTTTTCATTCATCACGACGGCACTTTAATTTAGAAGGGTTTTGGTTGTCATCCATTTGTTAGTCTGTTCCTTGGAACAGACTAACAAATACCACCAATCAGCGTCCTAATAACAAGTTATTAGGACGCTGATTGGTGGTATTTTTTATTGTTGCTTCTAACCAGCTAAGATATTTTTCCTGTACATCCATATTTGTTGTCTCCTTATTGTATGCTGTGAGTTTGGTCATCAGAGAACTTACTATTCGATCTATTTGATGTTTATTAGGTTTTCCAGGTTTCTTCTTGGTCTTGTTTTTTGGACGGCTTTGTGTTTTATACATATATCTGGAACAGCTGATGGCACCAAAAAACACCATAAAAAACTAAATTGAGAGAAGAACAGCAAAAAGCTGGAAGAGATACTGCGCCTGAGAGAGGTAATGAAAGACAGAAATCATCATATGTCAACAAAAAGTAAACTGTTTAACACCTGCATACTAGGTGGTATTAATGCATGGAAGTCAAACATGTGTTCTAACAAGAAACTCAACAAATAAACTTGCTACATGCCAAAGCGCGATAGAGAGAAGCATGCTAGGAGCCAAAAAAGCTGACAAAATAAAAACAAAACCATCAGACACAAGACCAAGTTTCAGGACATAACCCTAAAAATCTGATGGCTAAAGTGGAAATGGTCTGGACACATGATTAGAGGGAAGGACAAATGGAGCAAAATAGTTACCCTGTGATACTCAAGAAACGGCCAAAGGAAGAGAGAGACAGCAGAAAAGGTGGGATGATGACATCAGAGAGGTCGCTGGAACGACATGGGGCCGCGTGGCCAGAGAGATGCAGGAATGGGGAAGGTTAGAGGAGGCCTTTGCCGACTTGCAAACGGACATACAAAATATAAACAAACGCCAAATACGAGACTGAAGACTACACTTTGTTTGTCCGACTAAAGAGGCTAATAATAAAATTAAGGCGTAGGTACACTGAAGAAAGTATTCAATAGTTTTCTATCAGGCGGAAATAAGGTTCGCGCGTTCAATAGTTGGGTCATGCCGGTTTTGATGTACTCTTTCGGCATACTCAAATGGACTCAGACCGAACTCGACGCCCTGGATAGGAGGGTCCGTACGCAGCTGACTGCATCACCACCCACGGTCATTGGTAATGAGACTGTATATCCCGCGAAAGTGTGGAGGTCGAGGTTTTTTAAACACAATCGCGAGACATGCAGTCTCAGTGAATATTTCCTAGAAGCCGACGTGTGGATGCATCGAGATGTGGTCGCGGTGGACAAGGGCCTCACCCCGCTCTCCATGGCTAAAGAGAACTGGTGCAAGCCTGTATTGCTTGACACTAACGATCGTTCGATTTTCTAGTGTCCGTAGCCTGGCTGCGTTTTGGTGACCTCTTTGGGGAAGCCGAAGGTTTTGTCAGTGCAATTATGGATGAAGTTATCATGACGAACATTTACCGTAGATTTATTGTGAAAGACGGCACGGTTGACATCTGTCGGGCATGCCACCGTCCGGGAGAATCAATCCGACACATTATCTCCGGCTGTTCTCGTCTAGCTAACGAAGAGTACTTGCATACATACAACCTGTAGCCAGGATTATCCATCAGCAACTAGCTCTGAAATACATTCTTGTGGAATCGGAAGTGCCCGACCCAGTTCTCGAAAATGGAAATATCACATTGTACTGGGATCGATCCACCATCACTGACAGGACTATTGTTGCCAATAAACCTGATATAGTGGTGGTGGATCGAGTAGAGCGGCGCACAATGATTATTGACATAACGAGAACCTTGTGAAAGCTGAGAAAGATAAACAAATCAAGTATCTTGACTTGGCTCACGAGGTTGTCGACATGTAGGATGTGGACTCAGCGATCATTGTGCCGATAGTCGTATCAGCCAATGGATTAGTTGCCAAGAGCCTCGACCAACACCTAAGGAGGCTCTCGTTGGGCAGCTGGATCAAGGGCTTGATTCAGAAAGTGGTACTTCTGGACACGGCTCGCATTTTCAGGAGGTTCCTCTCTCTGGAGCCCTGGCCGGTAGCTTGGACCCTGTTCCCGATACCGGTGGGCTACTATTATTAAATGTTTTAATTTCTAAAATTCTAATATTTAAAAATATAATTTATAAGTATTTACAATGGAATAAAGGAAATTAAGGCGTAGCATACATCTAACTAAGTTTATTTCAAGAATTACTCTAGGCAATACTGGTAGTACGTTTTTTGTAATAATTACCTACTAAGATGTTACATTTTGACGAGTCATGCGAACATAAATATAGGGAACAGCCTGATTTTTTTTTCGTGATTTCAGGTTTGGTCCCATAGTAAAAGTTGTTCATAATGACGAGTACAATGACCCCTTAAAAGGTTGTTGGTGTTTTACCAATAACCCTGTATATTACGCATAAAGCTTCGTGCAGACTATCGCGACGCGATAGCGCGACGCGACACCTGTTATTGTTATACCGTGAAGTTTTCTTGGAAATTGTATTGTTCGAGTCGCGTCGCGCTGGTCTGCACGAGCCTTAATGCGTAACATGTTGGTCACTTTGTTGGGTGCAAATAGGCGTCATTGTTACAAGTGAGGACGCAGCTACAAATGAGTGACAAATGATCGTGATCGCGACGGGCGTGTAATCTTTTGTGAATAAGAATTAAACTACAGTTTGGTTTGGTTAAAAAAGTATGCCTTTTTATTCTTTCAAATAGTCTTCATCTAAATTTATAAGAACATTGGACACAATGAAGCTTTTTTACCGATAAATAAGTATAAATAATTTCATATTCACATAAATCTTATTTATACATACATTACATTTATTTTTAATATCAGTCCTCTCAAAAGGTCCATTCTCTCCCTGCAAATTAAATTTTATTATTTACACAGCGATAGGGATTCGCATCTACCGTACATACATACATCAACAATTAACAATTAATAGAGACTATTTACAAAATATATTTCCACAAACACTCACACGATCATACTTCACCGTTTACACACACCTATTTCACATTCACACCATTTGGCATATGGATGGCGGCACGTCACTAGCAGAGTTCGTCCCAGGCGAGCCACCAGGCCCCTCGGCAGTCCTCGCGCTTCCGCCGTCGGCGCTCAGCGCGGTCCGAGCGCTTCTTCACGAAGCGAATGTTGTATGGGTCTTCGGCTAGTTCTGGGTATCGTGCTACATCGTGCACGTACTCTCCTTCGTAGCCTGCTGCTGATCCAGCCTTCTGGATTTCATCTAATTCGGCTGCGGACCAGTCGAGTGAACCGCCAAGTCCGCTGCGTAACGCCTCACGCTCGCGGTGCCATGCTTTCCGCACGGCAGCCGTGCGCGCGTGGTGCAGCAGTCGCTGTCGCTCACGTTCCGCACTAGTGCCGTACCGTAAATTCACTATGCTTGTTTTTCCGTGTATTTTCACGTCCGCGTAAGAACGTCCTCCCTCGGCAACTTCGTGGAATGTCACATTCAATTTGCCTTGCATTCGTTTCAGTTGTTGTTTATCGTCTGCAGCACGCCAGGTATCCTCTTTTACGAAATAGAAGACATCTTGTTGATCACCATGAACAACGAATGAGAATGGCAGAAGATGGGATCGATTGAAAACTGAAGTATATACGTCGCGGTAGATAGCATTGGCCGACGGCACAGTGGTGACGACGGCGCGACCGCGGGAGTTGCGCGACACTAGGATGCCGCGTCCGAACGGTGGCTCAGAGTCGGAGCCGATGCGTTTTGGTGCCAGGTTCAAGGCATCAGTCTTGAGTGCTGACATAGCCGGTATCGACAGGCTTCTGAAGTCAGCTATCCTCTTGTTTGACATATGTGATAGGAAGCCGGATTCGATAGTGACTGTTGGAAGCAGAGACATGGCAGAAGGAAGGCCAGGGCTGGTGTCCGCTGGCGCGGTGCCCCACACCGGCCGACCTTGAGGAATGCTCGGCAGTACTGACCCGCCAGGTAGCTCGTCAGGGTAGAGCTGAGGTGCCAGGCTCTTCGTGTCATAACCAAGCAACTTCAGCCACGATAGGTGATCTAGAATGGCAAAGGTTAACAATAAGTACAAAATAAAAAAACATAAATAAATTATCAGAAAAGTATAAAATGGATTAAATTCTTTACCTGTTGGCTTTTTGTTTTGAGGCCGTACGTTAATAGGATCGTTCCCATTGAATCTATAAAGGTGTAATTGAGTTGGGTTGTGTATTCTCTCAATGAGATTTTCCCACAATGGAGACATCCATTGTCCAATTAGAGGGTCGTAAACTTTTCCATTTGCCATGTGGACTAATGATGTCACTTGATCCAATAGTCCCCCACAGAAGTCAACCGGAAGGTATAAGTATGGGTTAGAATCGTATACTATGTGGCCGTATGGAGATCTCATTATTTCTCTTATTCCTTCTCCATATTGATTGAAAATCATCACTGGTGTTCCACATTGGTCTGTGGCAATGTAATATTTATGTCGAGCAACCTGAAATGGGTATTTTGTTAGTTAAAAACTCGTTAATTATAAATTTAAACATGTCTTGGCTGACTGATATATCGCTCTACATACCTGTGTATAGATCAGGTGTCCTCTGTCGTCGTAGACCAGGGTCATGAATCTGTTCTCACGAGGCGAATAAATATGGCTGACTTCATGAGGTCTGTCTTTATTCGTGTAGAAGAATTGAGTCACATTTCCAAAGTTGTCTTTTCTGGTAGAAAGCCTGAAATAGAACAGATTGTATTAAATATATATTTTACTCATGGAAACAGCACGTCTTAAAAAAAATGTCCTGTTTCAACATACCTGTCGAGATGGTCATAAAAGTATCGAACATCAAATCTTCCTCGTTTTGTTGCTCTAATAAGAAGTCCTTTAGAGTTATATTGGAATCTTTCTTCTCTCGCATTTTGGGATACCAGGCCACGGCTATCATACCTGTATTGACCTTCGCCAAACTTGACAATGCGATCCATATCATTGTATTCCATAGGTATTGTGTTGCCTCTGTAGGTCAGTGATAGCATATTACCGTTATCATCGTATCTAAAACCCCATGGTTCTTGTGCCTCCACTCCTGTAAGCTGACCATCGCAGTCCCAAGTATAGTTCTTCACGTTTGTATATGTATTGACACCTACATTTCTTGTATGTGTGCGTGTTTGAGATATTCTTCCATGTCTATCATAAGAAAACTCCATTCGAAATACTTCCATCCTGTGGATGTTCACAGTTACCTCCTTTTCTAAGAACTGGTCGTTAAGTAAACGGGAGAACATTGCAATTCCATCATATACAGAAGTTTCATTCCATTTCTGTTTCGAAACAGTGAATTGACCTAGTATTTCAGGAGAACCTGTTTTGATATTGTAAACAATATGATGCGGTATTAGAGTTTGTCCACCAATCCTACCTTGGACTGAGGTAATTCTGTAATTGTTATCATATTCATAAATTATTTTCGCATTGCTTAGTCCAGTTTTGGCACCATAATCAAGTCGTTCTTCAGTGAGTAGCCCACCAGCATAAGTAGACTCCCATCGGTAGTCTACGTCACGGTCAACATGTAATATTTCTGATGGCAGTCCGCTCGTTTCTGCATAGTGTATCTGTGTTTGGCCATCCCCATGAACCACTTCAGAAACTTTGTTAGTTGTAAAATAACGATAAACAACTCTGGCACCATCTCCCGGGAATACAGTCTGAAGGAGCTCTCCTGTATGAGCATAATGTTGCAAATACTTCTTTGAAGAACCCGGTGGAGTGTACGTGACTCTTAAAAATCCAATCGACGGTTGCACGCTAAACGAATGGTTCGATCCCGAGGGTAAAATAACATGCGTCAACCCACCATCATCATCGTACTTATATTTGAAACTTCTTTGACTAGCTAAGCTTATTTTGGAAACAAGATTGCCGTCATTGTAATAAATGAACTTAGTGCCGTCTTGTGGACTCGTTATCTCCGAAAGCATTCCATGTGGGTCATAGCTATAGCTTTCTTCACTTTCGCCCCATTTCCAGCCGTTAATTCTATAGAATCTATCGTATGAAATATTGAGAAGAGCTCCGGCACCGTGAGGATCGAACGATAGTGGCAGCCCAGCGACATCGTAAGAAATTGTAAACAGTGGGTTTCGGTCGGCGTTGAAGAAAGTTTCCCGGCTCTTGAACTGATCGAATTCAATTATAAGCACCCTGGAGTCGTTTACCCATATTTCTCTGTTCAAAGTCTGCTGTGGGTTTCGTACATCACCCACTAAAGTGTATAGAGAGTACATGTTGTTTACTAGTGAATCTCCAAATGTAGTAGTTTGATGTGACCACATGTGCAGCATTTCTGCTTCTATAGGCAAGGCAGCTTCTAGTAATGGGTGCTTGGCAGCTGCGATACTCTCGAATTTCCCTGCCCATGGTGTTTCGAGAAGTAAGGTATTGTTTGTATAGATTCGACCTTCAGTTATTTGTTTCCCATTATTTATAGTAATTTGCTTGAACGATTGTCCATGTAACACATATTCACATTTCTTGGCAACTCCTACGGGTATAGTGCTCGAGGGATTTGATACAGTGACTGCTAATCCGTAATTTTTCGCAAGACCAGAGGTAATATGTACTTGCTCACCCGAGGGCATAATGATTTTAGTCACTCTTCCTAGTTCGTCGTAATTGTAAATTACGGTATCGCCAGCCTAAAAGCAAATATTAATACAATGAGCATATCGTCGTTCAATATAGAAAAACAATGTTATAAAAAAAACATATAGCAATAGCACAACTTACCCCTGATCGACTGTTAAGTAATCCAGTACTAGCATCGTAATCAAATTCCATTTCAGTTGAACCCTTCTCAGCTATCCTGGTTAGGTAGCCAATTCCAGAAATCTTTAATTCGAGTTTATGGTCCTGTGTATTTTCGATAGAGCTAACGATGTTGCTGTAATCTCTGAGTAATTGTATTTTATTTCCAGAGGCATCAGTAACTGTGGACAGCTTTCCGAAACTCGTATTCTTTGAATACAAGAATGAATATCTAGTTTTTCCTGATGTCAAGTCTTTTGTGGTGATATGTTGACCGTAGCGGTTGAAAACGTATATTTCTGAAGTGGGTGGATAAGGTATTCTGAATTCTCCGTTTTCATCATGTGTTGGCAAGTAGTGTTTTAGCGCCAATATATGGAGAGATCCTGAAATAATAACAAGGATTAATAGTTAGCCGTATTGAAGGATAATCATACCTATTTAAACATATTTTATTTCATCTTATTTTAATTACCTTGGTCAACAACATTTAGAACTCCATCTGGGGTAACAGCAAGAGCAGAAATAGTTTGGAATTTAGCATTGGATGATAGTAAAGTTTCCGTGCTTGTAGGAGGTTCATCACCCGCGGCCACACTGAGTCTACATGGACAGCCAGCATCATCTCTCGAATTCGTTGGCACAGCCGTCGCAGAGGCAGATGAATTGCATTCACAGCTTAATTCCTTCAAATTCTCTTGAACTTTTCCTGCGAAGTGCATAATTTTACCAGATGGATCTATGGATTTTATAGCATTCGTTTTCTTAGAATCCGCTTCAGCCACATACAAGATTCCGCTTGGCGCAAAGGCTATCGCTAATATTGTGCCTAAACTGGAATCTTCCCTGATATCAGTATTTGTTCGATTGGTGGGTTTTGTTACAGGTTTTCCATCGTTTCCTATACGACAATGTGATGGTTGGCCAGCCACTACTTTGATTTTCATATCAACTGTTAGTTTCAGTATTATTCTGTCATCTATAAAGTACAGAGATCCATCGAGTGGCGATAAGGCTACTCCTGTTGGCCATTGTAACTGTGCTTCATAGGGTGCGATTGCTCCTCGGCAGGGGACTGGTGACCAATGGTTGTGGTGACCGTGATGTCCCACAAGAGTGTGTATTATACCATTTGGATCAACTGCTCGTATATTTGTGCCATCTGCAATGTACATTGTCCTATCTGCTGCAATGGCGAGACCTGGTACAGAAAAATAAATTATATTATTTATATAGTTCTAGTTTGTATTGAATGAGTAAAACTTTGTATGCAATACGAGTATATTTCTAATTTTGCATTCATTTGTAAGTATTTTACCTTTGGGATGAGCCAATTTTGCCTTGATTGCTGGACCTTCATCACCACAATTGGAATCATCTCCAGGTACGCAACGGTCTCCGTTACCAATTACAGCCTCAGAATTTGTGGCCGGGTCTCGCACTTTTTCCAAAGCTATTACTCTTCGGACTTGGTGTCTCTCAGAATCTGATATGTAAAGATATCCATCCGCTGGTGATATGCAGATATAGTATTGATATGCAACTTGCGTAGTTCTGAAAATGAGAATAATTCGGTTAATATTCATGTACACTGTACAGCATGATAAACAGGATTTTTTAGGCAACATCAGTTCTAAAAATCTTTTGAAGTGGACTCTTACTGTAATTGAAGAATCGTAGTAACAACGCCCTCAGGAGTGATCCGTCTTACAAGATTGAAATCACCAACATACAGGGATCCATCTGGACCTGAGGTCAGTGCTGTTGGAGTCAAGAGACGAGCATCTGCTGCCTTGCCGTTGCAGTGGTCAGGACATTCTAAAGCTCGTTGAAGACCAGTTCCCATTACCACCTATAAAAGAACGTACAGTATATTTGAATAAGGGGTTCATTAAAGATGAATATGTAAATATGCATTTCTTGCAAGAAAAGTCGTAGCGGTGACTTAATGTTGGTCCGTACCTGGACAGTTCTGGGGTATTGTTTCAAATGAAGTAGTGCCCCATCGCCTTTCTGCAGAATACCCTCATGGAAGTTGTAATGATGGTGTATATCCAGTCCCCAGCCTCCGATATCAGAGATGTCCACGTCGAAACCGGCTAATGTCGCTGTTTGTGTCTCCCATACAATTGACGCACATGATGTGTACTCGTAACCTATTGATATTTTTGCTTGTGCTTGACCGTATACCTGGAATAATAAAGAGTTACACGAATAAGTATACAAAGTAATTATATTGAATTGTTTAATTATAACGAAGAATTTTGAAACAAGATCCCATTAAGATTAATTTAATTTCAAGAAGAATTATTATTGCCCTGACTACAGTTACATTTGCCATCAATTTGTAAATATCTAATCTGTGGAAAATGTAGTGGGTAGTATATTTGTTAAGTTATTTGTGTTTATTTTTACTATACTATCGTTTGTTTTCCTAAAAAAAACCGGCCAAGTGCGTGTCGGACTACGCACAATGAAGGGTTCCGTAGTTGGGATGAATGTATCCCAAGAACAAACTTAACATTGTAGTTGAAAAACATGTTCTCCCATACGGAATGTATGGGAGATCATGTTTGTCAAACCGCAAATTTAAGTTGGTTGATTATTATTCGTTAACCTGTTCAGCCTCCTTAGCTCTGATATTTTTCCTTTTAATTTCGTTATATATACTACTGTTGTGAATTTTTTCACAAGTCCAAGTACCACCATTTAGCTGGCAGGGGGGGGACACTTGACAGAACAGATAACATATTTCGCAAACGGATCCCTGAACCCAAAAATGGTTTTCACAAACTCACAATATTTTTGAACGACCTTTCTAACGATACCCCACAACATGGGGTAGATGAGAAAAAGAAAAAACATCCCCACTTTACGTGTGGGGGAGGTACCCTAAAAAAAAAACTTGATTTAATTTTTACCACTTTGTCGGCATGATTAATATGTATATAAATGCCAAATTACAGCTTTCTAGTACTAACCGTCTCTGAGCTAAGCCGCGGACAGACAGACGGACAGACAGACAGACAGACAGACAGACGGACATGGCGAAACTATAAGGGTTCCTTGTTTACTACGGAACCCTAAAAAAAGATAAAGTAAGACTCTTTACTATGCCAAAGTAGAGTCAAAAGATTTCAAGTTTTCATGGGATTCTTTAACTTCTCATAGTATTGCTTCGACTTACCTTTTGTTTGTATACATTTCGTTTGTTCCACGCGAAGATATGAGTTAAGTCGGGATCAGCTTCGTAGGTATGGGTGTGCAAGGAGCCTTCAATCTCAACGCGGACATGCACTCGGATAAGTGATGCTGGGACCACACGACGAGTCAGTTGAACGTGTACGCAAGATAGATAACCAGCTGATTGAGACGAGCGGTACGTCAGCTTCACCAATGAGCCAGGGATGCCGATAGATTCGCTTACAATCTGGAAATAAGAAAATAAATTCTTTAGTCATGCAATTAGTTTGTGAAGCCAAAATGGTAACTGGTACACATTCAAACTGGTCCAGAAATTGCCACTGGTTCATGGAAAATGATAAGCGTAATTGACTGACCAGAATTTGGCGAGTATTACAAGAAGGAATAAGCATGCAAGCTAAACATTAACGAGCTTTTGTTCAACTGTTCTTACCTGAGCCTCAGGGTATATGACGGTGGTAGTGGTAGCAGATGAGGCAGCAGGCGCTGCCAAAGGTGGTACTGCCACTACTTCAGGTCTAAGTCGTTCGTGGTCGTGTGCTGCGCAAGGTGGAGTTTCTGATTCCCACCATTGCGGCGTTGGCGACCAGCCGATGCGAGGTGGAGCCCTAATGATTGTAATTGGTTAGAATAATTTAATAGACAACCTTGTTTAGTTGAACTTTGAATGAGGTATCAATGTGACGGGATTTTATGTGGTTAAGAATCAACTGGCTCTTCAACCATAAAACACTAATTAATATATAAAAATGGTAAATAAAACACCAGCACCCAAATATTAAAAATTATATTTCCGCCACCTGTTAGTTAATAAGCCATTAACTTAAACTCTTCTCACCTGGGCGTTGGTACTTTCACATTGTCGTCACTAAGTTCCATTTGGACTGGTGGCAAGACGACGATCTGATTCCATGGAACGAAAACTGTCTTCCTCAGCGGCTTGAACGGTGATCGCTGGAACTGCAGCGTCACAGCGCCTCCTCCATTCACCAACACGTCAAACCTGAATGACCGGCATATCACGTTTAAGACAGATGTACGAATAGTGTCTGATATAACAGAGTGGTCCCTTTCGTATGCCCTAGAAAACGTAAGGGGAAGATTATAGAAGGTAATTAACACGTTGTATGCAAAGTGTCTCGTTCGAAGTAAAACAAATTCTCAGTTATAAACCCGGATTCGTCTTAACCCTGTGGTTAGCTCTGCTAGACGATGAAGTGTCCTATCATCATTCTCCTGCCCTTATCTATCCCACATACTATTTGAAAACTCGTCAATAAAACATTACTATTATAGACATCTTATCTTTAGCCTAGTCCTTGAATAAGTTCGAAGGCATAAGGCATTCATATATTCGATAGAAAATGGAATAAAAGCGACTTAATGACCAAAAGTCTGTATTTTTAACCAAATCAGACCATAAATTATAGACTAAGAAAACATATTGAAATAGTAGGTACCTACATTACTGTCGCGGCAACAAGGGCATTGATGAACGATCGTGTAAATGTGGGCCGAGGGGAAGCCGAGGCACACCACCACCGTCACATACGTGAGACCATCAATGCCTGGTTGCGGTTGCGGCCAAGGCTTGTATAGTGCTTTTCTCAAATAATGCGCGGAAATTCAAACTAAGTAAATTTATTATAAATTCCAGAATCAATGACGAACAACGATAATTTTTCACGCGCCAATATGTCCATTTGTTTCTTCATTACTTTAGGTAAACAGCTTTATTTGCAAACCAAATCGGAATTTAAATAAAATCTTTGATAAGTTGCCTCCTTGGTTGCCTTTTTTAAGTAAAAAGTACATTCCATTTTTAAATAATACGACAGATATGAGTGTTCATTATTATTCGGCCGCTAAAAACGACAAATATGGATTTTCATACAAACATTGCCGGCCGGGCGATCGCATGTATTCGACCAGTACAGTATTTTCGATTTATCTCGAAGAAGGTTGTCAAAATAATACTCGAATTTCCAACAAGTTTGAGAAAAATTCATAGAAACTTACACTGTTAAAGTCACCCATAAGTTCTATAATCATCCTTCTTTATTCCTAGAGTATCTACCTATAGAAAACTTTATTTCAAGAACTGTCGCAGTTTCGCCCAAAAAGTTACGCCTACGCCATCGTTACCCCTCATTACTTCAGTTTAGAATTTAATCGCATTAACTTTCAGATTAAGAGTGAATTCGAAAGTCATGTCCAGAATTTGTAAATGAGGAAGTTTAGAGTAGGTACTACTAGGTAGGTAGGTTGTACTAGCCCTCAGGTTTTGCTAACAAAAATGAAACATAACATAACATTACGCCTATTATTCCCGAAGGGTTAGGCAGAGGTCTACCCACATTTCGCCAGTTATGTTTAAGTCCCATGTAATAGAGGGCGACTCTATTGCCATTAACCGGTCACAAATCCAAATTGCGGGCTGCAACTGAGAAGTTCCTGATGAAAAAAGCCCAATAACACTTTGCCCAACCTGGGAATCGAACCCAACCTAACCCTAGAGTAACGGGGCAGTCCAAAAATAAAACTACCGGAAAAGCAAGAACATATTTTCCTGATGCCTTTATGTAATGTAATACGTAATACCTATGAATTCTCAGCTATTCTAATTGGACCTACGTATTCTGATTATAATTTAGCACTTTACTAGAAGTACAGCCCTGTTCACCTCTCGGTATTAAATAATGTGTAAAATGCTCGTTAGTCCTAACACGATAAAACTGCAGTTAATAATGTAGAAATGCTGTAACAAGTACCGTAGGTCGGTACTCGTATTCCGTTCCTACGTTTTAATGATCCTTTATAATATTTTTCTTGTCATTAATTTAAGCAACGCCGTACAATATTTTTTCACCTTTTTCTTTGTTTCTTTGCAACGTTTTTTTTACCTTTAATGAGAGTTTGTTATCGAAACGTGTTGAGCAGGGGTTTAGTTTGATGATCAGCACTTCCAGTAAAAGGAAAAAATTGGGACGCTGCTTCCCGTTAGATTTTTTTCAAACGTTTCATGACGTTATTTGCGATCTTGAAATAAATTAAAAATTAAAGGCGGTGAACGTTTTTTGTTTATTTCGAAGAATGCTAAAAATCTTGCTTCGTTACTGAAAAAGTGATTACAGTAAGCCTCGAACTTGTAATTTCGTTGAATAGGAAACTCAAGTTGATAATTTATTTGATGGTGCATTTAGGGATGCTACTGATACTTTTACTTGTCATTTCGGAAACCAATCAATCTGCCTAGCCTTTCCCAACTATGTTGGGGTCAGCTTCCAGTCTAACCGGATGCAGCTGAATACCAGTATTTTACATGGAGCGACTGCCTATCTGACCTCCACAACCCAGTAACTGGGTAATACGATACCCCTTGGTAAGACTGGTGTCAGACTTTCGGGCTTCTGACGACTCGTAACGACTGTCAAAGATCCACGAATGACAGCCGGGACCAACGACTTAACTTGCTTTCCGAGTCACGGAGGATTCTCGGTATGTAAAGATGGTCACCCATCCACTGACCAACCCCGGCAAGCGTAGCTTAACCTGATGGATCGACCAGTGCGGCTGTTGTTACTTAGCCACGAAACATTGTCATTTCGGAAACCAACTACACGTAAACAGTTAGTGAGTTACGGTAATTGATTTTTAAAAGCTTATTAAACGTGACGCGTTATTTGATTACATGTTCACATGATACAGGTTTCGTTCCGCCGCCTAATTCGATTTCATACTTGATGCTTTTACGTACGTGCAAGCAATATCAAAACACCGTGTCCGAAAATTAATGACGATCCTATACTTAAAACACAAATGTTTGTATAGATATTTATTCAAATATATCTGTTTGTCACGCAATGTTCAATTACTTTCTTTAAGACAATTTAGTTCCATGACTCAACGATCGTCGTGACTAATAGATTTTTTCTATTTTTTGACGTTATAAAGTTTACATTTGGTAATTGCCCTGATTGCCCGATGCCAAATTATTTTATTTCTGTTCGGTTATTTACGCTGCGAGATAGTGGTGTTACGGTGATTCACTTTAATGAGCGCTTATGTATTTTCTCGTATTTTTCTTTAACTAAAATAATTACGTTTAAATGTTTCTTAATGGGTGGCGTTTTCAAACGACTATAATTACAAAAATTCCTCGCTCATGCTATAATGTCGGTTGATACTTAATTTAAGTAAACACGACAATTAAAATTACTTAACGGTCTATCGTAGTCACACTGGCAACCTTCAGTAGAAGCTTAAATAATGCGATTCTGAACGGCTGGGTTTATCCTAAAAGTTGGCAACGTCGCAAATAACTGTCAAATATTTACCTGTTTTGATTCTTATAGCAATATTACTGAATAGAAAAAAAAAATGTGGCTAACTAGCGAACTAGAATAATAATAATGAATTGCAATTATAACACTGAATTTGATGTTGTACCCATTTTAGGTGTAAAAACGCATTAGGAAAGTTTCCAAATAGTTTTTTTTACATCTAAAACTAAAAATTCGGTGTTACGATATTAATTATTGCATTTCATAATCAATATTCTAGTTCGCTAGTTAGCCACATTTTTTATTTCCACACAGTAAATATTGCCAAATTAATCAAAACAGTGAAATATTTGACATCTATTTGCGACATTGCCCACCTTCAAAATAAACGCTCTTAATGCCAAGATAATGTACTTATGTCATTAATTGTAAACTAATTTTGACTTCAAAAGTTAAAAAAATAATTATAAACTGTTCTTTAATAGTAGGTAAATAAAAAGGTATTTAATAATTCCTGAAGAGTTTGCATAGCTTATTTTTTGCTGCCTGATAAGTATTGGGTTCGTGGGACAGCATCACGTGGGTCATTATTTTCAATCATCAAGCCGATCAAGCCTATTATAGTTAGTAACTTTACCGAGGAGGTTATAACTGAGAATTTGATTATGTCACTAGACTTTAATATCGAAAACATTACTTGTCCTCAAAAGCCATCTGAGGATCTCACAGTAAAAAGAGTTCTAAGGCCAGGTCACACGGTTCAAAAATTACAAAAATTCATTATTTACGAAAATACTGAACTTTACAAAATTGATAGGGGGAGAACGAGAGTTGCTCAAAGGGCGTTCCGAGGAAAACCATAAACTTACCATGTCAGGTAGGATTGTCGACGCACTTACCAACGATAAGTGAATACCTTACGGCAATGCCTCTATAAAAAACCTAGACATAAGGGTAGAAAAAGTATCACTTTTTTATTTACTAACCATCCACCCTGTCTGGTCAGCGTGAATCCGAAGCGAGCCTCTCGATCCACGGAGACTCTGATGCCGATGATACCGAGGCCTTGGGGAGAGACCACCTGCCCCCGCATCACGGACACGCGGCTGCACAGACCAGCTCACGTCAGTTCGAGCCACGAGCCACAGCACCCGGCATTCAGCGATACGGTTCACATAGAAGAACTAAGAGGCTATTGTTGCTAGAGGAATTGTGGGTTTTTATAAAAGAAATATATTTTTAAATACTTTTTTTGGTAACTATTTTAGAACGAAAGTGACTTTTAGGTTTTAAAGACGATTAAAAAAAACTATTTATATTCAAACATAGAAAAAAATAATGACCCTTTTCTGTGCACGGATTTATGTAGTCATTTTTCATTGTTTAATACGCAACAACGTATTTCAAAGCCTTGTATTTTTATGCATGGCCGGAGTTTAGCTATAGCCCCTGATCTAAAAGATAGAAGACATAAAAATGATGTGTGAACCGTATCGTTGAATGCACACCTTCGATCATAAAACTTTGAAAGAGGTCTCGTGCTATGCTTCATATTTCATAGTGTAAAACGCTGTGAGAGTGAAGTAAAGTATGAAAATAATATCGAAAAATAAAATAAATAAGAAGTCTTAGCATTGCACATTCTCGTATTAGGATCAGCTAATTCTCTAGGACACATTTCTGTTTACATTTTATTTATAGATCCTCTAAATAGCCAATAAAATAAAAATGTAAAAAATTAGGTACCATAGAAAGTAACGTAAACGGAAATCTACCTAGAAAGGTATGTATGCATGTAACAGCTGCCACACAAACCATAGTCAATCAATTTTGTTATATTACTTCATGTTTGAATGTTCGGTTACATATTCATGAGAGATGAAATTGGTGCAAGAAATGTTCGCGAAATCATTAATATTGAAATTGGAAGGAATATAATTCGTTTTTGTTGTGAGGTTTGATTATGGGCAAAATTATAAGTAAATATTTTGATAGAAAATGGTTTACACTGCTTTATCCGCGTGAACTTAGTTTTACTTTTAATGTAGCTCCTGACTCGGGATACCCGGAGCGAGGCTCCGCAGGGGGCGCAAAAAGCTTTAAAAATACGACGTGAAAACCGATATCAGAGCCAAAAATCTGTTCGCTGAAAGTGCACAAGGAAAAGAAGTTGACGTAAACGTTTAAAAAAACGGTAAAATGTTGAAAACAACAAGAAATTAGGTATGCTTTTAGTGTTCATTAACATAACAACAATCAGTTTCAATCATTGGTTAAGAATGTTGTTTTTTACCAAGATTCAATAGAACCCCATGCTTCATAGATTCTGTTAATTATGAGATAGTAGATGCGTACCTACTGAATGTTTAATTAAATATCCAATTCTTATTATCTTGAATTTACTTTTCAATAACAGATGGATAGACTACTTATGTCTGAAACGAAGACGGTCACAATACCTATTACTTATTTAAATAAATCTGAATTCATATAAAAAGTGTAACATAAACCGCCAACAATTTATTATCGTAGGTATACGTTATTATCGCGATTGCGTTTATGACAAATGTTGATGCAAGCGTCGCGCGTCGTGGCTACATAAACGCCTTGATAAGCAAAAGCTCTTAACTAAGCTTTACATATTTTTGTATTATTATAACAGTTTTTTTTACGATTTTATACTCGAGAATTTATCAACTGAAATACACTGAGACGAACGCATTTGAAAATATCATAAAATGTATTTGTGTAATATAAAACACTAGATGGGTTCAATCAACAAAAAGAAATAAAATATTTATGTGTAAAGCTAAGTAGTAAAATATTTTTCTTATTTGTTACCAAGAACTACGTATTTAGCAATGCCACTTCTAAGAATATGATATCGTAAAAGTTTTCATCCTCTTCATGTGTTTCCGCGAAGGCCGACAGTAAATGCCATATGATACGGTTATGAAAAATATACCTAAAAAGAAACATTGTAAGCAGATTGGCACCTCCCGAAATATTATCTGTAACAAGTTACAGGGCACTTTTAAATTATTATCATAACACACGTTTAGACTAACTAAGTAAAGTTGTATCTGAAAAGAGGACAAGTCATTAATAATTATTGTATGTTTCTGACGATCATTATAAATTCAACATTATTTAATGGGTAGAAATTTCATTAAAACACATTAACAGTTGGTAGAGTTAAAAACAACAAAAACTCAAAACAGTATTATATACAACGCTTTAAGAACTGTACTGCCCTTCAGACATCAAAATGCGGAAGATTCAGATATAAATGCTGGTGCAGAGGCAGACAGTTCTGAGAGCGTTGAAAGAAAATCGAGAAAAATACGTTCGTTGCACCAATTTCAAAGTGTAATAAAATGTCGTCGATGACTGATTAATGGAAGCGATGGTTGTAATGTACAATGTCGACAATTTTGCTATCGTATCGCTGTGAAGTAGTAGGAATACATTCAAATAAGTTGTGTTTTGGTTAGTTACAAAGGGTGAGGATCTAAACACATAAAGAGCTCGGGCGAAGGGTAGGGGGTTGGTTAACAGATGAAAGACGCAGACAAAGGGTAAGGAACACATAAAAGGGTAAGTTTATTTGAAGCTTAATTTGCGTGTTCGCTGAAATTTTGCTCAATTGATAATATACAATTCGCGACGATTTGTATATTTTGCAAGCCCTACACCTATCGATTGTGTTAAAAACGTTTTGCGTGAAAGCGTAAATGATTTTCCTAAGTTTCATATAGTATAACAAAATTATTCCATAGTATATATGTGAACTATAATATAAGCACAGTAGACGAGACAAATAAACAGTACAAAATACAATTGTGACTGCGGCAAATCATATTTGAAAAGAGACGCGGCGTTTGCGGACCGTCGGCGGTGCTTGATTTACGCTGAGATTGCGAGGATTTTGTCGCAGTCACACGAAAACATTCAAGACAAACATACAGATGTTACATACACATAGAGAATGAAACGAATACAGACAAAGGATTGAACGAAAAGTGAAAAAGCGTCAGTGGCACCGTCCGCGTGTCTGTTGTGGGACACGCGGAGGTCACCGGCATCACACTCATATGCAGGATTCGCAACAAAAGGGAAGAGGTGAACAGATACTGAACACTGAGGGGCGAGGGCGGGCTGACTGACACTTACCATGGTGTAAAGGAATTCCAGAACTCGCTAGGAGTGGCGGACACACGGCGGCACAGGGACACAGAAAGACAGGACAGATTACTACACAGATACCTACATCCCTCAGTGCAACCCCACCCCGGTTTTGCAACCGCTCCGGCCGATTGCACTCGTCTATATTGGTTAGCTTGCGTTTTAACACTGTATTTACCAATCAAAGTTCTGTTAATTACGAATCGATTCACAGACGAAGCCCGTTTGCATTAGAACAACCACCACTATTGATCGATAGGTAATATGCATTGTGAGTCAATACAGATAAATTTAGAAAAGTTGCAATTGCAGGTTGCACCAAAGATTGAATGTGGAGAGTAAACATGCTGGATGGTGAATGCATGGAGGAACCCGTCATGTGTTACGAATACAAGGGCTGAACGAACAAATGCCAGAACGCAATATAACCACTCTAGACTTTTGAACTTAAATAAAATAGTGAAGCGGCTCGTGTTTTAATGCAAACAAACTTTTAGAGGCGCTTTTGCATATTAAGCGAGGTGGGTTGACTACTTTTATTTTTCAGTTTTGCTTTGTCTTATTTATTTAAGAGATCGTTCGAACTTTTATTAACGCACACGGTGTAAAGTAGGGCAAATAAAAACTTTAAGAATTTGTTTACCAACTTAGATCATGAAAGACGCGTTTAAGTTTTTCCTAATAGATCGTTATAAAAGTATTAAAGTAAGTGGTATATAAGTAAGTCTTAGAAAAATGATGTTAATTTAAACTTGTATGTTTATTTTTGTATCAAGATTGTAGCTACATAATGATTTAAATAATGCTTTCATGATTCAAGTTACTTTCCTTTTACCTTTTTACTTATGTAAAGTTATTTTGAAGACAAACAAAACTGTTCGAAAGCTTTTGAGCGCTGATTTATTTCTAATTTCATTTTGTTATTCATAATACGCTTTTGTTTTGTTTAGACAAACAGGTAGGGTTAGACACACACAAGGGATGAACATTAGACAATACACAACACATCGGATCTGGTGTGAAAAATAATAGTAAAATACAAAAACTCATAATTGAAATAATAAATTCAATGGTAAAAGATAACCATGCTAGGACCGCAAACAATAAATCATAATTTTTACACTCGAGAAAACAGAGGAAAATCAAAACACTTCCACCAGATGAGAAAATAAATTGTAAGTTATAAAAGTATTTGAAGTTACCAATTAAATTAAAATAACCACACCAAATCCTCGGAGAGGTTTAGGAAGATGAGCGGGAATTATATGGTGAAGGTGCTAGTTCCTAAATCATTTTATGTCGTAATGAATTTTGTATCTTCTTCTTACGGTTATACATTACAGTACGGCGATGATATCACGGATCTAAAATCATTGTAAAGTGCAAATATAAATTATTCATGAATTGTGCAAAACCGACAGGTCAGTCCTAAACCAACTGATGCAAAAGATATCGTTGTATTGTCTTTTAGTTTACTGATCCTAAAATGGTTAGTTATGTTAGTACTAACGACATCTTTTACGTACATGAAGTGATTTGGTGTTTGTTAACATTTCAGACGTTTTCTTATGCTACACATACCTTTCAGAATATTCGTCCATGTGTGCGTAGCTCTGGACAGAGTTTTCTTCTATGAGGAATTTGACGCGCTGATAGAAGGACGCGGTGACTGAAGGTGGCTGTTTTCGGAGGAGTACTTCTACAGGATCGTTGGAAGCTAGGCACATGATGTGCTCGGCGCACTCAGGTCGACTGCAGCATTCCGAGTCGGAGCAGTCCGTCATGCCATCTTCAAAAGTGTAGCCATTGTCAAGTGACAGCCAATATGGTTTGTTTGGATTGTTTAAAATGTAATCGGATTTTTGAGCCTATTTTCTGTAAAAGAGAGGCACTTACCTTCATCGTTATCTTCATTGTCGTTGCAAGAGAGTTCAAGTGCGATGGAGCAGTCGGTGCCGGCCCAGCCGTCAGCGCAAGAACAGCGGTACACTCCATCTTCCAGAAGACATTGTCCATGACGAGTACAGCCATTTGGACAACCAGCTGTGTACATTGAATAATTAGTCAAGTGGTAGTAGATAATGATTTTCTGATCATTACACTAACAAGTGCAATGCAACTGCGTTGCGTGCGTTGACTTCGATTATATTGTATTCATGAAATTAGAGTTGGTTTCAGAAAAGTCGATGATCCTTCAATATTTTCAATATATGCAGCATGAAACAAAGAACGTACGAATAAGAATGTCGCAACTTACGCAAAGTACAGTGTCGGCCATTCCATCCTTGTGTGCACACACACGTGCCATTCTTGCATTGCCCGTGGTCGTGACAGCGCGTGTCACAGGGTCGTTGGTCACACATGGAGCCGGTCCAGCCGTCATCGCATCGACACACGCCCTCGGCACAGACACCGTGCGGCCCGCAGTCCAATGAACAGACCACTATAAAGTAGAAATGCAGTTAAAACGCCGATGTACAAGTAAGGCAACATAATACTTTAAACTTGTTTGTAGCCATTACCTTGTGAGCAATCATCTCCGGTGTAAAGTGGGTCACAAACACATCTCCCTGCGTCTAGGTCGTACACGCCGCGTTGGGAACATGCGGGAAGACATCGTTGTACCCTCGCATCACGTTCACTGCAGGCGGCACCTCGCCATCCCGCACGGCACACGCATCTACCACGCACACACGATCCATGGCCACCACAGGTTGGGTCAAGGCAGTCCTCTAAAAATGTTTAATAATTAAGTCAGTATTTCTATTGTTTTTTTCTATCACAATTTAAAATGTTGTTTTAGTTTGCAAAATATTTTACCTTCGTCGCACTTTTGTCCTTTCCATCCAGCCTTACAGTGGCAATGGCCGGCGATACATTGACCCCTTCCGGAACAGTCTGCCGGCTCACAGTCGTGTGCTGGAACGTCACATTCCGGGCCTTTCCACCCTTCCAAACAGTGACATACACCACCTGCATACGCGCCGTGCCCCGAACAAAGAACTGGGCATACACCTGCGAAAACAAATATGAGTTATTACGTGCGCACTTCTTTACGTAGATAAGAGACTCTTTTAATGAGTATTTTCTACTTACTTTTCGAACAATCGTGTCCTTCATAGCCGTCCATACATTCGCATTTCCCGAGGTAGCATGACCCGTGACCCGAACAATCATCTGGACACGAGTTAGTGACTCCTTCCGCTTCAGAAACGATCATTTCAACATTGTGTGGCTGCAGTTCGTCATTATATACAGATATAAACCATCTTCCTGTGTCGAGATATTGCAATATGCTCACGTTTACTCTCATATCCGTTGACCTTTTGCTTATCGTATGGTTCCATCTATGCAGTGGGTTAATCGTGCTCAATAGTGCATCCCAGTCGTTAAGACTACTTTGAAACCGATTATCTCTGAACGGACTTCTTCTACGCCTTAGTCTGTGGTCGACCCTACCGCCTCGAATGAATTCTACAAAGTCGTATTGTGTTACGCTAGGAGCTACATTTCGCCTACCATATACGGCGAAATTAGCTCCCCAGGGAACTGTGAAGTTAAGGCTAACGTAGGCGGGCTGTTTGTTGCGGAATTCAGAACTCCAAAATTGGTAAGCAGGTATAGTTGCACTGTGTAACTCGTCGAATTCTCTAACTTCTAACGCGGGTGACCAAGGTGGCGGTGCTGCTTGTTGCGCTTGTTGTGGTATTATTACTGATTCTAACGCTGCTTCCGCTGTAGTTGACCACCCGCCTAAAGACGAAGTTGATATCGATTCTGCAATAAAACGTGCAAAATCTTTTACATCCTCTTGAATATGTCGAAAGTACAAGCCCAAATTAGCACAAAATTATAAAATGTTTCAACATACCGTCTGAAGGTGATGACGTTGATAAGGCATCCCTAACTCCTTGTGCATGTGTTACTGCTTTTACATCTTGTACCAGGATGCAATTAGAATTGTCTATATTACTTTTAATTGACGATAACGCTGCAACAAAGAAATTATCATTTTAAAACAAAGTATAAAATCGTTAGTCGTATTTTTTTATCAATAGAAAATAATTTCAACGATCCAAATCTTTCTGTCGAAGCCGGTCATCCAATTAAGTTTCCGCTAAGTTTGTTTCTTATCGATGGCTCACATCGATAATGCCCAGTAGCCGAGCAGTAATTCTATTAGTGTTCACACGGGCGTCATTTGGGCGCAATGTGTTACGAAATACGACACAATATGAGATGTCATTTTAAAGTTTAAGAAGTGTATGAATGCAGGGTAGGTGACGTGATGTCCCGTCGAGTTTTAATTAAGCGAAGCACGGCTGTGCTGCATTTCGTGGCGGTGTGACGAAGCGATTGGTTCCGCTGCCGCGGGCCGGTCGCAGCAAGCACGTAGGTGGCTAGACACCCAACCATTTCTTGTTCGGGAGAATGCTGTTGTCTCCTCATTATGCGACAGTTGCTGGCTATCGAATCGATCATAAAATGCCGCGCTACGCAATCTAATTGGATGATTCTTCACGGTGTTAACTAAGAAAAGCACGGGCTCAGATGACACGAGTCTTGACGAAATTACTATTTATTTTGAAGCTACTGAAGCATCAAATAGGATCTTATCGATGTAATTGATTAGTAGTCAATATTTTTATAAAGCACTGAAATATGTATAGTAGGCACTTTCCCTTTTAATACTACGGTGGAATATTCAATAGAAACTGCAAGGGAGCCATTGAATGTCAGTAATGTAAAGAGAATTTATTGCGTTCATTTATTAGTTTTGTAAGAAGCTCACGATCGCTCAGGATTTGTGCTCGGATGGGGATGCAACGTTTATTTGTTTCGGAGCGTGCGCAGGATATGCGCCTAATATGTCGTGCGTTGCGTCAAGGGCAATATATCAATCCATATCTACTTAATTGACGCAACCCAGATTTCGTTCCGGCTAATTAACATGTTCAGTAATTTGTCGAGAGACATGTGGTTATGTTTTTGTAGAGCCAATTTACTAATTAAATTTTATGTGTGGATATTTTGTCCGACACGTTGTCAAGTGTTTGCAGTTACGTTCCATAATTCGTCCAGATAACCCCCAGCGGTGTCGGAGCAATTAAGTTATCTGGCTGGCCCAACAGTTGCCTATCTATCCCCAAGATTTACTCTCAGATAAGATCGCGAAACGTTGACGCCATTTGACCGTTTGCTCTGAGGATTGGACAATTTAACTTTACTATACCGTGTTGAGGGTAGATAGTTCAATTACAATAACCTTTATCGGCTTAACAACCAATAGTTAAGCAGGCAATTTATATTCAGTGTTAATGCTACATGCGTATGTCGAGATGGATTTAAAATCATACTTCTAAAATGAGATATGTTATTGAGTTCAAAGACTTGAAGCATAAAACATGTCTAGTACGTTGCTCCGCATCAAATATTGATGGAATGGAAATAAATAGAATTCAACAAACAGTCATAAATATGAATAAAACTTGAACGGTCATTGATGTTCGACAGGTTCGTTTAAATATAAGAGTGACCAACAACATATAGCATTTTTATGAAAACTGAACATGTTTTGAACGAACCCCAACCAACATCATATTCAGTTAGATAGAGCCCTACTCCGAAAATAATAACACACATCGTACACAATGTTTTCAGATAAACGAGCAAAGATGACGTAATTTCCTCACAAGAAAATGAAATATGACAATGTGGTAAGTCGCGACTTTTCCCGATGATCCCTCGTAAAATCTATAAGTTTTGTGTATTGAGCGGCGGCGGGTAGGAAATGGAGGGTGCTCGAGATGACGAGGTCGCCGGCCGATGCAAGCGACGATTGTGTGCAGATGGACTATGTTTGCTATCTCCACTATTTTTCGAGTTAATACAATTTATTGTAATACGATTCAGCATAGATTGCATCGTGCGTTGGGGGAGCGAAACTCGTTTGATAGTGTCCCCGGGGACGGACGCGCCGTCGCACATTCTCGCATTAGTCACGTGATAAATCTTCCCGTGTTCATGTGTGCTGTCTCCTTTCATTACACGCAGGATCTAATATCCCTGTCCTTGTTACTTGCGCATGTTAACTGTGTTCGCACGAGGTCGCGGTTTGTTTGCCCCATTTTCTCAGGGAAGACAAACAAATCCAAATTTTGATTACATCATCATAAAATCTTGTCATTAAATAAAGTTATTCTTCATGAAACTCGTTAGCTATGGGTACATGTTGGTTTTGTTTATGAAATAACGGCGTATTAGAAATTTTATGACACCCACTGAGTGGTCTTACAAAATATAGCGTGGCCTGTGTTCTTAAGCTATATAAATCAGCAGATATAATCGATACATTAGGTCAATAAAAAAGGGTAAGTATAAAAATGGACAGTAACGTTGGTGGTTACAACAGGATGTAAAATTTTGTTATGTTTAACTGTATTGCTAATAACGATAGAAAATAATAACATAATATGATATTGTTTTGTATGAGTAAATATGTTAATTTTACAAAACAAATCATAAATTAAGCTTTTGATAAAACTTTTGTCCACGTTCTATTTTTTTAAGTTGCCCTACATATATTTTAGCATGCTAAACAAAATAGTGGTTTGTTATTTGTATAACAGTATTATTTTTACAACAAAAGCGTCACCGATCGTACAGACGTGCGCGCGAGCCACTTGAAAAGCGTTAACGCTCACAGAGAGAGCTTTAATAAAACATTTGGGGTCCTCACATTTTCAATTACATTAAAAAGTTGACGGTGCTGTATTTGCCCCCATTCATACACCATACACGTAATGAAGGGTGCAACAGATGGTTCACATTTTTTCATTACATCACCAAAACTACCGGCGCAGACCCGGAGATTTATGTCGGATTAAACTACAGACCCGGTTTTTATTTGATACAAATCCGGAACGCCAGAAGGCGTGTCCGAAAATATTTTATTGTTATTTCGAATCATTATTTTAATGAGAGTTCAGTAAAAAAGTAGGAGTCAAAAGTAAAATAGTTAAATGAGTAGCGTTTAACAGATTCATTGGTTTTGATATTATCTGACGGGAATCTAAATGTGGTAATTTCGAGGCGTGTGTGTCGCCGTGTTAGAAAAAGCGTATATCGTTTTGAAGTGGACAGGTCGCCGCTGCCATCGATAGGCGATATGGTACATGCTGCCTTATCGCGCCTGTATAATTTAACGGGTCTCTAAATGAAGTGAGATCCGATACGATAAGCCTCATTGACTTGAGACACCTTACATCCACTTGGTTCATTACATTACGTTCAAGAAGCATCGGCTGACTTTATTTTATCGAGTCTTTATATAAAACTGTGTGAGTTAGGATAAATACCTTGGACTGAGTATGGGGCGTTAGTGTCGTCTAAAATAGTAGTTATTGTCCCATAATATAAATAGTGATACGATAAACTTTGTTAAATTTATCGTATCACTTGTTAAATTAACAAGTTTAATAGCAAAGGAAAAGCCTGAAATTTTCTTCTACTAAATTCATATGAAATCTTTTTCCAAATGTACTTTGAGTTTTCCAGCTAATAATAGCATTAATGCTTCACCCTAAACCTTGTGCTAAACCCTTCAGTGCTCATAAGAGTTAGTTATGTATGTATGTAAACAAGTTTTTGTTTCAGCTGAAGTAGAACGCGTTGCCGAAACTATAGTGAAGTTGTTAGCGGTTCACGTAGCGTGCTTCAAGCGTATTATTTAGTGTTTGCTCAAACTGTTTAATAGAACGTTGGCTTAACTTAAATTGAAACTATAGTTTAGACATTCAAGGAGCGTTTATAATTACTATTTTAAACGCTGATAGCTTCAAACTGTTTTCACAATTAATTCATTTTATATTCCTGTATTTGAAAACTGGATTATCTAGTCTCGTTCAGTTTCAGTAACTAAGATATTAAATTAAAACGTCTATAAAAAGACGCATAATGGAGCAAGCAATACTAAAAATTTAAATAATTGGACGTTATAAAAAGGTTTAAGGATCGTTAAATAAATACATAGTTCAGTTTACAAATAAAACGGAATAACAAAACTCTGATAGACTCAATATTTATCTTTTACTTCCAAATTAGACCAAAGATATAGAAGTTCAAAGTTATCATTAACTTGACTTATTAAGGATATCTTATTGAGATACACAAGTGTTATGGAAGCAATTTAATTCGGAATAAATGATCATTTAAGCCTCTAATTGAGTCGGTATTAGGTACATAATTTGCCGTCGCGGCCACCCTCCACTTTGAAAAGACTTCGCTTGAAGGGAAATAAACAAAAGTAATTTCCCGACATTACAGCGACTGAGCACTTTCAGTGTAAATAGCAATGTGGCTGTGCACCCAACGACATATTGTTTCTACGAATGTCCCACTGTTATACGGGATTCGCGTGACGTCGCCCAGTCGGTGCAAACTGTATACATATACAATAGTCGTATGTATATGTATCGCCGGCGCGAATACCACTTGAAACGTTCTAACTTTGACTGTGTTTATGTCTTCCAACTTTAGTTGTTAAAAACGCAGTAAAAGAATTTGGAGCTCATTTATGTTCCTACTTAAGTAAACGTAATCTTTCTGTTATAGCTTTATTGCGAAGAACGTTACTGACTCTATGCTTAAGTATTTTTACTTAAACGAACTTAGGAATTCCTGGAACTCGAGTGGCCACATTTATACGACGCTTTAGCCACACTTATTTCCTTTTCTTATCCTGCCAAATAGCTCCACGACATTGACAGTAAAAACACATTTTTTCCTCACCCTCGTTAGGGTCGAATTTCGGAAATAACTTCTTTGAGAGTGCTTACGTCATTAATGGAAAACTGAACACTTTTGTTGGACTAGTGTTTCCGAGTAACCCGATTATTTAACACAGAACAAAAGCTTTCATGCTTTTTGAGTGTAAAATAGTGCTGGGATGATTATTTCAGTAATAACGAGTTACAAAGAATACACAGTCATTATCGTTCGAGTTGTTATAGTAATTGCGAGGGTTCGGCATCGGCAGGGTAAATGTGTGTTCGAATATAGGCCAAAAGAATTGCGTCGTCGACAGCGGCGGCGGCGGCGGCGGCGGGCGCGACCCGTGACGGGTTCATGTTATTTTGTGATGCCTCGTCTGCCTGCGGTTTGAAAGTAATGCTGGTGATCACTTACGGATAATGGCCTACTTTTCTTGATTGTAACTGTACCTACTTTCCCATAAGCATAAATATAAGTAATAGATCGATCTCTTCCACTTGTGTTGTAATATTGAAAAGCCGTAATGTTTTAGCTTCTTCGGTTAACTAAGCTCCTAATGAGGTTGCTACAAATATAGAATCCACTTAACCACTGTTTTTGTGTAAAGTTGCAACTGTGTAAGGTCCTTTATGTAGTTCCGTGTCTTTCCGTCGTTAGCGCAAAATGCTTTCGCTACATGTAGGTACAGTACGGCAATAAGCATTACATGCAGTTGAGAGAATGTACCATTCCATTAGATATAAAATGTAATGTATTGTTTTATTATACCGCAAGGAAGGGATTAGTTGTTCGTCGTTAAATCAAACAGGGATTTATTTTTGCGATTTATGAAGCATTTTGTATGTATAAATTATGATTGGTCGTTTGGCGGGTACCCGGTACCTACGCAGGGATTGCGAGTGGCTGATGTATTCGTAGTGAAATAACATAGGACGTGGAAGTGTAAGATAATTTATAACGGCTGTAACATGGGCGCGCGGGCCCGAGGCACGCAGCGCGTTGCCTTACGTTAGGCGCATCATTTATATTTTTCTGATGTTTGTTTTGTTTTTTACGAACCTCTCTGTGGATAAAGCCGGGCTAAACAAAGAATGATAAAAGACTAATGGTCAACGTCTGTTTTCGTTGAAACATCAATGTTTAATCAACTCATTTGCATGCACGGAGTGAATATTTGAATTTATCACCTTCAGTAATTGAGTTCGGTGTGATGATGGAAATATTTTTCTATTATGATTTGGTCGTATAACGATAAATGAATAAAAGTATTTTTATGGTTGTTTTCCGTTAGAATGACTTTGGACAACACGAAAAAAGAATTTGATTGAAGTCGGAGTCGGTGTTCAAATAAGCATTTACGACGTATGATTACTGTTGTTTATAGTTAAAAACCGAGTTGAATTTACATGCAAAGGTAAACAGAGAAAATAAATAACTATATAAGTACCTAGATAGTGCGGTAGAAATAGAACTGATATACCATTAAATAATAACCATTTCCTTTGTTCATTGGAAATGTTTAGTCCACAAATAGGTTGCAATTTATAAAAGCAAAAGTTATTTTTGCTACTGTTTCAGTGCGAGTTAAGTCCGAGGGACTATATAATCTTGTGTAGCCCTCGAGGGCTATTCCTTTGTCGGTTTCCAATCATACAGTACGAGAACTAGCCCCTTAATTGGATGGAATCCCGCTTCAGGCACGATTCGGCATTAAGGGGATAAAAGCATACGAGTGCAATTTTACATTGCTTTGTAATCTGGTAAAACAATCAGATTGCGAGCTCGCAGGATTAGGCTCAGACATGTAATAACGTTAATAGTTTTAGTCTGAATTTGTATTCGAAATAGCAATTTGAATGGTAGGCAATATTTTTGATAGGACAACAAAGGCATCGCAACCACCAACATTTTGCGGTATTGTTTAACCACAGTCGGCGGATCCATACCTAAATTAAATTACCTTTGTAACGAACGTGGGAGTCAGTTTTACTAAAAGGCTAACCGATACCTATGATGGCTTAAAAAACGATTTATTTTATTTTTGTAATATTGAAATGGATTTAACCCACATGGCGTCATTATGGTTACAATAAACTTTTGTCTCTGACGTCCCAACGAAGGCCGTACACTAACGCTAATGGATTGTGAAAGAATAATGTTATGAATATTCTAATCGGCATTCCGAGCGAGTTAATAAAAATACTCTCTTAACGAGAGTCCCGTACATCCCGCTGTGATTTAAGACACAAAGATGTATCGTCAGTGTAACTCGTAGTTGGATATTTCAATATTAAGAGCCTACACGGAGTTAGTTTAACTGTCTGCAGTTAAAATTGTTCGAAGTTGTAGTTCGTTAGCTGTAGATTTTGATAAATGTAGATTAAGCTTGCAGTTTCACTACAATTGTATATACAGGGTGGCTGGGACATCGACGCGAAAACTGTTATCATGGATTCAGTACCTGATTCTGCGTTGAAATTTTTCGTCGGTTATTTAAAAAATAACAGGTGTACAATACATTTTGACTGCGTAGGTATTGCACTTTTCTATGAAACAGCAGATTTTTTTTTAATAACCGACGAAAAATTTCATCGGAGGGGGGTTCAGAATCACGTACTGAATCCATGATAACAGTTTTCGCATCGATCTCCCTGCCATCCTGTATAATATATTACGGATACTTGAGACTTAACAATAAATTTCAAAGAACGACGAATAACTGTAAGTGCGCCTGCTCATAAGTATCAGGCCGCAACTTTTCAATCAAACTTAAGTACAGTAGTTATAAGTTTCCGAAGTTGGGAATTGCAACAAGCTTCTTACTTAATGGACGTAGAATGCATGAATTGCATAATTTTGTTCATGATACTTACAAACCTTGGAGATTCTAATAAAGATAGGAAAGGTACTCGATTAATTTGATTAAAATAGACATTTTTGAGATGTTATATGGTGATATTTTATAGTCGGTTGATACAAAGTCATTTACCTACCTACATGAGAAATGTAAACGTGGGAAAAACAGTCATGATCTTTGAACGATCGCAAATTGAAAATCCGTGAGATTGTGAGTCTGATATTGTAGGATTGCAATCCCTTACTGGAATCCTGTTGTTTATATCGATCATTATCCCCCGGGAATGTACTACCGGGATAAAAAGTATCCTATGTGTTAATCCAGGTTATAAACTATCTGTCTGCCTCATCTAAATCCTATTAGTAGCATAACATAATTATTGAATAGTATCGTGAATTCATGCAAGCCTAGTACTTTTTGTGCCAAGTTTCAAGTTTATTAACTCAAGGAATCACAAATTTTGCCGCCCTTTTTCACCCCCTTAGGGGTAGAATTTCGAAAAATCCTTTCTTATCGGATGCCTACGCCATACAAAGAACACACCCTCCAAGTTTCAGGTCTCTACGATCAGCGGTTTACACTGTGCGTTGATCCGTCAGTCAGTCAGTCATTCAGGACAAAGCATTTTATATGTATAGATAGATAGATAGATATATTTGAGTTGCTTCATTAAATTATACTAGTTTGCGTCTAGATTATTGACTAGAGTACATTATGCTTACGTGGATCATTCCATGTCGAAAGTGAGCCCTCAAGAAACAGACATAACTTAATAAAACCTCATATCAGGAGATACTCAAGAACACCTAATACTCGTAAGAGCGACCCGTCTTAATGGTGACTAAGGGAAAGTTTCAAGTGGGTAGCCGCAATCTCTTGTATGCTTAAAACAATATGCTACTTATGAGTCAGTTTGCCAGTAGTGGATCATTATGGGCTGAAGCACGGTAATAATGATTATGATGGTGATAATCAAATAAAAACTAGAAAACCGTCAGTTTACTGCTGTAAAAGAGAAATTAACTATAGATATAGATAAAATAACTCAAGAACTCTTACCTATAAAGTAGGCGAGCATCGCCGCTAAGATGACGCAGAGGCATATCATGGCGATGGCGAGGCACTTCCACGTGCATCTGTGCTGGCACCGCTTGTCTATGTGGAACCGCGAGGGCGAGTACACTGGGACGGGGCTCGGCTGGCTGGCCCGCAGCGGGAACACCGGCATCACCAGCGGCTGGTTCGCCAGCTGGCAGTGACCACTACCCAGCGTGCCCCCTCCCATCCCGCTCGACATCGGCGCGCCGCCCAATCTGTGGCACAATATACTGGATTTAAAGCTAAAGTCGACTGTCGAAGACCTCGGAAATGAAGTTGGAGGAAATAAGTCGAGAGGATCCTGGAAACAAAATAATTCAAGCAAATCTTGGTTTTCAATGAGCTTTTAGTTCTATATACACTTTGAAAACCCACCTCAAAATGTTTTTACCTGATAATTTTGTTGTGTGAGATGCTGAGCCTTGTTGAAACATGAAAACAACAAGAGTTCTTAATACTTTTCTCCAATATTGTTTGTTTATTTAAAACTTTGTGGCCTCCGGGATCCGTAAACAAGGATGACGTTTATTAATTGGATATTTGGAATTAGGTCAATTTTAAACTTTGCTGCTGCTACTACCAAGTTTCAGGAGTAAACCAGATGAAAAAACACAAATAATATGTCAAAACTTTTACAAGTAGGTGACCCAGATGTTAAGTGTAAATTGGAAACGTTGGAATTCTATTCCGTAATTTATTAAATACGTAAAAAAATCAAGTTTCCGTTGATAGCAGGTAGATGAGAACTCGTATCGATGTCGTAACATGTTATGACCAACTGTTGGCGGGGCGAATCTGTGGCCCGCGCCATATGGCGCTTCTTTTATTAAACTCCCTCGAAGACAATCAGAACGTATCATTACCGGGGATTCCGGCAAAAAACGATGACCGTAGCGTTTAAGCACGTCCGCCCCGTGAGCCATTAATCAATTATCCGAACTTCACTGTCACGACTAAATTTAAAGGCTCAGCTGAGAACATATGGCGCGGCGTCCGAGGCGCTCACCAACTGACGCCGATATAATGACCTCTCGCATAAAGGAATAAGCAAAAAGAGAATAGAAATAATTGGAGCAAGTTTAGCAAGAACGAAGCGTGACTCCTAAAGGGTTTGTTTCGAGGAGGCTCTTGACTGTAATTTTCTTTTGAATAGCGGCCGAGGAGCCCGAGGAACGTTCGGAAGGACGAATTCATTAAAACGTGTACAGAAATCACAATGCTCCGGCACGCAGAGTTTGGCCTTAAATGGCTTTTAAAATGTCCTGACTTTGTATATAATACTGGAGGTTAATAATGTTTAATTTTGGTCTTTACTGTAGCCAAATATTCACAGCATTTTACTTTTATCATCAAAGGAAATGTGCTTATAAAAATGCTAAACTTACGCACAACTTCCTCCCTCGTTAGCTTGCTGTTGAAATTGTACACCTGTTAGCACCAAGTGGTTATTTGAAATAACTTGAAGCTATTTTGAATAATAGGCCTGTGGTTCCAATAACATATAATTAACTTAAATTACTAGTCCAAGCTAGACGAGCTTTATAACGATTCGTTTCTCACAGTTTATTCTTCTAATTTCTGCGAGAAGATCCGGTTACTATAGTCTATTAGAATTAATTACATAAAATGATCTGGGAATTATAATTAATGAGTGTATAATTAACTTTAGAGTTAGTCACGTATGGGCATAATAGGAGTCTTTCTCTGAAAACTCGTTCGGGTTGGGCGTTTGATTGAATATTTGCGAAAGGATATTGAATAAGTACCTAAAACGGTTATGTGATAGCATAAATCAAGTAAAAATATGCCCATATATCATAAATTATAATGAAAATAACATGGCTACGAGCGATACAAGTCGTGATTGCGAATGCTGCCGACATTTCATAGATAACTGTAAACGAAATTGATTTTTTGAATCCATCATCATTAGAGTAATGGATTTTATTGTTTATAATCTAACGTTGGTTCTATTACCGGCCGGTAGGCACGGTGTCCGCACGTTACCGAAATGAGCCGAATGCTCTCATTTTGTTTTTGTTAAAATATTTTTTGTAGTTTAGTAATGAAATGTTGCGCAAAACCGCAATGCGTTTGTTTGGGAACGGAAACGAGCATTCTATTTTACGAGCTCAAAAGTTGCTCTTTCAAATAAAGAAGATCCCGCGAAGGAGAGAGTCGACTAAGACAATTAACGAGGCCGACGACAGCGTTATTGTAGGACAATGCTGCGATATTTCAAGCGGCGGACGGACGCGGGACGGCGTTCGGCGAGATTTTGACAGGCGCTCGTCGAGTGAGCTCTTAATGAAGCGGTAAATAATGAGCAGAGGTGTTGCGCCGTGCGAGAGCCGTGTCTAATTAACAGAGAGAGCCACGACCAGTTTACACATACCAGACAACACACAAACATACAACAGCACATGGTTCGTTATTACTGGATGCAATGTAACTATCATTGGAAGTAACGGGAATCGTAATGTAGCATAAGAATGGCGCATTACAAAAACATCGGCAGGTAAGTGAAGGCTCGTTAGTCGTCAGGGACTCGCCGCTGTCGCACAGTTTTTATCGCTGCAATCGCGCGTGCAGCGGTCACATCTAGTCTCAGAGCGAGCAACGGTGACCTCTAACTCGGAAACCAGATGAAACAAAAAGAAAGAAACGCAGGCACGGGCCGTGAGAACGCGTCTCCTTGGCCGCGGCCGGCCCGCAGCCCGGACCTTCCATTTATCTTGCACAGTCGTGCGGGAATGGGCCGGACAGCGATGTGCTTTTATTGCATCGCGCCCCTAAATATAGGCTGCGGAGGCTAACCACAACGCTTTTAGCCCTAAAATGATTGGCCGCTCAACTGGTTTAATGGTATGAGAGAAGTAAATAAAAGTGTTTATCACGGCGTGGTCAAGTCCCAGTCCCGATATTTGATTATAAAGAAAGAACGTAGATAATAATTAATAGAGATCGGGTTTTAGGCAAATGCATTTTTGTATTATGAAACAAAATATACATTGGCATATAGGTACCTATTGAATATTTTTTTCAGGTTATTGCTTATACTGATTGTGTATATTTGGGCATGCTTTTTATAATGTTTATTATGTGTATCTAACTACGAAAAACCTTAATTCAAATACTGCCCAGTGTCCTCAGTGGATGTAGAATGACGGTTTTCAAATAAATAAAATATGTATTCGAACTTTTTAAGTTTTGAAAGCACAATCTTATTACTGAGGATTTAAAACCAATAATTAAGATTATAAAGAACAAAAACGATAATATTACGTTGAAAACGTAGTGAGTGCAGTAATCTGTTGTGGTTTAAAGGTATGCGCCGACATATTTTAGTGGAAAAAAAAAACATCAATTTGCTGTATTTATTTTTGTTGTTGCATTTTTTGGCACTTTTTGATGATTCAAGCATTTTTATGCATATTTTTACTTGTATATAGGGTGACTGCTAATTAGTGACCGATACTTAAACACATAACTTTACTCATCATTATGAACAAATTTTACTATGGGACCAAACCTGAAATCGCGAAAAAACAATCAGCTGTTAATCCGCTAAGACAGCACTAATGCGCAAAAGTGTTTACTGCATAACTCCGGTCATATATGATAAAATACCAAAAAGTTGGAAAGAATTGCCGCTATCATTATAAAAAAAAAGGCTTCGAAGCTTCTTGACAGTCAAAGCTCGTAACAGAATACTTAAGAGAAAAAAAAATTGTAACTTAGTTTGTAATATTGTATGAATTATGTTTGCTTCTTGTGTTGTTTTTTGCTTTGTTTGTTAAAATTTAGTAGATTAGTTTAGTGGATTTAGTTCATAATATTTGTACCTTTTGCATGCCTACTGGTAAAATATGGCTGAACCAATTCCCTATATCATGTATTGTACCCATATTTACAAAATAAAATATATTTATGTTTATCCTACATTTATGTTTGCATAGTTCGTCAAAATGTAGGGAACAGCTGATTTTTTTCTCGCAATTTCAGGTTTGTTCCCATAGTAAAAGTTGTTCATAATGATAAGTAAAGTCACGTGTTTAAAGTATCATTCACTAATTACCAGTCACCCTATATAATCTGATCTGTAAAAAATTATATTACAGTGGCTGTACGCAAACATTCGAGTCAAAAGAAAACCCGATTAACAACATTTCACCAGCGACAAATTACTCTCAGTTTCATATTGTTGTATTGAATGTTTGCCAAACGGCTGTAATTTTCAGTGTTTATGTAAATCACGCAATATTAATAACATTAGTAGTTTAGTTATGAAACTGAAACGATATCGTTTCTATCGTAGATACCTAATGGAAATGTCAAAACATTATATTTAGTTAATTTGCAATGAAACAGGTGGCTTGTGACCGGTTCGCCGGTTGACGACAACATGCCGAAAGCTATTTGCGTAAACGCTTTGCAGATGACTTGAGTTTCGTCTAAAAACTTGTACGACACTGGACATATGCAATAGACACCATATTGCTAAATGTTATCAGCGGATAACGACCTGTTTCTACTTAATTGAACCAGTGGAATTTACATTACCGTACCTAATGCAAGCATTGTTATTTTAAGATCAGCTAAAAAGGTTTTATAAAAAGGAAGCTCTTTTACAATATATCTATAAGTAAACAACATTTTTAACCATGAGCAAAGTGTTATTGAGTTTTTATGTCAGTAACAGCCCGAACTCTGGGTTTGTACCCGGTTGATAGCAATAGGCGCGCCCCCAATTACAATAACTGATGACATGTAGGTACACCTCTGCCTAACCTTTCGAGGAAAACAGGTACGGCGTGGTATTATGTTATGTATACGGTATACATAACACCACGCCTATGTTGATAGAAACAGTAAATTCGACATTCATTGTGAGTACTTCTTGTTTTATTAAAAATACTTCTAAAACGTAAGAGTTATTTAATCGATGTGATAGGTGTGGCTGCTTTACTCAAAATAAACGTTTTGTTTTCCTTTTATGGTCGACTTCAAAACGCCCCCCACATTCATTGTGAGGGTCGAAAACGATCGAGAGATGTTATCGACTTTATTTTAATACGAACAACATTTTGTTGCATCGATATCGAGTTTATTTTAAGATACCTCGGAACTAATTGCCTCGTCAGTTGAATGAAGAACAATGAGATAAACGTGAAACAAGCGCCTCGAACTGAGCGAGGTTTTCAATGATGATTGTTTCGCATGATTCATATTGAACGCAAATTAAAACGTAAAAGGTATTCACGAAGAATTTATAATGAGGGGTACCTCTAAAAGACTTATTCAAGTGTCCGACAAAGGAAGAAGAATAAAAAGGTGCCCGAATAAAACACTTGGCGGATCAATCGATATAAACATGTAGCCTTAGTTCTGAGGAGAGCCCTCGCCGCACCCTCCTATTGCAAGTCACGGGTGTAAATTCAAGAAAGCTCCCCAATTTAAAACGAAATGTATAACAATAGCATCGCCCTGCTATGCCAATTTCCTCCCTCGACGAACGTTTTCACTACAAAGAAACTGAATAAAATTATCATCCATACATACTGCTTACTATTATTTAAAGCGGAAAGTTAGATTGAAGCGTTCCGAAACGAGGAATTTACACAGACGAGAATCATAAAAAGAGACAAAAAAGCAAATTCAAAATAAACAGAATGCTAAGAAGTGGCGCTCATACATCTCGCCGCAGCCGCAGTCTGCCACGCCTGGAATCTGTCCACTTAAATAGCTGCCTTATTCGACACCGATCACACCCAACGGATTAATTAAAAACATTTGTCAAAATGGCCTTTGGAACGAATGAGAATTTTCTACGGAGAGTTTAATCTATAGTCATATTAATTACACGTTGAAGTAATAAACCAGGCTAACTATGACAGTCAATTAAGTTTATACAATCGTTTAGATCGCTGGATGAGTTCATAAATATAAATTGATATTGTAATTGATTTCCGCAAAGCTGGGTTGGATTTTGTGCTCATTAAATGTAGAGCTGCAGTAATCTGTGGCGATGGGCCGAGTGTATGAGTTCGGTGCACATCGGAATGATACAGCGATTTAAATACGGTACATACGCTCGGATTCATTGAACTCGCAACTCTTATTAATAACTCTCATAGCGTGATGTTTGTTTTAGTCGTCTCGTGTGGCGGTTAGGTAATGTTGAAGTTGATTCATGAATGGGAGAGCGCGGCTCGCGGCTAGCGCAAGTACGCGCCCACTCGTGTATATTTAGCGAATATCATTTTCCTAGAAATATATCAGACGACGGAAGTGGCAACATTTACATTTTACGTTTAGTTTAACTAACGCTAGAAGCACGGATCACGGAACCAAAACGGATTAAAAACATGGTTTCTGTTTAACTGCCTACGCGTGGCTACGAACTTTGCTACGAACCGGTAAATAGGTATACTGCGTAGCAGTAACATTGTAATGTCATATATGAAACAGTCATTAAAATAAAGTTATCAGTATGTTTGCATTTAAGTACCTATTTAAATATTCATACCTGCTGATCTGTAATCATAACTAGAGATAATGTTACGCGATATGATCTTAGGAGCTTACTGGACAGTGTAGACGCGCCCTAGGCACAACTAGGCAGGTTTATCGCTGGAAATGAATGGAAGCGATATCGAATAAGCGGCCAATTACTGGTTGGCGGGTAGACTGCGAGGGCCCGCACGTAAATAATCGTGCTCACGCGCAGAAACCCGATAGTGATAAACAATTTTCCATTAGCCAAGCTCTACAGCAGGGGGCGGACTCACGGCCCGTACCTACAATTTCCATACCTAACGGAGAGCCGTATGCGATAGCCTTTTATTACGGAGTTTGTCGTTTGAAGATATTATTACGGTAATACCCGAGAAATGCAAATTAAGTACTGCAATAAATACAGAAAGAAATAGCCCGGGTTGGGCAAAAACGGTAAGAGTTAACCAAATGGCCGTGATTTGAAACGGACGCGATGAATATAAAATAGAGACGTAATTGTTTCGCAAGTCATGAAATTATTTTCTCCTTTAATGTGAGTAAAACGAGAATGTGGGTTATAAAGTTTAATAAAACAGTTTTATCTTACGCATTGACATAAAAATGTAATACCTATCACCTTGTGCGACCCGATTCCGTGAGGCACGAGAGTCCTAAACTAAACGCTTGCTATTGTTCAGTGAAACGGAAAAACGGTTTCGCAGGAGGCGTCCCTCGGCGGGCGCTCGTATTTCACCCGGAGTTCAATATTATTTCGACAGTCGGTGGCACAAAGAGGCGGAAGGCCCGCGCCGGCGTCGCCGCGGCCGCCGCGGGCGCCTCTCGCCTATCGCTCCACAATATTGTCCTCCCGCTTGCTGCCTCGGGTTACACTGTAAATATTTTTCGGCGGTTGCCTGATTGAATTTTTTTATCGCATTCCTCCCCCACCTCCTCTGATAATAGATTGTGTTCGCTTTTCGGCATACATTGATATGGGTACTGCCAATAGAGCGCCCGCTTGCTCTTATGTTTACCGCGCACATGGTCATAGTGTAATAACTTTCACGGCCTATTGGGTGTAAATACCTATGTGATTTGGGTTGTTTTATTTTTTATTTATTATAATTTTTTTCTTCCGTATTAGTACAGTTATAGATTTTTTGTAAAAGGCTCTATACGTGTTGCACTGGTGGCAAGTTGCGATGTCTAAGTTGCCTTCCGTTACCTGAAAGGAATCATCGAAGAACTAACTACGACTGCTTGGCTGTTTTATGGTTTATTCACTTCAGTAGAAAGTTTGTTTTATCAAGCATTCATAGCGAGGACGAGAGCTGTCAGGACTCTAAACATTTGCCTTTTCATAATAAGTTTCAAAATAATGGACGCAGTGAGCGCGAAGCGCTCTGCTAAGTTGAGAAGTTTAGATGGTATTACTTTCTATGTATTCTATTCGAAGTTAGCCAGTCAAAATGAATTAGGAGTGTTTAAAATAACAGTGGTTAAAATGAATCAGTATGTAACCATTCTAGAAGGTGAAAAAATAGGAAATGATCACAGACCAAAAGCTGTGTATACAGTTAAATATCGGAACCAACTCGGGCGGGACAATGTCTCTCTAATTATATTTGTTTTGGGCGGCTGCGAGGCGTGCGGATCGTCGCTCGACGCCATTATTTATACAGAGGAAGATACAAATGAGGATCCATTACTGGATTTCCTCGATCTGAGCCTAATGAAAGACAAATAACTTCGAGTTCAAAGCGATCGATAAGGGCATTTGGTTTAATTTGAACTACGCGATGGCTGAGTGCGATAACGTTACTTAAACAGATACAAATGGTTGGAAATATATTCCAAGCTCCGATATAAAAAGAAAATAATCGTAAAATAAAAAGTTCACTAAATATTGTTCTCTACTGAGATTCGGTAAGTGCAATAAAAGTGGAGAACCAATATAAACTACACCAGTTGTCACAGCGGTAGAGACAAAGCTATTGACAACGCAACAGTACGTAGTGAGCAGGGGTGAGTAAGATTTCGTCACTACAAACGGGAGCAGTAGAGTGCATTTGGATTAAATTTTCAACTTTAAAGCAAATGACGTAAAAGCAAAAATGGGTTGCCATTTGCGGCACACACTTGGACACAAAAACCACTGAGATGAGTGAGGGCGCGACTCATTTGTTGCACTACATTAACCATGTCCCAGCAAGCCAGCAGAACCCTAGTTTTGAATTAAACACGATTGACATTTTGTCTCATTTACATTTTTTGCCTATAACCAACCCCATGGCCTGTGAAATGTATTAAACGACAATTCCATGTGCAATATTTTATCAATTAAGCGCGGTCGGTTTCAATTTCAAAATAATGGCGTGTCATTTGAAACTACCCGCAATTTATTACTTGCTATAATTCCATAGAAGAAAATGTCACAGTTGCATTTTAAATTGTGCAATTTGCTGAATTAGCAATTTTCATTTTTCATATTTTGCAATAGTAAAAATGCTATATCACGTTGGTCGGGGATTGTGAACTCAGTGAGTGAAGACTTGGTGGTGTGAATATTCATTTGTTGTAAAAGTAAACTAAAGCAGGTCGCTCTCATGTAGAACAGTAATGTCCATATTTCAGCAAGATGGCCGCGACTTATAAATTATTACGTATAAAAGTGGTCGGTACGTCCGTCGCACGGTTGACCAGGCCACGCCAAATGATAAGGGTCATTCGTTTGCTTGCACCAACCCATTGAATTGCAAAGCAGTTTACTTGCGCGGTGAATATTTACACGTTTAATGGCTGTGACGTCCGCTAATGATGAATGCATAAGATTGGCATTTAGAAACTGTGAGAAGTCAAACCGGTTGTCAAGACTACGACACTAGGTGCTCAGTTCAGTTTATATCTTGTCTTCGTAGTTACTTATCGAGTTTTGATGATCCAATAATAATTATTTTTATTTAATTAAATTCGCTCAAATATTAATTCAATTGCTGTTCATTTATGCAGGCACCTCCATGTAACATGATATACATATTATAACACAGGAAATAGAGATTCCTGATGCTGTGGGTTGTATTCTGAATTAATCAAACATTTTAAATTAACTACTAACTCATTAAAATTATGCAGTAGTGGACAGTTTACATTTAAACTACGTATCGAAACGGAATTTAGAGTAAGTTAATCAAACGTCGTCAGTTAATAAAAATGCTGGTCATTAAATAACCTCAAAAGATTACAGCATTTAGTAGAAAAAAACGATTTGCCGCCGCAATAATATATACGAGTTTATAGAGGTTTGTGTCGTGGGCCAAACGAAGAGCTATGAACTCACAGAAGTGGCAAAAAGGTATACAGTAAAACTAGTTGGATCCTCTAACGGTTTTTGTTGTCATGTTATAATGCGATTACAACGTTAATGTTAAAGGGGAGAAATGCTATTTACCAAGACTTTGGGTTTGATTGAAGTAGTTTATAATGCTCTGTTGAGAATACAGTGAACCCTTGAAAATGTGAACTTGAAGCCATAATTTTTTTTGTGTGATACTTCTTGGCAGCGCCACAGTTGCAATTTGGATCGGAGTTTTTTTAAAATAAATTGTTCACAATTGAACGATACTTTAAAAAAAAATGTTACAGTAGCGGACTTTATTAATTTGTAGATGAATATTATGTATAGTATATGAAACAGTAATACTGTTTCTTTATCAAGTTTTAACGATTTTAATGAAAACAAACCATTACATGCTCGTATACATGTAGTTTATGATAAATCAGACACTTTATGATATTCAAACCAAAATATTTTTAAACGATGCGTCAGTCATATCTAATAGATTTATCAATCTCTATCAAAGTTTAAATGGCTTTGTATGGATTATTAATGGCTGTAAGATTTGAATTAAGTATGTACCGTTTCTATAAAGTCGCTAGATAATTACAAGTTTTACATGTCAGGCGGGACCACGCCGATCGAAGTTAAGCAACATGTTTCTTATCATATTTTAAGTAATTAGTCACGCTAATCTTTTAAGCCTTTACGGAGATCACTAATATAGTCCTTATCTTGCGTTATCGGAGATCTTAATTCTGACGGATCCAAGCACACGTTGTTTACTATTTAATCCAATCGTCACGGTGGCTCCGTTTATTTTTATTTGTACAAGCTGGACTGTATTAGGATCGGGATTCCTCGCCTCGTAATGTTTGATATACAGCCAAGATCGTTGACCCCTAATCAAAAGGGATTAATGTGTTTCAAGTGTTCGGTGTGTTATTGGTGTCTCTAATTACGTTTATGGGTCGGTGAGAGTTATGGTAATGTTCGGCAGCCTTCGTAGATGGCCGGCCTCGGCGCTGTCGTGTCACTGATACTTACGACTCTGAATTTAGGGTCTGTAGGGCGAGCCATTCGTTAGTCACGCCCGATGACGTGTACCTTGGACAAGACCAAAACTGTTATTAGAAAGATTTCGTCGTCCACCTTTTTTAGGTGCTTGTCTTAAAAGGTTTTTTATACTTGGAAATTATATTGGACGGCGGTAATGTGTTTTATTTAATAGCGGATTTTTTTTTAAATAATGCTTTCACTAAAATGGGACGGAGGTAAGTAAAAGTAATTGAGGGTCCTGTTATCGGGGAGCGGTGACTCGTCATATATAAAACGGAAAGGTCATTCTTTACTAAAGTATCTTCCTTTAACTGCACATTGCGGCAAAATGCATGAATTTCCGGACACAAACAAAGGCAGTCGGCACGCAAAGCATGCAATGCCGCGAAGCCCTAAAGGGTAAAAAAAGACGTTTCGTGGTAAAAAGTGAGTTAGGGTGCAGCTTTGTTTGTGTATGGCTCGAGTTAAGTGTTTAGATAAGTGCAGCTGAGAGCGGCGAGCACGTTTGTTATCTCTCGGGGAGCATAGGAGCTCAGACAAATGGAGCCACCCTGTGTGGTCCGTTATTTGGTCGGCTCTCACCAAATATGTGCTCTCGAATCAAAAACTCGCCTCGGATATCACGAAACGTCGGGGAACCATTACATTGTGAAAAGTTGTGGTAATCGGAAACACTAGAAGCCATTCCAAGTGGTATTGTACTAAGAGCCAATATTCTGTTCTGAACTATATATTATGGGAAATAAGTTTCCTTTTGTTGAGTATTTTAATATTGCGAATAAGTGTTGGGGTAGTTTTTATTATGATATAGGTAACATTTGTAGATATTCTGGGATTAAACTATACCTGAACCTATCGCCTAACCATACCCGGTTAGGCAATAGGTTTATGTTAGTAGCCAATAAAGATAGGGGTTCATGCTTATTACTTATCCGTAGTTTACTTAATTTAAACTTATATGTATTGCAATACAGAGCAGCTTTCAAGTAACAAGGCCAAAAACAAGGTGCACAGGTATCGCTAAATAATTCCTGATACTTTTTTAAGGGTGCATATTTAATTGCAGGTGTTTAACCATTGTTTTACAGACAAAATGAGGAATTTTTTGTTTCAATGTTTTTTTTTTCCACTGAATTGCTATCATGGGATCTGTGACTAATTAAGATGGTCACTAAATCATCTTGAAAACATTAAATATTCCATCTAACGATATATTGCATTATCCATACCTCAATATGCATTAATAATCTAATATATTAGAGCAGTGATAGCCTAGTGGTGTGACCGTCGGACTGCCAAGTCATAGGTCTCGAGTTCGAACTCAAGGCACGCCTCAGACTTTTCGGATTCATGTGCGTATTGTATAATTATCACTTGCTCCAAAAACGGTGAAGGAAAACATCGTGAGGAAACCGGCATGCTTGAGAGATATTTCTCGAGGGCATGTGAAGCCAAGTGAGAGACCCATGGGCAGCTTTAAAACTCTGACACTAGGTTAGTAGTTATTAACCACACGTAAAACAATGAAAAATATATATTATATTGATAGAAAACCAAGTTCCCCAACGCTCGTGACATTATTATCTACCAGTTATCTATGTAACGGTTAATATTGGTATTAATTAAGTTATAAAAAAGCATTTACGGCAATTAGACACGGTTTTATAAGGTTTCTGAGTTCTTGTACACTTACAACATAATGCATTACACAGTTAGGTATGTGTCGCACCTTGTTCACCATCACGACCAAGTTCTTTGTGCTTGTGAGCTTTCTACAGTATTTCATGTAACCAGCTGGTCGTCCCATTGTGACACTATAAAGCAACATGTCCTTCTCAATTATAAAATATTCAAATAAGGAGAGCAATAAATCCAGGCGAGGAAACGTCCACATTACATACATATTGCTGCGGGACCGCCAGCCGCCTATTCATTACAGTTATTTATAGGAAGCAGTGTCAAAGCGAGGTTTGTATTTATTCGGACGGGACAGCAGTTTATTTATTTTTAAAACGGGTTAGGCTGAAATACCCTATTCCGATAAGCGTCCGGTGACTGCCGGTGCACCGAAATATCTGGCGACGGCACTGATTCTACTGATACCCGGTGTTACTGTCACACACCAATATGAGCTGTCTCCCGAGATGACGAAATATCGCCTCGCTATTAATAGAACTTCATTATTCGTCGCGTTCAATGAACCTCTCCATCTATCTACCGATTCTCGGAACCTACCTGCTCACACTGAAACCAATATCGTAGCTTATTATTATTCACTACGTATCTGTCCGTAAATTTCAATCGACATACAAATTTACTTTAGCCATAATTTGACCGGAAAACAATTTCCGAAGCCTGGTATTTGTCGTAATATAAGAGATGAACTCAATCAATATGAAAGGAGACAATAGACATCTCTTATTCAAAACGGAAACTATTACAGCGTCGCCATTGTATTCGGTGCCTCACCTCGACGAGTGTATTATTCAAACGAAAAGTGGTTTGTTTACAAACGCTAGAAAGTAATAAGTATAGGACAGTCGTCGACAGAAGGAGATTACGTGTGTGTTGGTAAGTAAGGAACGCAGTAGATGTCGATCGCCGTCAACATGAAAGATTTATGTCCAACTTTGTGACAGTGGCATCGTCGGCGACGATCCTGGATTATCCTTTGTTGGAGATGCAACGTCATACATCCGTGATAAGCTTTGTTGTGCTCCACTGACAAATTCTCGATATGGAACAGTTGGATTGAAAGACAATATTATGATTCCATCACGTTGTTTACACAGAGCAGGCGTTTCATATCCATTCGTATTTTGAGTGAGTTTTAAATATAGGTATGGAGTGAATCATCCGTGAAATATATTAAGCTACTAAAAATACGGTTTTGTTTCATGATAATGTGAAGGCGATTTCACATCGAATCGAGTCATAAAACTAACTAGAAATACGAGTAGTTTCTCTGTGACAAAGTTCGTTGTACGACTTGCATTATTAATTTATGCGTCCAAGTTCCATTGCGTATCATTGCTCCTATAATTACGCATATTGCATACACTCATCTAGGGACGTCCAGTAATTGGTCCGTTTGATCAGTCCAATTATGAGCGATTGAATCACAAAGATTCAGTTTAATGAAATGATTGTGTCGACGTTATGCGTTAAAGTTAAAGGAAGATAATTGAACTTCCTGCGTTGGCAGCGATTGGTTTGAGCGCGCCGCACGGCGTATTCAGTGCCCCTTTCATAGTCGCCGAGGACATACGGTGAAGCTTGATGGGGCGTTTCCTCTAATTATACGAACTATTAATAAGATGCTACACCAGTTATAATAAACAATCGATCACGAACATGCCTAATGGGCTTGGGAGAGGAATGCTTTCAGGGTGAAGTTCAAGGGTTAGATTGTGAGCGCTTTATAGATAGAGATAATTACATTTTAAATTTTTCAAGTGAGACAAAACAGTGAGATACTTTTTAAGAAGGAAATGTATAATAAACCCGTTCTACATTGTAGATTATAAAGCATAGTTTCCTCTGAACCATCTCAATGCTTGTAATAACCGAGAGACTATTAGCAATCAACTGAAGCTTTGTTTGTCTACTGTCGTCGCTACCGTTTGTTAGATGACATACATAGCTAGCTCATACACTATGGAGATGTGCATTCAGCTGTAGTTAGACGCTTCACGTCTCGTGGTTTTGGAAATGTTTAGTCAAACGTAGGAGCTCTTTAGCTTTGTGGAACCGTGAACCGTGATTAAGGAGCAACTACTGAGGATGGACCACTCTTGAACTTGAACATGGAAACATAGTGGTTGGCTGTATATCTTGTTTCTGTCGTGCTCATTTTAATGCTGGGAAATCTTGTTTTTTCTAAGAACTGCAGAGGACAAGCTGGTTAGTACGCAAATCCACAAACGTCGCAGGATCAGCAACACAGATGAGGGGGACTGTCGTGTGTTTGCAATTAAGGCCACGAGCCATAGATACTCGTAGAAAGACACAATCTAACGCAAACTCTATTTTATATTCTCTGTCAGTTGACTACGGATATTGGGGCAAAACTCGCACTTTGTACACAAATCGCAACATTTTATGATAATACGGAAGCCGCTAACAAACTGAGAAGAATTGAAGCAATGCACAATTGAATTCGGTCGGTAGGAACGTTTGCGATCGTCTAAACGCTATTAACTAAGTTGCAAGTTTGTGTTGGACTTTGATGGGTGAACTGTGTTTGCGTTGTCCGGGCCGTATGGAAATCATTTCTTGCTCGGCCGAACTTCCCGGCTCCATATATGCCCAAATATTTGCCGCCAGTTCCCAACTCCTCAGTTTGGCGATCGTGTCTTTGCAGACGTATGGCGCATTTGCTCATGTTTACTTACCGACGTTAATTACTAAACTTTGACGCTTTTAAGTTATTTTGTGACGGATTTTCTAAATTGTAAACACATTTATGTTATGTGTGAAGTAGATGTTTAAGTTTTTGGGAAAGTTTGTGTTTTGTATCGTAATTATACTCTGGAATGAAACAGTCTTTAATTACCTACTTCACGTGTATAGGTGCTGTTTCATCTTATAAAGATGACCAGTGGGCTGGCCTATTTGTTGGCCAGAGAACCAGCATTGCTATTCAACGTGGTAGTCCTGTCCTGTCAGCCGTTTGGGCTTTTTTTGTGTTGGCAAGGATGCGGATTTTTTTTTTTGAGGCCCTATGATCCCTTCCCCCCCATTTTATCCATGCATGTATATATTTTTAACTCTTTTTTTTGCATTTATATATGTTTTAATCTTTTAAATTAAGAAAATATTTCGTTTGAAAATAAATAGGATACATCTTATAAAGAAATTCTCAGTATTAGGCAAAGCTATCACAACTTTTGACTTTGATTTTACTTCATAAACCCTAAAAGTTATGTTATGAGCACGATCAAAAGCAATTGTGATACAAATTGATTGAAAGCGTAGATACCTGGGAACAATTTCAATATGTATTTGTAAGATCTACCTACACACTTTCCACATGGTTCCACATCTATCTTATTACCTTAAGTTATACTTGTGAGGACATATTTAGTTGCGCTTGCGTGGAAAAAGCATAGCTGAGGGTTACCTTTGAATGTCAATTTCCTTGTCGAAGCGTGGCAACTGGCGCTGGCGAGCGCGCCTGGGCATGAAGGGCGCCTCGATGCTATCTACCCACCATTGTTGCGTGCACTTAACCGTCATATAGTTTGCCTCCATGTTCGGCCCTTGTTAACACATTGTAAAGGAAATTACATTCTTTACTCACCGTTAGTACGGCGTCAAATGATGTTTCCGTTATCTATCATCGCTCTAGCGTGTCAAATTGTTATCATTAAACAAGTCAATAATAAATTTCATTTCTGACCTGGTTACTTTAATGGGCAGACAGTGCGATTACTTATGAGTTATGACAGGTGGAACTATTTTAACGATATTAAAGTACGTTTATCAACAATTATAGACAGACATTTAATACAAAAGTCGGTAACGAAATTAGATAACGGTGGAAGCGTGTGTTCGGTTTCATTACTGTCGGGGCATTACGTATTGATACTGCGGTATTAATAGTTGGGATTCGCCCTCGAATCTGTTGAAATTAAGCTGCGGCGATTGGGGTGTCGCAGATGGCAGTAACTGCGCTATCCGCGCTGCCCGCCGCTCCCGACCGAGCGCCAAGTATAAAAATATGATTTATGGCAGCATATAGGACCGCACATCCGCTCGGCTTCTCTAGTCCACCACATTAGCGCACACACCATATGCATATTGTTGAGTATCCCTTACCCGCGGAAAACTGCTAAACTACATTTTGGAATAGGAATTTCTTATTGTGGGAACTCCGATCGGAAACCCCAAAGGACACCCCGAATAAGAGCCGCAGAATTAGTTTTGTGTAGTGCCTTACTTTAATAATGTTCTGTGGTCTTCGGAGGTTTGAGGGGGTTCAGAAAGACCCGTGTTTATGTAGTCGTGCGGTATATGAAATAGATGTTTTCTGGCTTCAGGCTCTTTATTATTACTTTGAACTACGGCCATGAATACAGGGGCCCGCCCTTTGTGGAGCTGGGGTCGGGAAGGTAAACAAGTGCGTCAACTGATTCAAATACTCAATTGAATTGTACATTTTCCTTATTTCGTTTAGTTTCCTTTTAATATTTCCCATTTGATATAGCTTATCATCAAATATTAAGTTGTTGTCAAGAAGGCGCGGTATTACTTAATGTTAGAAAGGTTTTGTCTTAAAAGGGACTCGAAATAATTCAAAATTTATCACAATGGTCATGTTTTCGAAATGATTAAGAACTTGTCCCGTGGTCTCAACGTCGGCTTTATCAAAGCTCAGTAATTTATGTGACTTGTCATCGGCCTCACTAATGTGTTTTATCTTACTGTTGTTGAATATTTTAGTTTTGTGTTCATAGTTTTGTTACTTATCTCAAAAGCTTAAAGAATTTTATCTTAGACTATAATGTGTTTGTCTGTAGATCCAGAATAAAGAGTTAATCGTAGACAAATCACATAGATTGAGTTTTTAGCGCCTCGATACTCTGTGTATCTTGTTTATTGTGATAAGTATTATAGAATTTACCACCATAAACAGCTTAATTAACTTTAATAAAGGAGCTTTTACAGTACCAAATATATGTTGCACATACATAAACAAGTAGGAACTTAAGTTTATAAGTATCACTTCACACTGGTGCAAAGCTTTAGTTGTTAGTTGCATACTTACCTGCTTCATAAGTAGATATTATGTTAGTGGATGTAGGCTTGCTTGCACGAGATGCAACTTACCTAGGGTCTACGAAGGGTTCGGCGTAGATGTTCCTGACTGGCTGTCTGCGCGGGAGGGGAGGGGGCACCGGGCTGAACCCCTCCATCATCTCCTCCCGCTCGCTGTACTTCAGCGATTTCATCGTCATCCTGCTGCTGTACCAAGTCCACTTCACTACTGTTTGATCTCCAAACCGAACATTTCACTGTACCGTCTTATCACTTACATCGTTACACTATCGCATATACGTTTATCTTAATGGTAACTAAAGAAAAACCACTTCTAAGTTCAAATGTTTACTTTCCACATTTCCGGGTACACTTTTATTTTTATTTGTTGGTTTAAAAGCTTTTTACTGAAAGGAGAAAATTACGATGAATGAGAAAAGTCGTTGCGTGTTACGATCTCACGATACTGGGAGTACGGTGGTTGCCCCGCGGGTGTTCGCGATCGACTGCCGGCCGTTGCATCTCCCGTGCGCGGCGGGCCTGCCTGCCTGCCGACCCGCCCCGACCCTCGCCTGCCGAGCTTACTTGAGCTTTTGTCATTTTTTGCGCCCGCGCCGAGGTGCCGTCAAGCTCGTCGAGTTATTAGACTCGCGCACAAAAAACCCGAAACATACGCAAGACGAGGGACGATAGACCTGACGTTCTCAACGAAAGCACACCCGTGTACAACATGTTGGCGTGCGGTTGAATCTCCCATTGTGTCTTAAGAATATTGTGTAAAGTGTGAATAAGATCTGTGTTGTAGAGCCGAGGGTGCCTTTTGTGATGTGCCGCGAACCTATTCATATTTTTTTGCAAATTTCATATTTAGTAGATTTATCGATTTTTTTCACGTTAAATGTATTAGGAACATATGGTTCGCTTTTTTATCGAGTCGACACGTGAGACTACTCGTAGCATTCCAAGTTTCATATTCGAATAGCGAAGATTTATTTCCGTTAAGTGAGAAAGGCTAATGATGGCATTAGGTCACGTAAAAAGAATGCAAGGTAATCGAAGTAAAGTCGAGAAAGGAGAAAGTATCTAATCGATACGATTATCGAGTGGATGAGGGTCGGCTCGGACGGAGCACGGAGTTCGTCCGACTAAATTACCTATCGTGAATGATAAGATAAGCGTTGGGTCGTACCGATTGATCTTTTGTTTATACATATTTATTTGTAAATTAGCTAAACCATTTCCTCTATTTAGTAAATTATGTTTAAATGACTGGCTTTCGATGTTTATTCTAAAAGTTAATAAGATGAAGAGTATTTGACGCCAACGCAACTAGTAAACAAAACCACATGAATCACTTGAACTATTACGTTAATGTTAAAGAGCCATAATAATAAACGGCTTGGTACTAACGAGCAGCCAGTAAAGCTCAATAGGAGCAGTGCATCGACGTAGGTTGCAAAGTGCATGTGTATGCATGATGGTATTAGTTCAAAGACCTGCGGCTCCCTGCCGCGAGCCGACGGGCGGCTGGTTGATCTCAGCACTTTGCATCTCCAACAATTACCCTCACAAACATTGTTCGCGACAAATATGGCGGGCGCACACCCGTTTACCCTTTTTGTTCTCTAAAATGTTTGTTTTTAAAACTCGTTACATACCCTCCGCACAAATTTTATTTACGATCGCCGAAATTGAATTACGCCCGTGTGATTTATTGAATGTTTTCTAATTTAGCGACGCGTTACCGTGTGACTAATAAAAATTTCGCGAAAAAAATGTGATTTCGCAAAAGAGGACTGCCAATAGAAAGGGATGCGGTAAAATTATGTAAAAACCTGTCCTATGGGCCCGAATTATCCCACAAGGATAAGGAATAAGAATATAAAAGAGGCTTAGAGTTTTCCATACGGCTTTTGAGAAGTAAGGAACGCAAGATTTACATACATACATGTGGGTAAACATGCTCGTTGCCGAAGTGTCTTCGAGTACCTGTATAATAAATTGATTTAACCGCCTCCTGACAGATTTAAGTATGTTTTGACAAACATTAGGGAATTTAAAGCCCCAGTGACTAAACTTTGTTTTGTATGACTGGGGCGAGCTGAGTCTATCGTTAGCTCACAAACTCCTCGAGTTTTCAAACTGCGAATATTTGCTACCACCTAGTTCAATAAGGTTAAATCAAATCTTCAATTTGATGTTTGAAAGTGTTATCAACTATGCAGATGTTTTTATAAAATAAATAACAATAAACAAGAGTAACGAATGAAAAAGAGTTCGCGTATAAATTCGAAGGAGCTTTGGAATGCTCAGAGAATATTGTTTCTTAATTTACGATCTACATTGTACACACCGATGCCAAGTTTATTAAAATCAATAAAATTTATCGGCAATTGTTATTGCAAGTTCTTTTAGCATTAATTCGGTAGCATTTTGTTTAATCGTTATTGTAAAGGCTTTCTCATTTGTTTAAAGTTCAGTATACCTATTTTTGGTAGTCTTTAAAAACACGATACAACAAGTAGGCAATGTGAATGGGAATTTGTTTCCATATTTATGACTTGAGGGAGTAATAGGGATGGCCCTAATGTTTCAAACTGATTATATAGTTCTTTGTTTATGTTGTTTTTTTAGGGTGCAATGAAAAAAACCCTTACAATAGACATTGTTTCGAAAACAAATCACAGGCGATGGATCCGTCTGTGAGCATGCTTGTGCAATAGCGGTTGTTGCATATAAGGCAACTAGGAAGCGGGCCGCGTCTCAGCCGAACGTTTTCCCATGCCATACACTGACTGATGTATTTCTGACCGCCTGATGTATGGGGCTTGTTCTTGCACTTGAACTTGCGTCGCTGGCGCACGCTTTGATTGTAACATACGGCGGCGCACCGTGCATTACTCCCCACTAACTACAGATAAGTAGTACATGCCACTTCAATTTGAACAGAAATAAACCTCACAATGGGCTCGTTATTGGTTCCGAACAACTCCGAAGCAGTAGTCGTAACGTAAAAACAATGTTGCATAACAACATTGCACCAATTACACAGCATTGTTTGTGTTTCGAGTGCTCTAAAGCATAGCACACTTTAACAGAGCAGTTGTAGACTAATAAACACATTTTAGTCAGTGTATTTACACTAACATTAACAAGGCGCTCGTTCGTTTGAACCGTATTAATCTTCACTGGCTGGCCCAAATAAATTTCGGCATCCGTCAGTCGACAGCGCTACAAAAAGTTACTCAGCTATTTTAATTGGCGTAAAAGTTTGGAGTTACGACGCGGTAGGAACAAATGTCACTGATAGTAGGAATACGTGTTTCAAGTTTTTTTAGCTCCAGTATTTCCGACGCTATAAAATGTTTATTTTCACGTTTTTTGTATGTTTTTTTATTTTAAATGACTCGTCGCTGGAGTCAAAACTGTTCAACGACAAAACACGATTCACGAACATAATTATAATTAAACGGAAAACTAATATCACAACTCGAGAGCGAGATTTAATTAAATCTCCCGAGTTTTAGAGAGCGTGCGAACAAACACGTGCGAGAGCGAAGAAATTTGGATTAATTATCGCTATCTGCTGAGTATTTGTTCATTTTATTCTGTACGTTAGCAACCCTAGGCAGCACGGGGGTGTGCGTGCTGCGAGGTGAGGCTGTGTGTGTATGTGGAGCACGTTTCATAAGATAAAAGACGATATTGATTCCGTGACGAGCCGAGAGCGAGCTGTGGGAAACGATTCCTGTCCGTTTAATAGATGCCCCGAGGATACGAGTACTTAGACGTACTTACTACATCGCTCAACCTTCAGAAGAACACTCATTAAAAATATTGTTTTAAGTGCGAGTAGGTTTGATACCGAACACTTTCAGTTATTCCAAGTTGTAAAATTTGAAACGGGTAAGTATATTAAGTTCCCGAGTGTAATTAACGAGTTAAGGGTACCGCACTGAGCACTTTATTCGTAGTTTAGCGACGCGGTCGGGAGGCTGGCCCGGCCGCAGGACTCGGCCACATTCTCGTCGGGTAATTACGCACGCCCGTCTCGTTCCCAAGCCTCAGCTCTAACATTTTATGCCTCATTTCGTAGTGTATGATTTGCTGCACACATTACTTGATGTAATTATCGTGGGAGCAATCCACGCTCGCGTGCGAAGCGAATCATTTACTGAATGTCGATGATAGCTGTTGTTTACATATATTCACTATCAACCGTAGACCTATGACCTATTCATTCAACTTCTTAGGAATGGTTCTCTATCGAATTACATTACCATCCAATTAGTACCAGGTCTTGTTATTTCCGTATCGCAACAAATGTCTGTTGTTGACACGACAGTCTTGTTTTCAAACGGATATAGCACAGGTCATAGTAGATAATTATGGACTACGGAGTCCATATCTTTCATTATGACTATGTTCAATTTATAATACTCTGGTATTTTAATGCAAATAACGAGAAGTAGATGCCAACAAGGCTTGAAATAGAGATCAAACGGTTTTTGATTCAGTAAACGATGATTACATCCGACATCAGTTGATTTAAGTTGGTCGTGGCGCGCGGGCACGTGGGGCCGACGACGTCGAGCGTCGTCCCACTGCGCCGAGTGGACTCCGTCATTCAAAATAAACGCTGTCTTCGCGAAACACGCTCGGAGATAAAAGCCACGACTCGTTACTTTTTACTCCACAGTTTTTACCTCTTTTCCCCGCCTTTCCACGAGTTTTTAACGGTTAATTTGTCATTAGCCCTGATCTGTCAGCACACAGAGTTTTGTCGCCTGCAGACATTGGACAAAAACAAAGCGGGTTAACCCAAAAGTTTTTTAACGCTGAACCAGACACCTGAATCGACTTCGACTGACGCTAAAGTAAGGTTTACTTTACTTCGGCACTTTTTGCAGTAAATTGTGTTCGCCGCGGTAATTAATTTTACCAGTAAACTATTAAAACAAACAACGCTTCAAGTTCTTCAATAAATCAAAAAAGATTGCAGCGGAGACGAGCCGCGCCGTTCTGAAATATTGACTTTCAGATAATAAATAATGATGAAAAGAGAAAATCAATGTAAGCGGGCTTAATGGTGGCGCGGCATCATTAATGATTATAATGGTTATGGAATTGTTTCTAGTACGTAATGGCGGGAAGGTAGGGGCGGGCCCGGAAATTGTCCTCTTGTCGGGCAGAGCCGCATTAGCCGAGGACATTAGTACACGACGCCGTGCGTGACGTATCACTCTGACAAGTGACATATGACAGACGCAAAGACATGTGTGAAAGAACAATGATTCGACAGAATCGTGAAAGGTTCCTTAAAACGTGCTACGCTGGCGTGAGAACACGAGCGCAGCGTGCTATCAGAGTCATGTGTCATGGAAACTTAGAACCATTAGCGTCCGACGAATCTTCCAGCAATTTAGTTTGAGCACATAATTGCGAGAACAAGTCGAACCTAATTGATGTCCGGGCTTGGGTTCAAGTTGCCGTTAATACCTACACTGCTGGCTGGTTCTTGCATATGGCTCCACATCGTTAATAAGCAACCGTGAGACTTTCCTCCACGTCTCTGGAAGAACTTCTCTATACTTATGTGTATGTCGTGCTATCATACTATTAAGTAAGCTTGTAGTAGTTATGGTGCAATTATACATGGTGTTTAACTTAAAATAATCACGTGTTTTTTGTAATAAGAAAGAATGTTTTTATAGACAAAGTGCTGGAAAGCAAACTAAAATAAAATTTGATTGCAGACAGAAGTAACGCGCTTTACGGAGTGTTAATCCTTTTCTTTAGTCGTTTTAAGTGCTACATAAAGTGTGAAAATAACAAGTTTCTGTCTGAGACAGAACTTTTAGCCAGCTTTATGACTTTTCGTTTTTGCCTGACAATTTATGCGTCGACATAAAAATCTAACTAAGTTTTGTAAATTAATGAGCGGTGTTTTAGGTGATTCTATGAGATTTCTGGGTATTTTCTTACGACAGCTCCTTTTAACGACTAATTAAGAAGACTATCTTTAGCAGTGAATGTTAACGGATTGATATAGCGACATATTATGTGTGTAGGTATGTTTCGTCTCGATTTAATTAATTCAATCTATACAAATAAATACCTACAAAATAAAAATAACAGCTTTTTACAAAATGCATATAAAAGTATATACGATACTTATAACAAAAAAACAAAAAACTGTCTGTCTGATTGTTTCGGCTGATCTCCGAAACGGCTGGACCGATTTTGACGGGATTTTCACTGGCAGATAGGTGATGTAATAAGGCAATTTTTTTTTTAACGGATTAGTGGCCTCGAGGGCGAAGCCGCGGGAGCAGCTAGTTTTCAATATGGTTTTGAGATGTAAGTATATAGGCACCTACTTAGAGTTTACTTAAAGTGAAGTAGAAATATGTTCTTTTTGAGTAAATCAACTACTTGTATCGGTAAAAATTGCTCCTATTTACTATTCAATTTATTTCGTTGTACATGGAGTTTATTGTTGTTCGAATTAGAAATAGGATTTGACAATGTTACCTATGGGACAAAACAAAATTAGTTACTACCTTTATGAAAGAAATAAAATATTCCACTTTCATAAAAAAAACAATTATTATCTACCGATAAAAAAGCAAACTGAGTGATGAGTTTTGTCATAAGCACTTAGGAAAAGAAATCTGGTAGCTGCGTCTTATCACATGTTAGTTGATGTAACTTGTTTATAACAACGTAATGACGAACGAAATTGTTGAAACAAAAAATTACTGCATGTTTATGATTCGATATAAAATTCCCACACAATAGGGAATTATTTACTTTGTTCTTATCTGTACATATTTAAAGTAAATTTAACTGTGTTTACATAATGTCGCATTGTATTTATTTTAATTTTATGAATGCATGAATTGCCAGTACATATTTGTTTTGGCAGTAAAATTGTTCTGCGAATTCAGCAGTTGGCAAGCGAACATGGTTTGGCCAATAATGACACTCGTAAGTAACTCTAAAAAAGGAACAACTATCCCGAATATCTATCAAGTTTTCGGTCACATAGTGACAGATTTAATCTCCCATTATGTATGCGTTTGGAATAAAATTTCCAGTTTTCATTTCATGCATTCCCACTATTGGAAATTGAGATACATATCAGCGTCCACTAATTTCTTAAATCTTATGATATTTTTAACTGGTATCTACATAAATTGATCAACAGATCAAAGGCAACATCCATGTAAACAGATTGATATCGTACACATTTTTATTAATCCAAAGACTCAAGTAGAAGTAACAGAGGCAATCCATGAACACATGAACATGAACTCACGCCTGCGTTGAAAGGCACCCTTACGAACTCACTGACACGACCGACTAAGTATTGTAATTCCAGGCATTTTACAACGATGAAAACACATTTAGGAAAACAATAAACACCAAAAAACAATAAAGAACAAATTAAAGTCGGACAGCGAGCGAGTAGTCCGGTATATTGCGCCGCTTACGGGAATATTGCTGGGTATCACGCTACCGAGGGATCGGAACTCGGACTACCTGGTGCATGTGGAGCATGAGGCGAGTCGGCACGGAGGCGCGGGCCTACAGAGAGATCGCGGGACGCCTCGGGGCGCAGGTCAAGCGCGGTGTTGTGATGTACGGCGTATCGGTCAGTGACCGCGAACGAGTCGCAGCGAGCAGCGCACCTCGCCGTCGTCGGAGGTGTTGTGGCGACTGATCGCGCGGGAGACAACGGAACGCGCGCGCTACGGCCGCCCTCCGCAGGCGATTTGATGCCCTCCGCGCGACGCCGCTGCGCGCGCAGCGATCGCCGGCGGATAATGCCGCCCTATCCCATGTCGAGCTATCGAGTTATCTGCTACGGGTGGATATCGTGCTTAACCCTGTCAGTTTGTACGATATATACGTGAAAGCTCGAGGTTACTGTGTGAGACGCAAGTCTTGTTCTTTTGTAGTCTGTAAGAAATAAAAACTCATAAATAAGCTTTCTGGTTTTATAAGGGTTGTTTTCCACTATAGAAGTCGAACACGCTCGATGTAACACTCCAAAAAAGATCATGAATAATTTGCATACTAAAAATCTTAATCGACAATAGACATCCCTAAACAGATTATAATTGGAGCATGCGTGGTGCGAGGGTTGAGGGTAACAGGAGGACGACAGCGGGTGGAGGGTGTGCGGAGGGCGGCGGGGTGCGCGTGTCACCCGCGGCGGCGCGACGCTACGCGACGTGATCTTGACACCGCGTATGCACAGCTTGTGACGTTCCACGTTGGACCAATTCTGACCGATCAAAACAAAATACACGAAAGCAGCAAAACTTAAAGAATCAGCGTCTGGACCGTCACATAAAAAAGCTTTTATTATCTCAGAACAATCTGTAAACAGACGTTGCCCTTGACGCTCGAAACTTACATAACGGCTTTTGAAATTGGCTTTACAAATCCTCAAATCCCGTATCTGATATAAACTCACCCTTCAATTTCGGGTCCCTATATCCAATGTAACATTATATTAAGTTAGTGAAAACAATCGATGGTCTACGCTAGGCGTTGGTACTTGCTACGTCATAGGCTGGAGGAGGCTTTCGAGCTTTATAGATGACGACGTGCCGAGTCTTAAGACGTGTGTACCAAAATCCTTGGCGCGTGACTTTAGTTCACGCTCTATTGGGCCGTAGGTATGCCATATCTGTCCAACGATCTAAAACAACGTAAAAACATGAATACCTTGTTACTTGGTGGTTAGTGTGCATCGCAGTGTAAGCTTCGTCGTGTATGATTACACAAAACTAAAATTACTTGCCGTTTATTTTGAATAGGAAATGTGAAACTACTTTAGATTGTTATGTACCTATTTTTATGATCATATTTTCGCTACGACTGCTACGACTGCTACGCCAGCTACGAGTTTTGTCCATTTTGTAATATGAAATAATTCATTTATCTGTCTATGATTAATGAATGATATTACTTGTACTAATTGATATACTCGTACATGAATAAAACATAATAAAGATACGTGTAGAAATGCTACATAATAACGATGGTTATAATCTGCGGTGATACGCGCAATAATTTTTAATTCATATTTTAGTAAACGTGTCTTCTAGCTTTTGTTATCTATGTTCTTAGGATTTCTGTAGTCCTTTCATTTATATTTAAGACTACATACATATATTACCTATTTTCATACGAGTACAAGTCAGCAATGCATAAAACATGTGCATAATGTTATCTGCATTGGTAATCTTATGATTTGTTTAGTCTACTACTACAGCAATAATTTATTACATCGATTTACCGTCTAGAGCGAAGCATTCTAAATTTATAATACTCCGATATCAAGCAATTCGTGTTCATAGATGATAAATATGATATTATTTTGTATTCATACGGTGCCCGTAGTTAGCGGAGGTAGTAAGGTTTCAAGCCGCCGCGCCCCGCGACTCGACGGATAAAGGGTTTTGTTTTCTTTATAAACAAGCGCGAAGGTGCTGCTAACGACCCCACGAACAAATACGAAATTCGATCTACCATTACGAATACAAATGGCTCCCCTACAACCCGCCACCGTGAAGGCATTGTCTTTGCTGCAATCTCGATCGGCGCTCACTCGTTATGCTCTACAATCTCCTATAACTATTGTTTATGTTTATCGATCTTGTATTAACTCTAGTCAATGGACACCTGCTTCTCATCCGACACAAAATAAACACGTCTCAATAGCACGAAGATTGATTTCTGTAAAAATTTCCCGATGTCCTTATCGCTATATTGAATCCGTATTAAAAAGGAAATGAAGAGTAGGTATCGGTTCCACAAAAAAGTTGAAGTGCCGCTATCGCTTTGATCTCGGCTGGTATTGCCTTCAATTTTTGCTGAAGACATTTAAATTCGACGTTCTTTAAGTACCTATCTAATACCGGAGTACTCCAGTTTTAGAAATTGGATTGTCTTAATCAAGGAATATCGAACGACGTTTCTTTGATCTTAATAACTCTTATTATCTATCAGTTTTCCGGGTAACGGTTCTATGTGATTAGTTCATAATTATCATGATTGGTATGTCTATTTTTAACTACATTAGTACAGCACAACAAAGTACTGCTAGCAATAGTTTATAATCCTACTAGCTTTCGCTCGCTGCCTCGCCCGCGCGGAGATCGGAAATTATCCCACGGGTATGTACTACCGGGATAAAACTATTCCATGTGTTAATCTAAGATATAAACTATCTGTGTGCCAGATTTCATCCAAATCCGTTCAGCCGTTGTTGCGTGATTGAGTAACGAACACCCAAACACACAAACACAAACAAACAAATTTTCACATTTATAGTATTAGTAGGATAGGATTGACCTAGTTAGCCAACACAACTGTGCAGACAGCGAAACAAATCCAGAACCCATCCAACATTCACATGAATTTATAAAAATAAACTTTTGCAACTTCATGTAGCAAACAGCTTTATGAAATATGTTATTCTATTGTCTTTGTCGCTTTTGCAAGGGACGCGCTGCAAATAGTCTGTAGTTTACCTGGAGTTTACCTCGACAATACGGCAAAACTCGCGGCCATCACACGATCCTAGGCAATTCGTCAGCAATTCTTCAGGTATAACAGTTTTATGTAATGGCTTGTGCCACGGAATGAATAAAAAAGACGTCTGACAAAAAGTAGAAGAGGAACGTAAATCGAAGCATTTCTATTGAGGGCCATGACGTCGCATAAATGTCGACCACGAATGTTGTTTGTCACCGCACGGCGCACGGGCGTAGACCCGATCGCGCGATAGTGCCTCGCAGCGGACGGACAAACGACAACCTTCTTATATTGAAATAATATTGAAAAATAGCTTATTCACAACTTTGTTTCACTATTACAATGATTGGGGATTGAAATAATCCGCTTATGTAATCGTGTGTGCCTTTCTTGCGTTGCCGTTTCATGGAACTGACAGATAAAAGCCGGGGAGGTGCCGATTGAAGTCACGTTTGTTGTTATTGGCACACGTGAATTCTGCCTCGAGCTCTAAGATTGCAATAGCGGCTACAGATAGATAATAGCCTATCAACCTCAGGCAATCTAGATCGTCTAGCAATCTAAAAAGAACCTAGCCATATGAGTTCTTATACGCTGCTATTGATTACTCCAAGTCTCAAATGTCTGTGTTTTAGTGCTAACATCAAATTAACTCAAACAATTTGAGACTAATTAAGATGAACTACGGAGAACGAAGACTTAACGTAAGGTTAATCAGAACAAAGTACTATTTTCTATCTAGCAGAGAGCTAGAGCATTTAAAGTAACAAAGTAATTACCAACAGAAAGTAGGTTTCGCGTCACTTCATTGTATGGAAGCTGGATGTGCGTGATCTTAATTCGAAACGTTTAAAACGCCTTTTGTGTTCGAGTGGAATATTTTGCTCCATTTGCTACTTTGTTCACCTGAATAGTGGTTGCAGGCAGGATTCCAGAATATTAAAGGTTCAGTTCCTTTATCTTAAAACGAATCGACTTTATAAATGTTACTATCGGAGGAATTTGCATTCATACCTATGCGTAGCACACGAAACTAAGCGGTGCAACACAGTGCTACGCAAAACTACGCGGTGCTACGCGAAACTACGCAGTGCCACGCGAAACGACGCGAAAATTTAAGAAGCTACGGAGATTAAATGATTCATAGGTAAAGTTAACTCAACCGATCAGTTGTAAATGTGGCGCTAAGTCTATGTCCAGTAGTCTGATATTGTTGATGATTATGATGAAAATCGAATCTCATTACTAACTAATAGCGGTTGGTAAGTTATAGGAATTGAGCAAAGCTTTTGAAATCGTTTGTTTCAGAAGGTGTACCCTCCATTAGTCGGTGTAGAGGTTATTGAATTACGACACGTTCGTAAGGCCGTTACGGCGCGGCGTGCTCTCGCGTGTCATATCGGGTTACAATCACATGTTTAACTATACTATCTGGTAGTCTTACAAGCATCAAGAACGCGACCGATCGTCAGATTGGACACGGAAACATAAACATGGAGTTCATTAAATGACGTAAGTTAAACATGCACATTATTTTGTGGAGATTATGACAAAACGCAAACAAAAATATAGAAATTTAAATTTTTGTTAAATAACACACATGGTTGTAGGGATTTAAAAGTAATACTCACAAAAGCCGCTAATCTTTGTATATTCAGCGGCTATTGAATTACAAAAGCATGATGTAATAAAACGGCAAAGTATACTCGGATTACAATAGAAGTAAAAAACCTGCCAAGTGCGAGTCGGACTCGCACACGAAGGATGCCGTACCAGCGTACAATATTTAGCAAATTAATGAAAATACTAAACGAACAATATTAAATTTAAAATATCGCTTGTCTTTGAATATCAAAGTAATTTATTGCAGTTGCACAAAATCGCCCATATTTAAATAAAATACCTTATGAATCGGCGTTTTTAATATTTTTCGATTAAATATGGTACTTACATGATAATACAGAAGTTTCAAATTCTTAACTTGTTTAGTTTTTGCGATAGAGCTCGTACAAAAATGATCTAATACTGATATATTTTAAGGTTGGGGCCTTAAAATATGTATTATATATTTACTTCATTTTTATAGACAAAAAAATAAATAAACAAATACTCTACTCGATGAGCTCTAGACACATGCCAGGGTAAGATTTTTTATTTCAATTGAACTTTCATTATTTGTTGTTAAATAGTAATAGAAATAAACAATCTATGAAAATTTCAACTGTCTACCTATTACGGTTCATGAGATACAGCCCGCTGACAGGCAGACGGACGGACGGACGGATGGACAGACAGCTGAGGCTTAGTAATAGGGTTCCGTTTGGCACCCTTCGGGTACGGAATCCTAAACATATCGCACCGTGAAAAAAATGTTTCTACTTTTTATCGTCCTTCGCTTGTTATAAGAAAATTAATTATTTTATTTTTAACTTTCTTTCAAAGTGTCTATTATCACATGCTTTAGAACCATAATAAATCATAGCTTCCTAATTTTAAAATTTGCTTACAATTTTAAATCTGTTTACAACGGGACAAGTGGTTTCATCCTTAGAAAGTAAACATAGTAAATCCTTCAACGCTTTTAAATTCATAGACAGAATAAAATGCTCGTGTATCAAGTTCATATCTCCTAGACTATAACTTACAGTTTTGAACCCTGGCACGAAACAAAAACAATGGACAATATATACTCGTAGTTGTTTTGTTTCTGAAAAAATATTTTTGTGTTCATTTTCATCGAATTACAAGAATTTGTTTTATTCTTTTGTTTCGATTCTTTTTCATTTATTTTTGTTTGTTACGTTCAATAGGATAATGTGTTTTTGACCTTTCAATTTAAATTCGAGGTGTGTAACTTGCTGGACCCAAATTGCACATTTTATGTAATGATAGGGATTCTTAAAGCGAATGAAATGTTGATTTTACAAAGTTTAGGTTTAGTTTCTGTTCCAGAAATTCTGTCACATCTGAAGAAATTCTGGTAGGTAAACAAAGGCCGCCTTTCGAGGTCACGTTCTTGACCTTATTCTGCTAAGTGCTATTATCATTCCACTTTCGCGATTTGCGCAGGATGAGAAACTGTTTTCTAATTACTCCAGATCGAGTTGGTATTTCAATACATATATTTGCTATTCATTCATGAACTAATTTATTATTATTAATAATAAAGCGATCCTTGTTACACGACAGGCTAAATGTAGCAATAGTAATTCCTTAGTCGCACAGCAGGCCAGATGTTGCTGTCAGAACGTCACGTTGTGGAATCAGCCGCACGCAACCGCGGCGCGACGCGGTGACGTTCAAGTAGCACGGCCACGCAGAGCAACAAGTCACTATTATATTGTTTATGCCGAATTATATTCATAATTTTTGGTCTCAGGGATGGGCCGAGCTCAAATTATGCGCGACGTGGATCAAGACAAAATGAACGTACGTTGGCGTTACAATTTATGAGCCAACGGACTATTGTGCCGACACTGATTACTCTTTATGGAGATTTGACGTCCTAACACGACGCGCCCTACATGCTCCGTTTACGTACACCAACGGGTTGTATGGACGTAAAACTTTTATGCCTCCACCGCGTTTTACAGCGGGCCTTTTATTATTTAGTGAAAGGAACGACGGTGATGTCATAAATCTCCGCTCCTGCGTGAACTTTCGCCTCTTATCTCGGCAAAGAAATTATGGAACTTTCTGGCTTCTCCTAGACAAAGTGTTTGGCTTTCGGGATCTTGGGTCACTAAAAGCTTTTCACAAATTAATGAGGAATTTGTGCAGAAGAAACGACAGAAAGAAATAAATATCTTTCATTAGTAATATTATCTAATTGAAATTGAGTGGAGGATAAACGTCTAGATGTCGGCGAAGGCATTTAGCGAGGACGACGACGCAACGTTCTAAATGACTGCAATCATGAAAACGTGGGCATTAAATATGGTCGCTTGTACAGAATAAGTCATGTATCTGTATCGCCGGGATTCATTAATCTTGTAGTGACTAGGTTCTGTGTGGGCTTAGACAAGCTTTATAATATGTAATTAAATTACGTTTAAAGTCGTCGGTCGTAGCGGACGAACCTCTCTAAATCATATCGAGTCCATAAATGAAAGCCAGAGTGACATGACAGACAGACCGGTCATTACGTTAGGGTCAAACGTTTTGTTCACTGCTTTCAGTGTCCGTTTGTTGTGTTATTTGCTTTGTTTAAGAATAACATAGACGTTCCTGCATCTACGATTTGCAAATATAAATAAAATTGCTCATGCTTTCGCATTATGCGTGGATGATACAAGATTTACAGCTGTGACAAATGATGGCAGTGACATCTCTTTTTGCTTGTTGTGTTGCAAAATCGGCATGCCGATATACGTCGTTCTAGGCTGACATTTACGAGTTGTTTTCGCAGGATACAATACGTAAAGTAGAAATATCAGTTGAGGATATTATTATTAACATACAAACAGCTCGCAGCAGCATAAGACACTTTATTTGAGTCAGATTTTATAATACAGTAACTTTTTGGTGAGTTCAATAAAATGAATAGGATACATTCGAAATAAAAAATAATCTTTTAATATTATTAAAGAATTTACGATGTCCATATTAAGCTTGATCGACATATCATAGGATAATATAACAGGAACATAACGGCTCGGGTGATACCCCGATAATGCGCCGCCGACGTCGCCGGAGGCTCATACAATTAAACAGATAACATAAAATTAACGAAGCTGACTCGTAAATACACTCACTTTATTATCTATAAAAGTCACTAATTAATTAATTGAATAATGATAAAGTGCTTTCTTGTGTGATGCGGAGTGCCGCGCCGCTCCGCGGTCCTCTATCGAAATACAATATTGCGGCGTAACTTGGTTGTCGCCACGTTTACCTTGTTAATGCGTTTATCTGTGATGTGGGTCATATAAATACATACCCACCGTATAATACAATTAATTAACGTATCAATTAAATTTTGGTCAACGACTGTGCATCATCAATTTGTGTATCTTAGTGGTTTTATTTTCACTAGCTCTGGCTCCTTTACCCTTACCAAAGCGCGTCACTTATTATTTAGCGGTGTTAGAAGCTTTGTAGCGCAGTAAATCTTCGCTCCTGGCTGTGACGGCAGTTAATGCAGTCTACCTAGGCTTCAAGAGATAAGCTAACAAGGCTCTTTAGCTAAACAAGAGGCGGCCAAACAATAAAGGCGAGTTAAGCGTCGTGAAATATGGCAGAAACGAGGTGCGATAACTCAGCGTGCTCGCTAGGCTCGCTGGGCTCGCTTCTTTTCCCCTAATTAGCCATTCAATTCCCGTAATCTTGTTTACTCGTCGGGCGGCTCGCGCTGCCCAGGTGCGATAATGGCCGAGCTATTTGCATGCCGCCATATTGTTTCCCCATGTTCGGCTCGCAGCCTCCGATGCCGTCCGATGCGACCCCCCGTTGTTTTGGCCGGGCTTATTGGATCCGCTTGCGATTACTTTGTATTGATCCCGCCGTCCATTATCTACATTCGTTTATTTTCGTATCACAGTAATGATACCGACTGATGTCCGCGAATCCAATGAATCCACCCCTTATGTTGTTATACAAGGACGAGTAATTAATTTGTAGTTGATATTGATTGTATTGGTAATAGTATGTTGTTGTTAGGGGTTCACCTCATAAATACCATTTTGGTGTTACGTGTACGTATATTAAACTAATATAAAGTTTACGTGCACGTGCACGCCGCGCGAATACAACTTTAGTGAACTACAACTTGAGTATAACTTGTGTAATCTGACTTCCCCAAATGCCCTTTTACGACTGTTAGTTGCTTAATTAAATTATCACGATGTATTTATTCCATTACGATAATTAATAAAGTTACAAACTATGTTGTTTAGAAGCAGAGACAACGGAAATCATAAGAATAGTAATTGATATTTTTGCAGTAGTGTAAGAGGGCGGTGTGTCCCCGGAGGCAAGTCTAATATAAAGCTCTATCGAAAGCTAATCGTAATCTCGAACAGTAAATTGAAGGCGATCCGTGCAACGAGGCGATGCCGGCACATCTTCTATAAATACATTACTGAACACGCTTTATTACTCCGCCATCTTCATCCAATCCTATTAAGTGTCTGTTCGCGAACAGCTTTCCTCGGAAGGCGTTCAGTTTTAGGATGGCCATTTTTTAAAATAGTATTAGGGTTCAATAATGGCTTTAACACGGCGCGCCCCTGAACGTCTATATTATATCTCGGTGAGAATTTGGCGAGCTCAGTCGATATGCTAAACTGAGGAGGCGGTGTGGTCGCTGACGCCGCGTCTGCCCGCACCGCGCCGCGCCGCGCCGATGAGATGCGATCATTTAACGACAACGCTTCGGGAAGATTTCCCTTCGAGCGGCGATATTGGCGATATTACGTCCTCTTCCCGTGGACCACGTTTTATAATTTAGACGCCCGTTGCCTCGGGCTGCATAACATTAAAGTTATTTTATGAAAATGTTATTTTGCATGTTAAACATTTGAAAGGATTTGCGTCTGTAATAATATTGTATTTTTATTAAATTCCTGGGAAAATATCTGGTTTATGGAGTGATTTTGTACGCAATTTAAATGTTTGCGTACAATCAGTACTGATCAAATGTTAGCACCCAACGCACTATTTATGCGTTATGGAATGGGGGCACGATTCGTAGAATAACTTCAAATCGGGTCAAATTATATCTACGGCGGGTATTAAGTTAATTACCATGCTTTATCTTCTCATATCGCTCGTCCTGTATAATTAGGGGTGTCAACACAATGCTTCCAAGCGAGCACAATATGTCTGCACAAACCACATGTCAATTTAATTTGACCCCCGATCCAAGATGGCGGCCAACCCTCGCGGCGCGGCGTCTGCTCGACCGAATGCCTGTGGTTTACGCCTGTTTACTAATTGACGTGTTTTAGAGTAACACTGCATGGTTTCTGTCAGCATACCGATGAATATATTTGAATACGTATACCAGTAAGGTTGGCCTTTTAATTTAAACGTTGAACTAAGAAGTTATATTTAGTTTAGCTACGCCCAAATAAGTTGTACGCTCTGTGAAGCTCTAGAAGTGAATGTTCTTGATTAAAGTACTGAATTGTACTGACGTTATCCGGGTAATATTTACTGTTCTAAGTCTTCATGCAACAATTTTGACTGAAATGGAAACGAAATTTTGTAACTACATAATTAGTTGACAGAGCCGTTGTTTTGATTTTCCATTCCTTACAAAATAAAGTCACTTATAATCATTTTTTATGGCCAATGCGGGTCGGGTGTGTTTGCCTGTCATTGTAATATTTAAACTGGTCTGAATATAAATATTCATCGTGGTTTTAGTTTGTTTATTTTACGATCCGTTTAATGAGACATCCAGATTACGGGTCTTAACTAAATCACATTGTAGAAACGGCCATATTCTCTGTATATTTCATGGATTCAAATAATCAAATAACCATTAACTATAATAATAGTCACCTAAATCAGTACCCTTAGTTTATGGGCGAAGGTAAGAGTTGTAAATATTTTATACAGGACGCAGACAGTTGTATAATTGATGAGGAGCGAGGTAAAGACGACTGTACTACGGTGCGAGTGACCCGAGTCGCGATCTCGATGACCGACTGAAATATTTAATTTCAGCGATTACCTACAGCAATTACTCCATCGTAAGGAAAGCCAGGTTTCTAAAAAGACAATGACAAACATAGTTTAAAAACTCTGCTGTTCTATCATTCTATAAACTAAACACAAATGTTTGGAACAGCAGATGTATTTTTTCGATATTTTGTCCTTGACCCATACTAAAAGTTCATACTGTTTATTGACCCCATTTCACGTTTAGGATAAATAAAAACCAATGTTGACAATCTTGGTAATCTATAGATTGGTATCTTAACGAATCGATCAATAGTTTAAAAATATTACCAAGATTCGTGCCGTCTAAATTCTAGTTATGAAATTAAAGAAAACATTTGCATGAACTCCGTCACCCAGTAGTAGGTACTTTTCTTTCATTTGACTGTCATCAATAACTGAGCTGCAATAGTTACACAAATCAAATAAGTACAGGAGGGCGCACGTCAGTGGTAATATATCATACATACATACATAAACCTACGCCTTCTTCCCATGGGGTTCAAAAAGTTCTTTATATAAAATGTTAAACTTACTAGAGAAAGGCTAAATTTACTTAAACAATTATATATGTATTCTTTTAAGTTGGAACAAAGTACTAGAAAGTACAACATTGGCACAGAGTACTTGCAATCTGCACTTGACCATTTACAGGAGAAACTTAGTTCAATGACTAACAAATATAATACCTCTGAATATTAATGAGGGAATATGTGTTGGCAATGATTGAGCTGGTAAACTCACTAAAAAGCAACTGTGAGCATTGTCAAACACTATCCAATGTACCTACTTACACCGGACCATTAATTGACAACATGCAATACCACCTTACCGCAGCCCAGTGTTGATTTGACATTTCCTGCTATTAATAGTACCAAGAAACAATGTAAAAAATTAAAAATAAAGTGATATAGAGTCCGCGCCACCACTCAAGTCCGATAGATGCGGCGCTAGTGTCTATGTCATCGTATCAAATTGCATTAAAAAAAAAATAGTTTCACAATTTTCCGCCGGACTTAAGTGGCGGCGCGGACTCTAGTATTATTTTGCGATGAGATTGGAAATAACTTAGGCCGCTTGTTGACAGATGAATATCCGGGACACTTCATAATAAATTACTGTATGCCTGGTGGTTCTTTATTTGATAATAAGAAAGAAATGATTAAATGTAACTTAAACCAGAACACATTTTTTTTTTTATGGGTAATATGAGTATAAGCGCGTTGTAGTAAATGTAAATAAAGGAGAATTGCTCCAATTTTAAGTTAATTTAAGAAAAATTGTGTTGTTTACATTCCCATAAAGTAACAGTTTGCCATAGGAAGAAAATATCTTAAGATTTGAAATTAATATGACATTGCATAATTTGTATTAAAAACTTTTCTATCTAGTTGATACTAACAATTAAGTTGGTAATAATTTGTGCTTCACAAAAGATACATATAATATTGTTAAATTTAATGTTGTTATCTTTCTAACTATTACAAACGACAATAATAAATAAATAAAAAGAATAAAAATGTTTATTTCTTCACTTACGTAAATAACTATGTTAGGTTTGGAGTCACCTTTTAAGCATAGATTTGCTTGTATTAGGTGGTTCCGCTCCTCCAGTTTACAATAATTCTACGAATGTGTGAGAAATAAGCCAAAAGATTCATTTAAAACTAATTAACATTTTATAACCCATTATTATATTAGTAAGGGCACTGGGTGTAGAATATGTTTGTGAGTTTGTGTGTGGGTTCGTTTGTGTGCGTGTGTGTGTGCTTGTGTGGGTGTCGGGATGTAGTGGGGATGTGTGTAAGATAAATGTGGTTTGTGTACCGTGGGGGTGTGTGGTGTGTATATGTGTACAAATTATATGTGTTTCTTAGTTATGTAATCTTGTGTAGGATATCTTCGATTTCTTCGTAACTTTTGCTCTTGAGCCATTCAGTTAGTGTTTTTTTGCAGTCGTGGTATGTCACGACAGATAGTATGACTATCATATTTTTCTGCTGTGTCGCTGTCATATTTTTTTTCTACTTCCGCCAAAAATTTGGCTAAACAATTTGCTTCTTTTGAGCAACACAATGACATTTTAAATAATTTGGAAACTAATGACATAAATTAAACTATTTGTGCTATCTCCTCCTCTGCAGTTGGTAATGACAATCTTTGCTCAAGAATGGTTTCCCTTATCCTCCCCATATTACTTCCTATCTTGACCCACATTTTTAACTTCTCCTTGTTTTCTAGTTCTGTTCCCGAGGCCTGGAAACAAGCCCATATCATCCCCTTACCCAAAATTCCTAACCCGGTCTCTCTGACCGATTTCCGACCCATTTCTATCCTCCCATATCTCTCTAAAGTTCTTGAGCACATTGTTCATCGGCAACTCTCTGCTTTTCTATCTTCGAATGACCTTCTTAGTCCTTTTCAATCTAGTTTTCGTCCTGGTCATAGCACAGTAACGGCTCTTTTGAAGGTTACTGATGAAATACGCTGGGCTATGGACCACAAATCTCTCACCTTGCTTGTGCTGCTGGACTTTAGCAGTGCCTTTAACTCTGTCGATTTCGAGATACTTCTAGGAATCCTTAAATCTTTCCATTTCTCTTCTTCTACTGTTGATTGGTTCGAGTCCTATCTTAAAGGCCGCTCGCAGCGGGTTCGTCTCGAGGAGTCTTCTTCTGACTGGTGTTCTCTTACCGCGGGTGTGCCTCAGGGTGGCGTTCTCTCTCCTCTTCTCTTTTCTTTTTCATTAACTCTGTCACCAGAGTCATCTCTTCCCACTTCCATCTCTACGCGGACGACCTGCAGCTTTACACTCACTTTTTAAGGCAAGATGCGGAAGCAGCAGTGTCTGCCATGAACAGTGACCTGGATTTGATTAGCGAGTGGTCACGGTCCTTTGGACTGCAAATCAATCCTAAGAAATCCCAGGCCATCATTATCGGCGGCAGGTATATGCGGAATAGGCTCGATGTTGCGTCGCTGTCTCCACTCTGTCTGAATGGAGTTCAGATTGAATACGCAAACACCGTTAAAAACCTGGGGGTTACCATGGACTCTTACCTTTCGTGGACTGCCCATGTTGGTCAAGTCAGTCGTAAAGTGCACTACACATTCCATTCGCTGAAATGCCTCCAGTGCTTCTTGCCCTTTAGTACCAAAATCTCCCTTGCTGAAACTCTCATACAGCCCATCATTGACTACGCTGATGCCTGTTATTTGGATGCCACCGAGGAGCTTTTAAATAAACTTGAACGTTTGCAAAACATCTGTATTCGTTTTGTTTTAACCTTAAAAAGTATGACCACGTTTCTAACTTTCGCAAAATACTCAAGTGGCTCCCTATTCGACTTCGCAGGAACTCTCGGATATTGTGTCTGCTATTTAATATCCTTCACAACCCTAAAACACCATCCTATCTGCGGGAACGCTTTTCCTACGCCCGTCCTTCTGATGCTCCTTGCAGGTCGCATCTTAGAAATCTCCTTAAATCTCCTCCCCACTCAACCGACTTCTACTCCTACTCCTTCAGCGTGCACGCGGTTCGGTTGTGGAATTCACTTCCGCCTGACATTAGGGACTGCCTAACTGTTGCAATTTTTAAAAGAAGAGTGAAAGAACACTATCTGTCCACTTCTTCATAGTTGCATATTTTGTATTTATTATTTTATGCTACATTATATTTAAATATTTATTTTAGTGATATTTAATTTAGAAGTATTTATGTAAGTTTATTCTCATATTGTATGTTTATGGTTAAATTAGTGAATAATTAAGAGTTTTTATTTTATGTATATTATTTTCTCTTCTAATCTTACACACGTTGTCTACATCTCTTTAACTACTTTCCTATCGCAGGTATGCTGGAAGAGATTTATTTAGAAATAAGCATCACCTTTGTACGTATTTTTCTGTTCCTTTCTTCTTGTCTATTTATATGTGTGTACATAAACTGTTAAATAAATAAATAAATTAATTAAAAACAAAAAAAGAAAGAAATAATTTTAATTTTAAACTAGAAATAAGGACAATAGAGGAAACCTCTTGCTTAATAAATAAAGAAGATTCAAATACTGGATTAAATCATCTAAATGTTATAAAAAGTTCTTTAATATTACACCCATCAAATTGTAGTAGATAACCTAAATAAATGTAATAATAATACAGGTACTCTAAAAATAGTTCATCAAAATATTCAGTCACATATGTGATAGGTGCAGATTTAGAATTGGATTTGTTCATGAACTGTAGTAATATTGATACGAGTATCCAATGTATTAGTTAAGAGTCCACCAGTTCATGTTTACCTTTAACAACCAGCAGGTTACCAGCTCATTCAGCAGAGTTAATATGATACGTATTATTCGAGGGATTAGAACAATTATTAGAGGGCCACCCCCTCTAATAATTGTTCGTAACAATATGAAATTTTAAGAACGAAAGGATATTGTGAGCCTATCATATATATTGGACGAGTTATTGAAATAGCTTGAATTGAGCTTGAGCAGTTCATTGTAATGACCGTGTACCTACAGGCCGCCATGTGCTTCATATGATATTTTTGAGAAACGTATGGAAGAAGCATTATTAAAGACTTGTAGCAGTAATAAAACAGTTGTTGTCTATAGAGATTTCAACATTAATACACTGGAAATATCTGCTGTAGTAAATAAATTTCTAACTTTATGAAAGTCATATAATACATTCTTTGAGACGACTAGGATAACTACTACTAGTGCTACCTGTATTGAAAATATTTTTACGAACTTCTAGCCATTTAATTATAAACGAGTTAGACTCTGATCACTGTCGCCAGTTAATAGTCAGAGCTCTAAGAAAACTTGTGAGTTTTATTCCTGTAAATAAAAGTCGCTTAGGACAATTTAAAAATAATTTAATGTAAATTCTGCCGGGTCCTTATAACAGCGACCCGGATCAAGCTTATACTTCACTATTTAACCTATTTAATTGTGAGTTTAGGAAGGTTTTCACCTCAATAACATTGCCTGTTTGTGATCGCGTTATACAATGTCACCCATGGGTATGTGCCCGCCCGAGTTTTTCTGAATAGTCATGAAAAATTATCGAAAATTTATTTTAAAAGGGGGTCTATTTTAAATATTTTTCATGTTATTCAATTTTTAATTTTTTTATTAGCGTTTGCCATATCTCCTATGTTATTGGCTCGATTTGGATTCTGTTTATTATTTCTAAAAGCTTATGACTTATTTTATCGGATTAACTAATATTTATTATTAATATTTGTCGACTATGAAAAAAAACGGAGGTGAAGACAGTTTTTTCTAAAAAAAAAACAGTATTTATTTTAAAAAACAGAAGTGTAAGTCCATAAAATCATAGCAGGCTGGCTACTGAAAAAAAAAAAAAAAATTAAGACCCCCCTTTTTAAGTTGATTTCCGATAATTTTTCATGAATATTCAGAAAAATACGGGCAGGCACATTCCGATGGGCGACATAGTATTTAGTGATGGGGTAACACCAGATATTTACAAAAGTGGGCAGAGGTTATTTGAATTGTAACATGAAAAACATATAACCATGACGAAAGTTTAAAAGAATTTGTTAAAAAATATTCTCAAACTTTTAAAAGAGCCTGTTCCTTAGCAAAAGCCATAGACATTAAAAATAAAAAAAGTTTTCTGGAAAAAAAGTTAATACAACTTAGACTATTATTAATTCAGAAACGGGAAGAACGACAGGACGGAATCGTGACTTCCATCTAAACATCAATGATGTAGATATTAAGTCAGACGTGGAGGTGGCAATTGAGTTTGAAAATTTATTCACTAATATTCCCATTTTAACAATCAAACCTCTGTCATCGGCGGCCTCGACTTCTGCTTACTCAATACTAAATGAATATGTACCAGAAACTGTTTTTTTTTGGAATTCAAAAATATTACTGCTAATGACATTATAGAATGTTTAAAAAATCTTAATGTAGAAAAAGTGCTGACCTTTGTGGGTTATCGTACATACCATGTCTGCGATAATTGATGTTATTTCACCATTTTTAGCAATTGTTTTTTACTCTTGTATTGCATTTGATGTATTTCCTGATCTGATGAAACTTAGCAAAGTGATTCCACTGTTCAAATCTGGCAGCGCCACTGATCCCACGAATTTTCATTCATTCATTTTCAATATTACCTACATTGAGCAAAATCTTTGAAAAATTAATTTCAAAACAATGGTTAGGACATTTAAATTTCAATGCACATCGTTTACTTCATCTGAAACAGTTTGGTTTAACAAACGGTCGTTCAACTACAGACGTGGGCGTGGAATTACTGAAGAGCATATTCAAAGCCTGGGCGGAGGCGCAAGATACTCTTGGCATTTTCTGCGACTTGTCTAAGGCCTTCGATTGCATACATCATGATATTACACTCATCAGGAAACTGTACCACTATGGTATGAGGCCATGTGAGGGATAAGAGTCTTGACCTTCTGACTTCTTATTTGAACAACAGAATTCAGAGGGTCGATGTTAATGGCAAGAGATCTGCAGGATCTGCGATCACCATGGGCGTTCCGCAGGGTTCAATTCTAGGTCCTTTACCTTACCACATAAGGGATGATCACAAGATCGTACTATTGGCAGATGACACTTCCCTCATTTTTTAAATCAAACGTCAGTTAGTCAACTTTGAACAAGTTAACGATACACTTTCTAAAGTTGTTAATTGGTTTAATGTAAATAATCTTCTTCTGAACGAAAAAAAGACTAAACTCACAAACTTTTCAACGCCAAATGTTAGGCAGCTAACTACCAATGTTCAAGTTAATGGAATATAGTTGGACCCTGTTGAGTCAACAGTTTTCTTGGAATAACTATTGACGGTAAATTACAACGGAAAAATTGTCAGGAAGGCTTAGTTCGGCCACCTATGCTGTTAAAAATATTAGACCGTCTTATGTCATACTTGATTCTTCTCTGGGGAACTTGTGCGGACATTAATACTATCTTCGTTTTAAAAAAAAAGGCTGTTCGAACCATTTACAACCTAGGTCCAACGAATTCCCTTCAAGAAAAATTCAAAGAATTAGATATTTTGACTGTAGCCTCAGAATATACATATATTTGAAAACCAAAAATGTACACAAAAATAGGTATATCAAGTTTTAAGAAAATGTCCGATATTCATAGTTTTATATCAGGAACGAACACAATCTTGCTGTACATAGCACTCGCCTCCACAGACTACGCAACTCATTCATGGGTATATATATGTTTTGACAACAAACTTCTCATTGTCATTCGAAACTTACTCATTAAACGATATAAAAGAGGGTACTCTATAATTTCTGATTACTTAGAAGACAAATAAGATTGGGATTGAGCTGCTCGCTCTGCAAAGCCTTGTGATAAAACCATAAAACTTGACATTTTAATATTATGCAAAATTATCATAATATATACCAGTTTTATATAGACAATGGCATTGTTCAATTATATAAAAAACGATATGATTACTTTATAAAGCATTATATTACTTTAATTGTTGTGAATGTGAGTACATTCATCATCATCTCAGGATTCTCAGGATCATTTTTTTATTTTGATTTTATTTTTTCTCTCTTTCTCAGTTTTAATGATGGTCGGCAGTTTGAGTACTTTATACGTCCTACTCAAGTGTCCTTTCTTTGATATTGTTCATCGGGTTGTTGTGCTCCTTAAGTTCTGAGTTGAACTCCACGATTACTGACAAATGCTTGCACTGACTGTCTGTCTGAGGTCCACTCAAATCTGTGTGGTTCTTTCCTCAAAATACCATTTCAGACACTCATTTACATGGTCTTCACATGATCTGAGCAAGATTTATGTCTGGACTTTAAAAGAGACTGTGACCTCTCAGTTTGTTTCGGCCTTTCTTTTCAGAGTAGTCAGATAGGAAACGCCGACCTCATATAGCTTATTTTTTACGTGAAGTGATTCCGATAATCCGATATCCTACTCGTATTTACAGAATAAACTATTTCATTTTATTAATAAAACCAGTTTAAGCTGGCTACTTGTTCTATTGAAACTCCGTGCTACGCTAAATCAGCTCATGGTCAAAGTGTGCTATCGACTGTACCTATCAGAGAGATTTTAGTGAAAGAAATTGAAGTATTTATCTTTTACTCGGAATTCGGAATTAGTCATCAGTTAAGCTACGGTTTCCTAGAAGATCGGTGATCGCCACATAGCGTCCGTAATTAACCGGCGAATGACGTCACTGAAACGTTATTTATGAAAGTGAATTGGTGTGTTTTCTTAGTGAGCGTTTGTGGATACCGTAAAGTCAAACCCCGCTGCCATTATTTTCATGAAAGCCGTCACTTCGGCCGTTATGTGGCGGCCTCCGATCCTCTAGGAAACCGTAGTTTTAGACTACAGATACGATCACAATAAAACTAATTACGCTAACGGATTCTAATAAAATTGTAATAAAATGAAACAAATGAAAACCTACTCAAAACATGGATATTTGGCCAGATTTAGAAACTGTCCGCAAAATGAGAAATGTGTGATTTGTATTTCAAAATAACGTCTTAAATACTTCGTGGGCGCAGAAGATGGATCTTAAAATACGGAGACTTTGATGTCATAACTGAAAATAACTTAATCCCGATACTAAATTTCTTCTTCGGGCCGTATTGCTACTTTATTACGGTATAAGTATGTCATCGCAGAGCCCGGTTATGACTATTTAACTGCTATTTAAATCATATTCTAAGAAAAGCGTTTTCGACGGCGTGATGAAAGCCTGTACAATTTGATACCACTAGAATTTTCAACAGTACAATATTTTCGCGCCGGCAACACAATGGCGTCTATTTTTAAATTGAGAACGCGGGAGCCCGTCAATAGACGCGAATGACATTAAATTGGTTAAACTGCTTTGCCGAGCTTGGTTCTGCAACTCCTTTGGGAGGTGTCCGTTCGTCCGTCGCGACGCTCGATACTACACAGCACTCAATCGATTCACAGCTCATCTATTTTTCTCGATACATGTTTCCGTTTTGTATTATCTTCATTGTGAACTATTTCCAACCGGATCCGTTTAGAACAATTTACAACTTTGCTCTTAACGATTCTCCTCTTGTTTATGTTCATATTTTTTTTCTTTTTGGAGTTATTGGGATTAACTGAGAACATTTTGGTGCTAAAATAAGAACGCTATTTAAGCATTTGCTGAACCTGATTACGTTGCACCTGCAGTGTGCTGTCCGTCTGATAAAACAACGCGGTGAGCTCGCGCCGCTTCACTAATTCAGTGTAGAATGTAGTGGTGTGGTGTGTCTATCAGGCTGACAGATACAAACAGGGCCAAAACCAATCAATCAGCCCGGCGGACCGTCGCGCGATAATTGAACTCTTCCCTCGAAGTAGATAATTACAATCGCAAACCAAAAATTACACGCAGCATTTAACTGTAGGACCCTATTACGTTTCACAAAGCTGGGTCGGTCGCATTCGATCGGCGATCTTTGCCGGACGGAGGATTAACTCGCAACGGCGCACAATGAGGGCCTCGAGAGGAGACGAGTAGGGAGGGGATGTATTAATAATGGTCTCCGTAGTGAATGGAGCACTTACACGGTCCGGCGGGAGCTGAATGTGTGACTATCGCGTTAGAGCAAATCGAATCGGTCAGGTTGGGCGCTCGCACGCGCCGAATTCGCCGTTTAACCGGAAACTCAGCACAGGAAGAAACAAGTTATAGGGTAGAAATCACGGGTCGTCACGACAAAACTTTGTTGGCCTACTTAGAAGTCCATTCGGTCAAATCAGAGCAATCTCTGGACCTCGTAATTTTTTCCTAAAACAATTTGACAGTTTGCAAGTATGTCATACTAAAAGTAGGTTTCAATCATTATTAAGGTCAATAAAACAAAGAACATTATGATATTCCGTTGCTCCATTGATACGTTCATCCATAAATATTATTTCCGGAATAGTTATTACCGAAATAATGTATGATAGACGGGTGGTAATATGCAAATGCCCACAAATTGCTTTTGACAATGATACTTAATTGGACTAGGTGTGCTCATGGGTCCGTCTCCCATAGTCCTTTATACATGTTTAAATATTCAACTTTGTCTATAATAGCTTTAGGAGTACCAGACTAATAATTCTGATGGAATAGATAGAATAATTGTGAGGAAAATGGCATAGAATTTGAATTTGTTGGTAGGTATAAGAAGTATCTGAGCTTCAATGTAAAAATTAATAAGTGGCAGACTCTTACAAGTTCTTCTTTCTTTATCGAAGATAATAAGCGTTTCCGCACAATATTCCATATTTATTCATAAGATAATATTTATTAGCTTCTTGGAAGTTATTAGGAACAAAATCCCGGCAATTTTCTGATGCAAATCCATCAATGGAGACAATGGAAAAAGTTTAATGCAACCTCTGCATTGACGACGAGGGCACTGAACTCTGGCGCGCTTTTGTTTACCTTCGCTTTCATAGAGAAAAACTTTTGATATTATAAATTAATTAATGTTTCGGTACCTAATTGTTCTTTCACAATACGGTTGAAGAGTTTAGAATGTTTCAATGTAAACTGTGTACTAAAATAATTGCTATATTATTCCCGAAATTTAAAAAATAACTTAAAAAAAACTCATCTGAAGTGAGTTTCAGATGAATTAAGTCTCTCTTAATTTAAAAACTGTTTTGAACGACTACTTATACCTACCTAATAAAAATTATAAAAAAGCGATGAAAGGTAAAGTAGATTTTCAGTTGTCTGAAAACCAACTTTACCTAAGTGTATATACTGAGCAGAACTTATTTAATCTTAAGTTTTTAAAATCTTTGCTAAAAATGATTGAATTATTAAATCTAAGTATTTTATACACTTGTAATAATGATAAAATTATGTAATAAACCTAAGAGGTATAAAATCCTTAAAATAATTTGATTCAGAAATCTAATAAGCCTCTTAAACTAATGTAAAATTGCTCGAATATACATATTTGAGGTAAATGTATTTTCATAACAAATCCTTTGAACTGTACCTTTGAAGGATAAGCCGAGAGAACTGAAATAGACTAAAAATGAGAGCTCATTAGCATTGTGATGAACGTTTCATCTGCAGCGTCCCAGATTTGTGGGTTAAAAAAATATAATTGCCTGATGAAATAAAATGAAATATCACCAAGCTATGTTTTAATACCCTCACGCTAAATACAGACACCGTATTCTTCTCCATACCGAGAAACTGTAATGAATGTACGTAATATATATGTACTGTACGTGTATGTAATTATACGTTTACCTATTTCAAGACTTTGTTTGTATAAATGTAAATGTGACGTGGAAAAGTTCCATTGAAAGTCGATTTTCGAAGTTGTACGTCGGTGGACGCGGGGAGCATTGTGAACAGTCGGGCAGCATCCTTTGCATACAACACAATGTCGTCGAGATACTGCATGTTACCTATGTGATCTTGGCTGTTGCTGTTGTTTTTTTATCAAGTTTAAATGTAAGAAAAAACAACTTAGAATAGAATAATTATATTGAGTTATTATTATAATGTTCTTTATTCCATTTTAAATACTTATAAATCATATTTTTAAATATTAGAATATAAAAAATTAAAACATTTAAAAATATAAAAAATTGTAGCCCACCGGTATCGGGAACAGGGTCCAAGCTACCGGCGGCGGCGGTCAGGACTCCAGAGAGAGGAACCTCCTGACAATGCGAGCCGTGTCCAGAAGTACCGCTTTCTGAATCAAGCCCTTGATCAAGCTGCCCAACGAGAGCTTCCTTAGGTGTTGGCCGAGGCTCTTGGTAACTAAGCTATTGGCTGATACGACTATCGGCACAATGATCGCTGAGTCCACATCCCACATGTCGACAACCTCGTGAGCCAAGTCAAGATACTTGATTTGTTTATCTTTCTCAGCTTTCACGAGGTTCCCGTTATTTTTATATTATTTTTATTTTTTGTTTTTTTTTAACTTAGTATGACTAATGCTGAAATATACAGTTGTAAGTATAAGTGTGATGAAGTATAAATTATCTGAGATTACGAATTCAAGTACCTAATAAATTATTTTTAAATTCTCTAGTTCTAGTTTTGTTACTGAACCTAGTTTTTTTTAAATTCTGATATTATTAGGCTTTTTATGTTGTACACATTATATGGAAGAGGAAGGTGCACTGGTACAGATATCTCCATACTTAAAAGAAGGCCTCTACAACATATTTGCTAAAACCTGTTGATTATGAAATAATCTTACTTATTATTCTTTAAGAATTTGATTTTGTGGTGGTTAATTTTGTTTTAAGAGCGGACTGTCCCTGTTTTAATTTAAACTTTAAAAAAATTGATTTAGGCCCCTCCGACATACATGGTTGAAGGCGGTTCTCAGCCTTTTAGAAACGTTTAGTGCTGGCAACCACCGGGTTCCTAATTACTTTGCATCTTCTTTTTAAAAGGAGAGAGACTTGGAGTAAGACAAAACAATGCTTATGAAAAGAGTTAAAGTATTATATATCTCTAAGCATTATCAGGCTTCTGAGGCTTGATTAAAAGTGGATATTGAACTGTACATCGAAAACTCCTTAGTTCTCTCCTATGCATTGACGTGAGAGAGATATGGTGGCCTATTTTCGTCCGGAATATGCAACACTAGTTATCGGTCCGCCATTGTAGGCTTGCTATAGCTACTGTACGTATATGTTTCAAGAATGCGTAGAGCGAAAGTATGTATGTCAGTTTGTAGTTTTATTAAAGTGCAGAGGCGCAGATACATGTACTAACATGATTGACGAGAGACATTGAAATGTTTTATTTAAACGTATATTACATAAAACATATCAATGCCATTTACAGACATTTTTTTTTTCTCGGACTCAATTAGTTTGTTCGTAAATATCTAAATATGTAGGTTAGCTACCAATGTGTAATGTTATGTATTTTCAGAAACCCAGCTCCGAAACAAACTGTCAAACAACTTTAAATTGAACCCAGATATAATAGTTTCCCTGAAGCTAATTATAATTATAACTGACTGAATGAGAAAAGTTAACCATCATTTACTTTATTAAATACCTACAATTGGAAGAGAATCCTTGGAAATAATAAAACGAACAAACATGGATGTATTATTTCGTTGGTACGGATTCGTAGTGCCGATGCGATGTATGAATAAAAATGAATTGCAGTGTCGAGAATGAAGACAAACTACTTACGAGTCTTGTTACACTTGGTTGAACGTTCGACAACGTCATGAAGACGTATTATGCTAACAAAAAATACCTATCGAGCTTTCCCGAGCTTATCCAAAGTATTCCGAAACTAGAGCTTTTGTATAATACCCTCTTATGATACGAGTTGAATGTGTGATTAAATGATAGATCAAATTAATTTTGAAACTGTAGGAACATTGATTTTAATTTTTTTACATAACGCCATAACAATTGTTTCAGTTTCGGGGCGTGCACATTTCATTTATTGGCATTGGCATTCCAGAAAATACATTGTAAAACCTTTAGGAAAATAACATGTCATTTATTAAATCAAAATGCAATTAAAATACATGGAAATTCGACTTGTTTATATTCACACAGATTTTACATAAAAACCTATTTCACAGAATAAATAGTGAACAAAAGAATCATGATTGTGTAATCATGATTCTTTTGTTCACTATTTATTCTGTGAAACGATTTATTATAACTGAATTTTGGGTCAGGTTACCTACATATTTTGTAATGTTATGAAATGATAATGATGACAGGTCATATTTATTACCAGAGCTATGGAAACGTTCAGTGGTGCAAAATTATTAATTAATATGACGTTGCACAATGTGCTCTAATTAATTTCCAAATGTTCCCACACGTGTGTGCATTAAATAAGTTATTGAATAATAATCGAGGTGCGAACAATAATTATATCCTAACACTTTTAAGGTTTATTGAGGATGTGAAGGTTGTAAAGGCCAGATGTGCGGCGACCCGATCGGCGCGTGCGCTTCCGTTTCCGCGTCGACCGCAGCGCGCCTGCGCCGTGCGCACACTGTTCACAGACAGGTGGTCACTACTGACTGATCGATATTTATTGATTTAATTTGGATTCATTTATGCAGCCATAAATTTACTTCTCATTCAATATAATAAATTAACTCTACTTTATAATAAATTAACTCTACTTCTAAGTTGATTTATTGATGCAATAAAATTAGTTATGGAAAATGAGCGTCGCGTCGCAGCGCCGGTGGTCATGGGTACCTATGAATAGACGTGCTTAGAAATTACCTATTAATCTACATTTATTGAGAATATTCCACGAGTTTACAGTTTTAAGGTAATATATAACTCAAACTTCCATTTACCGTAAATATTTTGAAATTCACCTAGTAACTAGAGGCAGCAAATGTCCCAGTTCCAATTAAGACTAGTTAGTGTCTGAATACTTGTACTTCAAAGCATCTAACGACGGTCGCTGCTGGCGCAGACAACACGACAAAAACATAATAACTCTGACATAAGACTGAAATAAACTCCATATCCTCGGTCCCCACTAAATAGAAGTGAATAAGAGCAAAAATTTCCAGCCGCTATTGCAGCGAGTCCGTATGTGTATTGTTGCAATTTCAAAAATTCCCATTATCGTGGAGCGTAAAACGGAGAGAAATAAGAAGTGGCGGACAATAGTATACAGCTATGGGCAACGGGGAGGAGGCGCGGTGTTTCTAAGCAACGCTCACTCCGCATCCCACGCCACCGCCACGCCACGCCGCGGCGCCATGTGTCCGCACTTATGACTACACATGCCGTTTATTGATAATACCATAGCAACATAATTCTTGGAATAATTATTGCGTTGCATACGTTCATATTAGAAAATGGAATAAGTCTATGAAGTTACAGTGAAACACGTACATATTTAATGCTAGCAGGAATCCTAATGTGGCACGTTCTCGTTAGTGAACATTACCTACCTACTATTATAAGCACTTGTTTAGAATAACATAATCATAAAAAAATTACGTTATGAAGTGCTAAAGTTAGCAACGATTGACAAAGATTGATTGAGTGATGTAAGTTATAATTGCGAGGTGCCAGGCACTTAAATAAATACGTCAGTGAATTCTGTCCATACGAGAGGAAATCATTTGAATGTCCGAAATAACCACCGACTGCGCTACCTCGGGGATGCTATTTCTATTCCATATTGACTGTTCATATTTCATAATGTTTGATGCTAATAAATTATTCTTAGCACTGGCTCTAATAAGAGCACGTGTGACTAATAAAAAGTTATTATGAGTGCTTATAACTACGCTTAATTAGAAATGTTATAAGGTGTCATCAGTATTAACAAATGTGTATCCACTTAAAAGCTTAAATTCCTTGTTAGCGCTAACATGTATTTGATTTTAAAAGCTTCATTTTACCCCCACAAACACAATGTGATTCTTTAGATTAGAATAATTCCTTTCTGTGAATGCTTACAAAAACTACAAAGAGGCGGCGTCTATCTCTTACCAAACTTGGATATGCGGCTCGCAAACACTTCCTTTTCTAAACAGAAAATTCCGTGGATCGATTCAGTATACGAGCGTTCTAATAACATTCCGAGGCGATATTTCACACACCTCGATCGCGACTGTGTACATCACTTAGCCCAACACAATGGTACACGGACGATTTATTGTGTACACTCTGTACCCAGATAAAGCACAGACAATGGCCTATCAGATGGCGGTCGATCGACACGTGTATGCTTTTAGCCCTAGACTTCGACACCCAATTACGTGGCCGCTAGCGACGATATCATTCATCACGTACAAACGAGCGACTTTTTATTACACGCTCTCTCCGAAGTCCCAAGGTGAGGGAAAAACGGGAATCTTACGAGAGGATGATACTCTCCCAACTTGGTTTGGAGCAATTAAGGACAAAATTACTTGCGCCGACGGATTTTTGGTGGATTACGGCGGAAAGTTAAAATAGAGATTATCGTTAGGCGATGAGAGAAGTACGAAGTATGTAATATTATGTTTATCTGAGACATAAAAAAATCATGCGTGTGTTATAGATTGACTGTTGAAAGATTATTCAGCAAAGCACCGAGAAAGGACGTTATATAAACTTAAAAAGTTAGAATGGTGAAATAATGTTTGCGGCGGACAATAGAGCAGCCCAAACCATTAGGTGCACTTTATCGAGTGGCAACTTTTTATTTCGTAACAAAAACCAGCACTGTATCCTAAACCACTAAGAGCATATAAATAGGTTTTATTATCTTTCATACGAAACTCTGGAAATATGGTCTGCCTATAAAGTTTTTATATCATCATTATACCATCAACCTTTATGATTAGACTCTTCCAGCCAAACTGAATCGCGGTCTGGTGCGCAAAACTGTTTCAGGAACCACTAATAAAATGTTAAGCTAACGTTTAACTAGTGAAAAATAAAGCAAAAATAATATTTAGCGTCGAAAATATAATGGGAATGTTTAGTTAGGAACATAAGCACATTTATGTATGTTTAGGGAGAGACACGTGTGGGTAAAGTTTTCGTGTAAATTAACGATGTCAATTTGTCCAAATGTGGTATTTTAACGCATATCATAACACATTAAAATTATCATACCAATTAATGCACTGCGTGTGACTAATTAGACCATTTATATTAACAAAAAACTTAACAGCCGGGATGGTGTGCTCTTCATAGTGGGGTCACAGCTTAATCGTGTAAAGAATTTCATAAAAGCTATAAAACTCGTATTGTGACATAAAAGTTGAAGTTGGAATCGTAAAAAGCCGGGGTTCGAACGTTTCACCCCCGCAGCGCGGATCCATGACGTCATTAAGCGGCACGCGCGCTTCGTCTCTATAAGCCGCGTATACGTCCACCGCACGCCCGCACGCGTCTTCTACATTCACTCTTCACACACCACTAGCTGTCGAAATAACATAATATATGTATATCCTCACACATAAAAAAATACCATAAATATTTTATTGACTGTTTTGTTTGTTAGCTCTATACGTTATTAATCGAATGATTTAGGTCGCAGGTGTTCAAGGACGAAAACAGATGTCTGAAAACGTGGAAGGTGATTTTTGCGGTATTCTGCCTGAATATCAACGTGAACTAGCCTTATGTCATTTTCGGGTTCGTCATAGAGTTACCAAACATCCACAAAAACATTGTTTACAAAGGTTTTCTCTTGTGTGTATGTGTCAACATAGTTTGGGGTAAGGCAGATTAATTTAGGTGATTGCGTTCTTTGCAGTAAGCTACAACAGTAACGTGACGTCATAATATACGTAGGTACCTTGCTGTAATGAAATGTACAGACAGACCGACCGGTTCGTAGGTAAGTACTATAGAGCTGAGTGAGATCGTCGAGTCTCCTCACAAGTGACATTTAACTACATGTTGTATGTTTGTACATTGGAATTGATTAATTTATAGTTACTGCATCAGTCATGGGGACGAGCATGAGACGAGCATCGAACCAAGACGTAACGATTACGACATGCCTACTAAAGTGACCTACATTATTTTATATGGCATTAAACTGAACAAGGATTGCGTCGCTTACGTAGCCTTACTGACCAATAATAGTGTTGTTGTTAGAAATCTACGAAGATATTTATGTAATGATGATTATAGGATTGTTAAGCGATATAGCGCTCCATTTGTGGGGACTAAGATCCGAATGTTTAGTACACTTGTAGAGATTACTCAATAATAATAATCGTGGCATTTATACCCTAAGTACCATTCCACTATTAAAGATAACATTCCGTTCACCAAAAATAAAAATAATATAAGTTCTGTATACATATTTAGTATCTAGAACTTGAGATTTCTTTTCAAAGGTCATCTTAAGGTCACATTTTCACGTTCCTCAAAAGTTTGGAGTAACTATGAATACCTAGGACAAGTTTTGATAGGATATCATTCATGATATACAAAGCTAATCAATAATATTAATTGTAGCTGATTTGACAAAAATCTGAAAATGGTACGGAAACTAACTTAGTTTTACGATTAAATAATGTAAGGAAAATCATCACATTAGGATTCTTTGATGAATATACACACTAATATTATAAAATAGGTACTGAATTTGTACGTCTATTTTCAGAGCAAAACTACGAACATTGGGACCTACATTTCTACCGGGAAAATGATATAAGTGACTCGCGTGGAAGCCGCTGAAACCGCTAGTATTTAATGGAAGTAAATGAATTATGCACGTACCTCCTACGCCAGTCCCTAATACGTTTATCAATTATAATTTGTAAGGACTAAATTCGATTCTGTAATGTATATTTAGTCAAGTGGAAGCACGAACAAGACATAACCTTTTAGGCATGAGTGAGCTTTTTATAAATATGTAGGATTATAATATATTGGATCCGTTTTCCTGGATTGATTGATTTAAATAATGTAAGTGGTTATACTCGTATAATAAGATTTTGTTTGAATTCTATGATTATTTTATGGGGTTAGAAACATTAAAAACATCTTTTACTAAGGGTCAGTTCACTCCGAGACGTGACGTGACGTGACAATGCTTGAAGAGGCCAGTGGTTTTGCGCTGCGCAAGACGCATCGCGACGTCGCGTCGCGAGGTGCATCGGAACGTGTCTACGTTCGTCGCGAGCGAAATAGTGAGACAAGTCGCCACTACGGTTTCTGGCTGCGCCTCGAGGCATCGCGCTGCATCACGTGGGTTCGCGAGGCACAGCACCGCTCTTGCACGTGCCTATCGGTGAAGCACCGCTGCGTAGTGATGCGTCGCGCAACGCCGCGAGGCATTTCGAGGAGCAGCGCGGCGTAGCGCGACGCCCGGCGCTGCGGGGCATTTCGAATTATCTCAATTAAATGGGTATCTTTTTGTGTAGTGAATAAAGTTATATTTTGTATCACTATTTTAAAAAGTGACCCTATGGCGTTAGATATTTTCTTTGCCTCGAGTGGAGAGGAATGGATACCTTATACATGTATGTAGGTACAATAAAAGAGAGAGAGCGCGCGAATATGTACAGTAGGCTGTTGTAATTCTTTGTTAATCCTAGCGTAGTACGAATTTTCAATATAATAAGATGCCATCTTATACCGATTTTGTTACCACTGAAGTGCGGTCTACAGTTCATTTATCTGCCATTTTTTTTGCTGCTAAAGTAAAATGTATGTGATGCATAACCTTGAAACAGGTACCCAGCCATCTGCTAAAAAGGAACCCATTTTTCCATTAAAGTTGATTTTCATCCATTTGTCTGACCTTTATCAACTCGAATTGTTTTTTACAATGATCTATTTAAGTTAATAACATAGGTATACTATTTGGATGAGCTTTTTTTAATATAAAATAATAATGGTTTTAATGAGGTTTTAAAGAAAAGCACAAAAGCTCGTGAGTTCCAATTGTTTGAACAGTAGTATAGTATATTTTTCAGCCTATAAACCGTATTTAAATTAAACTACCCGTATAAAACGTAGTCGCGACGGCGAACAATCAATTTTGTTTTGTCGTACAAAAATAATAGTCGGTTCGACGCAGCCTTTTCCCCTGTGACATCTATCGAGGCCGCATCGTGTGTCACAATGCCGATAGACATCAGTTCCCGTCGCAACGTAATACTAAAGTGATTTTTATTACATTCGATTTGGTTGCTTTGTTCATATTCCAAGCCCTTCTGTGACAATAAGTCTTGGAAAAGCATCAGTGTGGAAAATAGCATCAGATATTCGTACATTTCTTCAGAAAATTGGATATATGACACAGTTATTAGGTTGTGAAATAATTTTCTAATGCCGTTGGGGTATGTAATACGATGTGTTACGCTGTCTTTTGCGAGGTGTGAGCGTTTTGATGTAGTAGGTAATTCTTTATTTTTCTTGTGTAGCTTTACAAGAGCTTCTTCGTAAAATGGGTTTTGCTTTTAAAAGTATAATTTTCCCTTTATACAAGACAATTTCCCGTCACTAATTGATCACATTATGGTTTCCCTTTCAAAAAAGGCGATGATTTCAGGACACAATAAATAAAAGAGCACCTTCACAGTTAGCAAGCTGTGGTTGCACGTGTGACTTATATCAGAGGCATGCAAACAATTGTTGCAAGTTTAATAAGGTTTCTCTAAACTGTACGTGCATCAAAATGACCATACGGTGCATCGGCACGCGACCGCATTGTCTGACACCTTGCGCACGGCTTCAGGCTGTCATTACCGTGGCAGGCGGTACCTGATACACAATATGCACAAACATTGTTTCGTACAATGTACGGACGTATCTACACTAAAGTGCCTATCTATTTTAAACCTGACTGTACAAGTACATCTTGCCAAAACGCGTGTCTAAGATACTCGGATTTCGTTAATTATTTTAAACACGACATCTGCAACTTCAAAGCGCTGCTACAGAAATGCTCATCCAAATCTATGGTAAGACAAGTAATGTCTGGGGTATAGTTTGAATGGAGGTATGTCTGAAAGTGGCAGCTGAACATAAAGGAATGGAGAACGGTGTGCCTCGAGATAGGCACTCTGTGCAGGCTTGTAATTTTAGATATCGAGCCTTCCCCGTCACCCGCCGAATCCCCCGGCTCGTCCCGACTCCGCTGCGGATTAGAATGAAAATACAACGCTTTATTATCTTTCCTTTGACCGTATGTCTTACCTTCGCCGATCTACCATTTCTCTTCTCTGTCCGCCAAAGGTGAGTGAATTGTTGATATTTTTTTGCAATCTTCCCCTCCTTTGTATTCAATTATCTTTGTTGCCGAGAAGATCATCTATCTGAAATGTAAACTCGAATTTCACCCATACTCCTGAACGGCGGCAAAAGATTTTATTTAACTCAACACCCCGAAAAGTATGCATTTTATAGGGATCCTCGAACGCGGTGGATTTTTATTAGAGACACGTTTTTACCGACAGTAGATCGTGCTACAGGCGACATTTATCTTCCGGGCGCACGGCGGCGCGGGCGGGGGTGTCTTTGTAAAACGTTTGCGGATGAAAGATTTTCCTTCTTTTATTATTTCACATGTAATTTATGACACTTCTAAGGTTCGCGATTTCTTAGAATAAAGAGACTTTTGACTCATAAACGAACAATTTTATTGGCGACGTTACTTTTTCAACTTTTCAAATCGCACAAAAGTCTTTTTATTTCATTTTATTCTGAAACGAAAGTGGCAACCGGATTTTATTCTATCTTATAAGTAGAAAACATCTCTGCGATTTAATGCAAGCAGAGTGCGGAGATCAAAGGGCCTTATGCATTATATTAAAGTTTTATTCGACGCCGGTGTGCGGCCGCCGGGCCCGGCAATTTCCTTTTCAATTACGCCTACTTGAAATAAAAATACAATTTTTATTTGGGCCCTGGTAATTAAAAAGGGATTCTGTAATGAAAAGGTATACCTCCAGTTCCGGGCGCTCCTCTCAATTTCACTTCCGTTTGTTTGTTCCACGGGGGCCACGCCTTTGGGGGCCAAGCAAAGGGTTGTCGTGCCGCGCCGCGCGGGGAGTGTCCTCAAACATTGCCTAAATCACAAACACATTAAGGAAATGTCTCTAATGATGCTAGCGTACACTTTCTGACCGTGCACTTAATTCTTAAAGGCGCTTCTAGCTGGTAAAACAATGAGTGACGACAAAGGCAGAGCCATATCAGACGGATGTGCGCCTGATTGCAAGCACGATGTCGACAGGATCCTACTTCCTGTGTCTCGGATACTAAACAACATAGTTACGGAGCTACGTATTCTTACATGTGAATGTAGTACAAGATGTTTCTCAACACTACTTCCGTCTATCTGTGAGGAAAACACTTATGATAGAAACCTATTTGCAACGTGGTTTCCTTCTGTGTTACTCACTTTCTTTCTTTTCTACCTAGCTTTTTCCCAAGTATGTTGGGCTCGGCTTCCAGTCTAACCAGATGCAGCTGAATACCAGTATTTTACATGGATCGACTGCCAATCTGACCTTCACAACCCAGTAACTGGGTAATCTAGATACCCCTTGGTAAGACTGGTTCTCAGACTTTCGGGCTTCTGACGACCCGTAAAGACTGCCAAAGATCCACGAATGACAGCCTGTACAAATGACTTAACGTGCTTTTCGAGGAACGGCCGAGTCTCGGTATGTAAAGATGGTCACCTATCCACGGGCCTATCCCGGCCAACGTAGCTTAACCTGATAGATCGACCAGTGCGGCTGTTGTTACTTAGCCACGAGCTCCTCTCACATAAAGTAACAACAAAATCCTATATCTCTGACAAAAATATCATGAATCGAATAACTAAATCGACTTCTCCAAAATAGCTCTCTTCTTTACATTTATGTCAGCTTAGGACTCAAGGAGCCGTTGAAATAAACTCATGAAACATAAATGCGGCCATGATAGTTTCATGTGACTGCCAGAGATAGTTCACTACACTCTTTAATGTTAATGTAATGTTTATGTAGAGGGTAATAACATAGGTATAACTCCCGGCTCCGGTCGGCCGACGGCGTGCACCCTACCCTCTCCGGAGGAGATTAGCCATCTGAGCGGATTAACCAAAGGTAGACCCATATAATACAGTATTTAACTCGTCTATATGGCAAAAATATTCAGTAATTCTGAGGCGAAGTTGCTTTGATAGACAACGTTTTGGAAAATAAAGGTACGTATTCTACAAAAGTGATATGACATTTTGTAGTCGAAATTAATTCTGGGCACAACGCATGGAAATGTTGGTCTAGGTATGCCTACTTCATGACTACTCACCGTAAATTCGTGAGATTACCGGAGCTACATAAAGGCTCACGTTAAGTTGAGCCATATTAAAGTTTAATTTAGAAATACAATGAAATACTCAGCGGGATCTTGAATTTTATGAAGAGATAATGTCCTCGAAACGCCAGCGACCCTCTTGAAATATTCTAAGAAATTTGCGATTCAAATACGCAAAGCCGTTTAAAACGCCTAACAAATTAAAGGCGGACTCGTTAAAGCAATAATTACTGATTACATTATGAAATAATACCTCGCGTAGATGTGAGAAATGCCCTTCATTTCATTTGTATATTTGTTTCAATCAAGCATTAATTTCGGTTTGTTACTTCAGCACAGGTTTGTGAAAACTGAAAAGCGGTGAAGTGGGATACTGCATGTGAAACATACATACGAAACTCGCAGTAGGTATTTGCAGTTGAAAAACAGTGTTGCCGCGAAAGGTGAATGCAGGAATAACCTATGCTAGAATCAAAAGAACGAGTTTTCAGTAGTGGTTCATGTTTTAATATTTTACCGAAAGCTTTGCGCTGAATCGCCGAATGCGCAAACAAAGCTGCTACCTTAATAACCGCGTCGCGGCACAACTGTATGCGGCTGAAAGCTCTCATAATCCGACCTCCACTGCTCAGTGCTCGTTGAAAGAGAACGACTGAAGCATTTTAAAATTCGTTCCACCTTTAGATTAGCGTTGATAGAGATAAGTCGACTTGTCATCTTAGTCTCAGATAAATTTTAGTCGAAAGTCCGTCGGGAAGAAAAATAAACAGGCGAAAGATTTAATCTGTGAGCGTTTCCCTGTCTGTTTAAATAGAAGTCACAGGAGACGGCGTGTTATCGGCGCGGTCCTACCTATTTGCCGAGCCGTACCGGCGCGCGGCGCCCGCACCGCTCGCCCTAACTTCCCTTGTTTGCAAACTCGGATTGGATCTCGCGTTCTACTTTCCACAGGACATTCACAATCTAGTTTTATGACTTTAAAATGTTAACGCCGCTACCCTAACTGGTTGATCATGAGTTCATGACTTTTAATCATGATGTTGAACTCTTTAACGTCTGTTTTTGTTTCCGTCTTTATTGTTTGTGCGTTTTGCGTCAATATTTTGGTCAAACTCTTCTGTTTTTTTAATTTCAAAAGGTGAGTTCTGGGAAGTACCTGATCTACAGATTGACGGGCGGAACGAGATCGGCGACGTCACAGTTGGAGTCCAGCTCAACAATAGCATTCAAAAGACGTTTCCACGAGCTCAACGCCGCGCCGCAATGAATGCGTAAATGACTTTGACCAATTGATTTTAACACCGCATTGTGCTTTCACAAAGAATGATATGCGGTCTTTTTGTGTTTACCTATTCGATTTAACAAGAATTGACATTTGACCTGGCGTCTTTAATCAATGTCTCTGATCATACGCACGAAACAGGTGAAAGTATTTTTGTAATGCTTTTAGTTTTAACATTTTGTAACTATAAACTCAGTGTCAAACCTTCACGTCTTCGTAAAGATTTATTTATACAAGATTGGTTAATGTAAACACTGAAAACATAAACACACGCATTTGTAGACATATGTTAGTGAACAAGTGCACGCGCAGCGGGTGATATGGGGGCTCAGAGAGAGAGGGGGGAGAGGGAAGGCCTGACGAGCCTTTGTTTAGAACATAAAATTATACGACACCAATAAATTCTTTGTTTACCCGATAAATGAACGTGTCCGTTCGTATGGGAGTGCGATCGACTCTGCGTGACTTGAGGATATGCATGTACACCTATAAAGATAAAAAACTATGTGACAACAATAAACAACTCCCAAAAATAGAATAAGAACTGATTCCACTACAAACATTCCATTTTAAAATTCAATTTGTTGTTTTAGATCGGTATCTTAATGAGAGCCGTTTTGAAAATAAATCTCCTAAATAAACAAGCATTGTCAAAACACTCGACTCCACAAAAGTTTAAACGAAGAAATGTCAACTCTTTCTGAGATAATGCCATTATCTGGTTTACCTGAGGAGAGCTTCGGGTAACAATGGCGACGTCGGCAGATGTCTCCGCAAAACAAACTTCACAACAATCCTAAATCATCGCGGGAGATAAAAAATGTAGGATTAATTATACCACATAGAGTCGCGGTACGACAGTGCGACAATAAATCGTCATCATTGACGTGAAGCGGTGTACAAAATGTTAATGCCGCGTATTATGCCGTGACTACAATGACGCATTGTGCGGCGATTCGGGTTCGCGTTGGACGCACCAACTTTCAAACGTCATGTTGTTTGTCATCTTTTTTTTTGCTGCGGATGCACCCTAAAAGTGCCAAACTCAATATCTTTGATGCGGATTCATTCACTTTTGAAACTGTTGAATCGTAACATGTTGTATTACTTGTTAGCAGATTGTTATCTACGGTTCATAGGCGACCAATTTTCATGCATATAAAAAAAAAACATATATGTATAGAGGTAAGGCTTGGCTTGACCAAAAATAAGTATATAGGGTAGAGAAATCTCTTAAATAAAACCTTATACTCCTGTTTGTGGATAGAGCAACGACAGAAAAGCACACGACATGCCAAGCCTATCATACACTAAATTCAACAAACATACTACGGCAGCATGGCGCGGTAACGATAAACCAGGAGTCCAAGAGCCACTGTTATCATAAAACTAACATTTGTCGCATGATAAATAACAAAACTTGGTATATATTCTGGTTAAAATGTATGTCTGCGATATCTATTATTTGGTTTTACAGTCTAGCTAGCGCTATTTATTCATCGATCGCCGAAGATTTGTACAATGTTGGTGGCGGTTTCCGGGCGTTTGTCCGACTACCTGGGAACAGATAAGTTGCAATACATTTTCGAGCGGATTACGAATCGTCCTTGAGTCTTCTTTATCCTTTAAAGGAACCGATATTGTTGCTTATGCACGGCCGCTCCGCGAGCCCCGAGCCCGGAGCCCCTGCCTCTTTCTTAAGAAGGATTCCAGAATATTTGATTATGCGACATCCTTATCTGGCTTTCAAGAGCTATTAACATTCTCTCTCTCAGACAGAAGAACCGCTTACAAAATTGTGACCAACTTTATTTAATCATGCATTCATTGATGAAATTTAGCATACAATAATATACTTTATGTGCAACCTTTTAAATTCAATGTCAGGTAGGAAATGTTGCATAACTTATATCAGTTGTGTATGATTTGATTCATATAACGAAAACAATATCTATTGTTTGCCAATATCAATCCGTTCAAGATTTATTCAGAATACGGATACAATATTTAGATTCTCCGATTCTTTCTGTTTCATTACAGGTTGCCAGGGGCTCCAAGTTACGGTCGTGTTATTATATTAGTTGAACTCGAGCATGTTCACAGATGTCGCCATGTTTGCAACGGATAACTATTACGTTGTTGCCTCCGGGCGACGTACGAAAACATACGAATAATCGTGGTATAATAGCACAGCTGTTCGACAGTACCGAGATATTCGCTTCATCCCCATAAATACGACGCGCAAAACACAAAAGGATTTGTCTCGCTAATTCACGTGTATTATTTACGATTCGTTTCACCTCTTTAGCAGGCGAGATGATAAGATCGAGTTACGATACACCCAATATTGTCTCATATTTCCATTGTTGAGAGGATAATCGTAAAAAATCTTCAGCTCTCAATTGTTTGGAACGTAGGCGGCCATATTAGGTAGGTACCTACATGATCCGTGAATTCGATTCTGGATATTTTTATTAGAAATAACTTGGTTAAATCAAATCAAACAATCCTGAGCCAATAGTAAGGTTCTAGTAATAGAAATTGGGGCGCAAATAACAGTAATTGTCTACAACTAACTGTTATTTGAAAGGTCGCTTAATCACTCAAGGGCACGGAGACAGTTCAAACACAAATATTAATTAATGCGGCTATTCCGGCTTACCTAATTCGAGAAGTTCCCCGTATCTGAATAAACAATTAAACTAGCAGAAGTGTCGGGACCGGCAGGGGCGCGGGTCCGAACTACGTTAATATCGATGGAACAGTTAATTAACCACCACGAGCTTGACCAATAAAAAGAAACCACAATTGGAAACATACCAGAAATATTTAACATGATAATTCTAATTGGAATATTTGTAGCTATCGAGTTTCTTTTACTGCATCAAAGCTCACTTCAGAACTACTTTATAGCTTGTCATCCATTATATTAAAATATGGATGCAAACAGATGTTCGAGAACCCAAGCCGCAATCAGACATCAAAAATTACATAATACGTACATTTATATGCCGTAAGGGATAGTTGATAAATGCATTCGATCTATGTCACGCAAATGAGAATGTGCATTGACTAAATGTAAATAAATAACAATCAGGCAGTCGGGAAGAGAAGCTAACGAACGAAAATAACTAGGAAGTATGAAATATAAATGAACTATAACATGGAATAAACCTCATAAAATTGAGTTTGCCTCATGTTTAACCAAATAAAGGTAAAATGCAGCGAAAGGAGCGAGTAGATCCGCTTGCTAAGGTAAGAATTTTATATTCTAATTTCAACGAAACTATATTGAAAGTTCAAACATTGGATATCAAAAATCCGTCATAGCTTAACGTACAGTGTGGTGTTCGAAACAGGAGCAAGCGTGTGCCTGACGAACCGTGCAAAATGATAATTAAGAGAAACCGCTCAGTCATCGTTAATACGATAGCCGCCCATGTAAATTACAACGGGCAGCGGGCTGCTTATAACAATGGCCGCACTCGATGGCTTTCATTAAAATTTAAACAATGAAAATGCAAAAACAAGTATCATCTTGTTAAACTAAATTCTTGACCTTTCATAAGTGCATCTGAAATATGCTTTTGACTTTGACTCTCCATTTTATTAAGAAACTTCAACACAAAACCTAAGATTAGGTGCGGAGTATTGAGTGCACCCTTTCAAAACTTATATTTCCCTTTCAAAGACGTTTATAAAGTGTAAAATATTTGAGAGGAAGAAGCCTTTTTAAAAACCTTTTCATGTCTTTTAGAAAATGCGAAGTTGACAGAGACAGGCGATGTTGATGACTGCCATTGCGTCGTAGTGGGAATGCGGTGTCGGCGGAGGGTGCTCCATCCATTGAGCACGAGTACTGAGGTAATGTTCGGGCGTAAAGGGTCGCGCTCATGAGCTCATCCGCGGTTTATCCACACACTATTCAACTCAAATTTTGCAGAATAATTTGTTCACACTTTATTTACTCGCATTTTTCATCAGCCTTATTTACTTCAGTACGCCATTTTACAATTTTACTTTGTAATTAATGTTCTTTGTTCTTAATAGGAGCTTGAGATTAATTTGATTTCTAATTTAGCGTTTACTTGGGTCGTAAAAAAAAACGAAATGAAATATTTTCTAAATAATCTGTAAAATCTTATTTCAATATCTCTAATGGAAAAGTTACTTTCATCCCAGCTTTGTAGTTCTAAGCAAACAACAGCGTAAGGTACATATATGAATTGATGTTCCATAATTTTTCAATATTCAATTGCGAGTGTTTTCTCAGGGTTTTGTTCAGAGAGTGCTGTAAGAATATGACACTGTAGGTTGTGAGGGCGCGCCTAGTGACTGTGGAGTGTCATTTCGCTAACACATTGTCTAGCGTCATTGTCTGCCGCGGCTCTCGTTACAACGACGTTCAACTTTTTATTTACGCCCAAGTGCACTCTGCCTCTGTCGCGTCGAGAGCTGAATTAAGGTTCTCAGCGTTGATATGGGATCATTCAACCCGAGAATATCGAATTACGCGCGTACTGGGCGCTTTGTTGCTTACTTGCACGTGATATTCCTTTTGTACAGGCAAGTCGCCGCATACTCGGTACGTTGTTTTACAACTTCTGATCTACAATCGGCGCTCTTGTAATATATTCCTCTAATAATCTCTAGTTCGGTTGTTTTTTTTTTGCTTTCAATAAAGTTGTTCAACAGGCAGAGCTCGGGTCTACCGTGTATTCTAATTACCTATAACCTAGTTCTCAATGCTAAGAAAACGAAATGTGTAAAGTTCGCCCTACCTAATGTTAGAAATCTAGGTCCCAACATCGTCTTAGATAAAGAGGTGCTTGAATCCGTAAATTCGGCAGTTTTTCTGGGCATAACAGTAGACGCCAAACTTCAGTGGGGCCCACATATATCGAGCCTAGCGGGAAGGCTCAGTTCCGCCACCTACGCCGTCAGGAAAGTAAGACAATACACTGACGTCGATACAGCTCGTTTAGTCTATTTTAGTTATTTTCATAGCGTTATGTCCTACGGTCTTCTGCTGTGGGGCAAAGCTGCTGATATTCAAAATATATTTGTCCTTCAAAAACGAGCTGTTCGAGCTATTTACCAGCTAGGTGCCAGAGTTTCTCTAAGAGATTTTTTCAAAGATATTGGTATCCTCACGGTGGCATCTCAATTCATCTTCGCCAATATCTTATATATTAGGCAAAATATACACTTATACACTAAAAACAGTGATTTTCACAATGTTAACACTAGAAATAAGGACAAACTACGAGCTCCCTTTCACCGGCTTCATAAATTTCATAACTCATTTGTTGGGCTTGGTATATCTTTTTATAACAAGCTACCCTCTTCTTTGGTAGATTTGCCTTTTAATGCGTTTAAAACGAAAGTAAAATCCAAGCTTTGTTCAAAGGCATACTATTCTATCAACGACTACTTAAATGATAAGAATAGTTGGTCGCTGTAGTTAACTCAAGACAATGTTTATGTTCTTTCTCCAGCTTACCCACTGACAAGTTATATGAGTTTATATAAGTAATTGTTTAATTTATTTGACTATAAAAGTCAAATTATTTAAATTTAATTATTGTTGACATTTTAAGTCAAGTTATTTTAATTTATTTTTGACAAAATCTACTCATCACACTGTTTTTTTATGAGTTGTATTGCAATATGTGGTTAGCTAGTGACCTCGACAATTGATCATATTATTTATTACTATTAGTAATTAACTGTTTGTTTATTTATTTTACCTCGATGGTCCTAGTTTATCATTTATAACTTCCAGTTACAACTATATGTAAGCGGGCACGCCCTTTATGCCTGGTGGCTTTTATTAAGATATTAAGTTCTGTTTACGTTTTGTTTTTTATTTCTGCCTGAGTATAGTTCTCGATGATTTTGTTTGGTATATTGGCGTGTGCTAGCTTATATATGGCTCATAATTTAAATTATGTTTTGTGTTGCTTAATGTAAATTATTTTGAATACTATTATATAGAATCTTCTTTTTGTTCTTTTAACTGAACAGACAGCTGTGCAGCTGGGGAGTTTGTTGCGCCACTTCTTCTTCCCAGCTAACGCACTAGGAAGTGGTGAAGGGTGGGCGTTTTGGGGGACTGTCTTATGTAATTTTGACGTTCGAAAAGTGCTGATTCTCAGCCTAGTTTGAATAAATGACTTTTGATTTTTGATTTTTTTTTTCTATACTGTGATCAGTTTTAAACTTTTTGAATACGAGCTTTTTCGGAATGCTAATAATGCTGGCTGATTTTTTACTCAAATTTCGCCGAATGAAGGTCACGTAGTTGGAAGTTACTTGTTACGTTTTTCGAAAGGAAAACTCTCTTATTTGCGTTATGAATTTCTAACTTCACAGTGAGAGATATTTTAATATTTTGCATTTCGATTTTCACCCATCAAAAAGTCGAAGAAAATAACAAGAAAATACTTGGCGAATCCGTAGATTTTTAATTTATTTTTTCTACGTGAACACACAGAGTGAATAGTGGACTTATTACGCGACCGGCAGCGGAAATTGAATCTGGAGCTACGCACTTTCCGGTTGCCGCCGAGCTTCCGATTCACTTGCTCGGCCCTCCCCGGCCGACCGCCCCTCGTGTTACCTTTTATTGCAAGTTTTAACTTGTTTATAGCACAGCCTGCTGTAGTCTATAGTCCTACAGTGGATACAAATATACATACAATAACAATATCATGAAGGGGAAATATTCTTTGTGTTTATGTTCATATTAAATGTATTTATGGATGGCGCAACAGACTACAATGAACTGTTGTTATTATCAAATATTACTCAATTGTCGGGTTTAAAAATTGATAGCGGGTAGTTTTATGAAGTTAGGTGCCAATTCCTGTCTCTGTACCCATCTCTACGAAGGAAATCAGGGTAAATATCTCTGAAAGTTTATGCGATTGATTATAATTATGACAAACACGTAAAATAGTCTTAACAACCACAAACAAAGTGACTCAGGGTCACAAGTTATAACATAAAATAGACGCACTGCATACCGTTCACCTATTAGATGGCTCCTAGAGCCATGGTCGTTAGCGCTTGATCTTTCTGACCCAAGGGTTCCGTTAGACATAAGTATGAACCTTTATGTTTTTGCTTGCATATATTAACTATACAATCTCCAACCACAGTTCTTACGTCCGACCTTAGCATAATTTTGTCATGAATACAAAATTATGCTGACAGTTGTTTGTGCTTACCTGTTTATGAGTCACCAAAACAGCAATGGTAAAAGAATTTGTATTTCAGGAACGCAATAATATTAATTGATTAATAACATATTAATTTTTAATTTGTCATTTATAATAAATAAACGTGTGGAGCGTGGGTCATTGTTTGGCATCTGGCGAGCCAAAACGATCGCGTAAATGCACGCCATTTCACAAATTGAGATCATACATCATTCAATACACATTCAATTTGATACGAACAATGTTTTCAGGAGCATATTTATCTCAGCGGCAAATTAAAGCTTATGCATGCATTCATGTAGGTATGATATGCTCTCATACATTATGTATGGCAATGTCAAATACTATATAGGTACATAAGTATTGTGTTGTATATTATGTAGCGGAATAATTATTATAATAATATTTCAGTAGCCAATTTTTACAATAAGTTCTAAATCACGTTTAAAATTGAACTAGCACTTGTTCCTAATCTCATAAAAGTGTTTAGTAGAAATATTACCTACTTTTACAGTCAAATCAGAACGTCAAGAGTTATCAAAAAATCTATTGCTAAGCTACAATGCTTTGAGGTTATCGTAATCAACGACATTGGCTCACAAAAGTCACAACATCCTAATATGTGATTGGTTATGCAATGTTATGGCTTTCAGTAGCGCTGAGCGATTAATTATTTAGTGCCCTTGCATTATGCTAGTTAGTATTGTTCCCGATATCCATTAGACAATATAACGATATTTTAAGATACTTTTTAATCTATTTGTTATTCATCACAATTAAAATTATAATAAAAAATCAGAGCTTGTTAAAGTGTCAAACGTACGTTACCGGAATTGTATACCCATTACTCAATACTCAATATCTTTACATTTGACAACAACATAAATCTCAAGGAAAAATAAATTATGACTCACTCAAACCACATCTCAACTAAGAGCGGCATATTAATATGTACAGCTGAAACAGACTGAAACTATAACTGAACAATATGGCGTTAAACAGGGATAAATAAAATTAGTTAGCGAAACTACGCAGACTTGATCGGCATCGATATCTAAAAAAAAAAAAACTAAAAAAAAACCTTTCTTTTTTGTGGTCAACGACCGATGTAGAGTAGAAAGTAATTTCTTGAAGTATTAAGTTACGAAAATCAGTTTTTTTTTCGTTTTATCGTGTCTGATATCGATACCTGTCTGCGGAGTTTCGCTAATTAATTTAATTTGAACCTGTATATATTTTTGAATAACATTTCAACTTTTATACCTATGCAATATTACTAGATAACAACAGAATATGCAATATTACTAGACACAAGCAAGATTATGTAAATATTCCTTGCTGCTTATTTCTAAGAGAAACTTGACCGTTTGCGTCTTTACCTACACTACATACTCACACGTAAAATTTAGTGGACATGTCATATTAAATGCATTATGCACGGAGCTAATGCCTGATATTTGAATATTAGATGAGGATTATGACTGTCACATGCCCATTAGGAATTGCTTTCGCTTTAATGTAGGTACGTTAGCATGGCCCTATTTCTAGAATCAAGGCAAAATTGTTGACTAAATAATCAATTTTATTAAAGTATTTTATGACATGTTAGAATGTACATACTAAATTGATTCGAAAAGTATTTTAGATGTTATGGAAATAGAACGTAAACCTATCTGAGTTGAGATTTCAGCGATATCCGGCGGTTTAGTGACGTCATTCAACATGTTGTGACTATTTCAGCAATCCTTATTCGAACCATCAATTCTACCTATAGACAGCAATTTATCACTAATAAAATATTTCCGATGCCGGTTTCTGAACGTTGCTGGAAATCGTCAATTTCTCGGAAATCGAGGCAATGTGCTCTGTCCGGTCACTATACTGTTTAGGAGTGAAGCTTCCGAGTGCGAGGGAAAGTGGCGATGTTGGCGCCGCGCCAGAACCGCACCGTCCGTCAAAACGCTCACCAATTTATTAATTCCACCTAATTTGTGAAATATATATAGCACGCGACGATTATTAACATTTTTGTCATCAGAAGGATTAAGGATAACCAATTAATTCGTGAAATAGACCGACATATTTATTTGACGGGCAATAAATATGTAAACGTGTTCTATCGTATGTTGGATTCTACGAAACGCTGTTGTTTATGATCCTACTAATTATCAAGGTTGAAAGTTTAATAATTGTTTATTTGATATAATTAGGTATCTTATATTATAATACCGCATATTGAACACTATATATTTGTTTACAAGTTTTAGTAATGATCAGCAACATCGACGAAAACTTTTGATGGTAAAATTCTTAATTACGTTCAAAAATTGGTAGACACGTTCCTGAATTTCGATTTCCATTGGTGCTTTAATTTAAATTCAAAGCATACAGCGATGTGTCGCAGAGTAAACAGAATATGTTTGTTTGTCGAGGCCGCGCCGAGGACTGTCAACACGCGCCGTCCAATGTACCGTGCTCACTTGTCCACGAGGTGGCTACCCACTTGCTTTGCGCGAATCATATCAACACTCGCCGCGCAACACCACTAAACAAAAACATTAAAAGCATACTCGTTGCTCGCTCAACAGACAACTTCATTACTCTTGACAGGTCACTTTAGCTATGTTCAATTCAAAAACAATATCGTTCCTCACTTTATTTAGAAACAAATTGATAGTAAAATTTACCAAATGGAATAAGTAAAGAAACTTTACATTTCAAACAATTTGAACAGGTAAATTAGGTTTTTGGTTGAATGCTCCAATGTTTGAAAGGCAAAGATAGGTCTCTATTTAATTTAAAGTTGAAACATTCTCAATTTATAGTTGCATAATTAAAGGCAGGAGAACAAAATGTCGTTGTCGGTGACAGTTGTCTGTGTTTGCGTGACAACATAACAGATTTCCAATCAGAGTCGACGGCGCGAAAGAGATTCTAATAACATTCAAAACTCGTCCCGCGGGAGTCGGTGTCAGTTTAATTACAGGCACCGCGGCGGGACACGCCGTCTCTGCCGGCATCACAACGGATTTTTTTCTGCGGGACAAAGGACGATTAAAAAAGTTCGTAATGAAAGTCCTCCGCCCAAAGCAAAGGGGTGAGACTCCACTGAAAATATTCGCATTTTCATGTAGGTATTCACTACACTTAAGTACTTTCTATCAGCAGTTAATAATTAAAGCTAAAAATATTGTACAGTCTTTAAATAGCAGCTCTTCGATTTTGATTTAAATAGTGTCTGCGTCTCGTGCATACGGTGAGCAACTTGATTCAGCAAAATGCCGGTCGTACAATCGACGGTAAAGGCAGTTCAGGACATTTTGACAACCGTAGGTAGAGCACAATAGAGGCGCGCTTCGGGCGTCACGAGCGAAAAGGTAAATAAATCGACGCATAGCATAGAATGCCGGCTTAACTAGCTATTACGAGAAGAGCTGAACTTCCCGCGGTGGCGTCTCTCCGCCTGTCACAAAGTTACCGACGCTATTCTCCGATTAACTCTGTTCTGACATATAAAGAGGAAAACTGTTTGGATAGGCTCTACCCAGATAAATTAATTGTTTTTTTTTCTCTTTACTAGCATTGTAGCCGTCCTACATTTTTAATAAAACTTTACACAGCATTTGTTTTGCATTTGATACGCAGATTTCTATAACATTCGAAATAGGGCATTCTATGTTTTTTTTTGCATTGTCTCAGTAAGCCATGGTGAATACAAAAGTGCGCAGGTATGCTGGCGATGTGTGATATTTTTTCATTCAAACTCAGCTTCGTTAAAATCATACCAGTATTTTGTAGGCTTGTTAGTTAACTTTTTGCGTATTGCCAACTAAAGCTCGTTGAAATCCAACATCAAAGAGATGACTCACAGTGATATATCGGCTTAAATTATTTAGATAAAGTTCATACTTGCGGAGTTCCGAGCACGATGATATCATTTATATACTTACGCTGCGTAAAAATAAAACATACCGCCTGGAACAGAGTACCTGTAACAAAAACAGAATTTTAAAATGACAAAAGTGTTTAAAATTTAACGACGTAGGTGCTTACGGTTTTTTCAGGCGATCATTAACATAATTTGAGCGGCGTAGATGTGGCATGTGACCCGAGTCCCGACATACGCAGAAGGTAATGGTGTTTCGAGTGTAACAAAATGAGCGCGTAACGCTAAAGTGCCGCCCACGAGGGCGCTTTGTGTGCTGCAGGAAGAGAAACAGATAACAGGTGAGGATGCCGGCGCGGAATTGATGCCGTTATTTGAAAAACGCCCTGATAAGTCCCCTCCGGTCCCAAATAAAGGTTGAATTTTCAAGCTACGGATAAAGGTTTCAAAAATGTTCACCTTCATTTAAAGTTACGCGAGCGTTGATTAGAATTCTCTTTATTCATTCGAATGCCCGTATAAAGTTGATTTTCAAACGGATACGGAAGTCTCTTAGGTGCTAATTCTTGAATATTTCAAGGAACATTTTAATTATTCTAGATAATGTCGGAATATATTTTTATTCAACGGATAGAAGCTCTCACATAGACGTGCAGTGGCGCAGACTATCGGTGTATTTTCGGATGCCTAATTATCGGCTGTGCCGGTTAACTGGAGCGTGGAGCACAAATATTTACCGTCATTTGAATGCAATGTGGAGAGCGTCGTGAATAGTTTCCACAGCCATTGCAGCGTTGTATGTCCATACAAACTTAAATGTTGCTGACAATGTTTACAGTACATGTTAATTTCACTCTATTGTTCGACAAATTCGTCAACATGATTTTCAAATGATTTTGAAAAACAACGAAATATATCACCATCTTGTTACTTTGAGCATGGTTTTCTGATGACACAATCTTTTGTTATGTATTTGTTATCTAATCTTTAGCGATTCTGTTCGAAAGTCTCGCAACATTTTCCAGTTACATACCTCGATAATTCGCAGAAAATGATGACAGCTTATTACCGGATTGAATAGACCCGGGTTTCTCTTGTAATGTAATATTTATAGATATGAAACCTAATAATCTAGGCCCCATAATTCTGCGTTGCACTTCAAGATTATATTCAAATGCAAATGTTAAAAGCAACATAATTTAAGGAAAAATGCCCGTGGCATACCTAAGTAATATATTAGTGAGTGCATAATGCACGAAATGTATGCGCCGACGCAAAGTTTATTCCTTTCCCGGTGAAGGTGCGTGGGCAGGGAAGCCTCACAAGGATCTTGGTTTACGTCAAACTTGGATAAGATATTTTAACCATCAGTTTGTATGGCTTTGAGATTTGGAGTTTGAAAGGTAGAGTAGAGTTCTGTGTGCTCGTTCATGTTTGAACGTTTGATCTCGATTTCCTGGAATGTTCTGTTCTCAGAAACTTATCGAGAAATTATTTGGAGCTGGTTGGTTTTAGTATTTAGCTATGAATTTCGAAATTTAATTAGGTTACGGAAGTTGTTGCCAGGCAAGACACATAAAAAAATAAATAAATGGATTCTCTAAAAACTTATTGACCTTCTAATGATGTACGCTTTTTTAAAGTTACTGAACCTCTAAATACTTTTTGGGCATCTAATGACGCTTTTTTAATAAATGAGCCTCTTTTTAAATTTCTGGCGTTTTCCCACAGTTGGTCGTACACGTACTAAATAAAAAAAATAAAAAAAATAAGCTAGGCTAGTCCGATCAAACGAGTTAGGTTAGGTTAGAAACCAGCGCGAGCTGAGCGAGCGTAGCGAGCGGTGCATTGGCAGCAGCCGGCGAGCGCTATATTTAAGTTGGTCGCAGTTATTTGGCTATTTAGTATTTTTAAGACACCAAAATAAGAATTATTTGAGGTTAAAAAAAAGGCGCATTCATTATATAAGGAATGGAATTATTGATTCATGGAATTATTTGAGGTTCGATTAAATATATATCTTTTTATTTTTGTAGTGATAGAAAACCCGTGAGAAAACTGTCTGAAAGAATATTACATAATTTTTGGGTTACTTAATTAATTTTGTATTAAAACTGTTCAACACATGCAAAATAAAATCTTTAAACAAAAGCATGACAAAGGATCAAGAATACCAAAAAACCGTTTTCACAAATTCCCAATCAAAAGCAAATAGTTTTCCATAGATTTTAGAAAAGATCAGCCATTGTGATAAGAAAACCTATAACGAAGCGGAACTCGCTGGGAGCGTTCGGGCTTTCATTGCACTATAAGTGCTATTTCCTTCTGTTGGGAAACAACTAAAGAACTATAAAAGTCCCTTAGATACGAAACACATTTATTGAGATAGGGACATTATGCAGAAACATCTAAGTTTGAAGGTCTAAGATAAAATTGGTCTCGGCTTGTGCTATACGATATAGGTCATGTTTGTGGTAAAACGAGTCGGCAAAATTGTTAGGGACCTATGGGGCAATTTCCTTATTTTTAGGGACGTTCGCCTTCTAATCTCAGTCTTAATCTGTTAAAAATTGTTTGTTGCTGAGATGCGATTGCGGCTAGATTTTGAACATTAGTAATTACGGGAATTGGAATTCGGATTTTTCCGGTACTTCATTATAATAACTCAGGAAAGCTGTTATACGGCACCCAAAGATAAAAGTCAGAACATTATCACTATCTCAACGCCAGTGCCTCCTTCAGATCACTTGACTTCGCGCTTGAACGGCGCACTCCTACGCAGTCACGACGCGACACCGTCTCAGTCGCACGCTGTACGCAAACGACAAATGACACGGACGTTCCAAGAACAAACTACCGGAGTTATCTGATACAGCCACTTCGTGACAGCCTTCTCCGGCAATTCACTTGAACTCAGTAATGCTTTGGTAAGGCTAGTAACAGAGTTGTATCGAAGGAGGCTTTTTATCAAGCGCGTATAGTTTATTGTTGAGCCTTTTTTTCTTTTGTGTTTGACACTGAACGGTTCTCTTCCAAACTTTTAATCTCTAGAAGTAAGGAAACTGAAGTTGTAAATCCATCACCTGTTTAATTTAAGAGAAAAAGGTTAAACTTGACTACTTTAACCGATGAATTTGGTATTTGTTTGACCTTTATTACGTCATAATATGTCTCGAATACGCACTTATGGATGTTGTAGGTACATAAAATTAAAGTAACTCAGCTTAGAAAAAACATGAAGTAAATATAGCCAACGTATGTACCTATCTAGTTCAGTGTAGATCGTACACAAGATGTAACATGTCCAAGGAAGATAAAATTCCTCTATGTAGTGACATTAGTTAACCTTAGGTGTGTCGCAAAGGATTATATCAAACTGACATAAGCCCGAAAATAAGCGTGACATTATGTTTAAGAATGTGGATGAGACTATAGGTCTAGTACAAAAAATTGTTTCTTTAGAATTTAATCTAATAGGTATATCATCTTCTTTTAAGTAGTGAATAATAAGAAGGACTCCTTGGTCTAGTATATATGTATAGTAGCTTCATCTTTCTGACAGACCGACCTCTTGACAATTCAAAAGTGCCTGTAATTGGTTTATTTGAAATAAATGCTTTGAGTTTGAGTTTTGAGTATTGATTCCCGGGTAGGGCAAAGTGTGCAGCCCGGATAGGCTCGCCCCCTGTTATATAGGATTTAAACATAACCGGCGAAATGTGGGTGTACTAAAGTTACCTCTGCCTTACCCTTCGGGGAATACAGGCGCGATGTTATGTTATGGAATAAGAAGGAATGAAGTAGTTACCTAAAAAAAAACAAAGGATGACAAAAAGATCAATCAATCTGCCTAGCCTTTTCCCAACTATGTTGGGGTCGGCTTCCAGTCTAACCTGATGCAACTGAATACCAGTATTTTACATGGATCGACTGCCTATCTGACCTCCACAACCCAGTAACTGGGTAATACGATACCCCTTGGTAAGACTGGTGTCAGACTTTCGGGCTTCTGACGACTCGTAACGACTGTCAAAGATCTACGAATGACAGCCGGGACCAACGGCTTAACGTGCTTTCCGAGGCACGGAGGATTCTCGGTATGTAAAGATGGTCACCCATCCACTGATCAAGCTTACCCTGATGGATCGATCAGTGCGGCTGTTGTTTCTTAGCCACGAGCTCCTCAAAAAGATAAAAAAATTAAAAGTGACTTACTGGATAAGGCATGAATATTTGAATAATGTTGTCTAATCAGGCAGCAAGTCTGTATCAGTTAGAAACTGAATACGTGACAAAGTTCCAATTTGGGATCTCAATGTTTTACGCCAAAAACCTATCTAAACAAAATTTAGACTAAAATGAGTCAATGTTTGTCGAGGTGACCCTTTGAAGTTTTGGGTAACACGTACAGTTGGGCCTAGTATCGATCCTTGTGTAAATGTGAAAGATTTTTTATGAATGCATGATTCTCATTTTTTTTTTGGTGTCGACTTTTGTGATTAGGCATGTAGGACCCGTAATTAGGTTCTAAGTTAGAAACATATTATAACAAGGTCAAAGAGTTTATGATCGCAGTGTCTATGTATATTATTAGGATACCTGAGAATGCAGGTTCCAATCCTCAAGTCATTCAGTTAGTAGCATTTAAAGATAAACGTGGGATAGGAAAGGAAGGGTGGTTTTAGTAAATACTCATAAATATTTACTAGAGCTGTGTTTGAAATCGTCACTATTTTAGATTTTATAGACTAGGAGCACCATATCTTTACCCCACGATCAATGCTTTTCGAGGCCAAAATGTGCCTATCAACAGTTTATTTTATTGCATTTGCGTCTTTAGTGTATCCGTTAAAACAATTATTGAAGTCTGATTAAGTCTTTACAGATAAAATCGTAAAGTTCGTAATGGAGCATTAAATATACTATAGAGAGTAGTAAAATATACTTATTCCTTACATGTCACACTCGTTGGTTCCCTTAGGCAAGCAGTTTTATTATTATGACTCCATTTATTGCGTTAATAATATTATCCACTATTGAATCTATATAGATTATTATCGATATTTTATTGGGCTATCAACCTCTCGCAATTTCAAGCGCTATTCTGAAATTATATTGATTTTACTTTGCCATAATAGGTTACCCCATCTCTTTAAGTAAGCGCCGTAAGTTGTAACTGTGTTATCATAATATCTAGAAGACGGCAGATAGCTTTTACCTAAATAACATCATAATCTTTTTATAAGAGTAAATACGGTGGTTGCTCCGAGTAAATCGAGAAACTTACAGTTTCATCGAAGGGGCACCTAAAATCACCAGTTTCAAAAGACGTAAGAAAACGATTTATCATCATCATTCATCTTTTTACTTGAAGCTCTGGCGTTAGGAACTGTAATAGTTCACTACGTATCTCTGCTATTTTTTACACCTCGGCATTCAATATTCAATCGTCCGATTCTCTTTGCACACACGTTCTACATCTACATATACCAACATTTTTGGTCGCTTCATATCCGTTCGATCATTCGGAACTGCAGTGCCAAAAACTGCAGGTGTGCATTACTAGGGGTGGTGAGTGAGGGGCGCTATGCCGATCAGCTAATCAACCAGTCGGAATGTGGAGGACGAGGGCTCTCGTCGGGTAGCGCACTGATACCACACCCATTACACAGACAAGTATTAAACTTGTTGCGAACGAGTAATTACTGGCGTTCAGTTTAAAAATGATTTTTCATGTGTTTCAATGCGGGTTTTGATACGTATGGATATTGAAAACAATAGGCTTTTCAGAAAGTCTAAATATTTGTACATGTAATGAAATGAAATTCAGTAGCATTTTTGTATTCCGTTGACGATCGTACTTTTTTGAAACGTTTGCAAAAGCTTGTAAGCATTTTTGTACGATTTCTGCGAATACAGCTGATATACTAAAACAGAACATTTTGTAGACAAAAGCATCTACATTCTTGCAATTTTCGGACTCATATCTATACACACACACACACATCACATATCCACAGTTCTGAAACACGAGCGTGAATTTTTTAGAAGCTTTGTACAAAAAACTTCACAGTATGAAAATGAAAAATGGTGACCAAATGAACCGTCGGAGTTCCATCGTAGCATAAACAGGATTGGAAGGGCGCAATTTGGTCGGTATTCAGAATCGCGGCGCTGTAAAAGCGCGCCATATCTAATTATCGTCGGGTTACAGCGGAGCTACCATGAGTTCGCAAATATTTCTACTCGAGAAACAAATCCCGCTTATTAGCTATCTATAGAGGAAAGCTATGCAAATATTAAATTTTGAATAATCATCCTTATGTAACATTAATTAATTTTTGTTTTAATTTTGTAACGCAACAAATTAAAAACCTTTTTATTTTCACTTAATCACGCTAAGAGCGTAGAATTGTTGGCTGTATCCTTTTCATTTCCATGGAAATGATTTAATTATATAAGAATAAATTTGAGTAACTTTGATTAAAAATTAACACCACTACTCAAATTTTTAAATTAAATTAAACATTTTAGTATCAAGCAAAAGTATGTACAACGCTAACAACGGGCTTTCACCCTGGGTATGAATTTACATTTAACAAGGGCACTTTTTAAAGTAAATCTACAACCCGACTCAAAAATTCTTTTCACGTCTGACATTGATAGTAAAAAGAAACCCCTTTTCAAATGTAATTGACAACGAAGAAGACACGATAGCTTATTTACAAGTCTACATTTCGATTCTCATTCTAATATCCCGCCCGTTATTCAAAGATCCAAATATATTTATGAGACTTCAACTGTTGGAGGTACAGCATAAAATTTGGTTTATTCTACTAACTTATGCACACGGCCTCGCTCTCTGGGATCTTTTTTCGTTTTCATATCAAAAGGGGACCCTTAAGGTGATTTTAATTACCTCGACCTTTATTAGGCGAAAATGGGACAAGATTATTATATTTTAACCCATGCATGAACGTGGGATTACCAACGAGGGTTGTGAGAGTGAAGGAAGTGTTTATTTAATATTTGTATTTCCCGTAGTTTTTACCCTAACGTGTTATTTTGGATACGAAGAATTTCGAGCTTGATATAGCCCGACTGCGTGCGACATTTTTCTTATTAATAATCGGAAAACCCACAAATATGAAATCAACTGGAAAAGATATCTACTTAGGATGTATTTCAAAAGAACAACAAACATTTCTAATACCTTCGCATTTACTTAGCTCTCTATTATATGAATGGCCCAGATTTTACCTCTGTTTTTTAATTACCAACCTTAAGACTTCTCACATTGTGATATAAGTATATTGAATTCCCGAAATTGCAACTCATCACCAAATGGACTTAATTCGGTACTACCAGACTTTCAAGTTTTACTTTAATCTAGCTCCCAAAAATAACTAGTTTAAGTTCGAGTCGTGCCATCAGTGAATCATAGTTGGGTTCCAGTGGTGTAGTAAGTGAGTTACTGGCGACGTTTTTAAGGCTTTTTGCAGAGCGTTCGCCCGTTTCATAGTTAATCAGGCTAATATTAGGTGTCAAGCCTTGCAGCCTTGCACCACTGACCAGCGAGGGTCCGGAAAACCTCGTTATTGGATTAAAAGGAGAGTGGTGTCCTGCAGGGGTGTTTCAAGAAGCATCAAATAGCTACATATAGGAACTCAACCCTTGCACTTTCGATTGAACTGTAAATGTGCCATAATTCATCACCATTTCACAGAATGACATCGTATTTAAATTCATCGCGAATTTTGAGTTTAATGCTGTTTAATGAGACTCATCGATGGGTGTCAGCGATATATTATTTTCCCACAAATGTATAATTTACTACGATAAAACGTGATTTCGAGCAAAAGGATGCGGTATTCAAAGGTTGTTAATCAACAGGTTTTTTAAAGGGTATTCGTTTTATTGTCTGATGCATGAAAATGATTTTTGCACTTGACGTGATGAATTGATGATACACCAGGGAATGTTATATTTTTTGTGGAAAAAAATGTCAAATACAGGATCTCGTTCTAAGAAAACTTTGTAACGGAAACATTGTATGTATAATTCTGACATTTATAATAAACTCAGTCATTATTATATTATTCAAAATATGGTTAGAAAAACCCAGCGGAAGTTACAGAAATTGAAGAATGAACAAGTCTAGTCAATGAGTGGCGACCGTCTGTCTCAACACGAGGCGTCTATGTCAGCTGGCAAGCTTATGAATTACTGACGAGCAATAGACGTTTATTAATATCGTCCTATTTATGTCTTAGCGGAAATATTGAACTTTGAAATCCGACCACTCATCCGTCGCTCTAAATTATTCAGATTCAATTATTTCCCGTGTAAAATACTTTAACTGCGGCGCGTTTCAATCAATCACTCTTCACCAATTTAGTGTGAGCGTCATTTGGCAAATTCGATTGCGTCTCTCATTGATGGCGCTAGTGAGAGAATAAAACAGTGCGACGGGTGCCATTGACGGTTGTGACAGAACGCGCACGCCCATCACCGGCTCCCGGTTTAATTAATCTCCTAAACTAAATTTAAATAGGTGGACGTAGTGGGTGCATGCGCACTCTTGTTCAACTAAATTAAATCGAGCATTATTCAAGAATACTGAACATGGAACCGAGGTCCCTCGTTATGACGTGCATCACATTTTTCTTTCTTTACACTTTCGCTGCAGTTGTCTTGTTATGTCAATTAATATTAAACGGAACGTCATAAAACTTAATTAAGATTGTTTTATTTATTAATTTAATGATAATTCTGAAGTTAATTATTATTGTGCTTACGTAGTCACCTTAACAAGCTTCCCGCTCTTTTCAAGTTATGATTTTCGCAGTGTCTAATGTTATTGTTTGTTAAAAGGACTAGCATCGTCCACGTCTAATTTTATACGTTGAAGTAATAATAGTTGTATTTTAAATTAATCGCTCAAGCTGAAACGAGTAACACCGAAAGTAGACCACTAGCTGTTCTGATTGACATTCAATTAAGGAGCAGCCACCCTAAATATTTGACTAAATACATCCCAAAATAAAGCCAAACTAAAATCAATTTCGCCGGGTTGATATTCGAGCATGGACAGAGCCGCAGGCGCTTTCCGATATCATTATGTTCAGGTTCCACTACCGTCTATATAGGAGAATATGTGTCGGTGCGCACGTTTAAGCCTGCGAAATTCACACGGATGGCTTGTTGCCACGCGCGAACGCCTCCCTCCCGATCTCATTACCAACCCCTCGACAGCGATGCTATTGATCACCGACAATATCACGAGTATAATAAACATAACATATGCTGCACTTTTATTAATTGAGTTTCAGGAAATATCGGAAACGGAGAACAAAAATACAAAACGTTTTCATTCACCCTTAATATGATTTTTCTATCACCCTAAAGATCAATAATTTTCTCTCGTAGATACGTTACGGACCAAAAGACCAAGATTATTAAAACTTTATCCTATAACATTAACTAAACACAGAATTCTAATTTAAAAACTGGTATGCAAATATTTCTAGAGAAAGCCAACGCAGAGCAAAAAAATAAAAGTTTTCAAGAATAAATTGATCTCATTACAGTTGGTTCGATTACTTGAAATTAAAATTAGAAAATAATTTTAACATTCTTCTAGTTTAAGAGCTTTAGAATAAGTTGTAATTATGAAAGGTCAATACCGTTTTTGTTAGCTCAGAGCTAATAACTTTCTTTTCTATTAGCGGACTACGGCGAGGTTTAAAAGAAAATATTAATTATTATTAATGAATTTAATTGTCTGTATAAAAGTTGGCCAGTCGTTTTATACTATTATTTCCATTTCTCTAGGGATCAGTTTTAGAATTTTAGTGCTGTAAAATCAGATCAGAAAAAAACACTTATTGCAATGACATATTGGATGATCATGTTGTATCGTTGGTTAACAATATTAAAAATTTGTTACACGGCATAAAGTGGGCTCTGTATATTTAACAAAAACGTAAGAGCTTGGTTCACTACACAACACAGAGATTAGTACTTATCTGGCGAAATGTGGGTGATCTATAGGTACACCTCTTCGGGTTTAATGTAATATTTAATCAAATAAGAGGCGATGTAATGTTTAATCACCTTTAGAATTACCTAAATTACTCATAAAACTATTTACCAAGCCTTTTCTGCTCATTTGTAGCGCATGCATCATTTATGTTTTCAAATAAAATAGAGACTCGATGGGTTAATTTAACATTTGTGTTTTGATAAAAAAAAATCTCTACCCAAAACATCTTGCGCTTGACTAATAAAATACTTACAGAAACATTTGTTACCATAAGTCAAAGTGTGAAGATTGTTATTTATTATGTATGAACGATCAAATATTCAAAATTATAATTCATTAGAAAAAATAGTCGTTTGCTTTCTAGTTAAGTGTTATTTATTTACTATTGAGATAAGCAGTGTGGAAATTAAAGAATAATTGTAAACTTGGGAGGGGAATTTAGGGGCTTCGAAATTTGAATTTTAGCTTACAGAAAACAAAAATAGGTTGGATATACGTTTTCTGAAAAACTGAAAATAGTGTCAATCCTCTTGTCACCAAAAAAAATGTTTATTCCTGTCAAACGTGGTTTCCCATTCTGAAATAAACGAAAGAGGCAAAAATTTTCAATATTTTAGTTTTATAGCACTAATAAGATGGCACTGAGTTATTCATTTAGTGAAAATGGCAACTTTGCTAATCTGAAAATGACGTTTTTCACCTAAAATTTTGATAGTCTAACTAAATCTGACTATTTTTAATCGCGATTAAAAAGGTGTGGTATAAGTTTCATTGGTTGTCATGAACTAAAATTCACACCAACTCCTCGACTTCAGGTGCAAAAACAGTACTGTATCTTTATTTTGCTTATACATATCTCGAAAATAGTGTGTCCTATCGCAAAAATGATGAAAATTTCGACCCCCTTTATGAAACCTACAAACACCTTAAACTCAACATGTAGGTAATATTTTTTCATATTTTCCCTACAAAAAGTGATAAATTCCATATAACATCGAGGCTGCCCCCCCTGCGGTGGTTCAGGGCAGGGCAAACAAGTACCACGTGAGGTTGCGATTGTCAAATTCTATTTTAATTGTGTCAAAATTATTTTTAAATTTAGAGATATTTTTGCAGAATAGCTTTAAGATTCTCATAGCCAAAAGTAAGGTATTTTAGTGATAGTTAAGTTCTGTCTACATGAGAATCGGCACCATTATATACCTAAATGCTTGGGTTACCGATAGGATAATCACCGATACAAATTATATTATGATGTGTCAAAATAGCATTGTAGACCAGAGGATTATTATTAAGTATTTCATAAAATGTACCCGCCTATTGCTTATAATGCCTCTAACAGGTAAAATAAACGATTATCAAAAAAAAAAGTATTTAAATAGAAAAGTTTCAATAAAATAAACCGTGTGGGAGTTTAGTAGCGACTTTGTAAAGTTGTATCCTTGAGAAAGTGCCTTTCTCTTAAGCCGGAGCTCTCACATCGCGACACATTGCTCGTAAAACCTCAGCAGGAGTTCCACACGGTACCTACTGATAAAGCTCTAACATGGCTAATCGATTAAATATCTTTCAGACTGATATTATAATTTAGTAGGTAAGTAAGAATTTATTATAATAGAAATAAAATTATCATATTTTTTTTATGAGGGCTAATTTAATTTTATCATTATATAATTTTTTTTTATATACAAAAAATTATTACATTTAAAATGAAGTTATTTAAAATATTTTTTTTTTTTAAATATTAACTTACTATATCTTTGAACTCTACATTTCTATTTTCTGTTCACGTCGGTCGGTAATCAAGGTTTTAAGAATCTTCTTCCCCAATCAACCCAACCCCTCATAGCTATTATTTTGTGATACGGGGATAGGTAGGTCCTGATCGTTAAAATGTGATGAGTTCATTAGGTTGTTGTACATTGAAAAAACGAAATATTTTTAGAAGCATCCTAGAGGGACTTCATGACCAAGCTATACGTGGTAGGTATAATAATAATATTTTAATGTCCAATCATAACTAGAACTCGTAACTATCACGCATACTAACCGCAATAATGTGTACCGCAACACTTAACTACAAATTGGGTCCATCATAAAGTGTCTGTCACACTAATAAATAAACAAGGAGAGAGTTTAGCCTCGGACGTAGGCAATTGGCGAATTGGTTCAATAGTCGCTCGAACTGGGTCGGAAGCAATTTAAAGTTTTTACCGAATAAATACGCCGAGTCAAAAATTCACCCATGCTTACAACTCTACGAGACGGCACAGATTGAAATAAACTAGGGCAGAATTATTAGAACGAAATATAAATTAGGAGCAGTGCTCAAGAATGAACAATAAACCTAATTAAGTTGGCTTCAAGTCAAGAGTGTATTCTAGGAATGGGGGAAGTTTATCTAATTATGTGGAGAACTGGTTGTCCCGTGCAATTGGTTTGCGCGATCCTTTTTATCGTTCACGTGCGAACCCGTACGAAAGGTTTCTCTCAGTTTTATGACGTTAACTTCTTGCCCAAATTGGAAATCGGACTCGCGTGATTGCTTATGTGTGTTGGTCAAACAGTTTCAGGTGTTTGGAAATGGTGCAGTAATTTAGTAGGGGGATGCTACGTGATCTATAAAACCTTTGCGTGTCTATATTGTTTCTATAGGTACCTAGACACGGCTTAATGACTTTTAAAAGACTTTTTAGTCACTAAAACACATTCTGTGAACTAAAACCATTAGCTACATAAATAATTGAATAACCTAGAAAAAAAATAGCCTTATCGTTATTGTTTTATAAAACATAATGACTCTGCCAATATTTTCTTTTCTTTTGCGTATTTGAAACTAAAACTTCGCAATCTAATTTAAATGATCTCCTAGAAAATATGTTTTTGCGTGGACGCAAAAAGACGAAATGAACTATTTAAATGAAAATTAATTATATTTCTCTAAAACTCCCAATGTAACACTTAACATTTTTGTTATGACCAAAACATTAATGTTTTTAGTTGAATTTGACGTTAAGGTAAAGAAAACTACTCGAGAGCTACTTAATCAAACTCCGTAACCCTTCGTTTTCAACTAAAATTGAATAATATTGCCCTCGCGGGAGGCATATCTAAATATTACGTAATTCTATAGTGAGAGAAATAAAGCTGTAGCACTGTCGACATAGCACTCCAAGTAAACAAATTGGATCAGTTCGCCCAGTTTATCTAAAGTTTTCTAATGCCTATAACCCTTGCTGATCGATTTCATTTTTATAGATTGTAACATCAATTGGGACCCTCTTACCGAATATTATTTTAAACCCTTGTGGCCTTTTGAAAGCATTAACATTGGTAATTTATGACAAATCTAAAAAATACAAAAGTACCTACTGTATCTTATAGCGTGTCTGTTGTAGAAATATCAAACATCAGGAGCCTTTTAAAATATTTCTGTTAATGTAAAGTCAGTCAGATTTTTTGATAGGTACACTTTTTGTAAAGGCAATAAAATGAAAGAGAGAGCGTTGTTAAAACGCCCTTTGAAGTCAGGGAATTTCCAACGGGCACCTAACAAAATTGTTCTTTTAGCCTTCATAAATGTACGCGTACTTTCGACCTAAGCTTTTTATATAGTACCAAAGTGAGTCAAAGCGTGACAAAGAGACTGCAAGTTGAATTTTCAACAACACATTGCCAGCTAAATAGAAAACTGTTTTTCAGATTTTAAACGCCTTTATGTATGTGTTCATTTTAAATTTTAGTTACCAACTGTTCTTTTTATTTCAACTGCTAAATGTTTGACTCTTTGTAGACGAGATTTTTTCCAAGCTTCATAAAACTTTCTTGAGAATCCTGAACTTTAAAACCGCTTTAGCAATTCATTTTAAAGTCTACTGTGGAAAAATACTTTCAACATTTTCGCTTAACCTTCAAATGACGACGTTATCATTTCCAAATTAATGAACAAGAGCTGCCAATTAAAATATTGCAACCAAATTATGTTTCACATTTCTTGCGCTTAATTCGAAAAGGGTAAAGATGATTTGTCAAAAAACTGATTACAGTGAAATCTGTCGAGGTGACAAGTCATCAAGTAACTGTCGTGAGGGCCACCACCCCTCGGAGTTCCTCTCGGCCCGATAACGGGTTTGTTGACTCATACCGCTTTAAGGATTTAGAACAAATTGCGTATTTTAAGCAGATCAAATATTGGTTTTAGAGTTTGTAGAGAAAATAGAGATTCTTTGGTTGGTTTAGGATAGTTTAACTTTAAAGTATCTATTGATTGTTGTTGATATAAGTAGCACATTTTTCTGGAGTTGTTGTATAGTTTAAGTGCGGATTGAAATTGAAATTGAACGCGTTTAGCACATTTAAACGCGTTCAAGTGAGTTAAAATATTTTGGAGTTTTATTGTAAGAAACATATTAGACGCGTGGCAAGAAAAGCTTGTCTCACCAATTGAAATATGAAGTTATTGTTGTCAATAAGATATAACAGTTGTCAATGTATCTAATTTATAATAATCTATACCGTATATTACTATGAACCTACATCGTTGTGTCTGTAGGATCTTCAAAGCGACAGAGCAGAGGTGCGCCGTTTTCCGGGAAAACACGTTAGATTTTTTATGAACATGGTTTGGCTCAAGATGTTTTCCGTCGAGAAGCTAATGATTAACTAAGAAGATATTATGTCGGGAAACATACTGTTGCGAGTATCTTCATGCTCAGCATCATATAGAAAAAGTGTTGTTTTTTAACACTCTTTTATTAGATTAACCTGTGTCTGTCTATCTATCTATTTAACGGAATCTTTTTTGTGCCTTTCCATTCTCGTAAGTCTTTATGTTAAAAAGATCTTTGCAAATGAATATTATTTAGTTTTCGCATTTGGGTACACCAGACGTCTTTCTGACCCTGAATTTCAAAGGAGTTTGGTCAATACTAAAAAATAATGTGATTTTAATTATACGTATAATATATAACGCTAAATATATTTAGTGAGTGAACGTACGAGCCAGTCGAAATACAGTAGATACCACCGTGTTTAGTTAATAAATTGTGTATAAAATGTTCACCGTCCAATTTAGTCTCATCCGCGCGGCGCTTTCAACAAATTTTCAAGCAACGTAATCCCAAAAACATAAAGATTATGTATAAACCTAATTACCCTATCTCATAATTGCCTTGTTTTGACGTCTACCCTTTGAGAGGCCGTCGCTTATTTCCCGAGTCCTCTAAAGATATTAATAACCATCTAAGTCGCGGGCTGTCTTCCTCCCCGCATCTCGGTCGTGTAGCGTCGCATCTCCTCCCCTCTAGGTCGTGTTTTTCGCTAATACCCTTTCGGAGATGATAAGATGATGGCTTTACAAGCAAGCAGTAATTACGGCCGTCCAATTACCGCTCGTCGACGCCTGCCGGGGGAGGAAGCCGTTCATTGTTCAAAATTTTTGTTTTCAGTACTAATATTTTTGTCGTTCCTTTGTTGCTATCAAATTGAATAAATTGCTAATGTACATTCTTGGAGCATTCTTCCGGCTGCTGAAATGGATAGAATAAGCTGCGGCTTGTTCCTCCGCCCTGCGTTACATAAAAACTCCCAAACGAAGTTCCACGTGAACCAAAAATTTTGCCAATAAATTTTCAACAACATTACCTAAGCGGCCATAACGCAGGAAAATAAGTAGTGAATGCAGGAACTCATCGTACAAAAAATTATAACTTGCATTATGTCTTGAGAACAGTCCAAGGAAACCCCCACCTATCAAATTAAGCATGAGTCAAGCTTTCAGCACGATGACTAGCGCTCTCAAGTATCTTACTCTCCAGAAATACGTAAAGCTGAGAAACAATATCTAAGATAAAATATCTGTCTTAAAATAACATTATTTAATAATAATAATAATAAATCTTTTATTTCAGACTGAATTTAAGAATAATATTACAGCAATAATATTTATCATTTGCAATAAGTAAAAATCGGCAGAAAGTATTAAGAAAACTGCTTGTAGTAATGAAACAAGCCCCGCAATTAAAACGTATAAAGTCAGCAATCTACGTGAGATAAATTAACATCCCTATCTACCGTAATCTGCATCTAAAAGAACGTGTTACAGCGTCAAATTAGCAATGTTTCTCTAATCTTTAGAGCTCTAGAATCAAAGTGGATTGCGTTAAAAGGAAACTATAATTAGAGACGACAAGTTGCCGGCGTCGGTTGAAAGTGCAGGCGAAGGCGGAAGCGGACGCGGTAGGTAGGGTTGCCAGGTGAGATTCGGAAAGTCTTGTGGAAATTGACATTGGAGAAGTTGCATTTTTCTTAAAATGTCAAAGATACCAAGGCGAAATACTATGCATGCATGCTTTGTCTTGCATATGTTATAAACAGATTTTTGAAAGATAGTATTTAGCAGTTTTACAAAATTGTAGCTTTTGATCATACATAGTTTTCATTGAACCAAAAACTCTAACCACCGAGCTACAATAAATTTAAAAGAAAATATTTTCAACAAAAAAATATTTAATCTTGGACGCTGGACGGCGGTGTCAAATTTCAGGATAGTCCCGCATTTCCCGGCCATGTGGCGGCTGCAGCGTGGCCTGGGCTACTGGGCGACTGGGCGGACTGGGCGGCCCTTCATTGACGCACCGTTCCCTGTAATTTCAGCGAACACTGTGCACCCAGCGTTTGCCAACTAATTTGTCATCCGAATATCAAATTACGCATGAAATGGCGCGTAACAGTAGACTTGCCGCTCGGATATCGAGGTTTTAAAATAAAATTTAATTCACAGTCTGGTTGCAATAACGCAGGTAATTGCAGCCACTGTTCGCTGACAACTAATTGGCAAGTAAATTTAGTGGAATCGTATAATTGAATTCAAAACTGTTGGTAAAATGGACCGACTATTATTAGCGATTATTGTTCTCGTCGTAAAATATATATTTCAACAATTGTTAGCACATTTTTAAAGTAGTTTTATGAGCAATATCTATCATTTTCATGAAAATTTAATATCGTTAGGCAACTGCTAAGTGTTCTTTGTATCACCATAAAAATATAAAAAGGCTCAAATATTTTTATAACTTCTCTTTTGAAGTACTTTCAACAATTTTTCTTTCAGTTTAAGTATTATATTAAAACACCACTTTTATCGTGTTACTTCGCTTGATGGAAAAAAGTGGTTCTTCTATAAGTCGGAGGTAAAGTATATTGTAAAATGTTCGTTACGTAATTTTCCGGTAGCCCTATTGTAATAGCGATACGCCCTCATATTTGACAGGCAATGTGAATCCATTACACTTCATCTATATCGTCGAAGGGGATCGGTATCTGTACAGATTTTATGGTGCGCTAAGTGTACGCCATTTTGGACAGACTCCACGTGGTCAAGGGGTGTTGCTATGGGATGCGTAGTGGGTACCTTACCCTTACTAGGGGAATGTCTATAGCGACGATTTTATTGCCTCATTTTCATTAGTATGAATAACGATATTATTATTTAGGAGTTATTTTCTTTGTGTTTTCCGAGGGAAAAGAGATATATTTTCAAAACAATTTCATTCAAATTTCAATGAGACTTCACTTAATCAATTACACGTGTCCCGTTTACGTATTACCATCGATATTTTCCTTATCACAAATAATACCGCAAAATAAGACGCGTGCAAGCCCGCGGGGCCACGCCGCCGCCGTCGCGTCGTGCCGCCGCGCCGACTTGCGCCGTAGCGGGCCGCGTTGCCAAGGGAACCTCACTTAGGGCTATGGGTTTTTCCAACAATGAAACGGCATAAGACGTAACGACATCTAATTAATAACGTCTATCATATCTCTATTGCTCGGCTTATGTGTTCGGAGGGAGGGGGATTAACGTAAGAGGATTCAATGAGGACGCATGATTTGTTCCGGAGGTATCTCCGTAATGAGCGATTTTTGCTATAACTTTCATATAATTATTTCCTTTTCGAGAACAGCTTATAATGTTTTAAGCTTTTGAGTAGGCTTTGCATGTTGAGCGGTATGTTGTTTTTTTCTTCTTATATAGGCCATTATTGCCAACATGTATCAAAAAATGAAATGATGAGGTGCGGTTAAAGTTTCGATTTATTGAATTCAGTCAGCTAGTAACCATTTCATGGCGTAGTGGCTGTCCATATCAGTATTCTGTGTACATAATAACACGAGGTATTATTCAAAGTTGTCAGTCACGTAGATATGTATTATTAATACAAAAGGTCGATAATTAGTGGCACAGCGGAACATCAGTTTGCATCAACGCTTGACATGTTTCATGTTAATTGGATAGCACAGGACAATAGCGAGCCTACCGATGCACACTGGAGAAGGGGTGCCGTGCAATTATTATGACATATTGTTCCCGATTCCAACCATTCAGCGTTTTAACTGGACTTTATTAGTACCTGTCTGTCTGTCTATCACATATTTACGTCCATGTACAAACAATGCATTTGAGTCAAGTCGGCAAAAGAGTAGGGAATTAAATTAATGGCAACGTAGTTTCATAAATTTTACATATTAAGTGACGGACACCACGTCATATTAATAAATTTAATCAACCATAATAGCATTATATTGAAAATTCACCGGAAAACGTTAAGTATCACCGGATACGTAGGTATTAACCGCGAACGAAACTGCTTTGCCTGAATTAAAGTTTTAAATGGCGGTCGGTAATAAATTTATTGTCCGTTAAAAGATTCAATTTGATAACTCTATACAGTACTCACGCATATTCACCCTCTAAAAGCGGAGGCCCGTGATAAAAGCAATTAAAACTTTAACAACATCAACTCCCGCGCTTTTCCGATTTTGCCACGTAAATATACTTCGTGTTACCGTCCACTACTCCGCCCAACAATAATGTATCGATAAACGAGTTGTGAAAGTAATAAATACGTTTTAGTAACTCTGATGCGAAAAAATCTGAGCAACTCATATTTATAAAGATTTGCAAAACAATTCGAGTTGTTATTTACAAAGTTTTCCATTTCGAAACAAATTTGTTTTTAGCTTTTATGACAGATAATTTGTCAAGGGTAGCTTTGCGCAAGTCAAAGATAATTTATCTGTCTCAACCGCTTTATTTATTACAACGCGTTCGCATCTTCGTTGAGCCCTTAAAGTTGGTGGTTAATGGAGCTTCTTTGAAGCTAGTCCGTCAGTCACTACATGTGAGGTGACGGAGGGGTGAGGTGAGGGGTCAGTGGTGTGGAGGGTGGAGGGGGGGGCGCGACACGTCTGCATGTGGTCAGCCGTCAGGCGCGCCCAACTTGTCTTATTTTTTGCTTCCCTTTAGTAAGTGACGGGTTGATGTGAAACGAATGAACAGTTCCGATGTGTCTTGTAAATACACTTCACTCGTTCCCCTCACCAGGAAAACTATGGCCTAATACCTAAATGTCAGTGCCCTTTAGTGGCACAGTTTGTACATTAATTAGTTAAAGATGTGTGAGTGTAATTTTACTACCTAAACAGTAGTTAAATTACACACACACATCTGTACCAATTTTTTTAATAAAAAGTAAAAATTGTATTATGTATTCTAATAAGACACACAGTTTACACTGACAGTTCTGACTTTTAAAAGTAATGTTTAATATTCAGACATTGTTGCGCCATTTGAATGTCTACTGCTTGGTGCTAAACTTTCATGTCAAAAAGAGGTCAAAATTACAATAACCGTGATGTAGGTAACCCTAACAAGTTTGATCAAAACCTTCAAGCCCTATGATAATGATTGTACCTCGGTTGTGATAATGACAGACCCTAAGTAACAGGTGGGTCCAACTATCGCAAATTCGAAGTTTAGTCTATTTTCTGCATGCGGGCGTCCTTTAGACGTTGTCCTTTAAAGGTTTGAAAAAGGTCGTTTTGGTAGGTAGCTACATTTTTATTGTAAAAAGTAAGTACTTGTCTACTTAAGTTCCAAACTCAGACAAAACAATCGGAACTTTTTTTAACGTTCTTTTCTAGAAAATTGAATTAGAGTTTAAAAAAGCAGGCTATGGATTTGCACCTCAGGTATTGCATCCCTCTCACACGGACGGTGGCATTAGCCAGCAGCTTTTCCGGTTTCAAAGTTAGTAAGTCATTCAGGTTTTTGGACAGTACGTGGCGACCAGGTAACCCTAGCAACAGGGTTGCCACTTCATCTCTTATGTTTTTAATAAACAAATAAAATTAATAAGTAAATTAAATTAACACAACAGGCAGTGGGAATCCATTTGATCGAGGTTGCTGAAGAGGGAATAATTATGATTGATGATAGGATATGATTCGTTTCCACTTAACACATTGTAAAAGGGGTTATTTTATTACCCTCGCCTCTTGTTCCTGAGGTCAGTGACTAATGAACAAGATGACTCAGCTGTTTTAAACTAGTTGTTTTATGAGGATCATTTCATTGATAAACTTTTTTAGTTTATTGTTTCTTGAAAAGCCATTAACTTTTTATTTGGAAACGGTAATTATCATTAAACGAGGGAACTTAACACCATGTGCGCCGTGTTTGATGTTGATCGTGTTACTAAAACTTGTAGGCTTCACGTTTATAACTCAGTGGGGAGATAAAAGTTAACTGACTGATTTGTATGAAGCACTGAAGGCAAAACCGAAGCTGGATTTTTCTATTAATTGAGAAGCAAAAATATGTTTTTGAGAACTCTTAATCCTCAGAACTATGAACTGCTGCTCGGTCAAATGAAGTGTCTGAAGTGACGTAAAATTAATAGTATTTATTTTTAATGTAACGATGACCTCAAACAGATCTCTTTGTTATCGATCTGATTTTGCATTTTTCAAGGATTTATAAGCAAGTTTTATCAAGAAGGATATCATTACGGAAGGTTGACATTGTTGAAAATTATATACAAAATGACATGATTACTTTGTAAAGTATTTCATATAGTATTTTAATTATTGTGAATGTGAGGACGATGTGGATATTTTTTTTCTCTTTCATTAATTTTGTCTTTCTCAGTTAGTTTTAATGATGGTCTGGCATTTTGAGTTGCGAGCTAACCAAATGTTCTTTCTTTGATATTGTTCGTCGAGTTGTGCTCCTTAAGTTCTGAGTTGAGCTCCACGATTACCGACAAATGTTTGCACTGACTGGACAGGTCCTCTCAAATCTGTGTGATTATTTCCTCAAAAGACCATTTCGGACACTAATCTACATGGTTCTCATATGTCTGGACTTTAAAAGAGACTGCGAAATCTGAGTTTGTTTCGGCCTTTCTTCTAGCGTAGTCAGATAAATATATAGATCAGGAAACGCCGACCTCATCTAACTTATTTTTAATATTTTTTAATATGACATGTAAAAGTGATTCCGATATCCTATCTACAGAATAAACAATTCCATTTCATTTGATTTCAGTCGATCGCAAGTCGGTGGTAACACTTTGCCCTTGAGCTGGCCTAGCGTAGTGCGGAGTTTCAATAGAATAGGAAGCCAGCTTATACTGGTTTTGTTACCACAGAGGCGCGGCCGGCTGTACATTTCCATTTCCCTTTAACATGGAATTTGTTACATTGCAATTGTTGCCTATAAGTTCAAAAACAAGGGGAACGTTTTATAATTTACAACATCTCACAGCTAATTTATAATATAAACACGTATTCTATGCATCTAATGGTATGTCGGAACACACATTCATGAAGGGGTGAAAACTCAAAAGCTACCCTTTGTAGAACGAGGTATGTGGTGTGTTGAAGATTGCATTAGTAAGTTCAAAACATCAAAGAATTCTGGAGTAATAACAATATTTCTAGTTAAGGCGAAAGCGTCAAGGTAGCCCGCAAATTCAAATTTTCTTACGTTTTTTGCAAATTGCAGGTCAGTATCAGGTTATATGTTGATCTAAATATGATTCGCGGCCGTATCAAATATTTATTTATAGAATTATAATCATAAAAATCATCAATACAACTCTCTAAGTTCATGTAATCCATGTAATCCATGCAATGTCAAGACACTTCTTGACACGTCTGTGTCAAGAAGTGTCTTGACATTGCAATTTGTGTTTTTATATTTTTTAAGTTAATCAGTAAACAGTAAGTGTACTGTTTCATGAATTAAATTAATAATCCACCACCGTATCTCTACGTTGACGTCGTGGTGGGGCTTGCGCGCTCCAATCTCTGGGTCTGTGACGGTAGAGTTTACTCTGCCGGAACAGGTCTAGGATGAGGAGCCAGACCAAGAGGGATACAGAAACCCGCAGGGCAGCATGTGGCGAGCTGTTGGGCAGTAGTGACCCCACGGACCCTATCTCCCGGGAGAAATCTTGTTCCTTATCTCTGGCTTGCCTTTATTGGCCGGCTAGAGTGAACACTGACGAGGAACAGAGCTCCCACCTCATTCTTGCCTTAATTGGCCGGCTTGAGTGGAGATTCGCAAGAGCAAACGTGCTCGGAAGGAAGGAAGTATTCCAGTAAGTGCTCGTAGGGATCTTGACCATCTTCCGGGCTCTGGGATTGTTCTGAAAGCCGTAGAATACCTCTCCACTCCTCAAGCACCTCAGGACATGTTGCCCCCTTGTCGCTACGTCACTATGTGCTAGCGACAGTTTTCGGAGGCCCATTATTGAGTGTGCAAGTCACCCCCTGCCATTTTGCCGTGTACATATAAAACATTGATCAGGCAGGGGCCATAGTCCTTCCATAGTTCCAGGCCATCAGTCAACTTTAGCCACCCAAAACCATTGCCTAATTTATTTTGTTTCCATGTCCTGCAATAGTCCTGCACCAACCGGGGGTTGTCCTTGGGTGCACTTGCGTAGTGCAAACAGGGATAATCGTCGGTTGGTGCCTCAATACATAAAAATGTCTAAAGGGGCCTCTGCGAGTTGGCTTCGACCCCTCGTACGCCTTCCAAAGGTCCGGGAATCTAGGTTCCTGAGATATGTCAAAGACATTTAAAATAATAATAATGTTTATTCACATAAATATGTACATTTTTCACAAGTAGAGTGCTTAATCTAAACTTAAAGTACACAAAAGTATTAGCATTTGGGGCCGAACTAGGTATTATAAATATTTGGCAAATTAGGAAGTATATACTCGTAGTTATTTATAGTCGCCTTAGTGTATAACAATTAATACTTACCAGCTATTCCAAGAAAACGAATTCAGGAATTTTATCTAACCCATCACGAGTTACAGTGTACATAAAATTCCTGAATCAGTGCGCTTTTATGATATATACTTAATAATTTAAAGATCTATCCTAAAAATAAACCAAAGTTACTAAGAAACCGTCAACAAATCAAGTGCTTAAAGATAGTTTATATATTATTTAGGGTTCAATTTAAAAGCTAACGCGTTCGGAAATAGCTGGCTTGTACCGTGAATAAGCAAAATTGTGCGCACACAGGATCGCACCCCTATCATATATTAATGTTAGGGCCGTCGCATGTTTTGACGAAGTATAAGGCACCGTATTTATTATTCCTTCATTTATTTTAAGCTTCGTCATTTTTGTGTTTGTATAAATTAAAAATTAATAAAGATAGAAGCCATTGTGAACGCAGTTTCCTATAATGTATTCTTGAATAGAAAACAAGGTGATCCTTTTAAGTTTACTTTGCTGCATTTTTTAATAATGTAAAAGAAAAGGTTTTAGATTCTCTTTGCTGTGAGAGTCAGCTGTATAAAGTAAGAAAGGTAAAAGTAAATACGCATTTATTAATAACATTAGAAAAAGTGTCTGTTTAGAAACAAAGTACTTAATCTAAGTTCGCAGTTTATTTGCCGAACATGTAAACAAACACGAGTTTTCTACATAGATAAACATCAACTTTATGCTAGTGTAAATAACTTTGATTTTAGACCGACAAGTACTGTTGAAAAAGTCATAAAAAATATGAAGTTGTAGCGCAAACTGAACCTTATCTGTAGGCATTACAGTTGTTTTTCCTAAAACTCGTGTTTTGTTTACATGTTTGGCAAATGAATTGCGAACGCAGTTTACCTACTTACTTTTATAAAAACTTGAAACAGTTCAAAATAAAGTGCATAGCCATGACAAAACTATTCGTGATATTAAAAATAGGTTGCGAAAAACATAAAAGTGCTGCTGTCATTAAAAATGCTAATTTTAAAAGATAAAATTGCGTTTCAGCATTTCGTTTACGGTTTAACAAAAAAGCGGAGTGGTTTTGGCGGTAAATAGATTCACTAAAGCATTTTCCGTGTCTCGGTGGCACGTTGCGGAACTAGTGCTCCTACCCTGCATTGCATACGCCTGACGTGTCGGTTGACCAGCAAAACTGCTACGGATCTGCTACGAAGTGCTACGACGACTACGAAAGTACTACGCGGGATTATATGTCTCTCTCATAGGATTCCGAATTATCTTTATATCTGTTCCCACCATTCGAATGGAGGTAGAAAGTTTTCTGATATAAATTTATGAACTTTTTGAATAGAGTCTTTTAGCGGTATGTAGTAATAAAATGCCTCGCAATAAGGTTTTATGACAAACCTACAGAAATTACTCCACGATTTTAATATGTTGAAGATTAGGCGTACCGCAGCTATTGAGCGTTTCGAGAACGTATGGTATTTATTATTTATAGCAGATAATTGAAACGAATGGCAATAATAAATAACTTCTTTTTTTCAAAATTAACGCACACCACATTTACATCACAGAACACACATACTAACACTTTAGTAAGTAAATATAAGTTAACATACGTTTGCATCATATTGTCCTAAACAGTCTCTATTAATAATCATTTGTGCTCCTTAATACAGGTTACCATGTAACCTAGCTAGGACGCCAGATTCAATTCAGTTTATCGTTACTCTTTTTCTAATGATCCGTAATTTAAAAAATAAAAATTATTGTAACAGACTGTACCCCACTTTTTTGAAATAAATAAATTATGAAATTAAAATCTATATTTCTTATTTTGACATACCATACTGGTTTTATTGAAGCAAGATGACAACGAAAGCAGCTTTTTGTTTCCAAAAAAGCAGGTTAAGTAAAGTGTCCGAAAAAGCGACGTAACAATTTCACCTTTCTCGTAAACAGGGCGTCGGTTCAGCGCCTAAGCTATTTCGCCAAACTCATTTCAATTCAATATCCAAAGTTTCCGGCTTATTCCTAGACTTTTTCATCTTATCACATAGTGCTGAACCCAATCGATGGCGACATGCTGTACGAAAGACAAACTTTGTATATTTCACGTTTGAGAACTTACCATGTATAATATATTGAGAGTTATTTATTTGCTTCGTAATCGTGCATGAAGTTCTGAAATATTTTATTATTGGATGTTTCGTGAAAGTTACTTGTCCGGTTTACACAGTTAACATAAAAAGTTGAGTTTTAGGTGCCACACTTTTTAAAGGCAGTTGTCGATTCCTTTTTAGTACCCGCTTCCTTAACATCAGAAAAAAAGTTAATCTATGTTACGTTAACAACATCTAAGATAGACAGGCTAGCTATTACTTAAGAAAGTATAAGAAATCGAAGGGTTCGACAAATAGAGCTCATCCACAGGTAGTGCGAAGGTAAGCAGGTCAGAGCGTGACATCAGAAGCCTCCAGGGAGGCAACTTAACGAACGAATTTCTCTGATTCAAAGCACGTATATCGTGGCTAATGTATTCGGATACCGCCAGAAGCGGTGTGTGCCGTAACACGTCCAGACACGTCCGTAGGTGCGGCCGACGTTAATTACATAAAATTGTGACGTCGCAGGGGAGGATCGGCCTCCACTTGCATAGATCAACTTGTAACGTATGCAGTTTCTGAATTTGCCGCTGTTTAGCCAACAATTTAGGTTAGATGTAGTAGTTGGGTCTGCGAAACTTTCGGTGGTCTTCAGAGGATGCTGTGTATTAATGTTGAACGCATTTTTATTAAAAAATCTTCTAAGCTTTCATATTACCTATACTTTGTTGATGTAAGAGTTACAATGTGGCTTATGTTTATTTAAGCTATATAAACTGTTATACAGTCCACTCAATTTCATGAGTTAAATGAAATTGAGTGGACGGTATAAGAGTTCCCACCACGACCTATCGTCGCGATCAAATATCAAAGGTTATGTTAAAACATATACAAAGTTGGCTTTACCAATCCAAATAATTTAAACCAAGGTTGAATTTTGGCAAAATTTTACCAAGGCAAAATAGTTATTGGGGTTTTCCATCAGGAATTTCACAGCAGCAGCCCGGTGTCTGGATTTGTGCCCGGCTCGCTCTCTATTGCAGTATAGGTACACCTCTGCCTAACCCTTCGGGGAAAATAGGCGTGGTGTTATGCTTATGTTATAATTTAGAACCTACAAACAGAAAACAACAAAACATAAATCATCGGAGCGAACTAAAAAGTTTAGTCTAGTTCCAAAAGTAGAAAGAACAGTGACACTATTCCATTGTTCTTATACGAGTACTAGTAGGTCACGTACAAACTGAAGTTACATGCAGTGCGGTCGTTGACTTGCCGACACTTTTCCGCTGTCTCCAGTGACGGCTCCTAGCCCGTAATGCATTAGTGACGACCATCCGTCCGTTTGCTGATGACATTTTGTTAATTACACTTCTAAACAATCTCTAAAGAGCTGCGTGCACTTCAATAGTAAATCATTTGCACACACAAAACGATGTAAACGTTAAAAAACAGCTGCAGTTAACCTAAGCAAATTACGTAATTTAAATATTCTAAGAAGCTTAAGAAATACCTACCACGATTAAGTTAGCCACTAATTTCCCTAGCTCGGCGCTAAATAAAACGAAGTAAACAGAACTACGATTAAAAATGTAAATTAGAGTACATTCTCGATTCTAAAGTTTAAAGTATTTTCTCGCAGATAAGTTTAAATTAATGTGGACCGTCACAAGCACTTTTACTGGCGCGGCGACCGGGCGGTTCCATCAATTTTTTATTAGCTTCGAGATTTTCTTTTTAAAGAATTTAAAGGCAACAGCGATTATATTTAATTAGAGACCACACTCTGCTCCTTATTGAATCCGACACCTTGAATATTGTCTGGTTGCGGCGTCGTTGTCTGTCGCTGCTCCATTCAATACACGGTAGGAATGCAGAGTATTTTCGATCCTTTTGATGAGAGCTAAGATTAATCTTGGAGGGTGGTTCAAAGGAAAATTTTAGAATATAAGTGCATTAATAAAAGGTTTTCAGGATAGGGCACTCTATAGCAAAAAATGCTTTTATTAAATTTGTGGGCTTTTATGTGCATATTCGGTGACTTTATTACGTAAAAGCTTTTGTTAAAGTATTGAGATTTTTATGGACTGTTTTAACCTTGTAAAATGTAAGTAAGAGAATCAATTTGGACATGAGCGTTTATTTGAGACTGTTTACGGAGCGCTTAGAAGGTTTCGAATAATGTTAGTAGCATCGTGTTCCGGAAACATTATGTTTGAAAAAGTAGACCTAAAACGCTTCGATCCGATCTCGATCTTCACTCTGTCTTGTTTTGATCATTGTGGTATGGTTCAGTCCCAACCTACTCCCAGGGGTATGGCCAGGGGTATGGTGGGTCCAGAGTGTTACAAATAAATACTGCAGGTGTAACGCAGCAGCAGTCTACTTTGAGGGAGATTTGACTTAAAACCAAATGGTAACAAAGTATCAAATAACCACTGTATTTATTATTTTGAAGGTGACTGGAGTTGTCTCGGGAAAGGATCCGACAGTAAACAATCGATAGGCTAAGTTGTTGATTGTTACTTTCTTGGTAATAGAAGTGCTTACCTGTGATGGCTGGAGCTGGAGTGTCCCGTGGTGGAGCTGGATAGCGGCGACCTGGCGGGGTAGTTGCCGCCGCTTGCGCCTCCTTCCGACATCACGAACTCTACAACAAATAATATGCATTGTCACATGCTTTGCTTTTTTGTCCATGTCTGGTAAAGCGAAACTTATTAGGCGGCTAATTTGATGAGTCACAAAAAACCATATGTGTACCTTTCAACTTAATCGGTCCATTCGATTCGGAGCAAATCGGCTGTGACAGACGGACGGACAGACAGACGGACACACGAGCGATGCAATAAGGGATCCGTTATTATATTCGGACATACTGAACTCTAAAAAAAGCAAATAATTTGAAATAAGGTTACACGGACTTGTTACGTAAATAAATGAATTTTCAATAAGGGGGTCACTTTTGAAAGACAAATAAAAACAAACAAAATAAATAAAATTGCTACCTGTACCGTTTGACGTATGAAATGAAAGGGCTTACTGTGAGGGTCTCAAGTGTTTTTCTTTTTATATTTTAAAATAAATAGTTTAAAAGTTATTTTTAAAAAATGATGAAAATTTACCATTCCCGGGAGGAATGGTCAATTTTTGCTTTATAAAAAGCAAAATACTGAGAAAATTGACCAAATATAACATTTTGAAAAAGACATTACAGGAAAATCTATAAGAAGTTTTAAAATAACATGGTAAATCTCCAAATATTTGTAGTTGGAATGCCACTTCATTGTGCGTGATCCGACACGCATTTGACCGGTTTTTTATGATGAGATTAGATAAAATATGTTATAAAATTCGGTCTGTTTTACACATCAAAATAAGGTTTCTTTAAAATTATGACGATTATGTGTTTGCCCCTCTCTATCACTATAGCAACAAGAATCTGACGACAATTACTGACACACTAATTTTTTATACCTCATCACATGAACGATGTTGCTTTACAAATGCGTTATTGAGGTTAATACTTGAGAAGTGACAGTTATCAAGTAGATTATTTGAATGGGGCTCAACTATCATTAATGAAGAAATTAATCACAATTTCTTCTAAAAAGAGGAAAGTTAGTGAACAACTGAGCATCATGTAAGTGAGTTAATGAAAAATTTAATAACATTGGTAATTTCACTTTCAACGGTATATTTTTTAGTGCAACTCGAGTAAAATTATTATGTTCTGAAAAGACAATGGTAAACTGTTTTCCACTTATCGTAAAACTAGTCAATTATTGGAAAATATTTTTGTAGATAAGGCCTCTCAGTTTTTAAAATCGTTTTATTTATGAAAATGGCCTTCCTCAGTAATATGAAACAGGCCTTCGATTTTTTATGTCGATATCATGTTTGATTAAGGTTTAACATTTTCATCAATAATGTTATGACAGAAAGGACAAGTAAACCGTTTGTGATCACAGTAAAGTATTAGGTAACAGAATCAATTTATTTAGATGTTTTGTAAAAAAAACGGCCTGTCAATAAATAGTAAAATATCCATCCATTTTGAATGAATATAAAAACAACCTTCAAATACGAATATTCGATGTTCGACAACAGCTTTCACTCTAAAAAATATTCCATTGACTCAATGAATACCTAATACCTGACAATTTTTACTAAATAAGTACGAAGGCAAATCCTTTGAGTTTCAAATAAGGTAATGTAAGCGTCTCAGGATATTGATATTCTAGTCAGTTGTTAAATTATATGTACTACCTCTCAAGAAGAATTGCCGGCTAAACTCTACTGACTGACCATTACCTTACACCAGTTTTTTGCGTGACAGCGGTGAGAGTGCGAACCGTAAGGCGCAAGGCGCGGACACGGAGTCCGCTCTCAACTATCAATCCTTCTGTCACGATATCGACAGCGCATTTGTTTGCTCTCACCATTTTTGTCTCAGTGTTTCCTCGTTCCTCGGGCGCTATATTTGTGCTGCGGGCGTGCGGCCGGCGCCGGCGATCAATCTGCCCACGACTCTGAGCATGACGGATGGTAGATCGAACACCGAGCTCGCCGCTTCTACGCCTCGACAAGATACCATACATTTTATTGGGAACCGTTTTTGCCAACGGCCCTGATTATACTCGATGTTGTCCCACAGATCTAATGAATTATTTACTTTGTTATCCTAGTTCCTGACTGATGTTTATGTGAGTAGCCTATTTTTTTGTTAAAAAGAAATTTATCAATGATTTGTGGAGAGAGGATTTCGTTTTATATTTTATCTCTGAAAGAGCTTTGTAGCCTTTTTAGATAATGCCTGCGGACTTTGTGTATTGATTTTTATTCATGAAAAGAAAGTTTTATCTTACGAAGCAAAATGGCCTGATGCCTATTTTCTTTAACTATCAATAGAAAGAGACTTCTAATACGAAGATATAACGTTTTTTTATGTTATTTGTAAAAAAATCTTAGTATAAAATATCACTAAATGTTTAGACTCAGAAAATGACACGTGTAGACCAACAAAAAGTGGAATCTATTTCAGTTTGTTAGATAATTTGTCAGGGCCATTTCGGTGTAGTTGTAATTTTTTTGATAAATGCTACGCGTGAGAGAAGCTGACGTGACGGGCTGATATGCGGCCCCTAGCTGCCTCGACTACCTCGCCTGCCGTCGAAATACTGTAAATTATAACTTCCCGAGTTCCGTTCTGTTTATCATCTTGCAAATGTATTACGCAGGTCTTCCGTTTGTGTAATATGTAAATACGTATCTTGAGCGGAAGAAATGAAAACAAATCTGGCGGATCCCGGTTATTCATTACATAAGATGCGATGTTTCATTATTAATTTATGCCGTACCCTCAGACAGGGAAGAGCGACCCTCTTTGAAGTAGACTGTAATATTCTTAGTGTTGTAGTATTTTTTCATGATGGGAATATAATTTTCCTTCATATGGGAGAAAAGAGGGAGATGGGAAAGCAGCTTGCTCATACCGTAGCTGTACGTTGTGACGATATGTTATAGGTATAAGTAGAGCTTATAGTCAGTCTTAAAACATCTAATTACGTATGCTTCCTATCCTATGATGTAAGTTTCTTGAGTCAATTTACTGTTTGTGCAACTAATAGATTTTTTTTCGTTTTGCTTATTGGTTTGGCATAAAGTAGGTACATCGATTATTAGCTATCATCTATTCGCCATGCACCGTTCGAGACACAGATATTTTGCACGACACGATTTATAAAATGATTTCGGTAGATGAAGATCAAAATGATCTTTAATTTTTACCCTACTACGGCAAAGCCAAAGCAGGGTTATGATTAGTATACATCTAGAGAAACATGATAAAGTAACCAATAACCAGTACTTCCGCATAAACGAATTTAAACTTAAAATACGGTCACAACGGTCGGCGTGTCGGACTACGAACAATAAAGGGTTCTGTGATTATGTTGTATGCCTTTTAGTCTTTGCTAAATAAATGTATTTTCTTTCTTTTCTTTCTTTCTTTTCTTTCTTTCTTTTCTTTCTTTCTTTCTTTCTTTCTTTTCTTTCTTTCTTTTCTTTCTTTCTTTTCTTTCTTTCTTTTCTTTCTTTCTTTTCTTTCTGTAGTTGGGCTGAATTTATCCCAAGAACAAACTTAACATTGTAGTTGAAAAACATGTTCTCCCTTGCATTCCAACTGCAAATGTAAGTTTGTATGCATATATTGAGAGATTTACCATGTTATTTTAAGACCATAGACTTCTTATAGATTTTCCTGGAATGGAAGGGTTCCATTTTTTTCCTTTTGAAGTACGGAACCCTAAAAACTAAAAACAAAAACAATCATAATTACAATTTATAGAAAGAACAGAAATAACGAGATAAAAAATATAAAGACTGTAACACTAAATGGTAACAATATAACAGCATTAGTTTCTATCTCTTAAAGAAAATTCGTAATCGGCGGCAAATGAAAATTGATCGCCACTAACTAAGATAAGTTTGGAAAGTTATGATGGAATGGAAGTGCTTCCGGGCGCGACGATGGCGACGAGCAAAAATGCTCCTTCCACACTGATTTAGCTCCACACTAAGTAATTATTGTTCAAACAAGAAACCTAACGAGTGAACTCATTAATCACCAGCCATTAATATCGTTGTTTTGTTACCTAATGGACACTACCCCGTAATAAAAGTAGGTGTGTAAAATTATACTTCGACACACATTTACAAAAGTATCTAGTCCGATTTATGTACGAAAATCAAGTGTTAGTAAACCCCGGTAGTACTTGTTTGAATTCGTGCTTAGCTAATAAGTTATGCGATAAGATTTCAATGCTACAACAAATTATTCACTCGTATAATTTATGTAGGCTCCTACTTTTGGCTTTGTTTACTAAAAAGCCTTTCTATTACCCCAGACTATACTACGGTAATATTATTTATTTGTTACAATTTTATTTTATTAAAAAGGGTACGATACTGAATAGGTATTGTGGAATATAAACGGCGATAGCAAAACTTACAAAACGGCTTTCGGTAAAGTGTCTTGTGCTGCAAACCTTTATGAATACCATATGAGGAGGCCGCTATTTTTACATACAAAAATCGGCACGGAATCAAAGTCCACATGTCCGTTGCGGCCTACCTTAATTTTCCTACACGGCTCGCGCCCTGAATACCAAAGACAGGGAAGGACATCAGCTTTCCCGCGACCACTACGCGATTTCCATACAAATGACGTAAAAGCTGCATACAACTAATATCGTAACTTTGTATATAATGTTATCCGTGATGATGTTAAAATATTAAATTTAATTTGTAAGAAACGTTTGTGGAAACGCTTTACGGTAACGTTGTTGAGAAGCCGACAATGCCGGTGTAATTTTGCTTATTTCGGCTTAAATTACTTGATCTCGTTTACGGCCTTTGAAGATTGTACCGAGTTTTCCCAAAGTTTGTGTCTAATTTATTGTTTACCGTCACTTTCTTGTATTTATTTAACGTAAGTTAATTGTTCATTTTTGAATATTAACCTAATTAAAAACCAAATGATGGACTTATAAAAAACTAGCTTATGCCCGCGGCTTCGCCCGCGTAGAGTTCGGAAATTATCCCACTTAAACAAATTACCAGGATAAAAAGTATCCTATGTCCTAACTTAGTTCACGGTCTACCTGTGTGCCAAATTTAATCGAATCTGTTCAGCCGTTAAGACGTGGAAGCGTAACAAACAAACAAACACACTTTCGCATTTATAATATGATTATAGTTAGAATAACTTAGGCGACCGTTTTCTTACAAAAAAAACGTCACTTGCTAGCTAGACGATTTATCAAGATTTTTCGAACTTTATTATTTGTACATGCTTTTTTATACTTATCTTAAGTACCTACATAAGATTTAAAGAATACATTAAAATATATAAAAGTATTATAGAAGCATTATAAAGTTACCTACAACTGATAGGCCTACTTATGTTACATTAACGAAAGTTAAAGATGGTAGCCCATCATGCATAGCCACTATCTATCAACCTACTTACCCATACATCGTTGGGTCGATTTAGTATCGTGAACAAAACTAATGACGCGCGGTTATTCAATCACAGTAAGAATTTAATCTCAACTTAAATGAAGGTGATTCCCTTATAACTTTCCAACACAGTTGCTAATAACGAAACTTGTGGTTAATAGCGTCGAGGAGACGAGCCAGGGGGCTGTCAGGGGGCGGGGGGCGGACGCACGGCTTCGGGAAATTTCGAGACAATTCAATGGGAAAATCTGCCTTTGTGAAACTTCCATTGTAGTTATTATATTCTAACTTCACATTATAATTCGTTCGAACAAGTTATATTTACGGGTAATGTTGCGACTGTTAAGCATGTGACTCCAATAATACTTATTGCAAAGTTACAAGTTTATGTCATACATTTGAACTTTAAATTTATGCTAGACAGCAGATATACAATAGTAGTACGTAGGTAAACAATAAATATTTAATGTGACGGTAAGGTTAGTATCGATAGAGCCATGGTGGGTAATAAATGAAACACTCACGGATTTATAGATACATATAATGTATACTTTTAGCGAGAGCTGGCTTTCAGCGCAACGCCGCGCGAACATATCGAATGTTTATGACGTCATTAAACATATTTTTACGAGGACACCGCCGTGTTCTATATTATTACGGCGAGGGAGACGCGTCACACTGGCATTTCATTGGTCAGTAATTCGCGGAAGTGAACCTTCCTCGAAATTGACAACATTCGTGCAATAAACCATTTATGACGCGATACTGCAGCGCGCCCGCAGTTGAACGAATCCGATATAAAGTTTATATTAACACTAATTTTATTAACCCGATATAATTTCTGCTATTAACTTCGTTTGTCATAAACGAGTGGCTGTTACAAATAATATTATATTTAGTTTACATAATATTAACAGAAAACAAGAGAACCTATCAATTGAGAGTTTGTGAGTGCTTACTTACATTATGACTATGACATACATAGGCAAACCGATCTTCACGATCGAATGTGAATTATGTTATCTCAAGCTATACCTACCTTTTATAAATAAAGTCATTTTTCGTGTCCGTCTAGGTGACCGCGTTAGGTTAAGCGTATGCTGAGACGCAGTTGATGCAGGTCCACGCAGCGCAGATTTTGTAATGCATGAACCTACTATGAGCTGCGTACGCTGCGGCAGGCACGCGCCAGACAGACCTGTGTCTGTCCTGCTCTGCGTCTCGTTGTAGTGCCGGCACAAATTTCTGCGCGACGCGTGCAGGTCGTCACGTGTTTTTTACCACACGTCTATTGTTTGTACTAGGTAGGACGCGAATGTGTATGTGTAGCTGCGTCGCAGCATGCACTCGCGGCCCATGTCTGTCTCGCCTACCCTGCAAAATCTGTACTGTGCTGTCCTGCGTCACCTGCGTCTCACCATACACTTAGACTTATTCTTCTAAACTACGTAACGGATTTTGTTGCAGTTTTTATCATAATTTTGAAAAAATATTTTGAAAGCTATGTCATTTATATAATACAATGATATTAAACTTACTATATAAACAAATTTCAATGTTTTGTCAAGTTGTAAAAACCGTGCGAAACAGGGGTGGGTCGCTAGTAATTAATAATTGACTAACGAAAGTCTAATGTAAGTCTTTCTGGTCAAAAACGCAGTTGTAATTAAATCTGATGAGTATAGAAAGAAGGACAATTACTAGGTCTAAACAAAACACGCTGGGAAGCTGACAAAATGCCACGTCAATTCACCAAATTACGGAGTAATTGAACCGAATTTCAGAGTGAAGCTCATGTAATGAAAGCAGATAAAGGGAAGGGAGGAGCGAGCGAGGGGCTTATTCAATTCGTTCGCAAGTTCAACCTGACACTGACTTAAGTAGATAGTTAAGATTTAGCCAAGAAAGCACCCGCCGGCACCCACTAATGTGTACTCAGAAAGTAGTCTGGCCTCAAGAATTGGCCGCTTAAGTACCTACGGAAACTTACCATCCATTAGTTACTTGTGAGAACACATTATAGTTTAACTTTTGTTTCCCTTTACTTACTGGCTACAAATAGCGACAAAAGCAAGGTAGACGCAACACTTCTGTTTAACAATCTAAGTAAACATTCTGTATTCGAACATGTTATTTATGAAATAATTTAAAATTCTTTGTTTAATGTTGTACGTGTTGACACAATGGAATGCGAGCGAGTGGGGCCACTCAATATTGCAATAGCCGATACCGCAACTCCTGTCAACAACCGAAACGTTTCAGCTAAATAACTCCACGGAGACGCCAAGAGACCGCACACTTTACTCGATTGGATTTGAGGTGGACTCTCCTTGTGACCTCACTACTACTTGTGCTCTAACGAACTAATGATTTTTTTAAACATTACTTGGAATATGCTGACGTCCAACAGGTGTTTGCAGCAATTTTCAAATGTAGCTACGAATCTTTATATTCATCATGGAGTCACCTTCAGAGAATAAAGATATTTTTGGAATACATTTTCGAAGGGATCCTTTCATTTTCGCTTTTACGTTTTGGCTGTGTATTTTATTTTATTCCAAGCTGAACAACGGCATACAATATATTTTACGATCATTCTATCTATGAAACTGGTCAAAGTTGACAACAACACGCAGAATTTCGGCATGCCAAAATATGTTCCTTTTAAGTCTATTTACGGAATATCTTTCCATATTTTCCCAAGGATAAGAAACTGATCCCATGCATATCTGATTCGATCTTCATTCGTATGTTTGCGTAAAATCTTCTCTGTAAAGGAATCTACATAATCAGAATCAGCGAGACGTTGTCGAAATACGAAACCATCTGTTGTGTACGTCGTACTTAGATGTTCTTTCCATGGCATGTGATAAGAAAAACGTGACCCAGTATCAACGGATGCGCACGTTGGAAGTCAAAAATATTAAAAAACCCTATTCATAAGATATTCTGAAAATATCGTGAACAGTATCTTACATTCGCCTTAAAGGCTTTTCGGTTTTTGTGGATCAACTAAAATAGCTTGTGAGGAAAATCGAAATAAAATTCTTGCTCGCGGCTGTCTAAAGATATTAATTTTGAAATATGACGAACGGTATCGCGAGAAACCAATACCCTAACGCAATAAAACGTATGAAGCGAGTATTATTCGCATGATCACATTTCCTAATAAGTTGGATCCCACAACGTGTTCAATGTGGCGAAAACTAATACCGCCCATCTCGCCGCCGTCACTCGCGCGGCCGCCCGGCCAAGCATTTAGAGACTCCACTCTATTATATTTTGTTTAGTTCCTTACAAAACAGACCGGTACCCCAATATATTGAATTTCCAAAAAAGAAAAACCCCGAGTTGACGTAAAACTAAATTTCCTTTCCATGATTCGTTGGAATTGTAACAAATGGGTATGGGTTATAACGATTACGTTGTTGCGTATCATGTATTAAGCTTGCGTTTCATTGCACTTGGTAATTATACCGTTCCTTTCCGTGAAACAGGCTATAAATAACAATTTACCGACTAGTACACCTACAATATAATTACCTACCTCTAAGAACTTTTTTACAATCACATATAATAATATGGAGTGGTATTTTCAAGTACAGTTCTATTTATAGAGTGTCGTATACACTAAACATGAGCAATAGTTATATCCGTTTTACTCATGTGGTTATATTATAGATTATGACCGTAATCTATACATTTGTGTAACGGAATTTTCCAAAATAGAATACATTGTACTCTCTACAGATACATAGTTGTTCATAGATATTAACTCAACTAAGTCAAACAATATGAAGACGAGATTTGAAAGCTTAATGAGGACTGAATTAGACCATCACTATTTGAATAACTTTATATTAAGAACTAAACTGAAAACTTTCCACAAATAAAATGAAAGACCTAAACAAGTATTTTTTTTGGTACAGTGTAATATATTATAAATTCACGGTGACTATATGTGTCGAATTTCCAATTGGCAAGTGTGTGATTATGTGATTAGTGGCCGGCCGTACATTGTATAGTGCACGTGTCATTCGTCACAGATTGCGAGCCATGAAATGACATGGCATTACTTTAGTGGTTTGCGGCGAGGCGCGGTTCCGACAGGGTGCGGTCACTTACGATTACAGCGGCGGTGATAAACCGAACCGTATTAGTTATTACCTTTATTAACGCACAATAAACCACGCCATTACCGTTTCGACCTATGAAACTTTTTATTCCAATCATAAAATGTATCAGACCGTTATCGATATTAATCCCGGAAATATCATTCAAATATGTACGGCCATTTGCCGGCCGGAATGCAGTAGAATTGAAATATCCAGATTACGCAAGTTACCTCTCGGCTTGCTGATAACCTGGGATAGGGAAGCCTTTGCGATGCTCTGCGATATTAAAAGGCTACTTATTACAAATTCTGAACGACTGGAAATCTTATGACGAATTCGATACCAAATATTCTCTCTAAAGTACTTGTAATGTCTGTAGTCAATTATTCAATAAAGATAAGGAACTTGTTTCAAAATCTGAATTCATTCACTTGTTATTTCATTAATAATGAGCAGTGGGACACTTAAAATGTCTTGATGTCCTACCGTGAATACAAATGTCCATTTCCGTCCACGCAATGCTCGCATTAAGGGAGTTTGTCAAACCTAGTCAATAAGTGCAGGAAGATGGCGGTTTTATCATTAGGAGGCATCAACATTGATTTACTACACTACAAGGGCGCGGGAGTACAAGCAGGTGTTACGATTTAAGTCTTTATGTGGATTGATGTTATGGTGCTTATCAGTGTGTGTTATCAATCATTTGTGGGGCTTGGGTTTTGTTAAAAAAAATCTATAGGCAATTTTATTTTTCTATGAACTTTGGACAACCAATTAAATGTTTTTAGATATTATATCTACTGACTTAGTCATAAAAAAGATGGCCAAAAAAGTATACAAATTGTGTTTATATTATTTACTCTCCAAAGTTTTTCTATACAGGATTTTATTAAGCTGACATATAAGGAAGCCGCTGGCAATATGCTAAACCATTTTCTTATTTTTTTCTTATGACCACGTAAACCAGGGTGGCTCTTACTGGCACAATTCAAGCTAATAACAGTTTTTGTGACACTAAACACGAAAAAAGCTTTCCCCGTTTAACGGAGCGTAAATGTGTACTCCATGTTACCGCCACCCTTAAGCAGACATTATTAGGGGGGTGGCACACGGCGGATATAAAATTTTGTAGCGATTTTTTTTTCCTCTAATACTGCTAAGCTATAGACTGTAGGTCACGTTGACAACATAACTTGTGTCGAGGGCCAAATATTTGGGGGAAAGCTAAAGGCAATTTTTTACCAGTCAGGCCTTTGTTTATATATCGTATTTGAGTTTTGGTATGCACCATACTAACCGAGAAGTAATCGTTTAAATGTAAATTGGTGTAGTTATGTATTTGACTTTCTATTGTAAGTGGTGGTTTCCACCAGGGTTGCGAGTTTTTCCGAAAGGGATATCGCGGCCCCGGCACACAGGCAACGGAAGGAACACGGGTGAGTTTTAGTCAGTAAAAGTTTGACATACCCTCCCGCTCCGCCCAGAGCGGGAGAAGTTATTTGATAATTTCCTACAAGCAAAAAAAAAAAAAAAGGGTTGGTTTCCACCAAGTTTCAGGACAACAAAATAGCTTTGGACCCCTAAAACTTAAAATAAAGTTAGGTAAAAGCTACAAGAATATTGATGAAAGTCTCAAACTGTTCCTGCTAGAACCGACGTCTATGTGAAAGATATAGGTACTTACACCTAACCTCGGCGGCCAAATTGCTGTTCAGCCAAAACTTGATAGTGTGGCAGAAACCTTAATGAAGGAGTCAAATTCTCATTAAAGCTACTATTATAGCTTTGCGAACTTAAAATAGTTTTAGTTTGGAAGCTAGTCTATTGTCAAAAATACAGACAATCTTATTGAATTGGTACGTGGTGCATTATTAAATGCAATACAGTTCAATGCATTTGAAATACTGTGGCTGTGATAGTGACTCTTAAACGTTCTTAGATTATGAACACATAATCAATTATCATTATTAATCATAAAGATTAGGAAACATCCTATCAACCCTTATTTTACTCATGACTTTCCATATAAAAGTTCTCCCTGCTTTATCTGATTTACGCTCTGTAAAATTAGAATTGTTTGTTATAGGTTTTATTTTGTTTACAATCGAAGGGCTGCCACAAACAGGTTCCCTCAGAAGTGCAGAAGTTTCTTTTTAATCGTAATTAGCAATATTTTGTAAGGCGGCACAAAGGAGTGTCGCCGCGGGTCGGTCGGCTTTGGGACAAAAGCGACCGGCGAACTGCGCCCAACGCACTACAAAGGGCTTACTTACGGTTTAAATGTCGCCGCCCTGAAAATTTGTTTCATTAAGCGAACTGGCCTAAAATTTCTTTTCCTTTTACAACGTACCGAAATTCCGGTAACTGGATTTTACCGTCAAATATTTCATAGCTCTCCGTTTACCAAAGATATATTTTTGTATAGGAATAACAAAGGGTGAAATTGTAAGGTATCTGGTGGTAATATCGGGTTTATGTTTTGAAAGACTTCTGTTTGTTCTATTCACGTTTATTTAAAGTTCATATCAGATTTATTTCCACCCTGTTGTAGGCAGGTGGTGTGAGGTGCGAGGTTCTGCACATAGTAGGAAAAGCTGCAGCACTAAATATAGCACACTATGCTTAGTAATAAGGCCTAGGGGTTTAATGTGTCTGTGGAATACGTATGTTCATTAGTCTCAACAATAACGATAAGCTACATCACAAAACGCGCACAGCAAACAAAATTATACGAGGTTTGTGGGTCATAAAATTGTTGATATAATATAAACAAAGGCAGTTTCCACCAACAATGGATACCTGTGCGTAAGGATAAAAGGATAGAGGATTACCGCCATCAAAAGCACACCAAGTGTTCTTCTTGATATAACAGCGTTAAATAAAAAGCTGTTTTCTGAACAAAGCCGTACGTGCGGCAAATTATTTATGTATTGCCGCGGTCGGTCTAATTACGAGAGGCTTTTGTTCTTGTAGCCCTCCCGGCCAGGCCACACTTTACTCCATACAACCTCCCATATAGTATCCGAGTGAAGGTTGCTTAGATAACAATAATGTAATGAGCTTGCGGTCCCTTAAGAATCGAACCGCTGCGTTTGTTTTAGTTTTAAGCGCTACTTTCTGCGATTAGGTTCGTTTTTAATTTAATTATCTTCGTTGAAGTTTCTTGGATTGCTGGACTAAAGTCAATAAATCAATCTACAACTATGTTGGGGTCGGCTTCCAGTCTAACCGGATGCAGCTGAATACCAGTATTTTACATGGAGTGACTACTTATCTGACCTCCACAACCCAATTACTGAGTAATACGATACCACTTGGAAAGACTGGTTGGCAGACTTTCGGGCTTCTGACGACCCGCAACGACTGTTAAAGTTCCAGCCGGGACCAACGGATTAACGTGCTTTCCGAGGCATGGAGGACTCTCAGTATGTAAAGGTGGTCACCCATCCACGGAACAACCCTGGCAAGCGAAGCGTAGTATCGACCCGTGCGGCTGTTATCACTAAGCCTAATTGAAATCTATTTACCTACTCGTGGTTTCTAAAGGACATGATCTTTCTGCATTCAATAGTCCTCATTACACTTGTAAACTACTGCAGTGGGTACTTACATGTTACATGCAGGGTTCTGATTTTTAGGTACTATAAAAAGTCTGTCAGTCTTGCAACTTCTAACGTTTATATCATAGCAGTGATAGCCTAGTGGTGTGACCGTCGGACTGCCAAGTCATAGGTCTCGAGTTCGAACCCAAGACGCACCTCTGACTTTTCGGATTCATATGCGTACTGTTTAATTATCACTTGCTTCAAAAACGGTGAAGGAAAACATCGTGACGAAACCGGCATGCCTGAGAGAGGTTTCTCGACGGCATGTGGAGCCGAGTCGGAGGCCCATCGGCGGCTTTGAAGCTCTGACACCAGGTTGGTCACTAATCATACGAAAAGAACACCTTCCAACGTTAAAAGAATTTCCCCTAATAGCGCTTCAATTCCAAATATGAATTGTCAAGCCATAATGATTAAAAATGATGCAAGTGGCCATTACCGGTGTAACGACAGTCTGGGGAGGCCGTTCAACAGTGGACGTCTTTTGATTGTTATTATTATGATGATATTCTCATAGTACCCCTAACTGCTAAATTATAATTACAAATTAAATGGGAATGAGCTATGGCGTGCGTAGCAACTACCAACGCAATTAGTATTAATCACGATTATTAATAATTAAATGCTAATTGGAGTACCTTTAGCACTTCCGTGACAATGAGTGAATTTTTATTCTAGGTATGTTAAGTACAGGAAGTAATTTCAGGTACACGAAACATTTTCCCATGGCTCTAACTCTTATCATCCCAGTGTTCCAATTTCGGAACGGTTTTTTTTTAAATTTTCTTAGAGTTTTGGAATGCATCCATTAATTAATGTTTTTATGTTGGTATAACTGCCATTTCTAGCTGTCAGTTGAATAAATGTCATTTTACTTCGCGCGGTTGTTTTAACTAATAAAAAGATTTTATTTGGAAGTTTTTGGTGAAAATAATGGCGAATAGAAAAATGTAAGTAATTATGATATTTTATAATTATACTATTGACAATTTAGTGTTTATGTACGCGTTACCTCATGTTATATCATGTCATAATACATTTCTAGACAAAACAATGGGAGTTTGTGGGTAAGTGTGAATTTTGTGTACCGTTCCATTATTTGAACAGCAGGAACATACACCCACGTAAAATTTATATATTTGATTTGATCATTTACCAGTATTACCTCGTAATTATGATATTATTTATTGCAGATTGGATGTGAATCAGATAATTTCGCAGTTGGAAGAAGATGACGATGTGTTTGCGGCTGATATTTTCATCACACCTCCTGATAATTGGCAAAATAGCGACGAAGACAGCGGTGATGAAGAGTTTGCAAGTATAAATAATTTGTCAAAACATCAGTTACTTGCAGAAGCTGAATTCCGGGTCACCAGGTCGTCTCAAGCTGAGTCAAGGGTAGTAAATGAACTCGTTGGAGAGGACCCAATACCTAGCACATCGTCAGTAACGCAGCCTCCACAGCCTAACTCCTCGTCGTCAGTGACACAGCCACCGCCAAAAAGAAGACGTGTTGAAGTCACAAGAAAATGGAGGTTTGTAGATATTCCAGAAAAGGCTGAGAAAGAGTACAGTGAACCAGATTTCCTGGAAAATCTTGAAAGCCCTGTTCAATTTTTCCAATTATTTTTTGATGAAGAGGTGTTCGAATTACTGCGCTCAGAAACTGAAAAAAATGCAATCCAGAAGGGTAAACATGGATTTCGGGTTACTACGACAGACATCAAACATTTTATTGCAATCTTGTTACTGTCAGGGTACAACAGTGTATCGAGATATAGAATGTACTGGGAACAAAAAGTCGACTGCAGTTTTCCAGCAGTAGCAGCTCTAATGTCAAGAAATCGTTTCGAAGAATTATTGCGTTATTTCCATGTTGCGGACAATAATAATCTTGAACCTAATGATAAGTTCGCAAAAGTTCGCCCTCTATGGAAACTGCTCAATGCGAGATGGGTAAAGTATTATCCTGGAGATAAAAATTTGAGCATTGACGAATCTATGATTCCCTATTATGGGAAACATGGGACTAAGCAACATATCCAGGGAAAGCCGATCAGATTTGGATATAAAAATTGGTCAATTTGTACTCGACTCGGCTACTTGATTTATGGTGAGCTATATCAGGGAGCTAGTACTGGCAATACCCATCCTGAACTAGGTGTTGGTGCCTCAGTTGTTCTGGATCTAATATCCAAACTGCCGCAGGGAAACTACAGTTTTTATTTTGATAATTTTTTTACATCTTTGCCACTTCTTGACGAGTTGCAAAAAATGGGTCACGATGGCACTGGAACCATACGAGCTAACCGAACTGAGAAGGCACCTCTCAAGGATCCGAAAGAAATGAAGAAAACAAGGAGAGGATCTCATCAGCAATGCACTGACGTATTATCTAATATCTCTCTTGTAAGATACAATGACAATAATATTGTCACGGTAGCATCCACTCAATGTGGCTCGGAACCCATTGGCAAAGTCAAACGTTATTGTGATAAACAGAAGAAGGATGTTGACCAACCTCGTTGCTTTATGAACTATAATAAATTTATGGGCGGCGTGGACCGTCTCGATCAAAACGTGGGTTGTTATCGAGTCGCGATTCGTCTGAAGAGATGGTACTGGCAGTTGCTCATGTTTCCACTAAATGTTGCAGTCAATAACGCTTTTCAACTCTATAAAATTTCTCCAACTGCAAAAAAATTTAACGGTACGCCACGTGACTTTTTATCGTTTACGAGAGATATTGTTTCTACATACTTTCTATTGAAAGATTCAGCCTCTAATACTTCAACCACGCCAATTCCTAGATCTTCATTAGCAGTAATAAAACGTGTACCTGATGCTATTAGATTGGATGGTAAAGGACATCTAATTGACAAACAAAATAAACAAACTCGATGTGGTTTTTGTCACAAAAATACAACAATGAAGTGCATAAAATGTAATGTCGCCTTACATAGCAAATGTTCTATTATTTTTCATACAAAATAACATATCTAATATTTAAATATTGTTACGTAATAGTTATAAGATTTAAAACATATGTATTTACCTGTCTAAGTTTTCAATATAATAAATAAAAAAGGTCTATAGAATAGTTTTATTTCCTAACGAAATCCATAGCCACTAACGGTATCTTAGATGTATGTATAATCCTAGTGTTCCATTATTGGAACGGTTACGAAACCCAAAATCCAAATTCCGTAAAAAAAAAATTTTGATGTAGGTACCATTAAACATCTATAAACATACTCTGATCCGATTTTTATAAAAATCAGACCTGTTTTATTATGATTGGGATGATACGAGCTAAGGTTGGCAATGCGTCGGGCAACTCATTGGTGTTGCAAATGTCTGTAAGTTTTTGTTACTACTTTATAGAAAGTAGGCCATCGACGGGATTGTGGCAAACCTATAACAAAAACATTTTAATATCAGTCAGAACAACCTGTACGGCAACCTGAACCGAAAACAAAAGAAAAATACTTTTCCAAACCTAATCTTGCGGTGACCAATTAACTTTTGTGTGCATACACTGGCTTTACTCAACTCTTACCGTGCCCTGCTTGTCCCCCGAGAGTCAGTACCTGCGAACTCCAGAAATGCTTATTAACCTTGACCTACTTAAAAGACAAATCCCTCTGTCAAAGTTAAAAGCTTGATTTATTTTCAGAATTGGATATTCCATTTCAATATTTGAACCAGCTTGGGCTGAAAAATATTTTTCTTTTATATGTCGAGCAAAACTTGCAGATAAACAAAAAATTATTAAGCATTACGGTTATTATTATTACAAAATGTTAACGCATAACAAGTAATTTATTTACCAAAATAACTTCACGTTACGATACAAAAATAATTTGCCGTCTAGTGTGTACTTATAAGAAAAAAAATGTAATATCATAAACATTTATGATGCGCTAACACCCTACGTTCCCCTACGGTAGCTCATGAGAGTTTTGCAATCAGTTCCAAAGGAACGAAAGAATGAGTATACGATATTCACACGTAATAAATATTAGAGGAGAGTGGAGTTGCAGTGATTGCGAGAACAGGTGTAGACAAGTCGGAAGTCGGACATAAACTGGCCCCCGCTTTTTATTCCGACGTCCATTTTGAAAATTTGCCGCGTTCGCACGTTTTTTAGTGTGCACTCGGGGGCAACGTTTTATTACCGGACCCGTTCTTGTACGGTGCCTACGATCTCTTATTTGAAAGATTTCACTTGCATAGGTATGAATTTGTGACATCAGTTACTTATTTTGAGATTCTCACAGTAAAAACAAGGATTCTCTATAAATCCTTTTTTCAGTCGAGCAATTTTTCATAGACGATGTGTTCTATAAGTAGGCCTTCAAAAGGAATCAGCTTGAAGTGTCTGATTTAATTTCCCAGAAAGTTTTACAAATATTACGTCCACCAACCTCAAAACAGTTCAACAAACCAAAACCTTTGATTTTTAATTGTATGGCGTTTTGTTGTTTTTAATATCTAGGTAGGTACTATTGTGATTATGTACCTATAGGTATCCAATGGTTACATGTTAATTGTATCTTGTTTTTTGTTCACTTTTGAGACATTATTGTGTTTGTGCCTATTGTTTGAATCTATTGCTGTAACTAACGTGGTGCGACAAACAGCTGATTTATTCAAGACTGAGCTCTTCTTTTCAAGGTCTCCTAAAGGCTCTTTTACATAAACTATATGCCCATATATTTCTGAAAGCAAATTCACTCTCGCTATTATTTTGGTACACTGAGTGATATTTTTGATACATTTTTGTTTATCTTTATTGAATTGATCTGCACGCTTAGGACCACAATATAAGCGGGTTTTGTCGACGGAAGAATAGACAAAAGTACAGATAAAAAATCAGAATCTCTCATTTTGTTTATTCTTCCGTCGACAAAATCCGTAGAAAACCCGTTTCTACGGTTGTCATGATACGCGTGCTGTATTAATTTCGAATATTAAAGCAAACGCAAATAAAGAAAATGTACTTTATTATTTTTCCAGGTAGCTATAATCTTGCGTGAAATTGTCCCTTATAAAGAGACCTTGACCTTTGAGCTTATTTTGGTTTTTGTTTTATCTAACACTTCTAACAGGTTGTCTGATAAGAACAGCTGGCGCCACAACAATTAGGAAACGCATTGTGTGTGTTTGATTTTTTTTTGCCTTTAGGTAGGCTTAGCTATAATAATTATTTTTTCGTACAAACTTCAAAAACAGCAAATAATTTGAAATAAGGTATTGTCTACTAACGCGTGCAATCAAAATTGCTTTCAATTTCAGAATTTTAATAAACTATGTACAGTTAACGTAACGACCAATGGCTATAGTGGATTTGTTTAGGTCCGTGGCACACACCGCGAGCGATGAGCGATGGACGAGCGAAGCGTGAGCGATTGTCACAGGAGTGATGCGCGCGAAGAGCTATACAGGGGGACTCACCGGCCGGAGGGCCCCCGGCCCCCGGCCCCCCGCTATCGATTGCCCCAGTTGAGAGCGGAGCGGAAGTAATGATAGAGCGGGATGCAACCACTGCCCGTTCCGATGCCCAACTCCACCTAGTAACTGTAGTGCACTACACAAATATTTGTTCAATATAATATTTAACCTTCCATTTCTTTCGCTTAATGTAATCACGATCTCCTTTTAGAAGAACGCTCACCGACATAATAATCAAGGATTACTTGCTTCATATTTGTTTTTCATTCGCAATGTTTATGTTATTTACCTACCCATTAATTCATAATAATTATGATACAATTTCATACCATAAATAAGCATACCGAAATAAAATTAAAAGCGCCATTAATGCTGTCTCTTCGATAAATTAGACGAAAGTTTGAACCATCAAAGTAAACAACTTCACAAAGTCGAGCGTGGAAGTGACATCCTGCTTATATCTATCTGAACGGATCCCGTAATAGCTTCCTCAATCTCGGCGTCAAAGTTCTCATAAGGCGCTTCTTAACTAAGGCGTTAAGGAAGATAGTTAGTAAGAGGCCTTCGGCAGGGTCTTAAAACTTGGCCGAAACTTGCGTAACTCGATCTCCACGATCCGGCGTCGGGCATCAATGGACGATAACTCACAATACGTTATTAGCATAATAATCATAATCGCCTGACCGACAAGCGCTATGACAACGTCGCCCCTTCCACTAAGCCTCCTTGATACCTCCCTCGACTGTGTATTTTTGATCTAAACAAGCATGATTCGACGAGAACGAGCGCCTCGCTACAGCGTTTCAATATAAAATCCATTGTTGTATAAGTTGCGTGAAACACCAAAATGGCGATTCGATGTCCATCGTAAACCGAAGTTCATAAGCCATGACGCTTCAGACCTCGCGTCCATAATCAGTTATATCGATTTTGCGATAAAACGCGTCCGACAAGAGTGTCTTCTTCGCGGCGCGGTAAATTGCGAAGGAATCTGAGCCGGCGTTCACATCCAATGATAATAAAGTGTAAAAAGAGTCGTCGTTTTAACGTCCACTTTATGGGCACTTCCGGAGGTTCGTATGGAGGTTCAGGATGCGCCAGATATATGGTGGCTGTTAAAGTCCTCCGCCAATCGCTCGAGCTCTTTGTCGTCATCCGATCGCGTGGCTGCTGTAAAAGCGATCTAAAGCAATCTATAAAACTGCTTCACAGCAATTTTTACATGACTACGGCCAACCGAAAAGAGACTAATGTTTTTTACGCGATGTTGTCAACCGAATTTACAGCCTAAACGGCTCAACATATTGGTATGAATGGCAATTCGTGTAGTCGCTCAATTGTGAGACGGGAGCACATTCACGTCACAATATTTTTTTGTATCGAATGCCATTTTTATTACATTCTTTTCGATGGTATTCATACAGTGTAGAGTTACAGAATAGAATAACTTATAATAACTTATTAAATAAAGAACACAAAATATCAACTATACCTAAACACTCGTGTCTCATATCTTTAATATGTGATAGAAATAAGTTTAAGATTAGCAATAATACTTTGTAAAACCCACTTTTTGTAATAGTGAAAAGTTTGAAGGAAACTCGCTACAGAGTTAAAAATGTTGCGATCTTACAGAATAGGTAGTTCTTTACTTTGAAGTCACAAATAAATGTTAAATTAACCAATATTTTATTTACACCACTTTCTCCACAAACCCAGTAAAAAGTAATAGAATCAATAAAATATTTTATTGCATAATTAGAACAGTTTCCACGTAAAAACAGATTCAGTGTCGTAAAACGAAGACTCCTATTTAAAGTAGATCGGTCTATAAAATAAACTTGAGAATCCAATTAAGAAATGAGCAGGCAACGGATTTATTCCAGTCCCTCTTTATTAACGTACATGACAATAAAATGGGATATTCCGACTTTGTGTAGTTGATTCGTGTTCATGAGCAATTAAAACGAATACTGAAAGTTCTATTAAAAGTACTACAGTTACACTGTTCAGTTCCTTTATCTGTGTTGTGAACTTGAAAAACTAAATGGATGACTTTTGGATTGAAATGACTTAACTTTTTTAAGGGCCAACGTCGTCAAATTTCAGAACAGATCATCCAAAGTGATTTTGCTTTTTTTTTCTATCGTTTACCGTATGATAATTTGGCTATGAGTGAACCAACTCACAAAAACATAGGTACGTAGGTATTAAGGCTCGAACGAGACAGGGTTTTCGTTCTCGGCCGAGACCGAGACCGACAATAAAATAAAATCTCGGCCGAGACCGAGAATAGAAAAATCGTGAAAAAAAATTAAAATGCGCTAATTTTGCATTATACCTATTTAAGAGTGTAATACAACATGATGTTGTAACACAAAAAAAGCATTATTGGCTTTTTCACGCTTCGAGAAGAGTGTCGCCTCTCGTCGTATAACTAACTGACCAGCTCTGCTAAAAAGCTGTTCACTTGCTACTCTAGTAGGCGGCGCTGATAAAAACTTTTTTGCTGCAGGCCTAAGTACCTTATAGGGTTACGAATATGTACTCAAAAATATTTGCATTTCTTTGCAGTCTTGGCTCTCTAGGAAAGCTATCAAATGCTATTTCGATTACAGCATTTGAACTGTTTTTGTCACTGGTCATTGGTTCATCTTCAAACTCTTTGGAATCATGAGCGATGAGCTAGCAGACGATGCAGTAAATTATTACCGTACAATAAGTCTCGGTCTCGGATTTGTAGCCGAAAATGCCGAAACTGAGACCAAAACCGAGATATCGGTTGAGCCTTACTAGGTACTGTTTGGCGTCTTTCCATTCTATACAAGGCCAGAACGCAAGGGTGTGAAACTAATCGCGTATAGATTGGAAATCACTTTTTTACTAAGGTCTTCCAAACTATACAAGAGTAGTACGCAAATACTCGCGTATACTTCGTAGTGACCTAATTAACTACATTATTCCAAAATATACAGTGCCAGTACGCATACGTACAAATCGTGTATAGATTGCGACAAATTTTGAACTGGTATTCAACTTGTTTGCGACGTAATGCACCCTGCGCTAAATAGCCTGCCTGGCTGGGAGCAACTTGGAAGTAGCGCTCGCCTGCCGCTACCGCAGCACCGCTCACTACGTTCGCTCGGCTCGTGCGCGGTTGGTCACAGTTCTAACCTAACCTAACCCATTTCATATTCCGTTATCTGTTAGCTGTTCCATTTCACCCAGTTCAATTTTTTAATTTTTTTTTATCTATATTATTAAAACCCATGTCAAGCGTAAGTGATGTAGTATAGTTTGGAACCAGGATGCGCGCGTCCACGTTACAAACTATACACGAGCAGTACGCAAAATTCGTGTAGGTATACATTGTAATCACAGATTTAGACGTGAGCAGTTTCCTATGGCTGCGTTCTGGCCTTGTATAGATTGGAAATATGCTACTGTTTGTACCTACCTCTTACATAATTAAAATTACTGGAAAACAAGAATTGTCTAAGCGCACATCTCAGTTCAACAGTTGACATTTGACACACAGGAAGATACATTTAAAGATGTTACCACCTACAGCTGTACGTGCCCGACCGGTACGTGTGGAGGCGGCAACGCCCGCCCCTGCTCGCTGTACCTGCAGCCAGGACCAACCTACTGGCGAGAACTCCTCTCACTAGAGCCATACGCGTGGTGAATGAGGTTCACGGGAGGGTTGATGTATTGTGGTGCAACTTGAGTGAATTCGCAAAAGTTACACTATATGTAATAAGTTATTTAGATTAAGATATTTTTTAACTAGGTATAAGGTGTAGATTTAGGATTTAGTTAGTAAGACCACTCTGTCGCATTGGATCATAGATCTGTAATGATAGTGTAGGTAAGATTGTTAAATAAATAAATGTTATTTCAGCAGAATATAATGTAATATCCTGTATCGTTGCCTAAAGTGTACCTTTCGTTTTCCATCTTCCAAGACGGTTTCCTGCAGCTATTAAAATTATACGACTGAGCTGGCGAAATGAATGCCAGAATTAGGTTAAGGAGTACCTACGTTGGGCTCGGTTCGCGTGACGTTGATACGCCCTATTCGCCACCAATTTAATGGTAAAAACAATCACAATTCATTTTTCTTCGGTAAACGGTATGTACTTACACGCGAATATGGTTCAATTTTAAGTGCTTGTGTTTGGGAAACAAATTTTATTGTTCTTTTTGTTATGAAAAGTTCTTAGTCAAAAGGATGATGAAAAAATTAACGTCGTGGTTGTACTAAGCGCCAGAAATGATTGTTCGTTTATGTAAGAACAAACTACTGTATTTCGGGCCCTATCAGAATACTGGTATTCTGATAGGGCCCGAAATACAGTAGTTAAAAAATATATAATTATTTATTATTATATAATTTTAATTATTTTATATTAAAGATTTCTACTCTCTAAAGTTGTGCATTGGTTTAATGTAAATAATCTTCTCCTGAACGAAAAAAAGACTAAACTCTTTAAATGTTCAACGCCAAATGTCAGGCAGCTTACTAATGTTCAAGTTAATGGAATAGAGTTGGACCCTGATGAGTCAACAGTTTCTTGGAATAACTATTGATGGTAAATTACAATGGGGCACACACATAGAAACATTGTTAGAAAGGCTTAGTAAGGCCGCCTATGCTGTTAAAAAAATTAGACAGATAACTGACGTAGATACAGCCAGAATTGTTTATTTTAGTTACTTTCATAGTCTTATGTCATATGGAATTCTTCTTCGGGGAACTTGTGCGGACATTAATACTATCTTTGTTCTACAGAAAAGGGCTGTTCGAGCCATTTACAACCTAGGTCCAAGAGATTCCCTTCGAGAGAAATTCAGAGAAATAAATATTCTGACTGTAGCCTCACAATATATTTTTAAAAACCTATTGTATGTACACAAAAGTATATCAAATTGTAAGAAAATGTCCGATATTCATAGTTTAAATACCAGGAATAAACATAACTTTGCTGTACATCGCACACGTCTCCACAGAGTAAGCAACTCGTTCATGGGTCAATGTATACGCTTTTACAACAAACTTCCCATTGACATTCGAAAATAACCCATTAAACGATTTAAAAGCTGTATTAAAACCAAGCTTTGTAAAAAAGGGTACTATAAAATTTCAGATTATTTAGAAGATAAAAAAGCTTGGGATTGAGCTGCTCGCTCTGCTAAGCCTTGTGAAAACCATAAAACTTGACATTTTAATTATTCATCACAATAAACCAGTTTTATATACACATTGACATTGTTGATAATTATATTCAATATGACACGATTACTTTGTAAAGTATTATATTATTTTAATTATTGTGAATGTGAGGACTATGTGGATATTTATTTTTCCTTTTCATTTTTTTTTTCTTTCTCAGTTTTAATGATTGTCTGGCAGTTTGAGTAGTTGATGCGGCCTACCCAAATATCCTTTCCTTGGTATTGTTCGTCAAGTTGAGCTCCTTAAGTTCTGAGTTGAGCTCTACGATTACTGACAAATGTTTGCACTGACTGGACAGGTCCACTCAAATCTGTGTGGTTCTTTCCTCAAAAGACTATTTTAGACACTAATCTACATGGTCCTCACATGGCTTGACCAAGATTATGTTTGGACTTTAAAAGAGACTGCGACCTTTGAGTTTGTTTCGGCCTTTCTTCTCAGAGTAGTCAGATAGGAAACACCGACCTCACCTAGCTTATTTTTAATATTTTTTATATGACGTGTAAAAGTGATTCCGATATCCTATTTACAGAATAAACAATTTCATTTAATTTCATTATATTTACTAAAATTTTGTAGCTAATAAAATAGTAGATGGGTTCGGAAAGTGGTCTTGCTTAATCAAAAGGTGGATGATGCAAATGTAAGCGTTGAAGTTGGAGGTGCCAAGTGCCAAGAAATATTGTCTGGTTGTATCGTCTGTCCAAAAGTATTTTTCTAATATAGATGAAAGTGTTTTGTTTATTACGAGTAATAACACATTTATCGGAATTTTACAGGTTTAAACTTTACATCGCAATGCATTTTCCAACAATTGTTGTTTGAGTAACATTCCGTAATTGAGAAATCATAGACGAAAATTTAAGTTATAATAAAATGAACTCCAATTGTCAAATGAAAAACATCTTCAAGGTGATTTAAAATAAGAATTTCGGGTTTAAGTTTTCAAATAATCAAATCAAAGTACTGAATTTGTAAGTAGCGCTACAAATTGGCATCTTCTGGTTCGTTTTCTTATCCATTTGTATATGTCGTAGGACGATTTGATAATTCGAATTTTCGCGAAATCCCTAGGGATATTGCGAAAACATGGATAATTAGAAAACGGTGAAAACATTTCTGCGAGCAACTTGGTTGAAATAGGTTAGGTTAGAACTGTGACTAACTGTTACTTTCATCCTACGACATATACATTTTCATCAGACACTTATGGAACAGACCATAGGTACTTGAGCGTTTTATATTTAAGTCTTCCACTTAGGTTTTCAATCTGCCTAGCCTTTTCCCAACTATGTTGGGGTCGGCTTCCAGTCTAACCGGATGCAGCTGAATACCAGTATTTTACATGGAGCGACTGCCTATCTGACCTCCACAACCCAGTAACTGGGTAATATGATACCCCTTGGTAAGACTGGTGTCAGACTTTCGGGCTTCTGACGACTCGTAACGACTGTCAAAGATCCACGAATGACAGCCGGGACCAACGGCTTAACGTGCTTTCCGAGGCACGGAGGATTCTCGGTATGTAAAGATGGTCGCCCATCCATTGACCAACCCCGGCAAGCGTAGCTTAACCTGATGGATCGACCAGTGCGGCTGTTGTTACTTAGCCACGAGCTCCTCGTCTTCCACTTAGGTTTTGATGCTAATAAAATATTAGACGGGTTAGCTCTAGTAAGAGATGTATGTGCTCGTAACTTTACTACGATAAATGTACTACAATAAAGCATATCCCTTGCTGGCTTTGTAGTTGTTTTAGAGACAGCTGATATTACTTCAAATGTTTTATTTACCTTGTACGGGGCAGCTTTAAAGATGATTATGATAATCAGTTTTTATTTGATCTTTCTTCCTACTGTGCTCCAAATATTCACGTTATACGTTGACTATGTCATCTTATAATTTGTACTTATTATATGCTAGCTGCGCGTCGCGGTTTCAGCCGGATAAGTCTCGATCCCGTGGGAATATCGGAATTAAATGTATCCTTTGTCCTACCCATGTGCCAAATATCATCCAAATCTGTGTTGTAAACAAACTAACTTTCACATTAGGATTAGGATAGGATTATTTATGTTTAGGTCCTGAAGATAGATAAACATAGTACTGGATTTGACGAGTAATTGAACCTCACTAATATTAAATCACTGGCATTAATTTATGCACATTTATAGGACTTATATAATTGTGTACCCACAGCTAATATAAATAGAAACCTACGTGAATAATACCTTAGAGGCTTAGAGATCGTTAATACTAAACTAAGGCACTGAAATACCTTAGTTATATCTATTTGGATGCCTAAACGAGGCGATAAAGATGAAGTTTTAATTACAAATCATAATTTCACGTCTTTATGAGCATTTCAATATTGAAATTACTTTCTGTTTTATTTACTTAAAAGTTGTTCAAATTCAAATATTGTTAACAAGAAGTAACTAATACTTATTTGGCCATAAAATAGGCTATTCCTTGCTTAGAAAAAGTTATTTCTGACACCAGCACCCTAATTATACCACCAGTACCATAGTTACACGATCAATCAGAATCTGAATCGTTTTGAAACAGATTGCTAATCCATTGCTTCATAAGGTCGAAAAAAAAATCTGCTCAACAACGTAAATAACGCAACGAATGTGGTTGAACTGTCAAATGAAACAGATTAGTCGTAATCGTTTACGAAAATTTGTTGTGTAATTAGATAGCTGACTAGTGACTAGAATGTATTTTGTTACACAAACTGATTGAGCACCCCATCACCACCACAGCACCCATTATCAGTCTACAAATATAGGGTGGCCAAATCGAAAGAACGCAACTTTAAATTAAGGAATTTTACTGCTGGTTACTCTGTATAACAAATTATATAACATGTGCAGTAAATCTAAGATTGCAAACACTCCATGCAGAAACCAATTCTTGCCATGATATGATAAAAGAAAATATTCTTGCATTTTCTCTTCTTATCAAAGAAACTGCGTTTAAAAGAATTCTATACTGAACAGGCATATGGGAAGCAATCATTTTCTTACTTTAAAATGTAAAAAAGAAATATTATTACTAAGGGTAAATATTACGCCTTGTAGACTTATAACATAAGCATGGGTTTATATAATGATGGTTGGTTATGACCTGCGAAAAAACTCAACCTGTTATGGCATGCCATAACGGTGCATATTTGAAACATTCTGTAGAAACCATTGAGGTAACAGAGAACATTTTATGAATAAATCGACAGTTGTTGTTTTGCTCGTGTTTTTTCGCAGAGCCGGACAGTTGCCAAAAATGTATGAGTTATGCGCGATACCTATACCTACCTGAAAAAACAAATGGTATGTGCTAAAGGCAACTTTTGGCTATGGTATAAGCTATTTCAATGACGTAAGTAAGGTGCGATTGCTACGAAACTAATATTACAAAATAATTTGTAGACCATCAAGGATAAATAATGTCTAATATTACTGTAAAATCCCTTCAAACTCTGGAATAAATGGAACTGGTTAAACTTCATCCAAATTCCATTAAAATAATACAATAACACAAATGGAGTCGTAGTTCAATCTCAGATATTTAAATTGTTAAGCTTACGTGTTAGCAGCACGAAACTTATCTCCAAGTGTTAGTTGAATTAGTGTTTCACCAAGTTATTAGATTTATCACTTTGACAAGTACTGATTGGTTTGCTTGTTACTCAAATTTATACCGACCTTGAAGTCAGCTCAGTGTTGAGTTGCGGACTACAAACATTTTTCATTTAAACATTTTTAGGGACTCATTTCTCATTTTAAGATTTAGATTAAGACAATTTTTCTAGAGAACATTAAATTGGCTTCATTTATATTATTCTCTTTCAATAATTAAAAAAATAATTTGGAGTCCTATTTTTCGACATTTCTCCAAAAATCTAATTTAAAAACAAATGTAAAAACAGGACTCCAAAATATTTTTTTACATATGTCAGCTGGAACACAATACAAGTAGCTAACTCTATCGAATAGCGGTGCCGCCTATTCATCGGAAACAATGTTATCTGCGCAAACACGACATTAAACACTAACCTTTGACATGTACACAACAACCTTTTGTAAATAAATGACGTGAAAGATATAACCCCGAGAGCTCACCTTCGATAGATTTTCAGCTGTTTGAGAGCGCGGGCGGCGGCGGCGGCGCGAGGTTGGCATGCGAAGCACGCGTCCCTTTCTTTGTTTCGCCCGCTTATAACGAGATATTGTGATTCCCCACCATTACGACACCGCATACACAGATGATGCGAATATCAAACACCGCATTAGATACACGTTTTCTTATTAAGAAGAGGTATACGTTGAATAATAACAACGTTATTGACTTTCTTTATAGTTATTGGCGCAGATATTTACACGTAGGTGCTGTATTGATAAGCTTATAAATTTTATGGCCCCATGCGACCTACTTGCCTGATTATGTATTCGTATGAAACCGTTTAATGATTTATGAATGCGTTCTGTTTATGTGTGAAGCTAGGGTTGTAAAATATGACGCAATTTTTGTTTACGCCGTAAATGTGAGATAACAGAAAAGGGTAATTCCTATGTATGAAATGATGGCGGACGCGTAATATAAAAACCTTACTTTCTTTAGTTTTATTTTGCTGGTTTCTAAGACTGTTACAAAAAGTCCAATGATATTTATTAAAACAATCAAAATATTCTTGATATTGTTTTTGTTCCTTTAAGAAAGTCCTCATTATAACAATGATTGTTAGGTACAAGTTTTTGCTTTTCGTTTTATTTTCTTAGGATATTGCTACGTTATTTTTCGAAGTAGGTCCGAATGTATTTTCATCTTAAAAAATTCTGTATCGTCAATATTTATCAGCGACAACACACAAGTGCTGTCGTTACTCATGATATATATTTTTACTTCAACTTCCAAATCAAATAAAACAACCCAATCATAAAAGCATAACCTTTCTTTGCAGTCGAGTAACAATACAAAACAATACACAACATAACCAACCGTGTGCCCGCTCGATGCTTAGCTACGTCGTGATATTTAATATTCGTCAGGAACACCTTTAATCGCGTACAATCGGCCGCAAACAGACGCGGGAGTTCCTTCGCCCGACCCGTTGTGGCTTGAAGCACTGCATGTGCGGTGTAAGACATCGGATTTACCTTCTTAGGAATAACGGGTAATTTACACGAGGAGAGTTCCTCGCCTCAAATAGGCTGAATTAAAAGGTTGACTCGTGTAAACAGTTCGTTGCTTGACTACGAAGTGAAACGTTACGCCTTTCAAAATTGACAGCGACCGTGTAAACAAAAAATCGTCTTGCTAGTTGTCAAATCACAAATCGACGGGCAAATGTATTCGAATTTTTGTTTGTGCAAACCCAGGAGCTGCTATAATCGCTTGGCAAGTCACGTCTACGAGAATCGACTAGTCTCGCATGGACATTCTCGTTTCTCGACAGGCGAGAAAATCTGCCCGTGTAAATGACACTGAAGACAGAAGGTTGTATATGTGTGTTTGTAGTAATTAAGGGCTGCTTCAGAGTGTTCGGTAAGAATAAAAATAAAAGTAAAGATGAAGTGAAAGTGTACTAGACCGTTGCATATTGCACGGGAGTGTTTCTTTCATTTATGTTTTCACGTTCGTTTTCTACATGCGAATGTGAAAGCTTCAAGCGATGCTCTAGAATATTGGGATTGAATTCGTCTTTTCTTTTTTACTCAAAATTCGTATCCATTGGTTTATTAAATTTCCTGTACGAAACTTCAACGTTGGTCGCATTACTTTATCATAGATTTTTCATTCCTGTTTTTGCTGAAGTAATTTCTGTGGCATATTATGGGTATAGGTACAATTGGTACAATGTCTTCAATATATTTCGGTTACCATCCTACCTACCTAGCTACCTACTTTTCGACAACAATGTAGACACCTGGTTTAAATATTCACATCCTTGTGTGCTGTAACCTTTTAACCGCAGGTACACGTATAGTCATAGCCACCAAGTTACCGCTGTCTGTGGATTCGTTTCTAAGCACATTAAGAGGTTCCACTCGGTTGACTTTTACAACGTCTCGATCGTTGACGATTTTCTTTTATTTCTGGATATGTAATAGTCGTTGTACTAAGTGTAAAATGACACGATCGTTAGTAGTACCAGTGGTACTTTAAAAGTTAGGCAAGTACTGTGCACGGCCGTCAAATATGGCACATCGAGATGAAGATAGAGACATGCATGTAGTGCTGGTATAAGTGACATTGACGGCACTACCTACATCGATCGATACAAAAATATGTGCCATATTAATCGAAGGGTACCTACTGTACGCCTTCAGGCTCTTTGGGCTTTAGGTTTTAGGTCCCTTGTGATGTTAAGCGAGCCCAGCTATCACGAATCGGTACAATCTCGGACGATACTTTTATATAAAAATTCAATTACATTGTTTGATCGATTTGGGAATTGTATATTTTTAACCTTGGTTGCTAGAGGTGGCCTACAGCTACAGACAATATTATTTGTTATTTTTTTTGCAATAACTAATTTATTTTCAGGATACCTTTTGGAGGTTCAGCCGAACCAATCATAGCTGGTAGTGGTGGCTCAGTGGTAACGGCCCCGACTTACGAGCTGTAGATCGTGGGTTCGAACCCAAGCAGGCGCTTTACTTTGTGAAAATAATTGCAACACCAGTGATCTCAAAACGGTGAAGGAAAACATCGTGAGGAAACGGCATGTCCTAACCTAACCTAACCTTACCAAAAGTTCGAAGACGTGATATATACCAACCCGCACTGGCCCCGCGTGGAAGAGTACAGCCCACTTCTTCTCGCAGAGGGGAGGCCTGTTTTCTAGCAGTGGGAACATTATAGGCTAATTATGCTAATCATAGTTATCTCTCATCATCATAATTATCAGCCTTAAGTGGTTAGCTTACGTGTTCTGTACTGAGCTCACGCAACGCGTCGTACGTCCAGCCAGTAATAGGACTCGCCCATCAAGGAGCGCTGTCCCCAATTTGACGTAATATTAATTTATTATACGAGTACATAAAACAAAAGGTATTTCAATAAAACACGTATACTTAAAGATCTATAATTCAATTATCTTTAAAATGGTGAAGGTTTCAGAAAAATACGCTTGATAGATTTTGCATGATTCTTAGATTTTTATCCGCGTTAGACATAATTTTACAAGTTAATTTCACTATGTAATATAAACATGATCTAAAATATTCGTAATTAAGTGCGGATTCCACCAATGAAATTGTACGCGTTTAGATGTGCTGAACGCGTTCAATTTCATTGGTGATATCCGCAGTAAGTTATTAGGAAAATACTCTAATTTCACATATATTTTTTCCAAATCATTAACACTACTCGATTAGACGTGATCTTCAGTATAAAAACATTGAAAGTCGGTTATCGTCGCTATCAATTCCCAAGAACCAGTAGGTCAATTGATATTCGTGTGAGTAAAACCTACTTCAATTTAATGTCCAGTGCACAGATAGTGTATTCAAGTAACTATTAGCAAAACACAGTGAAGTTGGACTGCCCGTCTGCTTGTGTTGTGGCGCCTGCCTGTTCTTAAACTTCACAGACAGCCAATACCGATGTTCTCAATTGTTACTCTATGACTGAAATTGTTTTTGAAGTGTAATGAAATAAAAATTGGTTTTCATTGTAACTTGGAAAGTATTTATACAATATTTTTTTTGTGAATAATCAGATAGAAAATAATATTTTATAAAATACGAGTACCTCACTACTTTAAAAAACAATTGATGGTTTAAATATTACCTTAACGGCACCGAAATTTTGCGCAAAATATTAATAACAATATATTTTATAATAAAATATAAAATTGCTTCTAAGGAATCCGATGTCACCTAACATGGCGGGTGTGACGCAACGATCATTATAACATAAACAGATAAGCAAGGGTGAAATCCTATCCCACTCGCGCCCTCAGATTAAAATTAAATTTTATAACGCGTCAGCGAATAGCGACACCGCTACAGCGCTTATTGTCTAAAACCTTAATTTCATTTCATGTGAATTCGTAAATATTAGCTTCATTTATGTAGGTTAGGTGTAAGCAAACAGTAATTGTTTGAGCCTTATTCGTAAGCTATGGCATCTTTTGTAGAAATTAATTATTTAATATTAATAAATGTGCGGCATTTTATGGCTTCAGAACAAAAAATCTATGTGACTAAATGACTTGAGGACAAAACACTCAAAGCTTTATACTGGCTTTTATTTTAAGAATTAGGTAAATCATAAGTTTGTTGACTCAATTCTTTTATGGAATTGGCACATTAGACATTTATTTACCAACTACCAACACCAATATTAATTTGCTAACAACAATACTTTAACAATGGGCTGATACTACCTAATTTGGTACTTAACGGAAATAAACGGTATCTTTGCTCAATTCCATCGCCAAAAATACCCAGCATGATTAATAATAAACACGAACATTCTGACCTACGCGTTACATCGCAATAAGATAACTATATCTAGTAAACGGATTCCCAATAAATACGGATAACCTTTGCAAGTCGGATGTCGATACGATAATAACGTGTAAAGACCGAAAGAGGAGGAAAATAAGGCAATCACATTGTATCACAACCGGGGCATGCGTCGGATAATTTTCCTTTGCAGATATTTCATAAATCAGGCATCGATATGACAAAATCTGATATTATCGAGTGTCGCGCGAAACCGACATTCTCGCATCGACGCGACGGGCACTTCACTAAGCTTTTTACAACGAAGTATTTCAAAGACAATTGTTTTAACCTAAATATCGATAAAATTGTGTACATATAGGTGCCATGTACCGCAGTGCGTGTATGACCAGATGTATGAGCATAAACGACGTCAGAGGAGTAAATAAGGATCGCATCAGGTGGCGTCCTGTAGCTTCTGCCTGCCCCCGTGAGAAGAAACCGTGAGCATGTAAGCGCCATAAAAAACCCAGTTAAAAATGTTAAAACGAAAACATGTTCAGCGTTCATGTAGGTTAGGTATGTATAGGGATGATTAATTTTCCATCCTCCTTTTTAACTCACCGCCCATACAAGAACTAATCCTCTCTTTCAACCGAATTAATGAGACACGACATGATGAGCAGGATACAAAAAATATATGTATGTTATGTATATGGCGCAGTAAAATGGTTAAAGCCGTGATTTAGTTATATTCTTAAGGATATAGCTATATACCGTAATATAGTTATATGAAAGCGGTTCATAACTGTCGGAGTGCCCTAATTTTGTTACTGCGATCAATTTCGACGTAGCGCTAGCCGGCCGCTGCCGCGGCACCGCTCGCTTCGCTCGCTCGCCACGCGCGTAGTTGGTCACAGTTCTATACTAACCTATTTGGTCGGAGTGTCCTAATAGGTATATTACTAGATCGTATCATAGTTATATTCCTAGTAAGACGGTTATGAAACTCTTTCATATAACTATATTACGGTATATAGCTATATTCCTAGAGATATAACTATATCACGGCTTTAACCATCTTACTGTGACATAAACGCTACTCATATGTACGAGTAGGTATATTTATCTCATACGCACGGCTGTGCCGGCCGGCATCAACGCCATGTGAAGTGCACTCTGAAATAAATACACTTCCCTTCACTTTCACACCTCTAGTTATATCTAAAAGGCGTTAAATAGGGCAGCCAATACATTTAAATCATGTTCTCTCGTGTTGCGTGACTCTAAATGTTTCCGAAACGCGTTAGACCAGTTCCGAAAACGTTTGGAAACAAGAGCTTTAAATTTGAATAAATGTAGAAAAATATAAGTGTAAGCCAACGTTCGACTCTTTAAGTCACTTGGATGGAATTTTTCTTTGCATTTGCAGGTGAACACTGAAAGGCTGTTTCCGTCGGGAACGGTACACGGAAATGTACTACAGGCGGTGACAAAAACGCGAAAGCTCAAGCCAAACTAGTTTACAGAAGCGAGAATATGCTACGAGGAAGCTGATTTACACTACAATTATATTAGGTATTCTTCGAAAAGACGTTTTTAAGCAACACAATACGATACATATTTGAATAAAGATACGTTACTCAAAGTATGTATATTTATAAACTCTTGTTTATTTTAAAGTTGAAGGAATAATTATGAGCTTTGTACAATCACCTTACAAGCAAGCAAAGGAAATGTACAACAAAGAAGCCTTTATCCCGTCGGAATGTTTTCCCGTCTATTATATTCCTGTTCGGTAGTTATTACTGGTAGTTACTGAGATAGAACATAAAGGCGGAGATCACGCGATTCATTCATCTAATTGCATCCAGAGGCGATTCCTTCTGTGTCCCTCACGGCCCACGGTTTGCGGACCGAGACGGTAAATATAATGCGCCAATTAAACTAAATCAAAATGTTTCGTAACAAGGCAACGACGCGGATTATTATTTCAACATTGTGATCGATTCACTGGAATTTAATTCGTGATTAACACTGGTTGAAGTAAAAGTCGTTTTGAGTTTTATAAATAAAATTATCTTAATAACTAACTGTTGTTTGTAAAAAAAATTGCACGTGTGCAGTCTGTCGGTGCAAGATGACTGAGATAATGGGAGGAACTTAGCCAAGGAAAGGCCTATTCATATCGAAGGTGGCCACATGAATGAACTTTGCAATACAAAAAGAACGATGGAAATATGTGCTATGTGTAGACTGCCTACAATTCATACATAACGCAACCCGATATAATATTGAACAGTTATTAAAATAGTCTCTTCTGCTGATAGAGGCGATTATGTAAAGCAGGCCATTCACTTGTAACTCGAGCCCAGCGTGATATTGTAAGAAAAATCAATATGTGGTCGCCTAATTTCGTGAATACCTAATATAAAGGCTCTCGTTCTTATATTAAAGGGTGTCAAAACACCGACACTGAAAAGGCCCACTCGGCCTTATAAGTGTCCATTAGGGAGGCGAGACTGATACCATGTAACCCTATATATTTGACATTCGGTGAGGGCCTACGAGAGAAAATGGGCCTGATAACGATGGCTCTTTTAGGGTTATATTTATTGTCAGATTATACATACTTACACAACCTTATTTGCTGTAACAGAGCCGTGTAACAGCCAATTTTCATAAGTGTGCTCTATCAAGGGTACGTCTTTACTTTAAGGATTAAATTAGGAGTTGCCACTTAGGCAGCTTCGGAGAAGTCAACTTAAATAATATAACCGCCTACGAGACTGAAAGTTGCGACAGAAAAATACGTTTTATTTGGAACTTGCGAGTGTTCTTAACAAATATTAGATTAGACTTCGTGCAGACCTGCCTATATTAAAATGTTACTTTTATACATTAAATTATAGTTTACGAGACACAACTATTGCGTCTAAGTAAGATTTATTGGGACAGAGATAATTTTGAAGCTTATAAATTTCAATTTTGCAGAAGAATATTTATTATTTAGACGACGATACACGATACGATACGATACACGATACGATATATAACTATATTTCTGAGTATTTATTTATTTTAATTAGCTATTTAGGTTGGATCTCTAATCTATGTTTCAAAAATAACTTTATTCATATTAAGTACTTATTATGTTTTCACACCTTTCTACACTAACAAAGCTGATAAATTAACCTTGATTACACATACATTTTTAATGAGGCTTGTCTCTTCAAACTGAAAAAAGAAATAAAATGCCAAACAGAATTAAATGTCAGAGTAACAGTCAAACTGATTAAAGTTCAAAACAATAGTTTTTGGCGAGGGCTGAATGTGAGCAAACGCTCGTAGAGTAACGACAGATAGTGGGCCTTATTCAGAAAAGCCAGTGGCTTCAACGTTTCAACCGAGCTTTAGCTTACAGATATTACAATTTCACTCACACTGGAATTGTCGAGTAATTTCACATTTATATTACTGTGTCGCGGGCGAAGTGTGACGCAGCCGCTTGAATATATGTACAACATACAAGTAATATGGCGCGAACTTCGGAACGAAACACGGCCAGGATTAATTACGTGGGTTTTCTCACATTCTTGGAAAAGGAATCTTAAGAAAGTGTGAAATGTCTTGGAAATAACCTTATGTAATGTCACCCGTAAATATGCTACGAATTAACTTTAGTGATGAAAACCCTCCAAGACTTAATATTTAGAACGAAATTGCGGATGAATAATTACTTGACGAGGAAAATCTTCAAAAATACTAGATGGTGGTACGCTTTTTACCTGAAGCTTGAAGGTTGGTTTTATTTAAGTAATTTGAATATTATGGTTTCTGGAGGTTATGATCTAAAATTCATTTCTTCTTTATGAATATCAATAGGTATCTTAATGCTCAAGTAACACAACAAACCTTGAGTTCATTCATAGTATGTAGTAATAATATTAGCGTTTTAATTTCAAGACCGTTGCTGCTGCTATGTGCTATAACGGTTATCTCCCATATTATACTGGCGCACAAAACATTTAAGTCGCAGTTTGCGGTAGCGCGATAAGCTCTATAGCCATCCATGACCTTCCATCCGGCCTCTTCTGTCTCACATATAGAAGATACGTACATTCCACGTACACAGCACCTTTTAATGGTTCCTGTATACACGTACATTTACCTAAACACTTTTGTAAACGGACATGGAAGTATTGAAGACAAATTACGCATTTTTAAGAAACTAGCGACCCAACCCTGCACCCTAATTCTGTAATACACGAGCAATCACAATCTGAACCATTTTGAAAGAGATTGCAATTCCATTGCTTCAGAAGTTCGAAAAAAAATCTCAACAACATAAATAACGCAATGAATGTTGTTGAACTGTCAAAATGAAACAGATTGGTCTTAATCGTTTACCGAAAATGTTTACGCAATTAGATATCAGCTTGGCACGAGTTTAAGACTTGAAACAACATCGAGATTTCTTTATTAAATGTAAGTTTAATATTAATGTACAATACATACTCGTATAAACCTTTCGAAATAAATTCTCTAAATTTTAGTAAAAACCGCATCAAAATCCGTTGCGTACCTAGTTTAGAAGAATGAGACTGACATGAAAAACGATTTTAATTTATGCATAATATACAATGTGTTTTTTTTGATATCCCATAACTCTAGGGTATGATTGAGACCATATCAAAGAACCAACTGGCATATGAATTATTCTTCAATCATATTTTTTTTTTTGTTTTAATTTTTCATACAAAATAATTCGACAAAGGCACGATTATTAATATAAAACACCCTTACGTGAAATATGACAACGTCGCATTTTCTTAGCTTTAAATATGAATAAAAATGTAGTGTAGTAAAGTAATTCATTTAGTATAGTAAAGTAATTCTACTTTACTACACTAAATGAATTACTTTACTACACTACTGCGAAGTTTGGCAACGTCGCAAAAGTAAAGATTCGTCACACTGGTGACAATTTTTTTAATTAAGATTGATTATATCTTCGAAACTATGCATTTTTGGACCACCTATTCTAGGAGATTTTGTGTTCTTTTAACTTAAATAATATAACCCTAGAGTTATGGGATATCAAAAAAAACAGGTTGTATATAGATAAAGCTGGATAAATGTACAGAAAGATATAGAAACAGTTTTTTTTACTAATGATCATGAATGTTAATTATATAAATGTAATCTTGAACGCTAAATAAAAATAAGCTTAAAATAAATAATATTTTATAGTGATAACTTATGCACACCATCTCCCTTAGTGACAACCCAATCAAATAAAATGAAAAGAATGAATGGCGAGAGGCTCCAACAAGATGCGTCAAATATTGACTGGTCACCTCTGGAAGCAGCTGCTTCAGTTGAGGAAAAAGTCGGATTGTTCAACGATGTTGTGGTCAAGGTATTTGACGCCCATGCTCCTATCAAGAAAATCAAGATTAAGCGGCCGCCTGCGCCTTGGATGAACAGGGGAGTTCGGATGGCAATGCGACGGAGGGACCGTGCGTTTTGGAAGTTTAAAAAGGATCGCTCGGATGACAATTGGGCCTTGTTTAAGGCTGCTAGAAATCGATGTAATCACATGATACGCAACGCTAAACGCCGCCACATCCTAGATAATATTACTTCTTCTTCACCTGCCGATATTTGGAAGTTCCTTGGAACTTTGGGCATCGGCAAGTCGCGACATTCGGACCTTCCTAACACAATTGGTTTGGACGATCTAAATCGCCATTTCTCTACTGTACCTAATCTAGATAGTCTAACCAAATGTCAAACCCTCAACTACCTCGCTGGTCTGACGCGTCCCAATATTAACCCCTTTGTCATCACCCCAGTCGACCCGGGAGAGATCAAAAAGATTATCCTTTCTATTAAATCCAAAGCTGTGGGCTGCGATAATATCAGCCGCCATATGATCGTAGCAGCTCTGGATCAACTCCTTCCTTCAATCTCCCACATCATCAACTTTTCCCTTTACACCGGTGTTTTCCCTCCCCTGTGGCGTAAAGCCCTTGTTTGGCACCTACCTAAAATATCCAATCCCTCTCTTCCTAGTCACTTTCGCCCTATTTCCATCCTTCCTTTTCTATCTAAAGTGCTCGAGGCCAGTGTTCATCGGCAATTCTTCCAATTTATTCACCGCAACTCCCTCATCAGTCCATTTCAATCCGGTTTCAGGCCAGGGCACAGTACTGTTTCAGCTCTCCTTAAAGTGACTGACGATATAAGGCGTGGAATGGAAGACACTAAAGTTACAGTCTTAGTGTTAATTGACTTCTCCAATGCTTTTAATACCGTCAGTCACGAAGTCCTTTTATCCATCCTTTCCTATCTTTCTCGGGAGGTATTGGAATGGTTTTCCTCTTATCTTCAGGGGCGTCAGCAGTCTGTTCGTGCTAGAGACTCTTCCTCGGGTTGGTGTAATCTTGCAGCTGGCGTCCCTCAAGGTGGTATATTATCTACTCTTTTGTTCTCTGTTTTTATCAATCTCATTACCACCGAGCTTCGGACTGCGTATCATCTTTATGCTGACGATTTGTAGCTTTACTGCCAGGCAAGTGTTGACAACATATCCGATGCAATTGAGGAGCTAAACCGGAATTTGGGTGTGGTGAAAAACTGGTCTGATCGTTTTGGGTTGGCGGTTAATCCTACCAAGTGTCAGGCTATCATTGTAGGGAGCACCCACAGTATGAAGAAGCTAAATGGCTTAACTGTGCCACCTGTCGTGTTTGACAACTCGGTCATCCCGTTTAGCTCCGACGTTAAGGATCTTGGTCTGCATGTTGACACATGTCTTGACTGGCGAAAGCAAGTCACGCAGTAAGCAAAAAAGTCACCGGAACGTTGCGGTCGCTCTATCGGTTGAAAAATCTTCTCCCATCACACATAAAGGCAATGCTTGAACAGTTCCTAATCTTTCCCATAATAGACTATGGTGATGTGTGTTACTATGACCTGAATCTCCTCAATAAACTTGACCGCCTTCTAAATAACTGCATTCGATTCGTTTTCAATCTTCGTAAGTATGATCATGTGTCTGCGCACCGATTGCTTTTAAAATAGTTACCCATACGTCAGCGCAGAGAGTTGAGGGCTATGTCTATGTTGTATTCTATACTGGACAATGCCACTTCTCCTTCTTACCTGACTTCCCATGTTCAATACCTATGCTCTGCCCATAGCAAAAATCTTCGTTCTACCAAAAATCGTCTTCTACGATGTCCTTCTCACCGTTCTGGTTTTCCGAGTATTCACTCTTCTTTCTTTGTTCAGGTGGTTTTTCTTTGGAATGCGCTCCCTCTGAACATCAGGATGGCAACCTGTCGGTTTCCTTTCAAAGTGTTTAAGACCTATTTTTGCATTGTATAAAATCTATTTCCTTTGTCTTATATAATTTCAGAGCACAGGTGTCAGTACTATGTACTAAAAAGCTAACATTTACCGGGTAATACGTATTTTATTGACTTGAATGTGCCCTGGCGGCTGTGAGTATGTCATGCTCACTCAGATGTCTCGCTGATGGTGGCGCGTGTGTTGGATAATTTAGCTCCCTTCAAAATGGTTGAGCTGAATGGTGCTAATCCATGCGTCGTGTTCGTGAACGGGCTCCGTCAGTTGGGACTGGTCAACTCTCAGCTGCCTTGGCTGATTTAAATTTTTGAATTGTTCTTTGTTTTATATTTTTATTACGAACGCTTCTAACATGCACGTCTTTCTACATTGTTCTCACATGTTTAATTTCAACATGAATGATGTAACAAATACTTTGTAACAATTTATTTAAAAGAGTGTCCGTGGAGTTTCTTGCCCGTTCTTCTCCATAGGTACCTACTACGCTTTGGAATGGGCAACTAGCTTCATATTTCTGACTGACCGATTCCTTGACAATTCAAAAGAGCCTGTAAATGGTTTAATTGAAATAAATGCTTTGAGTTTGAGTTCGAGTTTGAGTGAAGGCACGTGAACATATTCGTAAAAAGTTGGCAAAATCATTGCAGCGCTGATTTGTTGGATTTGTTCTCTCCTCTACCTATCGTTATTTCTCCTGAAAAAGTTTATTTGGTTTATATGTATGTATGTATGTATCTATTTATTAGTATGTATTAATTTTTAAGTTATCTGTCCCTTATGTTGCACCTGTCATGTTTTCTCTCTGCATCACCCTAAGGTTGACTGGTAGAAAATGCCTCAGGTATTAAGTCCGCCTTTGTACAGTATTTTTTACTTGTGCATGAAGTTTTAATAAATAAAAAATAAAATTCAAATTAAATCGGAATATAACATCACGCCTTGTTTCCTCGAAGAAATGGGCATAGATGTACCTATAGTACACTCATATCGCCAGTTGCCCATTGCCATCAACCGGGCACAAATCCAGACTCCGGGCTGCTACCGAGAAATTTCATATAGAAAAACCCATACATAACTGTTGCCCAACCTGGGAATCGAACCTCATGCTCAGCAGTAGCGCTTGCGACCTCTAACCCAACGAGGCAGACCTGTAATTTATTGTAGCTAGTTAAGTAAAGTAAAGTTAAGTTATACGAGTATGGTAGACACTGTGTGGGTGGCACCAAAACAATAAGATAGAACAATATTTAAGTTATAAAACCATGTTTAATTTACTTTATAGAGTAATTGTGTACATACCTACGTAATTGCGTTTATAGATAAGTTTAAAAAAGAGAAGTATCATATCATATCTCTGTGTTTTATTTAGTTCCGCAGACGTACGGTCCACCCTGCCAGGGTTGCGAGTTTGTCCGAAAGGGATATCGCGGCCCCGGCACACAGGCAACGGAAGGAACACGGGTGGGTTTTAGTCAGTAAAAGTCTGACACTCCCTCTCGCTCCACCCAGAGCGGGAGGAGTCATTTGACGATTTCCCACCAAAAAAAAAAAAAAAAAGACGTACGGTACATCCTTCCTAAGTTTATCTTTATTTTTATGTTTAACAAGTTTATAATCCCCATTGATTTTAGCATTAGGCGATAGAGACCCAAAATCCCAAAAAATCAAGTCAATATGCGGAAAAGGAAGTCAAAAAACAAACTCGTCGATAAACTTGACCGCCTTCTCAATAATTGCATTCGATTTGTTTTCGATCTTCGTAAGTATGACCGTTACGTCCGGTTGTATGTATGTATCCGCGCACCGATGGCTTTTAAAGTGGTTACCCTTTCGTCAGCGCAGAGAGGTGAGGATTCTGTCTATGTTGTTCTATATTGTCGGCAAACCTACTTCTCGTTCTTACCTGACTCCCCATATTCAATACTTATGCTCTGCCCATAATAAAAATCTTCGTTCCACCAGCAATCGTCTTCTACGATGTCCTTCTCACCGCTCTCGATTCATTCACTCTTCTTTCTTTGTCCAGGCGGTCTTTCTTTGAAATCTACCTCTGAACATCAGGACGGCAACCAGTCGATTGTCTTTTAAAGTGAAGGTACCTGAACATATACGCAAGAAGTTGGCAGAAACATCCCAGCGGTGATTTGCTGGATTCGTTTTCTCCTCTACTGATCGTTATTTCTCCTCTACCGATCGTTATTTCTCCTGACAAAGTTTATTCTGTTTATATGTATGTAGTTATCTATGTATTTATTCTTTTATTTTACAGTTATTTTCCTGTTATGAATCCCTTAAGTTGTACCTGCCATGTTTTGTCTCTGCATCACCCTAAGGTTGACTGGTAGAAAATGCTTCAGGCATTAAGTACGCCTTTGTACAGTATTTTACGTGTGCCTTTAATAAATAAATAAATTACAAAACAAAAAATAAAATCAACACAAATCAAAGTCCTTGCCAATCTACCTTCCTATAATACATCATATTGTAAGGCAAGTTAAGGGGTAAGTTGATCATATAAAGTAAGATGTTGTGTTCAAAGGTTGAACTAGTGACACGGTAATGCACTCTACAGCATAGTGGAATGACGTCAATCCATCACATCTCACCTGCTTGCACTTTTATGGCTAAAACATTTTACCGATACATTTTATACTGCTTTTAAGAGATCAAAACGGTATACGTTCCTACGTATGGTGCAATAAACCCTTACAGGGAGAAAAGGGGAAAACATGCAAAATTATAGTACATTACTGTCACGGCCTGCAACAAGGGCACTGAAGGATGATCGTGAAAATGTGGGCCGAGTTGAAGCCGAGGCACACATACGTGAGTCTATCAATGCCTGGTTGTGGCCAAGGTTTGTATAGTACTTCTCTCAAATAATGCGTGGAAATCAAACTAAGTAAATTAGTAATAAATTCCTGAATCAATGACTAACAACGATCATTTTTTTACGAGCCAATATGTTCTTTTTTCTTCTTTACTTTAAACAGCTCTATTTGCAAACCAAATCGAAATTTAAATAAGATCTTTGATAAATTACCTCTTGGTTGCCATGTGTTGAAGCAAAAAGTTCGCTCCATTTTTAAATAACACGACAGATATGATTTTTCATAGTAATTTATTCGGCTGCTAAACACGAGAGATATGGATTTTCATACAAACATTGCCAGCCGGGCGCTTGTATGCATTCGACCAGTACAAGATTTTCGATTTATCTCGAAGAAGGTTGTCAAAATTAAGGGACCATTCCGTAGCCGACCGCAGGCGACAGCAGCAGTCGACGTGATGCCGCGAAACGACTGGTTTCTATGTATTTCTATGAAATAACTTCCGTAGCTAGCGACACGTCGCCGTCGGTTTTATAGAAATACATAGAAACCATGTTTTGTCGTGTCGTCTGCTGCTGTCGCCGGCGAGCAGCTACGGAATTGTACCATTATGCTCGAATTTCCAAGCATGTTTGAGAAAAAACGCTTGTTAATTTGTTCATATTAAAAAAACGTAACGTGTAACAAAAACGTTTGCTTGACAAGCAAGTTAGTAATCTCAAAGTGGACTAAGTCCCTCAACCTACTTATAAAACCCCTTAGGCAAGCTTAAATCCCTACAAAGTAAGACATTATTTATTTATTATCATTCATCGTTCAAAGTAAAAAGGAAGCAAGAAAAGGAAATAAATTACTATTTCAGTATAATAAAACTTATAGAATAAAAAACTTGATTTGTAATTCCATCCAAATTCGCATATGAGCGTTTCGGAGCCAGTTCGTTGAACACTTTCCAGTATTTTGTGTTGTCTAGACAGTAACACGACATATCACAATATTTTATTATGAATCTATTTTTCAAACCATTGTCAAGTTCTAGAGTCAAAAACCCGTGTTGAGCACTTTCATTTACATACTAGCTGACCCGACAGACGTCGTACGGTCCAAATTTCGGGGAATTTTTCAAATATTTATCATTAAAAACCTTATTCGGACTATTACCAACATTGGGCGTGAAAAAAGGGTGGGCGCGTTTTGGGGGACTGTCTTATATAATTTTGACGTTCGAAAAGTGCTGATTCTCAGCCTAGTTTGAATAAATGACTTTTGTCCAACTGTTCTCAAGTGATGCGCTTACAAAAAAACAACATTTAATTTTTATTTACATAGATTTACTTTAGCCTCTCTTCTCTGTAATAAGTATTGTCTTTCATTAAACTTGGCTTACATATCCCTACATATAAATTTGCTTCCGTGTGTTGTGCAAGTATGCAAGAACATAAAGTATTCTCCTTTTGTTCGGTGACCTGTGCAAAAGGACGAGTAATACGGATATCTTGATCATCCCGAATCTGGAGACCCAAGAAACTGAACTGCTTTTATGTTTGTATTATGAATTCCTAATAAATATAGACAGTGAAAAAATGAAGAGGTGGAAACTTTTATGAATTTCAAGTCAAAAGAGATTGTCTCTTAACAGCATAAAAACCTAAGTACCTCGTCGACCGAAAAGACTGGTCGGGGGAAAATAGAGAATGCTCATTTAATAGTATAGGATAGTTCATAGTAATTCCATGCCGCCATGATAGTAGGTACTTACTATTTCCATGCTGCCATGACATTATTCTAAGGTCGGCCATCTTGTTCTAAACTTTAGTCGACCGAGGTCTGCTCGGGTGAAAATACGGACAAAACGAATTTTCCCAGATATGAGCCTAGCTAGATCGATTTTTCGCCCCCGTAAACCCCTATATTGCAACTTTCATCGAAATCGTTGGCGCCGTTTTCGAGAACGTATATACAAATATACACTTCTCATCAGAAAAATCGAAACACCTTGCAAGTTTATGTTTTGTAAAGATTATCAGAAAAATGTGTATATTTAGGAATATATGTCAAATGTCGTTTAATAGTGAATAATATGAGGTTTTCAAATCCTAATGTTAATGTTCTAAATTCAAATTAAATTTTCATAGGTTTCGTTATTTTGTATGTATGGAGTATGAAGGAAATTGATAAAACAATACACGTAAATGAAAAAAAAAAGCTAAGAAACGTTTATTTAATAACTTGTATTCCCTCCCCGAGCTCTTATTACTGCTTACATACGGTTCTTCATCGATCGGATGAGAGTCACGATCAAATGTTGTGGCTTTCCATTCCATTCCTCTTGGATTGCATTTTGCAGCTGGCTAAGTGTTTCTGGGGCAGGATCTCTTGCACGAATTCGTCTCTTTAATTCATCCCATAGATGTTCAATCGGATTCATGACCGGGCTTCTTGCTGGCCATTCCATAATCGAGATACCGACTTCGGTAACATAATCTCGTACGACGCTCGCGGTGTGAGCCTTAGCATTGTCGTGCATGAATATGAAACCGTTGCAAATAAAATGTGCATAGGGCATCACGTGAGGCTCAAGACACAGTTCGATGTACCGATGACTGTTTAGTGTAAGCAGACGTGGCCCAGACACAAAGACAAGCTCTGTATTACCGTTAGCGCTGATTCCTCCCTTAACCGTCCACGAACCGCTACCATAGCTGACCTTTTCTTCAATGCAGCATTGTGCATGTGCAAAGCGTTCTCCATCTCTTCTGTAGACCTTGTTCCTTCCGTCGTTACCAAACAGCATAATTTTACACTCATCAGAAAAGAGGACTTTGTTCCACTGTATGACCAATTTAGGTGCTCACGTGCAAAATTAAGGCGCGCTCTTTGATGGTCTGCAGTTAATTTCGGCCCATTTGCTGGCTTGTGCGGTACCAGTCCACATTCCTTCAACCTTCTTCTAATTGTAGAGTCACTTACAGCCACCCTACGTACAACATGAAGCTGCTGCTGCAGTTGAAAAGCAATAAGGCGTCGATTTCGTAAAGAAGTTGTTACAATAAATCGATCATCTCGCTCAGAAGTGACCCGATACCTGCCAGATCCTGAACGGTGCGTGAACAAACCAGTTTGCTGATAGCGTTTGTAGACTCTATGAACAGACGACAGGCTTAGATGCAATCTTTCAGCCACAACACGCTGAGTAAGTCCAGAATCCAGCAATGCCACCACTTGGGCGGCTTCTGCGGGCGAAGTATCCATATGTTTTAGAAAAAAAACTTTTATAGACGTCCCAAAGTCACAGTACACACACAGTATACAGAAAACAGAACAAAGTTCTAAAATAAGCGCTAATTTTTAGTTTTCAAATGTGAAATGTACTCCAACTCTAAACACACATTTGTCTCAAAACAGTGAATCATTTCATTTATAGGATAAACAAATGAAATTTTAATTTTGAATTTGGATATTTCGCTTATCACTGTAATGGCCAAACTGCCAGCTATACAATCATGTGATTTTTTTCATGGAATGAAAACTCTTTTGTGTTAAATTAGGACAGAAACCATAAAAACGGAAGTGTTTCGATTTTTCTGATGAGAAGTGTATATACGAGTACAAATATTGCTCGTTATAAATAAAATATGTAATACTATAGGATATTATAATGTAATAAAAAATGCACTAAGTTACTAAGTCTTAAAACTATTTTACAGATAAAGAAAGCAAAAAAAAGAAGAAAAAAAAAAGCAAAATCAATATTAAATAATAAATACAATAGTAAGTGGTAAGAATTTATGACATCATACTATCAACACTCATAATTATGTTAATCCGCGCCACTCAGTACAATATTTTGTTTCGTGCGAGAAGGAAAAAATATTACAATTTATATAAAAACTTTTAAAAAAAACCTAAATTTTCCAATTATTTTACGCACAACATGTATTTATTTTACACTTTCCATAAACTAAGATTAAATTCTCGCACAATTTATAATAGAAGTCAAATACCCTATTACTTGTAAGTGCGGGGCTAATGTAGATTTTTTTACTCATGAATAGTCACGCAATCTCGGGTTCCGTCAATTGATTGCAGGCAGTGAACCGTGTAAGTCGTCAGCGGTACGGGAAGTGTGCCAATTATACGACGTTACGGCAGCCTCACGACACTTCTGGGACGAGGGTGATTAGACAACACTGTTTTTTTAGGGTTCCGTAGTCAACAAGGAAACCTTATAGTTTTGCCATCTCCGTATATCTATATATTTGTCCGCGGCTTAGCTCAGAGACTCTTAGCACTAGAAAGTTGTAATTTTGCATAGGTATATATGTTAATCACGGCGACAAAGTGGTAAAATAAAATCATGTTTTTTTAGGGTACCTCCTCTACACGTAAAGTGGGGATGTTTTATTTTTCTCGTCTATCCGATGGCGTCGGTAAAGGTTTGACTATTCAAAAGTGCCTGTAAATGGTTTAATAGAAATAAATGCTTTGAGTTTGAGTGGGATGTCGTTGGAAAGGTCGTTCAAAAATATTGTGAGTGTGTCAAAACCATTTTTGGATTCAGGTTAACGATATTGTAGAAAGAGATTCGATACGAAACGTTTGTAACTTGGCTAGGCCTCCAGGGATCCGTTTGCGAATTATTAAGCTTTAAATTGCTTATTTTTATTAGAGTCAAGTGTTCCGCCCCCGACCAACTAAATGGTTGGTTTTGGATATGTGAAAAAATTTACGGCAGTAGTCTATATAACGAAATTAAAAGGAAAACTATCAAAACATGTTAAGTTTGTTCTTGGTATAAATTCATTACAACTACGGAACCCTTCATTGTGCGTGGTCCGACACGCACCTGGCCGGTTTATTTTAAACCTTAGGTTAATTTCGTACAATGGAATAAATGGTTTATTTGCCAATGAGGCTCTATTTTAGTTTGATTGGAACACATTAGATATGCGACATACTCTACCTCTTTTATTTAAAAAAGTTTTAAGTTTACATTATTGACAAAATAAAGCATAAGTTCTTATTAATAAAATGGGTATGTAGCCTACGCTTGAATCGGAACGAAACCACTATGTCAGTTTTCGCGTAGCACAACAAAGTTGTGAATTGCTACGAGTTTTCCAATCGGCTACGAAAACCACAATGACTCATTTTTCGTAGCCGACTGCTACAATTCACTTAATTTGTAAAGGCAGTTGTTACTCTTGACATGAAACATTACCTTCCAGACCATTCCATATGAAAAAACCTACTAAATAATAAAAGCCAAGTACATTATTATAATGTCCAGTTAGCTAAATGTAATACATCAAGTTTTTTGATCCGCAAACATAACAATGTGGAAATAATTTCTTACCGTGTAAGGTTTTCCTCTAGACGGAATTATTATATCTCCTGCAATTGTGAAGCAGACGAGAGCCACTATACCCACGTATAACAAAGAATTGTATAGAAATTCTCTCAACTGGAAGGACGGTCCACTTTAACAAGACTTTTTAAGTGACTGGATAACGAAGGCTAACTGGGTGTTTGTTTTTACAAATAGAAATGTAAAATAAAATCATATACGTACAGAATTTTGTAACAACAATTATTCCTACAATAGATTTGATAACATCGCAAGAGTTCTATCTATTGTTTACATAATAATGTCTGGGGATTTATTTATATTGATAAAAATCTGTTGGTAGCTTTTACATGACATTATTATGTCTGGAACAAAAACTGTTGATATGAAACGAAAGAATTTCTATAATTCATGAAGTAGGTTTATCAGACGTACCTAACAACTATGTAAAAATAAAAGTAGTCGCGTACCGGCAGTTCTGTCGCGTCGCCACGTCGCTCCATACAACGACACTCACCATTAGTTTACATACAAATGGGAGTCGTTTTACATAATCCATCGTACACGATCGCTGTAATTTGTTGCGAACCTTCTGAATAAACAAATTGATCGCGTTCATAATGCATGCCCGACAGCGTGGCGTGTGGGATAATTAAAATAAAATCTCTATCGCTGTACGTAATACGTCAGTCTCGACTAACGTCACTCGAGCCCAGCATTGATTGATCAACCGCGCCAGATATATCGGTTTAAGCTGAATAAAGCGGTTGTTTAACGATCATGACGTTTTAATAACTCGATACATATTGCTTTTGTCGTTTCACTAACAATAGGCTTCAGATTTCATTGCTGATCAAATCTATTTACATATCTTTCTGAAAACAGTTCGCTTAAAACGCTGATCCAACTCATCGATTCATCTTCCGATTGCTTTAAATAATGCTTTTGAACGTGCTCCCGAATGTAACCAATTCGTTTCCGAGTGATGAATGTCTGTGATATAATACAGTGGTAGCGTACGCGTTGAAACGTAAGTACCTATGTAAGTACCTGTGTGCCAAATCCACGAACAAACGGCTAACGAACGCGAAGCAAGAGGCGATACGATTTGTCTGCCGCTGCGAAATTCATGGAGGTAGGAATGTGGTGGAGGCGATGCACTGGAAATTTACATTTCATTAGCAGTATGCACGTGTTGAAGTGGACTGGTAGGACTGTCATGACGTGTTGAGGGACGGACAGTGACGCATATAACTACCGCAAAGTGTATTGTGCGTCTGTGTGACAATCATGCTAAAATGCGAACAAGGTTAAAGTCCCCGGATGGCCTTTTGCCAGTCAGTATTGTGTGTGACCAATTTAGATGAACTGTCTTTAATTATTGTAATTTTATCTATCTATTACAGATCTCATGCTGTACTAAAATATGAAGGAATTATATCCAAATTTTTTTTCATCTTTATTCTAATTCTTTAGTAATTTTAAAGTAGTTGTAATTGTTAACACACTATGGTTACTGAGACTTTTTGAAGTTTTAATTCAATATTTAGTAATCGAAATTGAGGCTTCAATAACTAAATATTGAATTAAAACTTCAATTAGTTTTACCGTACCTAAAAACACTGCATGTGTGTGCTACGTCGTAGCACTCGTAGCCCGCTACGGCGCTACGAAACCTGAAACTGTCAACAATCTTCCGAGCTGTCAATGCAACCGCTAGTTATTTAGAAATGAGTCGCTTGTAGTACCCATTATGCCATCATTCCTCGTGAGTATCGCTGCTCGTAAAATATTTGAACAGGTCAGCAACCTCATATGGTATGTCTCGTAAACTTTCTTACATAAGTTCACAAGATCAGTGCAAAACAGACATAACACGTGATATGTAACATCCCGGACCACAGCAGTCATACATTGTGCGATAAACTCTTTTCCTTTATTACGAATGCAGTGCATTCGTTAGTAGCTCGGCGTCGCGACTCGGTATTTGCGCCGCCTGCAAGTGGCGATATTTCAGCGCGCCCAGAACCTGTTTGTGAAAACTTTATTCACGTCAACAACTGGCTGTCTGTCAACTACAACACAAACTCACTATTATTACATACAGAAAACTCACACAACGAAGACCAACAATAATCCAAACCTTTGGATAACCAGCGTTTATTGCAATAGTTTGCACATTCATTTAGTTTCATTCAATTCATTCATTCAATTTGTCATTGTACTAAATGAACAATAATGTTATTAATGACACCTGCTTAGGATGAACATAAAGAACGTTTTCATTAGACTTGAATACTTGAACATGGACTGATAGTTATTTACTGTCAAAAATCTTTATTAAATTTGTTCTAAAGCTGTAGTGCAATAAATTGTGTACACACTTCACTCAGTAAGACTAGTAGAAGAATCATTAATTTACCGTTCTCAGTTATAAAGTATACAGGTAAAATACTATGTTTAAATCTTAAAATAAAAGATAGTATACTTAAAATATATTTTTTTTCAAATATTTAGAATTGAATAAATTTCTGTTTATAAATTTAAGTAAATTTTTTAATATTTTTTTTTTTTTTAAATTCATGTTTTTTTAGATAAAAAGTAATAATTTATTAATCATATGTAGATATTAAAAGTATTCGTATTCAACACTATGACATATTTTTGGCAAAGATTATGATGATGATTATATTTTCAATCACAATGCTGAACTAGTTTGTTTAGTAGGAAGGTTCTCCGACAGTATTTTACTACCTCCGTCTTGGGAGAATAAACATTTCAAAGTAATCCGTGGCTTGATATTTACCTTCAGTCGGAACAATTTACTGTTGAAACATTGATTTGGCAATATGTAAAATTCATAGGTACGTATACAATGATCAGTGTGTGTCGGCGGGCTTTTGGAGTGCGGTGCGGGGGCGCGGGGGCGCTCGGTTGACTGACTCCGATCGCACGCGTCACTATTTTACATATAAATGGACGCCGCTCCATAATCCGTCTAACACAATGGCTTTAATTTGTTCCCTGAATGTATACGTAGGCAAATGAAACCTGAAATTGGTGCGAAGGTACCTACTTCGCGTGTACTGCAACTATTAAGGGTAACCACAACAGAACGGTAAATAAGTGCAACGATGAGTGGTTGCTCTAATTTCAATACGACAGTGAAAGGTTCTGCTGCTACATAGGATTGTTTGACTCTCGTAAGCCAAACTACGTGTGTTGTTTAGTTTGACTTAGCTAACAGTGAAGTTAAATTAGTACGAGTATTTCCGAATGCAAATCCCGTGCAGGCTGAAGTAGTGGGTCGGCACCTGCTCTGACAGTTTGCGTAATAGCTCGGAACCACCGAATTAATTTACAAAACTCTGACCTGTCTCGAACAAAATAGTTTTTGATGCCAGTACCCAGTTTGTGCGCTCCACTATCCGTAGCCTCGAATAAGTGGGTTAGTTTTTGAATAAATATTACGTGAAATTTGTGTTTGCTAAGGGGATTATTTTAATGAAACATAACAGGTATTTGTTTCTTTGTTGGTTCATAATAGTTTGCATAATGCTAACGTCTCTGGTATAGGTAGTCATTTAATGTATCACTTTTCCTCTATTAATGAAGTGATATCACAGCAATAAATCAGGAAATTATAAAAATAAGAATGTTATTACTTTGATGAATCAAAACAATCCAAGCGTAAACTAAGGCGAGTTAAAACTAAGTTAAAGCCGAAAATATAGGCAAGATTAATTAAATTGTTTAAAATTGTTCGGAACATTTTAAGCGCTTGTCAAGTTATTTTTATTGGATTACTGTTTTATTTGACTTCATTAATTTACCTCATTTCCTGTAAAAACATTTTGCTTTTGATAGTGGACTATAATTACGAGACTACAGAAAACACTACTAGAGAAGCATGTCTGCCTAAGCTTTAATTAAAATGTCATGTTTGTTTTACTCTTATAGATCCCTGGAAGGTACCATTTTCTAGTCAGACAAGATGCAAACACAGATAACTCGTTTATACGGAGCAGATTGTATATCCTTTTCAATTAAAAGCTGTATTTATCATTCTATTATACGGAGACAGGTGAATTGGGATAAACATCAACATGTTTATAATAAGAACGATCTCCAGCGGTGCCGCAAACAACTTTGAAACTGGCCCAGCCACGCAGATGGGGATGACATCTCTTTGAAGATAAAGACGAGAGATAATTTTGCAATTTTCGTGCCGAGAGGTTAGCGATATGTACCTGCCTGTCATGTTTCTCAAATTAACTTTTGATGGCAAGCAAGGAGAGCAACTTTCGCGTTTGTGGTGACGAATTTCTGTAGGCATTTTCGCTGACGGGAATTGGTAGGGAAGTACAATTTCCAATTTCGAACTTTGATCGATGTCAGATTATATAAATTTGTATTTTCAGAGTCGGCACGAGTCCGTCAATGCCCCCAATGCTTTGATTATATCTCAGTGTGAAATTGCCATTTCAAATTATAAGTTTTTTGAAAATATACCTTTTTATATAGTATGTAATCGACTGCTGTTAGATGTTTTTTCTTTGAACTGTAGGAACATCACGAGTAAGTAAAGATACGAAACGAAACGAAAGGAGTTTTTTTTGTTATAATCTCCTCTTTCAACCCCAGCTGTAGGGAGCAGCGGTCACGCGCGCCCACGCCATTCATTCACCATTCAATGGGCTAAGCCCACAGCTACACTCATCCCACTTTTGATATTATTCTGTGACCCAGTACATAAGGGCTAAACTTATACTTAATGGGAATAACATCTGTTACTTTGCCTATATTTAAGCGCGAACACCAAAAATTTATGGCATTAATGTTTTAAGTAGTATCTTTTTAGGGTGCCGTACAGAGTAGGTAAGGTCCATGTATGTTTTTTTTCTAGTTTTCTTTAACCAAAACATTATTATTTAGTTACGATGAGTTATAGATAACAATAGCTCTACGCAAAAAAAAAAATGGTGACATCAGACATTTATGATATTCAGGGAACCAGAAAAATCCTTAGTACAATGAATAACACATATAATTTCAAAAGGTACCAATGCGGAAAAATACATAAATTGTCTCTATATAAAACTGTGAAGCGAATTTAATTGTAATTTTATTTATTAAAACAGAAACAACGTCAACCATTTTATTGTGCATTGTATAACCACAACTTGCGTTGCCACGTCATAATCACAAGGATGTTTATCAAAACGAACACGTCAAAGTGACATCCCTAAAGTATACATTTGTCACTATGATTATGTCAAACACAAAAATAATCCCGTCATCTATTTGGCGTGCGGCACACCCCTGCTGTTCGCGACTTGCAAATTGAGGGAGACTGAACTACGGCCGGGAACAATCGCAGGAAAGATTATAAAATGCGTTGTATAGGTGATCAGACGTCAAAGTTGTGATGTTTTGAAAAAGTTGTCGAGGGCGAGGGAGGGCAGCCTCGGTTGCTATGGTTAATAATACCCCGCCGTATAATACACGAGCATGTTGGCGTCGCCGTCGTGGGCAATTTTCCCCAAGTCGCTGTCGGCCGTCGCTCTAGCAACAGGTCGTCTGTTTTATAGCGAATCTTTTTATGTGATTTCTTATGCTTAAAACGTCTCCTTACAGTTCAAAAGAAGTCAGAAGCATTAAGTTTCAAAAGGTGAAATCGCTTTGAGGCGGAGCCTTTTAAAATGTCAAGAACACATTAATTTCTTATTTGTTCGTGTGTGTAAGTACAAAGTGATGGCTAAAAAAATACTTGTACAAAATCTATCAAATAAATAGGACTTCGATTAAACTTCTTCATTTAAAATTAACTTTAGGAATATAATGAGTATTACAGAATTCTTTGTAAGTCTAAGCGCTCTAGAGTCTAGAGTATGTACAACAGGTAGAGACTTTAGACTCTAGAGCGCTGAGGTACGCCTGTACCATCTGAAGATTATCTAACAAATAATTGTGAAGTGGCAAACATCAAAATTAATTATGAATCAAATCTTACTTGTTGATACTTAGCGAGTGTTCTCATAGTTACAACACTGAGCAACTGTTGTCTGAATGATCTGCTAAATAATACATGCTTTTGGTATATTTCAATATTCAGCTGTTGAAACATACTTGAAATTGCTTTCAACATTTCAGATTTTTTAAACAAAGGTGAATATTTAAGTGTACCTACTCTAACAATACTGATAATTTAGGTGCTCGCTCGGAGTCGCACGTTTAGGTAGGTATTCTTTGTTAATACTCGTATAATACTTTATAAAATATTTATTATTCATGTTTATTGTCGAAATACATCATATTATTCAGGCACACGTCTATTGTTCCCAAATATTTGTTATCTTTAGGGTTCCATACCTCAAAAGGAAAAACAACCAGCCAGCCAGACAGACACACGAGTGATCCTATAAGGGTTTACCTTATAAGAAATAAAAATAAAAAAATACAGAGAGTTCTTTACTCATAGATTACAGGAAAACCTATAAGAAGTCTATGGTATTAAAATAACAAGGTAAATCTCTCAATATTGTGCGTACAAACTTACATTTGCAGTTGGAATGTATGGGAGACCATATTTTTTAACTACAGTTAAGTTTGTTTTTGGGATAAATTCATCCCAATTACGGAACCCTTCATTGTGCATGGTCCGACACGCACTTGGTTGTTTTTTTTTCTATATTATAATTAGATCTGTCGTTATTATTTCAGAAATAAGTAATATGTAACAGTCTATACATTGTTAAAACGGAAGAAAGTGTACATATTATACGATAGTCATACAGTGGTTACTTTGATATTTCAGTTACCAGTATTGTAACAATGGTTAGATTTTCGCGGAAACTCATTTTTATGAACAAAGGGCGCTTAGGCGTTTCTAAAAAAAAATCTTAATATTGAATGTTTCCTCGTACTGTATACAAATTTCGCTATTATTATAATAATAATAATAATAATGTATTTATTTCCAAGTATATGGTATTTTGAGATCTTACACTAATAATGTTCCACATATACTACCATTGCTGGCGTAGAAATATAAAAAAATAAATAAAAGTTAAGCACATTCAAATCATCACTAAGTTAATTAAAAAGTCAAAAAGTAAAATAAAAAATTAATTTGTTATGTCCAAAATACAAGTTCTAAAGTCAAAGTAATACAGTGTTATTAAGATTAATTGCAATGTCAGAAAATATAATTAAAATATCAAAATAAACAATGTTATGTCCAAAATATAAGCTCCATAATAAAGTAATAATTATAGATATTATGCCAAAATACTAATAACATAGAATATTCATTACAATATCAAAAATTATGATTTAAAAATTCATTAACTGAATAAAAGCACATCTCTAATAGCCATACAAACATTTTACATTTAAATTTATCTATTGGTAACATTCTGAACGCAGATGGTAATTTATTATAAATTTTGATCGTCATACAACTGGCATTTCTACTATAGAGATGCAGTCTCTGAGGAGGAACTAACAGTTTGCCAGCATTTTTTTTATTCAATCTTTCCGAGACTTGTTCATTCAATGAAAATAAATGAGGGTATTTTTTAACAAATAAACAAACCTCAAAAATATACAGACACGGGAGTGGGAGAATTTTTAATTCTTTAAATAATGGTCTGCAATGGTCTAAATATTCTGCTCCACTCATGGCTCGGATACACTTTTTTTGTACTTTAAACGCTCTGTCCACGTCCACTGAATTACCCCATATAACTAGACCGTAACGTAATACTGATGAAACATAACCATGATATGTATGCATTTAGGACTGTTCTTTTACTGGACACTAGTCTCAACTTGCGAAGAGCATATACAAACTTATCAAGCTTACTGCATACTCTTTCTACATGTTTCTTCCAATTCAGTTTGTTGTCAATTATTATACCCAAAAATAAAGCCGATGGTTCTGGTTGTAAAATTGTAGTGTCATGTCGAATTATTGTTGGTGTAGCTGACAAGTTGCTTGTTTGAAATTGTACTACTTTGGTTTTATCAATATTAACATGAAGATTATTGTCCGCTAACCAGTTTATTACATTAATTAATTCAATATTAGTGTCAATTTCAATGTCAGTTTGGTTGGAACATTTTATCGTCAATGTTGTATCGTCGGCAAATTGAATACATTCACATTTTAGGCATTTTATGAGGTCATTTATATATAATAAAAATAGTGACGGACCTAGTATGCTTCCCTGTGGAACGCCAGAAGGATTAATTTTTAATTCTGAGCAATATGTTTTACTAGTATTTTTTTTCTACTCTAGAAATAACAGTTCTCTGTTGGCGATCAGACAAATAGCTTTTAAGCCAATCGTGCGCCTTGCCTCTTATTCCATACTTTTCCAGTTTGTGGAGTAGTCGTTTATGTGAGACCAAATCAAATGCCTTGCTCATGTCTAGGAATACCGACAATGCAGACATTTTTTTATTAAGAGCCTCAGTGATTAATCTCACTAAGGAGAAACAGGCTACAGTTGTCGAACAGTTTTTTCTAAAGCCAAACTGAGTCTCCACAATCAAGTTATATTTAGTTACAAAGCTATTAATTTTGTCATGCATTGCTTTTTCAAAAATCTTAGCAAAGATTGGAATCAGTGTGATGGGCCTATAATTACCCATATCAGAACAGTTACCCTTTTTGTATAATGGTTTAATTATAGACTCTTTAAGTTTCGTTGGGAAAATACCTTCTTCAAATGAGAGATTTATTAGGTAAGCAAGTGGGGATGCTATAATTTTTGCACTTAATTTAATTATTGTAGTGGTTACTTCGTCATGTCCAGTAGAATTGGTGTTGTTTAATGAATTAATTAATTTAATAATGTCAATTTCATTTACAGGAGTCAAAAATAAAGTATTTGGGTTATTGTCAATGTCAATGTTATTTACGTTATAATTATTATTGTTAGATTTTTGTGTCAGTTCGATAAAATAGTCATTAAATTGGTTACATATGGCATAAGGATCAGTAATTTTTTTTTCACAGATTATTAATTCATGTAAGTAGTTGTTGTTATTTGTTTTGTTTGAGTTATTTTTTATGATTGACCTGTGATATGCTTTACATTTATTTTTAGCATTATTTAAAAAAAAATTGTTGTTTATCTGCTGTGATTTTGATATGCATTTTTTTAAGATCTTAGTGTAATTGCGGTATTTTTTCTTGTGGTAGCCTTTACTTATAGCATCGTGTTGATATGCGTAATATAAAGCTCTCTTCTTTATACATGATATTTTTAAACCTCTACTAAGCCATTTGTTTTTAATAGGCTTATTGGTCTTTTGATGAGTATTTCAGGAAAACACAATTTATAAAAGAGCGTGAACAAGTCGTGGAATATATATTAAATGCTTTATTGCAGTCTGTCTCCTCGTACATTTCACTAAAACTTAAGGCTGCTAAACAATCTAAAAACTTTGTTATGTTGCTCTTGTCGTAATCTCTTTTCGTTTCATACCAGAATTGTATAGTTTTTGATTTATTATTATTATTCATCTCTTGAACGTAACGTATTCCCGCAATACTTCGAACGTATGCTACATTAAACTGGTTTCATCTATTCTGTCCGCAGTAATTAATATTGTCTGTATAGGTCTTTAGAAATCGGACCGCACCGCACTGCACGATCGCTTACGATACGACCGCGGGCTATTTAATAACGTCACTCATGCATAACCGAGCAAAAGTAATTAAAGCGACGTCAGCGTCACAACGACCATATAGTATTAAAGCCTTTTCAGTAAAAGAGGGCGCTGTGCGCAATTCCAAGTTACATTTTAATCAAACAGTGACCACGCCCGAGTCTGTCATGTCGCCTATTTATGAGTTGTAAAGGGGATCCTTCCGCAGTTCACTTTGTGCGGCCGTATGGTAATGGCGTGGATATGGTGTGACGCGCTCTGACATGTGTCGACTCTGGAAAATGAAGTCCGAACGCGAGGGAATGTTTGCACGCACGCGCCAATAACGTGAGGGCCTACAACGGGTTTATGTTACGCAGTATGTTCTGCAACGTAATTAATCGTTGGCTTCTTTTGAAGTCGAATCTTAAATATACACATAGTAATAGATGAATGCAGGGGTTGACGGGGTTTTTAATTACGCAGTACATACACACCCATTGATGCCATAGCATACATAAACAAATACAAATGAAAAGCTGCATGAATATAACTCAAAATTATATTATGAAATACTACCACGCATATCGTATTACACTCCTGGGTCTGGCCATTTAGAATGGAGGCAATTCGCTAGCACGTCATTATATTACGATGATGACGTCATAAAACGCAGTTACGCGTTCGAGGGGACGGAATTACGTCCGCAAAACCACGGTCACCTTCCAGACGAGCGGTGTTTACATATTTCAAGTCCTTATTTATTCACTCTGTAAGATATACCTACTATAACATTTGAAAGGGATAATCAAAATAATTAGTGTCTTTATTTTATAAGAAAATCGCTCTTGAATTTTCTTACACCTCGAGACTTGAGGGTATGAATATTTTAAAGTGTGACTGTACAGTCATGAGCATAAATATATTACATCCTATGGACAGCTCGGCAATAATATCTGACTTTATGATTCATCAATTAATATTATTTTGACAAGGTCACGGCAAAATGAGATCATTTGTGGAAAGCATATACAAGTGGCAGCACAAATATTTGGCATCGAAGAAACACCAAAACTATTTGTCTAGCCAAAATATAGGATGCTGGTGTGATGTCACTTTTTTTGCAATAAGTGCGGCACTGATTGCGATATAGAAGAAAACTCGAGATATACTGGTAGGTTTTTATGCTGCCAAAGTGATGTCAGATATTTTTATCATAACGAGGGATCACATTCTTCTGAATTTAACTGAGTAGGCAGATATTTATAACCTGGATGTGTTGAAGCCGATGCAGCAACCTATATTTTGGCTCGTCAGACAGTTTTGGTGTTCCTTCAACATCACTTATTGGTGCTGCCAGTTGTATATGCTTTCCACAAAATGATCACATATATTTGCCGTCATCTTAACAACAGACATTAATGGATGAATCATGAAATCACATATTATTGCCGAGCCATCCATAGATATTTATGCTCGTATGTACACGATGTGTTCGATTCGATGATATCCTTGTGTTTGAAGAAAATCGTATTCCGATGAAACAAGTGTTGACGGACTTAGATACTTTATTATTCTCTCATTTACCTGACATATTTTGTTTTTAGAATTCTTGTTTGGCCAACAAACAGGTAAGCCACATGCAATTTATACTTGCTCTTTTTTAACTTTGAAACTCAAACCGCTCTTTTATATTTGTTGTCTGCTGTATTCACTCTTTAGTGTCATTGTTACTTAAATTTTTAATGAATATAGGTACGTTTTACTAAAATATGTCTGTAGATATGAATATTTACTCATAAGTTCCTCTAAACATAAAGGCTGTTGGAATTTGTTTCAGGATTTATTCGTAAAGGGAGGTAATAGCGCGGCTCATTGCTTTTTCACTTGGTTACTCAAATGTAGATGGATGAGGTCGTCGTCGGCGCCGCCGGAGACAATTGTCAGCCATCGCTCAGTGTCCCCGCTAATTGAAAATTCTCGTCAGCTTCATTTAAATCTCCATCGACAAGAGAAGATCCGCGACCGTTGAAAATTAAGCCCAACTATAATTTAATTGTCCTACACCTTTATCATGACGCCGGGGGCTTGGCGTTTGCGTGACTGATTTCTACAAAGAGCATTGACATATTCCGTACACAATCATGAATTGATTTTATTAAGCCAATTTAACATTTAATTTCCGAGCCATATTTTAGTATAAGTGTCCAGAATGTAGGCAGAAAACTCGTAGTAAAATAAATTCGTTGTACCAATTAAGGATCCCTTATTCCTAAATACCCTTTCAAGAGGATTCGCGGAAGGAAGAGGGCGCGAGCGGAAGAAATTCTCGATAACAGGGAGTAAAGAGTGGAAAATTATAAAACGTTAGAGCCCAGACACCGTCTTGAGTGGATAATATTATGATTATGATCGTTCGACTCAGAAATAACACGTACGCTAACAGTATCACAATTCTACCAATTGATTGTTTCACTAACAGTTCGTGGGATTAACTTGATATTTTGCGGCATTTATGCATGAGTTACATACACGAGTAAATAAGGCAGGATTTCATTAAGACGTCTTGTGTTGATTATATTAGGTATGAATGAAGTCTTATATGCCTTATTTACACGCCCTGTTTAACTAAAGATGTGAGTTAAGATGTGTACTCTTATTTATTTATGATCTAACGTGGTGTATAATATTTAGTATTGAAAAATTACTACCAAATTCAAAGCACCAAAATGAACTTTTCAATTGGTTTTGAAAGACTCGCTATGTATTTCATTCATCCCCAACTTCAGCGGGAAAATAAAAATGTCTTAAAAGATATTTAAATCTGAAAGAAACCGGATAAAAATATCTTGCGATGTGAAGATTTATTACCAGCACTTCATTTACTCACAGTTTACCCAGAACGTAGTAGGATTATATTAAGTGTGGTCCAAGGCAGAGTTTTCTAGGAAGGAACAACTTTCGTTTCCATTTTTATTCATTCCACAGCGAAATCAACATTTGTAGAAAGCGTAGATGTGGGCGTGGGGCGACCCGTATTAAAATATTTTAAGCAGGCTATGAATATGCAAAGACACGGCGCTCGACGGCGGCGGTTAACGATTTGCACGTTTTTGGACCACTTGCTAATTGCAAATGTGAACGAACACTTATGGCAAATGTAATTGCTTTCACTGATACCAGATCAGATAGAAACAATGTTTGATTTTGCCTCGCTACAGCCCCCTGTAACTGAAAACTAATTTACTCTCATCGGATAGCCGGAGCGCGCTAATTTCATTTCGTCTGCGATTAAAAAGTAACTGCGGGTTTCATTTACTTTAATGTTCTTTAACAAAAAATTTCAGTTGAAATAAAATTTTATTTTTCAATTATACTTATCGCTGATCTCAGCGACTATTTTCCTTAACGGTACCTACCTTTCCATTTCTATAAAACTATCCTGTCATTTTATTTTATTATCCATCGTAACATATTAGGCATCTAGGTAGAGCTTTGTACGTTCAAAGATGTCTGAGTGTAAAAGAAAATCCATTTGGAATATGAAGGCTACATGACCTGTAGGTGATCCCTTGGGAGGCTCACAAACCCCGCATTACCACTTACCTATATCTCTCGAGATATTTCAAATTTTCAGCTCCAAGGAGGCTTACGATACATTTCAACGTCATGTTTGAAAAGGATTCTACAAAAGTTATTCATACTAGTCGAAGTAATAAAATAACTAAGTGGCTCTCGATGCTTTTTTTGAGCTTACATTCGAAATGGTATCTTTAATTCCATAGAGATATAAAGACGAATATTATAAGTGATCATAATATGCCATGGACTGCCTTGTCGTCAAATGGACATAAATCCTCAAATCGCAAGCGCGACTGCCGAACATGAAATCCTGGGTTCGATTCCCAGGTCGGACAAAGTGTCATTGGGGTTTTCTATCTGGAATTTCTCAGTAGCAGCCCGGGGTCTGGATTTGTACCAGGTTGATGGCAATAGGGTCGCCCCCTATTACATGGGACTTAACTGGACTTAACATACCTAACTGGTGAAATGTGTGTTTACTTACGTAGGTACAGCTCTGCCCAACCCTTCGGGTAAACAAGGCGTGATGTAATATGTCTTTCCTGCTAATATGTTAGAACGCACTTTTTCATTTTTTTATTTGTTTTCTTTCTTTTTTATTTTGGTTTTTATTTGTAGTACAATAATTATGTTGTGTTGTGTGCCTCTTAGTCTGTGCAAAATAAATGTATTTTCTTTCTTTCTTTTGATGTTATGTTATAAAATGCCAATGCTTATTATGTGATACAAAATGGTAATACCATCGGTGGACTAATATGTACGTGCATGCACTTAATTACACTTTAAACTAACAGCTAAACACAATTTGCAAGTTTAAAAAGCAAACAACCAGCACTCTCCAGCCACAATTAGTCGCGGTAATTGTTTCTTTTTACAATATCTTCTATTCAATTTATATAAACTGGAGTGAGTGGTACGCGCACTGTAAAGTGGAAGTTGCTTAACAAGATCAAGCACAAAGTGCGATACGCTGTACGATTAGCAGCTTGTTGCGAGGAGCTGGCTTCTCTCGGCCTTTTCAAGTGTGATTAAGGTTGGATTGAGGCAAGGAACGGACGTATCTATTCAATTAATGCTACTCCAGACCCAGGTTGGCCAGTACCTCAATTTATATTGCTTCGACTCTGGAAATTACCTTTATTTGTACATAAAAGTACGTACACCTCCTCAGGCCGCGGGCGGTCGTGTGCCCACAAATTGAAATATTGCCTCTCGAAACGTTTAGCTTGAAAACATAATTTTGAAAAGAATTTATAAAAGCAAATGAAGTGTTTTTTCTTACAACTTCCGATTGGCAATTCAGTACAAGAATTAAGGTTAATTGGGGCCTTTTTTACCCGCCTGCCCCAGAAGGAGGGTAATATTTTTCGAGATTATGTATGTATGGAAGTCTATTTATTTAGCAAGTTCTGTAGCCTAAACGGCTTGATGGATTTTAACATATATGGGGTGTTATTAGATTCGTCTAAATTGTGGGAGTGGCATAGGCTATATAATATTTATATCTTGCATCTGCAAATACAAAGAAAAGAGAGGGGAAGGTTTTTTTAAATAAATTACAACAATATTGGTATCAAATAAAAGCTAGTAATGAATACACAATTAAAAAATTCCAAATACACAAATAAACTAAAAACCTTGATATAACGTAAATTATTTTAAAAAAATAGCCCGGCTTCATAAACACAGCTGAAAAGAGTGAAAGTTGCATTATTATCTATTAAACTTTGTTTTTGTAAGATATCGCAGGCAAACAAAAGTTATACCATGTTTCAGGTTATTGCAACCTTACAAAAACCAAAGTTGAATAGAGTCGAGTTTCTTGTTTTTTAAATAATTTGTCTATTCAGTGGGATTACGTTCAAGATTAAAACCACATTGTTACAATGAGACCATAAAGTATAATTTGAATTACTAATACCACCGAACAATATAACAACAACACTTAATACTACACAACAGAGCCGAACAATTAATCGTGCCAGTCGATAGTAATGTCACTCAACACACAAGTAACTTAACCGTAATAACTACATACACTATATTTGCAGCTAATGACGATCACCGACAGACGCCACATCCGAGCCGTATGGCCCCAAGTCCCGAGTAGTTCCGAGGTCGAGGGATTACAGAGCATAGCAAAGCGCCAATAATGGCTGTCTTCGAGCATCAATACAGATGCGGATTTGTAGTCATGCTTCGAGGGAAACTCACTTCGGATTATAGTCTTAAGGTACGCCACGGTAGGTACTTCTGGTTTAACATGAATTGGTAGTCATTGTTTCTATTGTTTGGAGAAACTGTCATGTTTAGGTCGAGATTTTGAATAAGCATTATAATTTTTATGAGGGTTTTCTTTTATTATTTAGCTGTTTATCACTAATCGTCACCTAGGTAGCTAGGTGACGATTAGTGATAAACAGCTACGCAACGCTATTATTAATACTTTAATGATGACCCAAAAATGATGATGACCCTTCAGCTGACGTCGACGTCGTTTTTAGACGTCCACTGCTGGACATTGGCCCTCAAGGGATGCCATAACGACCGGTCCTGCGCTGCCCGTACCAAGCAAATAGCCCGTGAGCTTCACCAGGTTCTTCGTTCACCTAAACCACGCTTACTGCTTACCGAAGTGGAAATGCATTAATTTAAGATAGAGATGCCTATAATAGACCAAACTAGATAGATTGGACTAGAGTTAACTATCGACTATATTATACACTGTTGAAATAAACTACAAAATCGCACGCGTAGTCCATAGCAAGTTCCCTAAATAGCGTTTAACATTTATAAAAATGTTTCAGCATTTTATGAAATACCGGAAAAATATTTCGCTGAAATAGCTTTTCGAAAACACTATTAAATATAGTGATAGATATAAAATTTGAACACGAGAAGCAATCTGAGCAAATGGACGCCGCTTAGCAGGCCATTTTGCCATTTCGATGCATTTCCGCGGAAATTACTATCATTTGTTGAAAGAGGGACGAATACCACTAAACCGGTCATGGAGCTGTTCATTAATCAAACAAAGAAACAATGTATTGTACAATGTGTTTGTTGAATATTTTACATCGCTTTTACGCAAATTCCGGAGTTAAAACGAATAACGTTTATTAGTGGATAATTTAATAATGCTTCATCCTCGCATGTCGTAAAAGTCGTCAGAAGAAAAGGGTTAGGTACTTACGTACATCTCACTTGAAAATCCTTACTATTTTATTAACACAAATTGTATTAAGTAGGCTTTACTTTGTCATGCATTGACAGTTCGTTTGCTTACGTATACAATAGCAAAAATAATGATATCATAATAATTACTCATGCCCTACATTTTAACGCATTGCCTAGAAAACCTGGTAGCTATAATATTCATTAAAACAATGTTCTCAAAATTCAGGCACGTTTCCGAACTGAAGATTGAGCCCAAGCCTTAAAGTTTCTAACAATAAGTTTATTCAGTACCCTATGAGTAGAACGGGGCTAAAGGTCAACGGGTAACAAAATCGTCCGTACCCCACTTGAAAACTAAAAGTAATTTGGATTTTTGCGATACGCGTCTACGATGGGGTGGGGGTAGTAAATAGGACACGATCTCGCGGACAGTTTCCTTGAGACATCGGAATAGGATGCACGTTTCTCGAGCCAAAAAATGTAAATGAGGTTGAGGCTCCAACAAACAAAGAATTAGGTTATATCCAGTGTACAATGTAAGTTCCAACAAAATTATATATTATTTTTTTTAAGATAAGGGAGAATCGAAACAGATACTTTATTTGGAAAAAGTATGATAGAAGTTCAAAAGATACATACGTAGGTACATGTTTTATTCACGTCATTTTAAATAAACACACCCGGCTGTATAAAATCGTGCCGAGCGGCAAATCTTTCTGAAACTGTCTATAAATCTGACCATAAAAGTAAATCCCTGCAATCAAATCGCGAACAGCGAAAAAAGTAAGGTTGTTTGTTGCTATCTCTGGGAACATACATGAAAATAGCTGAGGAACTATTTCGTAGCCGGATAAAAAGGTTCTCAGACCATGAATATAAATATGTACGGTGCGGCCTGATGTCGCTTAACTGCGCTGTAGGGCTGCGAAGCGCGTTAGCGCTAACAGCTATTATTTCAGCTCACTTCGTCCCAATATACCGTTCATTTTTATACGTCTGGACCGTCATTATTAACTCATCTCGCTAAACCCAGTAAAAAATAAAAGGTTTCACATTTCAACAAAAATATTTTGTAGAATTTACGCGCTTGTATAATTTAATGTAATTATATCTTAAAGTGGGCAATTATGGTAATTTATATTCAATTTGTATCAAAATGGAAATATCCGTAGTGGAAGTGGGTATTCAAAGTGAATTGGATGTGGGGAGTGTGTTTGAAAACTATTTGTGCGCAACCCTACAAGCCTACGGGGGCAAATAGCAAGTGTATAAAGGTTATAAAAATGCAAGAAGCCGGAAATGAATACGCGGGTGCAACGTACTCGAGTACGTAGTACGTAGTGTAGCGTGCCCCGCCACAGCCCACCGCGGACGTGGGGACACGGACTCTCATCAAAAATAAAGGAAGTGCACCTACTATTTCACACAAATTGGATTGTTTGAAATGTCACGTTTTTAACTTGCTCGTTAAAATACGGAAATGCATCCATCTTCAGGTTTCACATGAAATCAGATATGTTTGCTACATGAATTTCATGCAGTCTCTAAATATTACTCGTGGATATTTTTATTTCATTGAACGTGCACGCAACCAGCGCTTATTGAACAACAAGCATTCAAGTAAGTTTGACATTGGTTAGAATACTTCTGCGTATAAAGTAGGTATTAATGTGAACATTCTTATTTCATTATTTTCTCTAGAGGAAAAAAACCAATGATGCGGATACTCACAACAAAATAAAAACAACTGTTCACGAAAGCTTTCAGTTCGACTTGTTGATTCTTAGCTCTACGGTAGGTACACCTTGCTAGTTGTATAAGTAAATCATTGTTTTACAAACTCATTATAACATCAGGAACCGACAAATAGTTGCAAATGTGATAAGTAAAGCGTTCCGTTACTTGTACAGCACTGCTTACCGACGCCAAAAGAGGTGTTTGTTAGATTTATTACCTACCATTTCGATTTGTTTACTCAGTTGTTCAGATCCAATTACTTGGCACTGTTTCTGTACTTAATTAAAGGGACGCTTGATTACTCGCCCGCTGTGGGGCTTTGTATAATTGCTATTGTTTAGCAAATGAAGACAAATGAAACTTTAATTTAATGACATTGTCTCATTCAGACGCACGAGAGAAGAAGTCCTGTGTTCACGCTCAACAACCTGATTTCAAGTTTAAATTAGGTACTGTACTGACGCACCACCAGATATAACTAGGTCCGTTATTGTTGCACCAACATAATATTTATTTACATGTTTTTTTGCTTTTTTACCTAAAGTTTCATATCATTAAGAAATAAAGTAACAACAAACTTTAATAAGTTTTCTAATCTTTCGATATTCAAATTAAAATGAAGCAAACTAAACCAATTCAATATTCGTTTTCGTAGACTTTCTAAATCCCTATTTAATAATGAATCCACAAAAATAAATGTCTGGGAGAGCAAACAAGTTTCGAAAAATCTCATTACAGTTCAGGACTGAACTTAGCACTCCCATGCGAGCACTGAACCGACTGCTCGGAAACAAAGGCTATAAAAAATGCAATTTTATTTAAATTTTATAGACTTGCAATTGAAATCGTTGTTTAATTGCGATACATGCGATGTTGCCGTCAATTTTTAATGCTATTTGCTTCGTTGCATCGATAAATTTTGATGTATCATGCAAGAGCTGGCTGAAACGTTTTAGGGACTGATCTAAAAGGATTCAACCACCATTTATGAATAAAATTCAAGGTAGGTAATTTAAAGTAAATATTTAAATTATCAAAGGTAATTAAAGCCGTAATTATTTTTCCCTAGAATGTCTAGCCTGAACCCATCGGGCCGTAACAGCCGCGTTCTAATGTTAACCTTATCTTCATTTAATGGTACAATGACAACACGGTTGAGTGCCTCCAAATGAGAATAGTTGTAAAGAGTACTTTAATTACCTAGCGTTCTTAGTTATTTGTTTGCGCCGGTCTCAAGGTTCCACTCCCGTAGGGGCGGTAACTCGATTCGCCATCCGTCGGTGAGTGAGTGGCATACTTTTAATTGGCCGTAACTGCGTTTGCCTGCAAGCGTTATTGAATTACCAGCAGAACAGCGCTTGGGGTTGTGGAGTTACTAAATAACGTTTTCAACTTCTATGAAATTGATATTTTATTGAAATTGTTTTAAAGTATTTTTAAAAAAAAATTCTTGGAATTAGAAAGCGATGCACAAATTGTAAGGACTTTTAAAGAGATAATTATAAGTTTATTTTTTACTAGCTTTTGCCCGCGACTTCGTCCGCGTAGAAGTTGAAAATGGTTCTAATAGGATTTTTATTGGTTTTTTACGTTATTAATTTTGTTATAAATAAATTATTATGTTAAAATGTTTGAATAATTAAAATATAACAATCTTTATTATAGTGTAGGGATATAAAGGATACTAAATTTGAAAAAAAAAAAAAAAAGATTTATTTTATGAACACGAAGTTCAGCCTTTGATCTGGCGAAAGTTACACGGGTGTATTATCTTTTTACAACGAAATCGAAATACTACACCTACACACACAGTGTTTCTTCATTACTCAGTACTTGTAGTTCAGTATTTGTAGTTTTCTACAGTATTTCTTAGTAAACAATATTTTTTGTTTTTCTTTCGGGTTCTAGAATCACCAGACTACTCTGTGCGCTTACTCTGGAGCATGCCACATACAACTGGCCGTGGGAGAAGCAGCTTTCCCTTAAGTCTACTCCCGCTACCTTAAGAGTTTGACCTTGAGCTTTGTTTATAGTCATTGCGAAGCATACTTTGATGGGAAACTGGACTCTCTTGAATTCGGAGGGGTAATTTGATGGTGTTAGGGGAATCCTAGGAATAAATACAGACCTCTGTAAAGCTTAGAAACCTTCAAATGCGGTACTAATGTATAGTACGGTGACTTTCGAGACATTCCAATTTTAAAGAGTATTTATTTATTTATTTATTTATTTATTATAAGGTAGCTTCACAGCTGACAGTAAGTATAACATTAAAACTATTCTAAGCATTACGCCAATTACGAAGTACACAGAAAAATATGCAAAACAGAGAGTGACATAATTATTAATATTTGTAGCGCGTGCGGGCGTGTATATATGCGGTGTAGTGTGTAAATGGTGGTGTTGTGGAGGGTGTAATGGAGGTGGTGTAAATGTGTGTGGAGGTGTGTGTAGGTATGTCTATGTACAATGAATAAACTGACACAGAGTTCACTGGGTATCCGGCGTTTGATGGAGGATGTGGATAATCTCTTTTTTAAGTCTGTTCCGTGTGGTATTGAAGGGGTCCAATGTTGGGAATTTATCATTATATAATGCAGGTAGACGCAAAAATGGTGACATCTTTAGATAATTAGTGGATGCCGATGGTACTGATAACAGAGTGGTATGTCTGGTACGTCTGAGTGGGACGTTAAAGGTTATTCTGCTGAGGAGTTGTGGACAGTCAAATTTATTGTTAAGTATGTCGTATAATAACATCATATCATTCAACTGTCGACGCTCTTCTAGAGTATTAAATTTGTGGTATCGACAGGAGTCCGGGTAATTTGGGATATCCGCTTTAGTTTTGTAATTTAGGTGCTTTGCATTTATTTGCTTTTATTTGCATTGCAAGCACCAAGCCTAGTGAGTTCAACCTTTTTTGAATAAAATCGGATTGACTTTTCAAACATGTGTCAAAATAAAATGTTATTTAAATCAAAAGCACTAAGGAGTATTGATATCGACTTCGAAGCAAATCACTCCCAAAAAAACTTTCTACCCCTATTTAACCCCGTTAGGGAGATGAATTTCAATAAAATACAAAACAGGTCTTCCATTAATTCTGTTAAAGAATGTTTATGCAAAATTTAAAGTAGATTGGACCAAGGAATCACGTTGTGCCATACAAACTTTGCCCACCTTTTTCACCCCCTTAGAGGTAGAATTTCGAAAAATTCTTTCTTATTGGATGCCTACGTCATACAAAGAACACACCCACCAAGTTTCAGGTCTCTTCGATCAGCGGTTTAGGCTGTGCGGTGATCCGTCAGTCAGTCATTCAGGACAAAGCATTTTATATGTATAGATTAAATGTAAGGTTAATTTTACTTAACCTTGTCAAGAAACCCTGGCCCTAAGATAGCTACTAAATCTTAAGTCAAACAACCCTAGATTATACAAATCGTGCTTCGTGTGCCTTCAAACATACGATGAAAATAAGAAAGCCAAGAACACGTATTCAGAACCGTAGGCTAACCTCTAGGTTTTCTCTTCTTCCTCCACAAAAGGTACGACATAGGTACCTCCTCGTACCTAAGAGACAATGCAAAAGATTTTTCATTTTTTTTATATAAATTGGCCGATTTTGCTTTAAGACTCTCTTTATTATGCTTCATGTCACATAACACTGCTACCTACTATATTCTAAGAATTTCTTAAAGAAGAAGGTAAATAAGTACCCCTAGCTTATAACTTAGTCAACAACGCTCAAAATCCAAGTACCTACGCTATTTTTGAGTCATTCCGATAATCTAGTTGCATGAGACCGTTGTCTATAACTCGTGCAATGGAGCGGCACAACTCGCTTAGCGCTAGCGGGGGCATACGCTGAAGCGGGAGCGGCGACGCTTCTATCGGACATCGGTCATTGTGTTACAGGATTCGCTCAGGCAGGCTCGCAGTAATTACATCAGGGAATACGCTCCTACGGACAGCTACGTCGCACTCCTTGTTTTTACTCGAAACTGCTACCTATGAACAAGGTAACTGGTAACTATGAGTAAATACTGGCTGTTATTTGACGCGGCTTACAGTTTGCATAGTTAGCGGGTAACGGAGACGCGTAGCCTACTTCAGTAATAGGGTTTAGGTGCTCAGCGTTTTCCTGGTATCGGTGTTTGCATCTAAGACGTTAATTGCATTTAAATATGAACTTCTGTTTATGAGCGCTCTACTTGCCTGAGTTTTTATTGTGATTTCTTCTGTAGGTATCAAATGTGTGTTCAAATCATACTTGAAAACTAATTTTGCGACACCTTTAATTTAATAATTACTATAGGTATAATATACGAGTATGTAATCGTGATTTCAAACATCAATCAATCTGCCTAGCCTTTTCCCAACTATATTAGGGTCGGCTTCCAGTCTAACCGGATGCAGCTGAATACCAGCACTTTACATTTACCGACTACGATACCCCTTGGTAAGACTGGTTGTCAGACTTTCGGGCTTCTGACGACCCGTAACGACTGTCAAAGATCCATGAATTACAGCCGAGACCAACGGCTTAACGTGCTTTCCGAGGCACGGAGGAGTCTCGGTATGTAAAGATGGTCATCCATCCACAGACCAACCGTGATTTCAAACATATGTTGTCAAATTAGCTACAGTCACGTTACATTCAGCCACAGTAGCATTTCCTGGCTTTACTTGCAATGTCCAGAATAATATGTATATTATTCTGGACATTACAAGTTCATTGAATTGTATATTGTATTAATTATAATTATATATGAATAATATAATAATTATAATTGCAAACCATGAATAGCGAAATGTGTTCACATTCATCAAGTTTAGTTTTACTCAGTTTGATGAATGTGAACACATTTCGCTATTCATGAACTGCCTAGGTCCAATGAACGGAACACATTTTAAGCACAAGGATCGTAATGATTTACGAAATACAAAAACTATCTCGTAGAAATAATTATGTAGGTAAATGGGGTACTGGGTAATGGGGTAGGCACTGTAGGTAGGTAGGTACTAGGTATCAGATTACAAACACAATTAAAATTATACCGCAAAAACCTAATCAAAAATTAATTATAAAAGTAAAACGAAGCCACTAAATAAATGCATAAACCGACCAAACAGGCACATAATAAAAAGTGAAATTACTGGGGCGCGGACAGGGAGCGTTTTCCGGGTTTCCGACATCAACACATAATTCAGCCAAGATTAAATGCCTCTTGGACTTGCCGCCGGAAGGCCACGGCTCCATTAGACAAGCGGGGCCTGTAAACTTGGACCTCTTTTACAAATACCTACCACTATCAACAAAAATGTGGACAGGCAATCTCCGGCCATAACTTTTACTACTCGTTCCTAGCTCTAATTCAAATTTTACGATTATGTTTCGACGCCATTTTGTAGACCTTTGTACACAGCTGTAAAATGTTTAAATTTTATTTGTCAGTTTAAAAGCATGAAAGAGCTGTGGATGGTTTTGTCATTTAGTGAAAAGCTCGTTGTTTTGGTTGCTAACATACACAGAGTACACAGTGAGCTTGGCGCTAACTCAACTGTTTTAGTGTTTAGTCAACAACGCTACTCAGAGATACACTTGTCAGTTTTATTTTTATAATGGGGTTCAGTATGAAAGTCGAAAGGTAAAGTAAAAGGGTATGGCTAATAATTTCAAGAAATGCGTTTATCGTTAGTAAATAACTTAAAGATTTCCGTTTAGGTACTAAGACTTGAGAGTTATAGTCTGTGCTTACAACTAAAAATTTCTGTATCATCTCTCAGCGTAAATTTTCCGATCACTTATCTGCCTTAAACTAACTGAGTGTATGCTAATAAGCTTAAGTTTCTATAAACCCACTGTGGATTTACTATTCAAGCTAAACATTATAAAATATGCATGCTGAAAGGCCAAATTGCCCATAGACACCTTAACGAGCATCAAAGACAAACGAACAAATAAGTGTGTCTGTCGGATGTAGCCGGGTTGTGGCCATTCACAGTGTGCACCGCTCCGCCATGCAGGGCCATTCAAGTTGATGAGGACCAGTTGTCCCCCCAACTTGGGACCGCATTCAAAATCAATGGCTAGCATTTGCCACGCAAGACTGAATTGTTTCAAAATCATCCCTTGTAAGCAGATATCTATCGCCAGACAATATATTAGACGTCATGTTGCTGCGTTTATTGGTTTCACGTTGTTTTGATAAATCGGTTGTCAGTTAAAGGTTATGCCGCGATACCGAGTGCGAAGATGAAAAGTTATAAAACATTCGTAAAATGAAAGAAGGAAACGCTGGAGAGATGACATAGATGGGGTTACGGGAGACTGGCCGGCCAGTGAAAAGCTATGGGGAGACCTTTGCCCAGCAGTGAGACAAGAGAGGTTGATAACAAAAATAAAAAAGGTTTACTAGAAATTCATAAAACGCTTTCGTTAACTAATGCCAGCACTATTTCCGAAAAAAGTTGTGAATAGTTTTGGCTCATTTATTTTCGTACCAGCGTCCACCAGCGACTTCACCCGCGTGATATCTTTATACATTATACACTATGTTACTCAGTGATAATATATCATACATAAGTATTAACTGTCCAAAGGATTTTTAAAATCGGTCCTGTAGTTTTTGAGTTTATTCATTACAAACTTTTGCTTTATAATATTAGTGTAGAAAAAGTTAACATTTTGCTGGCCAAAAAAGTTGCAAACTCAACGAATGTTGACAGTGTACATCGTAGACACAACATTGCCCTAGGCTACCTGGTTTTCAGACTGCTTTCTTATCCCTTCTATCTTTTGCAGGCAAGCAGCACTGGCGTTAAAAATATGCAAAATAATACTTAATTCTAGCTTAAAAAATTAACTTAAACTCTTAGCTCACTTTGTTTTTATGTAGTACACCTTAGAAAGATAAACTTTATTTACAGAAGCTCGTAAAAGGTATCAAGTTATTTTATAATATTAAAGTCACCTAATTAGTAATTGTTCGGTTAATAATTTGAGCAACTGATGTGATATCGCAATTAAAGCAATTATGACTATCACGTTATAATCTGATTAATATTACTAGCGAAATTATATTTGCTACTTCAGTAGATAACTAGTTAATTTAGTTAATTATTAATTAGCGTTATTAGATAACTACATATGCAAAGGTGATGTTTTGAATAACATACCTTGCGTAATAGTGTGCCTATTTTCAAACAACGTTATTTTACAAAATAAAATAAAGTTACTTAGACATTCTTCTACCATTTTTTTTTTCATTTTTTTTTTTAGACTGGCCTAAAGAGTATTTTAAATCAATAATGTGATGTTATTGAGACCAGTTTACTACAAAAAACGGTAGGTTCTGATAGATTTCTAGTCCAGGTAGGTTTGAAAGAAAATCTTAGCCTTTGAGCCTAACATTCTAAGATCATGATATAAACAGGCTTTTAATGTAAACATATCTTAAATAAGAGCCTTTAATCTCACAAGCCGGATGGAAATTTACATAGAAACAAAAAACCAATTACAAGTTCCCGTCACATGGGTAATGGCGGAGTATTTCTCCTGGGGCGGTTTGATTCCGCAACGTTCGGATATTACACGTTTTATTTCGTATTTCTAATGTATGACTGTGTGTGTGGTATCAAGTAGGTAGGCGGGGCTTTTCTTTTTAATTTGGATCTATAACGTGGCGTTGAGAAATGGGAGTGGCAGTACTCAGAGAAGGTACAGTTTAAACAGAAAAAGGATTATTTGACAAAGCGTAGTTCGTGTGTGTTCCTCCCACATATTAATTCATAGACTCTATGAACCATCACAATATAGTCAGTTATTCAAATAATTTTCTTTTTAACTAAAAGGTGAATTTTTGGAAATAATTCTACTTCATAGTATCTGAGTTTCAGGCAGACTGAATATCTATTGAATAAAGACCTCCACGCGTGTGAACTAGCAGCCACAGCTGTTTATAAAAATATACGCAAAACAAAAGAATTCTCGCTACACACTAGGTACCCAATTCCAATGGCATTATAGTCTAGACACAAAATGAGGTAACATCGTACCAAGTTATTAGCTGGAAACTACGGTACGAGTTATGCTTGACACGGCTATCATAACGTTGGGCGAGTTTTATTGGAACACTGTTATTGGTAGCAGCCAGCACATGACAGGCCGCTCTCGGTGTAATAAGACGTGTAATGGACACCACTGAAGTTTCCTCATACAAGTTTGCGACAAGCCGCATCTAATAGTGCCTGAAAGCGATCCAACCAAAATCTATGAGCGTAGGTGGCAATACAGCTATGGAGAATTAATTAATACGTTCGCTTCACTATCGCAGTTGTTCGTTTGAGATGTTTTGTGAGCAAAATTGAAAATTTTGTTTTCCTGATACGTTTACATAATAAATAACTAGGTACCTTCGTAGATTTTGCATAGCAGCGGTTTTTGTGATAATTGAAACTATGGTATGGCATAGTTTATCACTGTTTATCAAACAAACCACGGGCATAATTCGTTTTAAAGAAATATGTAAATGTGAGTTGGAAAACCAATATATTTTTGGTTACTATTTATTCATTTGAATTTATAATAGTAAACCTCAATAACGGAGCGTTTTAGTGCACGGTTTGCTCTTGTGAAACTTTTATGAAAAGGGGGCTTCAAATCTACATAATCAAAATAAGAGACAAGCAACATTCTGTCTTCATACTTTAATTAATATTTCACTGCAAGTCTGAACTTTTTCCTCGTAGACACCTATTGATTTATTTGTGCAATTTGTATTCTAGACGCATCCTTTAATATTTTAGGGTTGTGATATAATTGGATGCGCAGCGGCTGCATTTGCACGCAGCCTTAAGTCTTGGCAGGCCGCCATGACTTTGCATAATTTAATGTTCCACTAATAAATACATTATATTCAGATGTCAAGCTTTTCTTTTTCATACAAGCTTGCAATATTCAAAGTGTGCAGCTGAAGTAATTATGAGAAGAATAAGAACAATGTGGATCATGTATATAAGTGTTGATTTTGATTCAACATACGGAACAATATCGCTTAAGAGCGTTTATTCTAAAAGTGTAAAAGTCTAAAAGTGGGCAACGTCGCAAATAGATTCCATTAGATTAGAGCTGTTTTTTCCGTTTTGTTTAATTTGGCAATATATGTATGGAAATAAGAAATATGGCTTACTAGCGAACTAGAATATTGATTATGAAATACAATAATTAATATTGTAACACCGAATATTTAGTTTTAGATGTAAAAAATATATTTGGAATCTTTCCAAATGCCTTTTTTGCACCTAAAACGGACAGAACATCAAATTCAATGTTATAATTGCAATTCATTATTAAAATTCTAGTTCGCTAGTTAGCCACATTTCTTATTAACATACAGACATTGCCAAATTAATTAAAACAGGTCAATTTTTGACAGCTATTTGCGACGTTGCCAACTTTTAGGATAAACGCTCTTAATCACGCTCGTTATCATGCAGGCGAAAAGTCGGTGAGTGACTAAACTAGTCACTCGTCGGTGTGTGACTAGACTTTTCGCCTAAAAAAAAAAAAAAAAAAGATAAAAAAAAAATATAAAAAAATATATTAAAAATTTTGCTTTGTACTCAGATCAGTATTGTGACTCATAGTATGTAGGTATGTAATAATCAATTAATTGATGCAGCGCATATCATTACTCGATACGATAATGCCACAGTACATATTTAATTCGCTAAATTATTCAGTCATGTCCGTGAAAATTAACCGATCAAATAGCGCATCACATTATTTGTGAAAGCTTATTATTATGCATGCTGAAATAATGAACCACGTGCCACCCTTTGTGTGCCTTTAGCTTATCAATAAACAATAACCGAATTACATTTTTTATCTACATAGGTAGGTACCTACTAGGGAATAATACTATTGTACTACGCACCTACAAACTTTATTCCTTCTTCAAGCAGCACAATTGTAAAGACATCTTGCTAAATGAACCTCACATCTGCCAAAATGTATGCCAGTAAATCTATTATGTATGAAAATTTTAATTAAATTCGAATGTGGCATGAATTTTCCACATCCACAGTTAGAGCTTTAATTGAAATTTGTTGGTTCACCGAAACGATTACCGAGCAATTGATATTTTAATTGTTTATGCAAATAACGCACCAAGTACATGTACCCACTTTGCATAAACTCTACTCACGTCACATCTTTTAAAGTAGCTTCACCATCTTAATTCACTTTTAATATTCCGTCTATAAAAATAAAAGTCCCCGGATTCCTTTCATTGTAATTCTATTTCTCAAAGATGACTTCTTATAACGCAGGAGTAACAGGCAAACTGAATTGATTTCAATATTCCCTCTACACTTTTCCTTTAGATATTTTTCGTTCCTGTTCTACATTTTACATAAACTAATTTCCTTGGCAATATTGGTCTTGCGACAGTTCTGTAGGCACGGGCGCGCGGGCGCCTCCCTCAAAAAGAAACTCGTCGAGTCGGGCCTTCGACGACCAAATTAAATCACTCGACCTTATCGATCACCCCGAGAAAACTTACAACTAAATTTATTTGCGTATCTGTAGACACAGTTGTCGGTGAAACTTGACGTATACATCGATTTTATAGACTGAAAGCTGCAACAGTAAGGTAGGTAAGATATTAATCCAATAGTGCTGCTGATTTAACGCAATTGCTGAGGTTGCATCCCCTTCGCAGACCCACAGGGCCAGTCACCCTTCACCGAAGGGGAAACGTTAATACGAGGATATGAGAATTTACTGTTTAATCCAGCTGCAGGCCAATTTGTTAATATTTTCATTCAATCCACTTAAAAGCATGGTTGTATGTAAATTTTATACGTAAACACGATATTATGTGTGTCTGTAGCGGCGATGTAAACGCTGAGCGCTTTAGACAAAATTGAAAAGCTAACTGGAAAATGATTTAAAGTAGTACAACTGTACTAAAAGTACCAGTGGTGGCAGTGGTAATATACTTTTGTGTATTATTGGAGAGGCCATAAATTGTGGTTGGCATGTAAACACGGGAATGTTGGGTGCAGCGTTTGATGTGGTCGGCGCGGGCTAGCGCGCCCTTTATCAATTACGGCTAAACAAGAAAAATGACCGTCCGTAAGCCTACACAAGGCTAATTAAAGCAAGTAGGTAAATTTCGGCAAGAGCCGGTGTCATCCCCGCACCCCATCCACCCGCGAGCCGTGTTCATCCCTCTCGGAACAGGTGGTTAAACTTTTGCGTAATTTCATTAAGAGAGGCGTATATTTTGATCAACACGCAAAAAATCCGCTTTTTATAAGCTTCGGCGTCCAGGCTGTCTTACACCCGTGATTAATTTTAATTATACCCACTAATTTAATTTTTTAATGGAGACATAAAAATATTTTTATGTTTCTTGGGTCTCTCGTAAAGATTTTAAATGTGACTTTATTTATTTTCTATCGTGGGATCACAGTGTCTTCACCTACAGTATTTCAAAACATCAATAAATCATTCACGCTAGATTAAATAGTAGTTGACCTCTCCCTCCGAGGAGCAAACACCATTACGGGTAGTTTAGGGGTGTTCTTGAGAAAAAATCACACTAGCTAGGTATAGTAAACGCCTTGGTTTTAGAGCCGTATTACAAAAGGAATTATTTATAAGACTTTCACCATGTGTTATCATTGCTTATTTTGCAACAGACTGACATACGAGTATACCTACCTACTCTACCTGCAGAATTTACCAGTTTGTACTGTAAATACATTTGTAACTAATCTGCGTTCGCAATTCATTTGCCAAACATGTAAACGAGCACGAGTTTTAGGAAAAACAACTGTAATGCCTACACATAAGTTTGCGCTAAAACTTCATATTTTTTATGACTTTTTCAACAGTTCTAGTCGATCTAAAATCAAAATGTCTAAGTGGAAAATTCGTGTTTGTTTACATGTTTGGTAAATAGATTGCGAACGCAGATTAGTTACTAGTAATTTAGCTTCTGCCCGCGGCTTCGCCTGCGTGATATCTTCATAAATAGCCCATGTTACTCAGTTCTATATTAATATAGCATTCTACTGGTGAAATAATTTTTACAATCGGTGCAGTCATTTTGTAATTTATTCATTACAAACTGAAATACAAATCTTTTCTGTTTAAAATATTATTATTTTTATAAGTAAAATTATGTTATGGTACACCGAAACACAACCTATATCATTTCATCAAATTAATTTGATATCTTTAAACCACTCAACTTGGCAAAGTGATATAAATACAAACTCCACCAAGTCAAGCCAATAAGTTGGGCCAATACATCCGCCAACATTTCATCAGATATTAATATGCCACCCATGAGATATGCGTACCTATGCCTCAGGAATATGATAATAAGTCGTATAGGCTAATATTTCAACTTCCACCGGGTTTTGTAAGGCCTTCACGCGTCTACGAGTATATTCATTAATATATGGGCATTATTTGCGTTATTTCATCCATCTGAACGAAATAGAAGTGACAGATATAGATAATGTATGTATGATCAAATCCAGGTAGGTACACACAACGTATATTATGTAATTGAGCTTAACTTTGGGCTTTTGGTCTAAATCTGAATGTTTTATTGGGCTGCCAAATAAAATAGAATTATGAGCACTTATTACCATTTTTAGACTTTTATACTTGCTTTTGTATTTAAGTAGGTACTCCGACAACATGAACATGTTCTAGACATGCAGCAAAATAAAAGCATGGGACCATTCATTCATGTATAGGTACATGGGACTTAAATATAACTGGCGAATGCATGTGGATGTAATATACATATATATTATTATTTTATAAACTGTCAATATATCTTTTGTAAAATTGACGTTCAAACGTGTCTTTTATGTGCCTAATTGAAATAAATTATTTGACTTTGACTTTGACTTTATAGGTACACCTCTGCCTAAGCTTTCAAGGATACAGCCTTGATGTTATACGAGCGACACTGAAAGTTTTTAGAACTGGCCACTTGTAAACGATATAATAAAAAAATAAGTGCAAATTCTAAAAATGGAACTCTTTGCCGATATTATTGTGTATGTATTTTATTCATTTGTCATTTGTTTATGATTTGGCAGCAAATTGAAAATTGTCTGTGTCACATCAGCATGAATTTAACGCGAGAAAATTTTCGTACAATGATTTTTTATGACTTTTGATGTCATTTAAGTCAACAAAAAAGTTATGATAGACTTCGATTGGCCTTTCACGATGAAGCCCCATCTCGTGCCACTGTTTACAACTGGTTTAATGAGTTAAAACGTGGTCGCACTAATCTCACCGAAGATCTGCGTGAGGGACGGCCTTCTACGGCGACGACTGAAGATAACATTAGTATTGTGCGGCGTATGATAGAGACTGACAAAAGAGTGACTTATCAGCAGATTCGAACAAGCTTAGGCATCGGTATGAGTCAAGTGCACAAAATCCTCCATGAACATTTAGCGGTCAGGAAGCTTTGTGCCCTGTGGATACCTCATAATTTGACAGAGGCCCAAAAACTCCGTCGTGTTGATTGAAAAAAATAAAACTTCGAGTGTAATGTAATCAAAGACAAGTCTGGATGACAACTGCTTTAATGTCATATGCAATAGACAATCCACAACACCTTCCCCTTAACTAAGATAAAATAATAATAAAAAACAAACTTAAAATCATGATTAGTTCTACGTTATAAAATAAAATACGTTTACACATTGCTAAATCTTACTACGCGTATGAGGTGGCGAGTAAGATGACGATACATTTATTTTGGTACTTGGCACATAATCATCATCCCGATCATCCCCCGAAAAATACTCGTCATCAATATCAGACAAAATATTGTCGGTAGGATCCTTTACTGGTCTTATCAAATGTCGACGATTACGGCGATAAATACCTTTTTTGCTTTTAACAAAATAAGAACGTGGAGTTAACGCTTTTCCCATTATTTTACCACGGCTTCTTTTATTTGCGTTTTCTAAAATTATAACCTCGTCGCACACATTCAACTCAGGTAGCGGTTTACAATGTTGATCATAGTAACTTTTAATTTTTATTTGTTTTTGCAATACTTTTTTATGTTGTAAATTATCACAATTTGTTTGTTTTAATAAATCTGGATGGACAGGTAGTCTACAATTTAAACGGCCCATCATTAACTGTGCAGGAGAATTCAAATTTTCCCGCGGTGTATTCCTGTAACTTAGCAAATTTAAATAAAAATCGGAATTACTGTCTACTGATTTTTTCAATATATTTTTAATAGTTTGAACTGCCTTTTCGCTCTTACCATTAGATTGAGCATAATACGGAGACGAAGTGACGTGCGACAAGAATATTGTGGATCATTGTCACTGATGACCGTATCGGGTATACCATACCGTGCAAATTTTTTTTTTCATTATAAATATAACTGAGTTTGACGAAGTGTCTCTCAAATATGCTACCTCAATAAAACCAGAATAATAATCAATTAATATTAAATGACTTTGTTTTCCATAGTCAAATATATCTGTTCCAATTTTATTCCATGGTAATTCTGGTATAGCTACCTGAATCATAGGTTCCCTACACGGTTTGTTTGCTGTTTCTTGACATATTTTACATCTTCTCACATAATCCTCAATATCTCTTGTTATACCCGGCCAAAATATTACTTCACGAGCACGTCTCTTACAACGATCAATCCCTAAATGCCCTTCGTGAATAATCTTTAACATGTCCATATGCATAAAATGTGGTATCAAAACCTGTTTGTCTTTAAATATTACACCATCTACACAGTACAGTTCATCTCTTATAGACCAATAGTATCTTAAATCATTGTGTATGTTAAACTTATTAGGCCACCCTTGGTTAGTATATTTTTGTAGCAATATTAAACACTCATCCTTACTAGTTTCCCGCTTCACGAGAGTCAACTTATTCTGAGACATGGGTACATTATTGACTACCATTTTAATTTGACATAGTACAGCTCTGCTAATTTTATCGTCATACAAATCCGGCAGAGGTGCCCGTGACAATGTATCTGGTATGTACATATACTTCCCAGGCTTATAAGTGACCACCAACTCATAAGCTTGAACTTTCAACATCATTCGCTGCAAGCGAGCTGGGACTGAGTCTAGAGGTTTTCTAAAAATGTTTTCTAGTAGTTTATGGTCCGATTCGGCGACCACACTACTTTTTCCATAAATATACTGATGAAACTTTTCACAAGCGAATACTATTGCCAACATTTCCTTTTCTATTTGTGCGTATCTTTGTTGTATGTCAGTGAGCGTGCGTGACGCATACTCTACTGGACGCCCCTCCTGCATGAGCACTGCGCCCAGTGCCACACTGCTCGCGTCCACTGACAACACCACCGAACTACTGACATTGTATAAAGAAAGAACTGGTGCATTACTTAACAATTATTTTAATTTATGGAATGTGTCTTTATGACCTATTTCCCAACTCCACGTTATATCTTTTTTTAATAATCTTGTCAGAGGAAAAATACGCTCTGAGTAATTAGGTATAAATTTAGAAAGATAATTTACAGCCCCCAAAAACCTTTCTAAACTTTTCCGATCCGTCGGTTCCGGCATATTATATATCGCTCTTACTTTCTCAGAATCCATTTTCATTCCATCTTTGTTAAAAATATGACCCAAATAAGTTACCTCCTCAACACATATACGACATTTATCTTTGTTGAATTTTAAATTAATTTCCCGTGCCCTATTTAACAACTTTTTCAAACGCAGATCATGTTCATCTTTGTTCCTTCCCCAACAAATGATATCGTCGATAAACGAATCTACCTTCTAGGCCTTCAAGTAATTGCTTGATTTTCGCGTGAAACACTTCAGGTGCACAATTAAGCCCAAATGGCAATCGCAAGTATTGATATCGCCCAAACGGTGTACTGAATGTACATAAGTCTGCACTTGCATTATCCAGTTTTACCGACCAAAACCCTGAAAATGCGTCTAAAACTGAGAAATACTTAGCACCGTGAAACTTAGTAGCCAATTCATTTATTGTTGGCAGTTGAAAATGTGCACGCTGTATAGCCTTATTAAGCGGCCTCGGGTCTAGACATATACGCAACTGCCCATTTTTTTTAGCAACAATCACTAATGAATTCACCCATGGAGTTGGATGACTCACTTTCCTAATGACACCTAACTCAATAATTCTATTTAACTCATCTTGTAACTTATCGCGATCTCCTAATGGTACCTTACGGGTTGCACAAATCACCGGCATCACAGTTTTGTCTACAACAATATGATATTCACCTGGCAAACGCATTTTTCTTTCTTTCTTTCTTTAAACAGCCTAACCCATTAAACAAATCTTGATAATCTGTAAGATTTATATTATGAATTCTTTTAACTAATCCTAAAGATAGACAAGCTTGCAACCCCAGCACACTCTGACATTCATTAACCGTAATTGCAAATTTTAAGTCATACGAAACACCCTACCACCATTTTAATTCGCAAATACCTTTAATAGGAATAAAATCACCACTATAAGATTGCAATCTAACACCTTGCTTGCCACTAATTAGCTTATTGTCATAGCCTAACAATAAAAATCGATTATACGATAAAACATTAATGTCTGCTCCCGTATCTAATTTAAATTTTTCGGAACCGCACTTTCCTTGAAGTGTTTCATACCAATCCTCCGACGAAGATTTGATCTCTGAGACATTATACAAAGCTGATATAAATAAAGACTCACAGTCATCTTCTTCATTGCCTTTTGCTTCATTTAAACCTATATCGTTCATTTTCTTAACTCCTTTTTTCAACTTGCACATTCTAGCAAAATGTCCGTGATTTTCGCACAGATAACACTGCACAGAAATAGCCGGACATAGACTGGGTTCATTGCATTGGCCTCCGCATCTGAGACAATTCCAGGTCTCGCTTGAATGACCAAATCTTCGGGCTGTGTTGGAACCAGCAGTAACACTGGCCACACCACTCCCTTGTCGACGTCCGCCGCCGCGCCAGCCGCCGCGTCTACCACGGCCGCCTACACCGCGCACGCTAACTGCATCGACCTGCACCAATCCAGAAGTACCAGCACCACGCGTCTCCAATAAACGCCGATTATCTATTGAAATTTGGTCAACCTGGACAATTTTAATAGCTTTTTCCAACGTCAGGTCCTCTTGTCTCAATAAACGATCTCTTGCTCCAGTACTCTGTATCCCACAAACAATACGGTCGCGAATCAACTCCTCTTCCAAATTTTTGAAGTTACAATTTTTGCTCAGTAATCGCAATGCCGTAACATACTGATCTATGGATTCTTTTACTTCCTGACCCCTTGTAAAAAAGTTGTACCTTGCTAATGTTATATTTAGTTTGACACCAAAATATTCATCAAATTTCAAAAGCAATAGTTTGACATCATCCCTATCGCTCTCCTTGTCAAAAGAAAATGTCTCAAAAACTTCAAACCCCTCATGTCCGATTAAATTTATCATTAAGCTGGCTTGAATACCAGTTTCTTCTTTTTGCACCTCGGCGGTGCAAAAAGAAGAAACTGCTTTTAGAAATAGTATAAATTGCGACTTCCAACGCCGCCATGCGTCAGCCCGGCTGACGGAGCTGCCCTCCAAACACAATTCTGTTGGTGGTCGCGCATGTCGTCGAAAAACGTCAGGGACGGTTCAAGAGCGCTATGGAGTGCTCCTGAACCGTCCCTGACGTTTTTAAAGTCCACAACGTGCCTTTCTATGTTATAGGGTTGGTTTCCGCACTTAGTCCGTCAGGTGGACCATTGTGCGTGGGCCATGGCGGCCGTTTGGTGGTTATTCCAACCAGCCCACCTCCCTCCAGAAGCTAATTAATGCTCCTGGTTTGTTTAGAACTTCTGTGAAGGATCTGGGTGACCCGAGGGTTTCTGTTCTACTCTGGGTGACGCCTGTGCATTCAAAGAGCACTTGCGCGACGGTTTCCTCAGTCTCCATGCACGCCCTGCACAGAGGACTGTCCGTTATGCCTATTGTGTGAAAATGTTTGTTTAGAGAGCAGTGTCCCGTGATGGTCCCCGTCACCAGGCGCAGGCCGTTCCTGTCCAGGCGTAATAAACGCTTGGTCAGCCCACTATCCAAAGATGGCATAGCTTCCTTGGACTGCCTGCAGCCCGGTGTCGAGGTCCACCAGTTCCCCGCTTGTGTGTGGGTGAACTCCTGTAGCCACCTGCGTATTTGGTTGAAGGGGATGGGTACGATAGGCTCGGGTCCACAAACTGCCGCGCTGGACCCCCGTCTAGCAAGCTCGTCAGCTGCGTCGTTACCTAGCGATCCGCTGTGTCCTTTTATCCATTGCAGTGTCACCGTGTTGCGACTGGATACCGTTATTTGTTCCAGTGCATTGTGACATTCTAGTGTAAGCTTCGAGGTTATATATTTTTTCCGTAGGGATTGGAGAACTGAGGCGCTGTCGGAGAGTATACGTATGTGGGTGTCCGTAACCCTCCTGGCTTCTAGGGCGTGGACCGCTTGTATGATGCCCACACACTCCGCCTGGTAGACGGTGTTGAACATTCCCAGCGGTCTGGATATATTTATGTTCAGATCGTGCGAGAAGACTCCGATTCCAGTACCGGAGTCGGTCTTCGATCCGTCGGTGTATACCCTCATCTCTTTCGAGCCTGAGTAGTCACACTGTTCTTCTGTGAGTATTATACTGTAGTGCCTTTGAAAGTGGTGTGTTTTCGGGGCTTTGTCGTAGGGTGATGCCATCATTGGCTTTCGTTTGATAGCATCTTCTTTTATGCGTGTGTGCTTTACTCTGGAGTCTTTGGTTAGGGTTCCTGATAGATGGAGCCTAAATGCGGCCAGGGTTGCCTCCTCCCGCACGATAAGGTGCAGAGGCGGCAGTCCCAGCATGGCCTGTAGGGCGGCAGTGGGTGCGGTTCTCATACTGCTAGTGATTGCAACACAAGCAAATCGCTGCAGTTTTTCGAGATCTTTTTGAGCTGTGCTCAGGTCTGTCCTGGGCCACCAGACCAGTGAGCCGTATGTGATAATTGGTCGGATGACTGTGGTGTATAACCAGTGGGTGACCTTGGGGCTAATCCCCCAGTTCCTGCCAAGCAGTCGCTTGCATTGCCACAGGGATATGCTGGCTTTTGTAGTGATGTAATTGGTGTGTTTTGCCCATTTCATCCAAGAAGATGCCCAGATATTTGGTTTCAGTTGATAGACTTAGGGTTGTTCCAAAGAATCTTGGTAATTGTAGTGTCGTCAACTTCCTCTTCTTTGTGAAGAGAATTAGTTCGGTTTTTGTGGGGTTAACTGAGAGTTGGTGCTTGTTGCACCATACCTCTACTATTTTTAGGGCTTGTTGCATATGGTTGCATAGAGTGTTTTCATGTGTCCCATTTATTATTATGGTTATGTCATCAGCGTAGCCTACGGTGAAGTAACCTTTGTCGTTGAGTGTTTTGATGAAGCTGTCTACTACCAGATTCCATAGAAGTGGCGAGAGGACGCCCCCTCGCGGGCAGCCCTTCACAACGATGGCCCTAGTAGTGTCATTTACTGTGACTTGTACAACTCTCAATTTGAGCATGTTGGTGATCCTGCCACTCAGGGTCGATTCTATGCTGTGTCTGTCGAGGGCCATGTTTATACTATTAAACATGGTCTTGCCAAAGGCGCCCTTGATTTCAATGAAGGCGGCCAGTGCTGAGCATTTGTGGTCCACTGCGCACTCAATTTTGGAAACCACGCTGTGCAGCGCGGATTCCGTTGATTTGCCTGTGGAGTACGCATGCTGTTGTTTGTGCAGTGGTCTTGCCGTGCCTTTATTAGCGACTTAAACTATTAAATCGAATAATTGTTCACCGCTGCCACCATGTAATGTAATCAAAGACAAGTCTGGATGACAACTGCTTTAATGTCATATGCAATAGACAATCCACAACGTTTAATGGACGCCGAGGAAGCAGTAGCTGCGTTTCATAATGCCGCCGAAGAGACCCCTGACGATGGGGGGCAAAGTGCTTTTCTCAGTGGTTCTATCGGATGCAGCGATGTATTGAGGTAAATGGACACTATTTTGAAAAGATATAATAAAACTAATAACTTGCTAGTTTGTTCAGTTTTTTATTTTCTAAGAACTTTCAGTGTCACCCTCGTAATATAGCCCGGGGAAGTTACGCCGAATTTTGCATTAATTTAAACAGCGATTTTTTTCATTTCACGTGTAGGGTACGGACAAGGAGGAGTATGTTAAACTGTATACCGCGAAAAGTTCACCCCCGCGTGTACGTTTTTTTTTTAAGAAAACATCTCATTTCAATATTACATGTATGAAAAAATATTAACGGTTTACTAATGTTTGCCATAATTTAAAATGCAATAATTTTATATACCATACTTGTATTTACCATAATCGTGAAATTACGTAAAATCATTTTCACTAATTTCATTGGTCATAATCGATCAAGTTTCATAATAATTATAATCCATAAATTTATTTGCTATATTTTTCATTTTCAATAATTTCGTTTTCCATTACATTTATTCACCATAATATTAATTTGCCCATACTAGCACAACAATGCTAGTTCAGTTGATTAATATATGATTATACGATACAGATTTTTTTATGCATGCTTGCTTTGCAAAAGAGGAAATCTAGCACTCGGCGGCCGCTGCCGCGGCACGCTCGCTGCGCTCGCTCGCCTTCGCGCGTTGTTTGGTCACAGTTCTAACCTAACCTAACCGTTTCGAATTTAACAAACTGTTTATTATCTAAAGATTGTTTGCTGTAATAAGTCATTTGATTTCAGACAATAAACGTTTCTAAATTATATTAAATGTTGCTTATGTCAAGTATCAATTATGTAATGTGTTATTTATAGAAACTAATGATTATAACACATGTTATTACGGAAACTTATTTTATGGCAAATAAAAGTTATGACTAATAAGTTGATATGACAAGTGTTATTAGCATAAATGATAATAGTGCAAGTAAATATTATGAGGGGGGGGGGGGGGGCGATTATGGAAAACAATAACAGTGCAAATAATTTTATGGAAAACAAGACAGTGTTTGGTTCGGTTAATGCAAAAAAAAACCGCTGTTAACATTTTTGCTTGAAGTACAATAAAAAAAAATATTTTTAATTAAATTTTCGTGGAGGTAAATGTTTAATTCTGAAATAATATACCTATTAGTTTTAACTTTTTACATAATATAAACAAAATTTTCCTGTTAACTATTTTGCCTCAATTTTTATTCACAAAAATGCGTTTTTGTTTCTTTTTCCTTGATGCGGTCCTGGAATATGTTTATTTTTTTTATATTATTTGAAGAGCTGTAAGGATTTAGTGCAGGGTTCAAACCTAATTTCCCCGGCCTAATAAGAGACCATTCAAAGTAGGTATTAAAATTCATTTTTTGATTAACAACTATCATAATCAAGCTTAATTTCAGTCAACTTCATTACTCCCATAAGCTTCACAAAGTATTAACATCGCATGTTTCACTTTCATTTCCCGGACATCATGCATTAACGTCTATCTGTCTGCCTATTAAAAACGTTGCCTCGACATGACATAAAACGTTTATTAATCTCACAATTTCATTCAGCAAAATGTATGCAATTAGAGCATCCATGACATGAGATTTCACAGTAAATCGCGACATTAGCGGCGTGCACCGACCTAAGTGTACATAATATCTACGTACCAACACGAGCCTCGGGCGGATTAAAACTTTCTCATAATGGATTTCAGACTCAACCTAATGAAATATTAACTCGTAAAATTCATAATAGATAAGTGTATTAGCGAAAATAGCGCATCTGATTACACTAAATCGCTCAAGATTTGAAACGCGACTTAGGTGTGACTTTGTCGAGCTTGGCTTAGAACAGAGGTCGACCTGGCGGCGGCGGGTATATGTGCCTACACGTTAGTTTCTCTGCACTGTCACCTACTTTGCATCATAATCGAATTTCCACAAAGTAAAACAAAATCTCGTAGTCACATTAATATTCAGCGATAGGGCCCGACGCATCGCCGCCGGATTGACGTTTAACATGCAAATTGCAATCTGAAAATCTAGCGAAATTGTGTGCCACTAAATATTTTCGACATTATTAATTCAGGACACAGTTGTTTGAATCGGCAGCTAGAATATAATTTAAATGTTAAACGAATTTGTGCCACTAACGCTAAATTAGACTGGGGCGCTAGCCGCCGGGAATTTAATCGGACAGGTGAATCTACGAAACATACATTTATTCATTTTGCTTTTACGTTCATTTTGAATGTTTTGAGTCATTGTCTAGCTCATCTTCTCAGTTCCTAGGTTTCAGATAATTTTATTTGAAGTGCAACCTACATTGCGAATGCAACCATATTGGTTCGGTGAATACCAATATTCACCGAACCAATAAGGTTCAAATTGTCGTATCCTAAATAAGGCTCGAGAAACCCCAATCCCGGGAGATACTCTTAGCTGACACACCTATCTATTTCTAAATGACTACCCAAAAGACAAAAAGCCCGCCCAAACGCAATACATTTAAGCAGATAGCCACGAGACAGCGGGTCATTCTAAAAGTGCGGAACGATTAAAGTGAAAGAGGGGAGACAAGACGCCTCAGCTGTACTCGGCCCAGTGATGGATACGAAGAATAAATCTGGTCGCAGCACTCTTCGGCGATGACCAGATGTGCCCCCCACTAATGTATTACCTCAGGTCATTCAGTACTTGCAACTTATAGCCTGTACGCCACGTAACTCGTGTGACCTTCCACGCTCGTAAGTCTAGAGATTTAATATCTATTTTAGGCTTATTAAAGTTTTGGAATAGGTTAGACTTATTGATCGGTAATGTTGTTGTCTAGAGCAAAAGGACTATAAACTGAACGTATAATTTGGCTTTCTTAAAATTGAGCAGTTTCATTAAAACATATTCTAAGGATCACAAAATTCTTTGGCGTAAGTATTGTATGTAAGTATTGCCTATTATAATTTTATGACTGAGATACATACACACAACTATCTTGTTATTAAATATTAAATCGCAAAATTACTGTCTACAATTAACGGATGTGTTTTATTAACACCATTAATCTGCATGTCTCCCCATGGAGTCAGGAAATACCCCTTTAGGGTGTACCCTAAAGTTAATTTCGTAAACCAAAACAGAGACGTTCCCGTTCAGTGAATAATAAGACATCTCCCTGGTGACGAAATAATGCTCCAGATAATACTATTATTGCTCGCGATATCAATATGATAGATACTGTTATATACGTAGCGTTAAATTCACATCGGCTGGTCGGGAGATCTTGATAGTTATAACAAAGAGATTGTATTGTATCTGAAAGGATTCGATATTGAGCACTATTACGTTACAACATTGATACAGGACCTTTGTTGTAAGAAATTCGGTGTCGATCTACCGATGCTATTTAAGATCTTTGATTTATTCTACCTGCTGACCAAAAACCTCCCTTTTGTCACAGTTATTCGTTTCAATTTCTTCTAAAGAGGCTTCTAGAAATGAAATCATACAAATAGTCATATATAATTACACCATTGGTCCAATGATAAAGTCAGGTACCATCAGTTTCCTGTCCGCGCCCAAAGTGCCCTGATAACTAACACGGAGCACCGGGAAACACCCATCCCCATTGATCAAATCATCGAATTTCCGCCCCTTGCTATTGCAATCGTTCGCGAATTTGCAAGGGTTCTCCGTCCTCCTGTGAGTTTATCGTATACAGAATGAATACCATATTTACTTTATATGTTTCTTACTTGACTGAAAGTTACTTTTAAACATTATGCCGCGATAGCGATAATAGCAGTAAGTAAGTTTTGCATAGTTTCGAGTAATTGGCGTCAAGGGTTTTCGTCTCACTTTTACCTTTTCCGACTTGTTTTATTAACTTATTTAAACTCTGATTTTTAAATATGTGTAGCCTAAGTAAAGTATTATTTCATTTGTGTAATCATTATACATGTATTTCAATTAGAATACTACTATTTTAAATGACAAAAACTATTTTATATCTAGTACGAGTTTAATAACTTTAGCATCAATTGTATACGTATAATACAACCGCAGTAAGTATGAAGTTACTGTTCATATCATTAGCAGAAGTAAAACATGAATGATGATAACGCACTTAGAAACTCGCTGTTAGTATGGGTACTGCTGTTAAGCTAAGGATAACTTATCATAAAATCGACTTACTGCCGTTATTCTTATTGACAATTAAAGGAAAAAAACTACTTTATATCTAGTATGAGTTTAATAACTTTAGCATCAATTGCTTATTATAACCGCAATGTGTAGTACTGCTCATATCATTAGCAGAAGTTAAAAATGAATGATGATAGCGCACTTAGAAACTCACCGTTACTTACTGCTGTTATGCTAAGGAAAACTTATCATAAAAATGACTTACTGCCGTTATCTTTATTGAAAATTAAAAGTTCCCGTTAAGATATTAAAATGGCAGTCAGATGAGATTGTACAGCTTATTCCGCTGATTCCGAATCTATGTTAATCTCAATTTGGGCAAAAATGATACTTACTGCAGTTATCGCAAGCGCGGCAGCATTATGCCCGTCAAGTACTCTATATCAACGCTGTAAATGACTTAAGTGCTCAAATTACCAAAACCATATTTCACGCCAATCCCAATGCCAAAATTACTCGTAATAAACTACCGTTTATAGTATTAACCAACCAGCCAACTAGCCAACAAGCAAACAAGATGAGTAATCAAACTGATTAGATGCCGCAGCATCGCATTTGATCATTGCACAACAATAGCAGTCCAGTTATACTACAGCCAATACACGAGATGGGAGCAAACAGGATGTTTGACAACAAAATAGCGACACCTATCGACATATTTATATTCGTTAACCGCAGTTAACAATAAGCCACGGTATTTTCCCATCTGCTAACAATAAATAGGAGTCGGCTTCGACGGTAACGTAGAAATATAAACGGGAAATGATTCATTCCGAATTTCGACATATGCACGAATTGAAAGGTCGGCTGCGAGTGACGTATTTTTAATTACCTTCTACCGCGTCGTCGGATCGACTCCGTATTGAATTTCTATAGTGGACAATAAATAAGTGGAGATCCACCTCGGTCTCACGTTCCCTTTTAACTATCAGACCCGTGTGGGATAACATCGTGTGGGATAGTATCGTAATTAAAACTCAAATCCATCCATATTCTCTAACGTGTTACGAGTACCTACGTAATAAAACCTTTTTCAGCACTCAACGGCATTGGCAATCATATCGATATCAAAGTCGTACTTGAAATCGTAAATGAAACTGTATTACTTCCGGTTTGAGCGTGAAATTCTATACTGGAAGTATTAGGATTATAAAGGTGTGTTTAGGTAAAAAGTTAGGTATTTTAATTACCCCAATCTTGATCGAATCTCCGTGCTAGCTGATTGAATTTCCGGACGAGGCTATCTCTCGTATTTGCGAAGCGTTGCGGGCGGCGGCGAGCGCACTCGCTCCGGCTCACTGGCCTGTGACGTCACGCCGTCGATTACATTTTTTTTATTATTTGCTACTGTAAACAGGTTGCTCATAAAGTCTACTCCTGTCTTTTTGTTGTGGCGTCCATGATTAAACGCGATATTAATAGAGTTTTCTTTTCGTCTTTTTTCTGTTGTGTCTGGATAGGTTACTTTTTATGCTGTGTTTCATGCTCGTTACTTTTTATTTTTTCATTTTCATGTGCTTTGTACAAATATGACATCTAATATTATTAATTTCCCACAGTGAAAATTTAATTTTATATTCGAAGCTTTAAACAACATTCACTTGTAAGATAAGATAAGTTTATTCAGTCAGACTATCACCTAAGATAACTAAGGCAGACGCCGTATCCACCTGGCCACTGATAGCATCAGTCGGCGAAAACCTAATTTCCTTGACTTGCAGCCGTTAGGCGAAAGACGTAGACGGTCTGAGTACGAACCTGTCTACGTAGAGTAGGAGTATAGAAACTCTTTCAGGGTTTCCCTACATATAGGAACACAAACATTGAATACTGAACATTTCAAGAAAGGAAAAACAATTTAGAATCAAACTAATGTTTTAACCAAACACGTTTTCATACAGGTCCACTAAAAGAAAATGAATCCTAGATGCTATCTGTACATTATGTAGGAGGGCTATAACTACACAGGTATAAGTTACATCCCTACAACCTATTAAAATCACCGCTCACAACATACCTACACGACCGCTCCGCGATTGAGATACTCGAAACGAAACGTTAGCAACGTAACCGTATACTTCTGGGGTTCTATGATTGATGTGACGGGTAATAAGGCCCACAAGTATTGCAATTTGTTTACCCTTATCGCTTTAATATACTTTCGGTGCGCACAAAGACAGGTTTTCGTATCGTATTTTATACCGATCAACAATGCCGACCCCGACGTTCACCGATAATTGGAGAAAAAGTCCCCAAGGAGCCAATTTTGCTGACGCTGCTTGTAAAGCGGGTGGCATCCATACGAAGAAATAAATTATAAACGATCCATCACTCTTGGCTGTTGACAAATATAGCGCAACGCATTTAATATCATAACAGGAAAAACTTAACCGATAGGTTTTTTCACCGGCCCACGATAGCGTGATGGATTTGGTATTATTACTAAATTGGCCGTGCGGCTTGTAATACGTACTTATGTTTTCCGATCGGCCATTAATTTTTGTGTATGAAATTGCTTTCATTCAATTCTTACGTATTTTTTTGAAAACTTTGGTTAGTATTCCTGTGTATTGAAACGAAGTTCTTTAATGCGGTTTGCGGTTGGAGTTGACTAGTAGAAATCGTAACGCGAAAGGCGTTCATACTTGTAAATTCGAAAGAAGAAAGTCGCAAGACCCCTCACCTTGCGACTATCTGCTTTCGAATTAACACTTTCTGTATCTCTGTGTGAATTTGATGAAAATGAAAATCCAAGACGACGGCTGCGAAAATTTTCAAATTTTACGGCATGGGTGACGTTTTAATAATTTCCGAGGATGCTAAAGCCGATAGTGATATCAAAATGTAAATCCAAGATAGCGGCTGACAGTTTTGTTTTTGTTTTAAATCATACATGATAAGGAACTACGTTTCTGACGAGGTTCTCCGACCGCACACGTTTTTTATAATTTATAACTAGCCCTTTATTTTTTTAATACTTATGTTTAGCGTTAGGTATTATAATACATAATAAAGGTACCTATCTATTTTTAAACTAATAATACCTGAGCTACGACACTTAATTAAGAACATTCTCAAGAACCTACTCACTGCTTAATAACGCAGACTTCTAATAATGTAACAGTGGGTACTCAGACAACGTAGAGCTTAATGAAATGTGAAAAAGTGTCAATTAGACCGTAGACTTCAATAAATATAAAAGAAGCCAGACAAAAGCAATGCCCGCAGCAGACAATATAAAGACAATATACAGTTATCATATAAGTACAAAGTTATTACATCAAATAAACCTGATTCGACCGTAGTATTATAAGTAAATATCCCTGTAATAAAATTAAATACACTCTCTTGAATAAATACATACATATGCCCAATTCTCGTGAATGAAAATATTTGGTCAATGAAGGCAATCAAAATAACTGTTACATAAATTATGTTTATCAGTAAGTTGTTTTCAAATAATATGTCACAGACGTAACAGTTATTTGAATAAAAAATATATGTTAGTTTATTTCTGAGAACATCTTAAATTGCAAAAACACTATTCTAAGGGCCGATTTTTCAATCTTCAGATAACTTTTATCTGAGTAAAGAAACAGATCTCTCAACTCAGTCTGGTTTAATTTAGCTTTTGTATAGAAAATAATTACATCAAGCCGCCATATTAGAATAAACATAGTGGCTGTAGAAAAGTGATTTTTCAATTGTCACATAACCTGTATCTGAAGAATTTCTCTGACAATTCTTAATTAAATCGGCCCACATCGACTCATTTCCCAAAGTTAAAATTCGGTAAGTAGTAGTCACCAAGTGAACCACATTCGTACTACATACATGGCCGAATATCTAAGTTTTGTGAGTTTGTAGTGTGATCAATATGGTAGGCTCGGTCGACATCTTTCGGTCCGACACGTGTCAGTCATAAACCTGCTTTTACAGGGACGACAAACCCGCCCTCGGGTGAGGATATTTAGGGGGATAGTCGCCGTAAAAAAAGGACTGTTAAGGACTCCGAAGCTAGGTTTTGTCAGTCTGGTAAAATATATTGCGGATAGACGTGACTTAGGAAAGTTCTATTATCAAAGCAAGCCTACTTGATTGATGACAAGAAGAAAAGAAAAGGTTTTTCAGTGATTGAATTTTATTTTAGAGTTGCGAATGGTTTTCTATTGGAACTTTTATAAATTATCTTCAATAGTAAATTAATAATATTACTACTCACTAGTCTCATACCAAAATTCTTGCTTGTAGGTAGATATTAACTGTGTCAAGACGTCAATATATACGTATATATGAGAGAATATTCTATTTGAATTCGAAGTTCATAAACTATATTAAACCCACCCTCAGCTATCATTTTATTTCTGACATGATAACATAATATTAAACGTAAACCTGCCTCATAAGATAACACTGAGGTACCAAGAATTTTCATCGCTGTCGTCTTGCAGCCGCCTTCGCAATATAAACGCGATGTTCACGCAATAGAGACAACACTCCACTCATACGCCGCCTGACCTTGGTTAGAAAGAAACGACAGAGATTTCACAAGCACGCCTTTAATTTCTAAAGGTTTTATTGCATTCCCCGCAAGCCCAGACGCTTAAACTTTATTGCTGTGGGATTAAAGTAATATTTGCAGCGACTAAATGATGTCGAGGCAATTTCATGATATTAAAAGCTGTCTATGTTGGAGTTCAGGTCAATAGTTTGGTGTTCCGTGATAGTTTGCGTGGTATAATCGTCGCAGAACTTTCTGTCGTTCACATTCTTGGGCGACGACGTGCGATAACAATACGTTCCTTTTCAACTATTTGCGGTTGCTAAATAGTTTGGCTCCTGTACTTCGTCACCGTGGGACGTGTTTACAGTACAGCTACTCAAGTATTGGAACTGTATTAATGACACCTATTCTATTCAGTTTTATGTTTGAAACGGAAATATAAGACCGACGTGGAAGTGCAGTACTTAAAGTTTTCGTTTCGCAATCGCGCATTACTGCCGCGATATTAAGTTTGCAATACAGCGTGACACGAGTGCGATGCAAGTTCACGGTTGAATGAGTTGGTAAAATTCTGCAGAAAAGCGACAGATAGCTATGAAAGAAGCCCTGCGCTCGAGAGGCGGTTGAAAAGGGATCGGAAATGTGAGCCCGTTGAAGTGCATTCGCTATTGGTGTCGTTTCCGGATGTACTCGCAGCAACAAAGATACTTTTATGAACCCTATACTTTGCTACATTTATTTGATAGTCACTGCATGCAGGTGCCGCTCTGTTCAACCATTGATATCAAGACTACATTTTTCTTTGAAAGATTTTTCTGTACTATGTTCGATAAACAAACATGCATAAGACTGAAATACTTCAAAACAAACCATGTATATCTAAGTATAAATAATTACTACTTACTGCGCAGTTACAAAAAAACCTCTTATTGGGAGTCACGTCATGTACAAGCCGATGTGTACGGAAGGGTAGCCCCGATCGATCTGCTCACACCCTCCAGATATGATTAGCAGCTAATTGAATCCCGGGGTGAGATCCGCAGTTTAGTTTTCTAATTTACGAGACTTTCCTTTGCTTTGCACAGTAAAGGGTTGAATTTAATTATCTTCACGTCCACGACCCTCAACTTAAACTTACAAAAAATGGATGAAATTGCATCTCAATTTGAGAAAAAGCTTCGTTAACCTTCGCTCTCACTATTCTGACTTTATAATACACCGTAGCAGTCAACTCGTAGCAGTCGTAGCCCCGCTACGAGAGTTCGTAGACCTTTTGATTCGTTATGGCAAATTGCTATTTGATATCCTAAAAATAAAAGATCTCTTTCGCTAAGTCTTTTATATTATTTTTTAAAAGTATTCAGTGAAAGGATAACTTTTTGCTTGATTTATGTTTTATGTAAGCGGCTTTATTTGTAGTTCATTTGTCTGCGATAAAACGTAGGTACTGAAAAACACACTACATTTTTGTATATTTTTGTCTTCTCTATAGATTTCTTTAGTCTTCTTAGGTAGTTTTATTGCGTCGCTAATCGGGTGATATTTTTTGCATGGAATTTGGTGATAATCACTCTCAAGTCGGAGTTTGTATTCAGGCAGCGCGCACCGCCCGCCGCCCCTGTGTTGCGAATTTGATAATGAAAGGGCCCCACTTGTGTGCTGCAGAGATAATGTAAATAAGTATGCAAATTATACACCAAGTTCCATTCAAATGAACCTTTGCGGCTCTTTAAAGTTTTCCTCAAAGCTGAATCTAACAGTGTGATATATCTACTCGCACCGAGATCCACCCTGCATTTGAATATTTTGAAATAAGGAAATGATGTACAAACAGACACGGATTCCTGTCGGGAAACTTTCTCCTCGAATCGTATTTATGATGTTATGAGTTTGCAGCAACAGACAGACCGACGCACCCAATAGTGACGCGCCAGTAGGCAACATTATTAAAGTCGATAGTATAATAAAACTCTGAAGGTGTGTACTTTTGTGTAGTTCTTTGATTTGCAGACTTGAAATGTCTAGACGACACACGTAAAAGTTGAAATCTATTACATCTTCAACAGATTTAAATTTCTTACCATTTTATTTTGTCGAAAATGCTGACTAATGCGTTTTCTCCGAAATAATAAATTTGTGTGACAGTGCACTTTCACATACGAGTAAGTAAGACAAGGCACTAAGAAAAAATACATAAACAACAATTAGTGCACATCAGTGACTCGGTTTTCATTTCACCCGACATTTGGCACGGAATGTGTAAAATATTTTCGGTGTAGCAAAGTGAAAGTGTGACGTGATAGCGTGTTACGCGGCGGCACATCAATCATTATCCGCGGCTCGCTCACGATACCGAAGAAAGCTCTAAAGCAACGCCAGTTTCATAATGTATCACGTTTAAAACCGACTTTTAAAGTCTCCCATTCAAAGTCTCCCTTTCAAAGTCTCTTTTTTAAAGTCTCTCTTTAAGTCTCCCTCCTTTATTAAGGGAAGCGTGCAAACAAAATAGATTGATACCGGAACCTGATAACGCGTATTGAGTTTTATTTTTTTAGAAATTCTATCTGTACCGCCGCAGTGAGATTCGTTATTTACTTTTATTGAATAGGATTGAATGAAATTGGTTTATTACTTTCTGAAATTCTTGGAAGAAATTATCTACGTGTATTTTTTAGTCATACTGATTGATAACAGTGGAGTTTGTGAGAATTTGGTAGGGAATAAGAAAATTAAAATGTAAAATACGATTATTTCAGTGCTAACCAACTCAGACTTCGCCAGTAGTTTTCAGAAATGACTTTCAAATACCAACATAAATCGTCTGGGAAACTTTTTAATAATAAAAACAGGTCGAGCAGAAATGTCTAGGGCGATGATGCCGACCTCTCTAAGCTATAACTCTGATTTTTTTACACAAAAGTTAGCAACCCCAATGTTCATCCATCTTTCTCGTAAATAGTAACACAACCGAGAATCACAAGAGCTAGACATGGACTCGGAAAAAGTGTTCGGTTAAAAATAGAAACACAATCTATATCATGTTGCAAGTAAGTGAAGCGTTTATATCAAAGACGTGCAGTGCGCATTTCGCTGCCAGTACCTTGCACTTAACTGTGATACGTATTATATTTCCGATAAGTGCGATCCAATTTGTTCAAGATCCGCGAAACGGCTCCCAGAAGAATGTATGATAAACTGTCATTCAGATGCGGCACTCTCCGAACGACACACATTCCAGTTCGGGAACATCATAAATTGGGTTATCAATCAATATTACTTTCGTATCTTCAATTTATGTGTAAATTGCTTATATTACGCGTACATGAAGAGACATTGTTCCTGATCATAGGCGCTGGGATGGGTACCCATCCCCGTTTTTGTGATCGTCGTTTGGTTCGTACCGCCGCCGTCGATATCAGCACGACTGTCCGACTATAAAGGTATACTGGCGTCGTTACTTGGTATTTTCTTACAATCTGAGCAAGTAGCGAGCGGGACAGCGCTCGTAATGGCCCAATATATCAAATAGGATTAAGTGTAAATGAGAGTAGCGTAACCGGCTGATACTTTGTTGTGCGACATGACCAGAATAGATAGGGAGCTATTGATTTTTGTCATTACCAGATACTAGAACAGAACACTAATAGAACTGTCTTGCCTTAACACATAAACGTATTGTTTAAATCCAAAATATGAAGTGTGTGAATATTTGACATCAGCAATATAGGAGCAATCCCCTTTGCACTTCACGCCGAATTAGTTTACCGAATACGAAACATAACAAAATGGAGTCTGCAAAGTAGCCCGAATAAATCGCATTTGTGAGCGACAGTAGGGCGTGGGTGTGCGTGGAGACACCACCTCCCCTACGAATGCGAACATTTCTAGTTTCCACCTGAGTGACGCGCCGCACGCTCTATCAAAATATGCAATTTATTTTTGGTATTGCTTGTTATTTGTGTACATGTACATAGTGATCTTCGAAGATCTCGTACGAACTAAACGTTTTATTTTAATTATTTTTTATTTATTCAAAATCTTTATTAACAATAACATACGAGTACATAAAGTCTGCGAAACTGTATAACAGTTTGTCGACAGCTGATCTTATGTTACCAATAAACAAAAGTGATAACATAAATTCGAACACTAGTAAGAGCAATAACCACAGAACTTTCTTCCATTCATTTTAACAAAGAAATTTTCATAATAAACACTATGTTAAGGGTGTTTGTTACACCGCTGGCTATTATATTGTCGCAACTGTCTGCAGTTAGTGTAACTACCACAAAGTTGGTCGTAAACACAGTCCAGTGCAGAGAGAGAAACGAGTGAGCTCGTAATGAGCTTTTTGCTGGATATTTTACACACGATTAATGTGCACGGGGTGGATCACAGCGGCGACATCTCGGAAATTTCCCAGACGTCGCTGTCCACCGACACGAGTTTCTTTCTTGATTAAAACTCGGAATAATAAACGGCGAAACAATTTTGCTTCGTCGCCGCCGCCGCCGCTCGTCCCTCTAGAACAAACTAATATTGAAGTGTGGATGAGCACCGCCACGGCTTCGGTCATTTTAAACCCTTAGATGGAATTACCGTTATTAAATATTTAGACAGAACTATTTGTAAATATTCAACAGTAGCCCTTTATTATAAAGCGTGACGGTGGAAAGAGTTTTAGGGAGTGGTTTTCGGATCCATTTTTTGATTTTGTCACAACTGATTTTTATGTAGGTACCTATAAATTGGATGAACACGACTTTACCAGGCAGATATGCGCTTGTATGATTTAGAAGCATTTTTTTTAATTTTGTAAAGTGATGTGAGTACCACGGATCCGTTTATTATGCTATTAAGATGTATGTTGACTTGAAAGAGCATGGCAGTTAAGAGTATGTCATGCTCACTTAAATGTCTCGCTGATGATGGCAAGTGTGTTGGATCATTCGATAACGCGTCATGTTCATGAACGGGCGCCATCAGTTGAGACTGGTCATCGCTTATCTGCCAGGGCTAATTTTTAATCTTATATTTTTAATTGTTTTGATAATGTTTTGTTCATTTTTCTCACATGTTGAAGCAACAAGAATAATGTACCCAAGATTTTGTAACATCTATATTTAAAAGAGTGTCCTTGGAGTTTCTTGCCGGTTCTTCTCCATAGAGATCTACGTTTTGGAATGGGCAACTAGCTTCAATTTTCTGACTAACTGACCGACTATTTGACAATTAAAAAGTGCCTGTAAATGGATTAATTGAAATAAATGCTTCTAGTTTGAGTTTAAGTCTTGTTTATATAATTCAACGTTGGTAGAGTTTCTAAACCAATTAATGAAACATGCAGGCATGCTATTTTGGGTTGTGTGCAATTTTGATCAATTTTGATTAAAATTTAAGATATAACTTTCGTATAACGTAAATTATAAAAGTAGCTGTGTAGTATCTATAAAAAACTTGAAATATACTGCCAATAAAATCCCAATATAGGGACTGTTACTAGTTACAAATGTTATTAGGTAGAAGCCCGCGCCGAAAATTGGAAAATTTAATAATTCAGCAAAGTTGGAGCAAAACCTACTCGGTTTTACGTTTCCACCCCACCTCGTCATTAGTGCGCATTCTGTTACTAATTTTGAAAACTGATCAAATTCTCAGATTTTCAATTCTAAGAAACATTTGCATTTATTCAGTCCTTCAATGTGCCCTGATTAGTAGGTACCGAAGGTTTGACTCTTCTCTCTTGTTTGAGTTCTTACTTGAAATTTGCCGAACACAATATCTTTTTAATGAGTACAGCTTCTTTTAAGGTAGCAAAGAAAGATATAAATAATTAAAAGTCTAAGTTCAAACTTAATGTCACTTTAATTAATTTAAAACAAATGACAATGACAACGTAACGTTTATCTCACGTAGGTACATTTTGCCATTGTCATCGATATTCAACTCAAATATGATTGTCATGAGTCGATTTTTTCCCGTGGGGGAAAGTTTCAAATAATCCTGATCCATCGTTACACAAAACTTGTAAGTTGTTCGCGTCTCAACGGATAATCGAGTTTATACTTGGAGGTCCGCCATCAATCATTTATCCCGCTTTCTCCGCGGACGGATCTGCACCGCGCTACGCGGAAAAACTTTAAAGTGTTCCAACTTAGTGTGACGTATCGCACACTCGCTTGTTACTTGAATAATGTCTCTCTACTATTTATAACTGTGGACTACTTGATGTAATCTATTATTGTAGATCTTGTGTAACATCATGAGTTTCATTTTATGACGTAGATGTAGGTACCTATGCCGCGTTGCGATGTTTTTCCTTATCCGTCTTTGCTGAGAAAATGGCAATCCATCTCGCTACGTAATTGTGTGTTTAAAGGAAGGGAGAATGATGTTGATCCAAAAAGTTTTTTTTTAAACTTTATAATAAACAATTCTAACAACCTTAATAATAATATTTGCATGCACGGATGCACTTGAACTACCTACGCATAAATAATTGGAACTTTAATATTGCAATAAAATGAAATTATATTACAATTGTGTTCTTCTTTTTCGTTTTAAACTACCAAAACAAGGAAAAATCATAACTTTTTATCGAGCTAAGGTTAACCGCGCAAATATTATTGACGATCCAATAAATCTGGTATCAAGTCACCCCGAGTGAGGCAAATAACACAAGTAGACACGAATCTATACGGATACTGGTATGAGTGTTTTATGAGCACTCAAGTGCCTTCCGGACTGGGATGTTTAAAACTCTCGCGAGCAGGGAATCGAGAACATTCCACTCGCACTCACGACACGACAATGTCGGATTTGATCTCGAACGACGACATTTTTATGAGCGGTTAAAAGTTTATGAATATGCTTACAGCTGCAGATTTTTACTTACGCTGTTTATTTAAATTCGCTACGAAAATGTCAAAACAAAAATCTTTTGTGTTACTTTACTTAAATTGTGTTTATTTGATTTTGGAGCCTCTTTTGACTTTCTTATGAAAGAGTACCTAATTGCACTGTTCATTTGTTTCTAATTTTGTGCACGTTTCGTGGAAAATATTAAGTTGCTACCTATTGCCTACCGAGAATATTATCAAACCAAGTACATAATATTTATACTTGTGCGAAAAAGCACGACATTCCTACGTACCTACTAGATATCATCTCTTATAAATATAATGATTTTGTCGTAAAAATGCATTTCACATAACGTTTCACTACATTGTCCTGAAAAGTCCGTCAAGATAGAAGAATGTCAACAATGAACATTTAGAGTTATATCAATTTTATCGCGATGTTATACGGAGTAATATCATTTTTATTTCACCATCAAGAGGAAGAAAAAAACACGGCAACGTGTATACAGCGCTTGGCGGAATTTAATGAGAGTACAAATAACTTAAATAACGCACAGCAGAAAGTTCAAAATTATATGAATAGTGGGTACCACAAAGGTATTGGAAATCTATAGATATAATAAAATAGTAACGAAGTCAAAACTCTACAATGAATATTTAAAAAAAAACATTTTGTCCGTCTGTTTGTTTGTCTGGACGTATCTTCCGGATTGGCGCAAAAATTGTTGAATGAATTTGGATGAGTCACACAGATAATCGCGGTAGTACATTCCCGTGGGATATTTTCCGACATCCACGCGGGCGGAGCCGCAGGCAAAAGCTAGTAAACAGAATAAGGCGGTATTAAAAAGAAATGACAACATTTTCGAATATTAAATCACAAAACTAGGCAGACTAATAGGTAGGTACAACCTACATCAATATCAAACAAAGCATGTTTGATTCTAATATCTACCTGTCAATACCAAAACATGAAAATCGCCTACAATATTACCAAACGATAACATTGCTATTTATAAATACAATAAGCCAATTAAATGGAGAGACCAACACAAAATACAGTATGGAAATTCGTAAATAACCATCGATTAAATACACAAAGATTGACAGTGCCTAATAATAACATATTGAGTCCAATTAGCTTCAATAACAACGTATCGCATTAACAGAATAAACATTACCTACACAGTACTCGGTACAGTTCGAAAGTCGTTGTTTAATTCAAGCGAGAGCATTACAATAATAGTCAAAGACGACTGTTTTGAGTTTTAACAGCAAACACCGCTTCTGGGAAGCTCTAACAATACGGCATCGTAAAAATTAAATTACAGCGAATCTCCAAGGAGGTTTCAATTTTCAAGCAAGACTCCGGACTCGAGATTCCTTCTCCTCTTACGAAATAAAATAGGCATCCACAAATACGCCTTTACTACCTTTCCATCCTACGCAACGACATTAATATTAAATCAAACGAATTAGCAATCGTGGCACTAATAAGAGTGTCAGGTGAAATCAGAGCTGCAGCGTTGAATTATAGAGCACCTGGAATTACTTTTAGCGGAATAAATAGAAATGTTAATTTGAGACTGTAAAAAGTATCGCAGGACCGTAGCGCGACGGCAAATTAGAGGGAATGGAATATAGTTTACTTTAAGTTAAACTTATTACGGTCCTCGAGAAACAAGCAGTGGGAGGCTCGGCCGGCGCGCGGGTCAAGTGCCCAATTTGTCACCCGCGCAAACTTCCGACTACTTCGGCCGGGGCCTGTTCGATTCCATTAAACTTTCGAGACCTTTTGAAGCTATTTTCTTGTTTGAATCAAGATTTGCCTAATTCATTTCGGTGTCTACCTACTTGAACGACTTCGACGTTGGTTTAACGTTTGTAAAGATGTCTCTTCCAGAAGGTATCTTTATTAGAATTAGGGGAATCATAACTTAAGGGGTATTTCATGGGCGTCAGTGACCAAACTTAAGTGCGAGTACGAAATCTAAATGAAAGTCCTGGGGACGCTTACAATGCGCTATCATAAAAATTAAATTACGGTAAGAGTTTCTGTGTAAGTGCGCGCCATTTCAGCGAGGCGGGTTAGGCACGGGCGTAGGAGCCCGCCACATCAAAGCGACTCATCCTGCGCCCGGCTCTCACCCAAATCAAATTTACCAGCTTTCTTTCTTTTTTCTTTCGTCACGGCACTGAGACTAAGTATTTGACCCATGGTTTGTTACGTTCAAACCTGACTCTATAAAATTTCAAGGGACAATGAAAAGGTGCCCTCAGCAAGCCAAAAAAATCATTACAATGTTGCAAGAGCTTCGAAGCTAATGAAAACGAAAAGTATAAACAAGGGGAAAGATGAGAAGAGGAAGTTTACCGCGCCGGGGTTCTGTACTATCTAAAGACTTTGTTTGGGTAAACAATTAGTCTTTTCCCAACATTTTTGAGCCATTTACTGTGCCTCGAAGTGGCTTAAATTGTAATTTGCGTTAACAGTATAAAATATTTGTGGGAAATATATTTAAGGTTTTGGGCCATATGGTCTGTAGTAAAGTACAAATTTTCTATGAAATAAAAATAAATATTCCGACTTTATAATTGAATATTTCGTACAGCAGAAAATACTTTTCATGCCAATTCCTCAAATAGACGGAAAAAAAAAACGCCATAATTTTCCTCTTCACATAATAATCCTATAGCAATTTTCTATTTTAATTTTCCCACCGAACGGCCGTCGAAAAGAGAAGTAAAAGAAATTAAAGTCCAAGTTGTTTACGTATACACGCCTGGGGCATAGATCAAGTGGTTAATTTGTCAGAGAGGCAACTCTGTGGCACCGGCGAGGTCTAGTACCTACGGCGATGCGATTCGATTAAACTTCTCCGAAGTACCCACACAAGAACAAGGCCTACTTAACGCGCTTCTACATTTACGGCGGAAACTTAATTAGCTAACTCTGCAGACTTGGCAGTCGGCAGCAATGTATGTGTGCTATGAATGTTCTGTGTATTATTATGTTCTTTTTTGGTTGTTTATGGGCTCTTTGAATAAAATGCTCATAAAACCTTAACTTTTTCAGAAATTAACTTGGTTTTTCAAATGTTTTTTAAAACCGTCCTGAAATTGAAAAAGTAACGTTTAATTTCGTTTAATTTTAATTTTGAAGATAGTCTGATATTCCAAAACAGGAACTCCTATTTTGAAACATCAAGAAACTCCACACTAACACAAAACAGCTCCACTATTAAATTTTACCACATTTTATAGAACCCTTATCTTCAAACTTAGATTAAAGGAAACTTTGAACGGCAAGTTTGCTTTCCTACGTAGTGCATATCTACGGCTCGAGATCAAACTACGTATGTAGGTAGTTTAGTTTGCATATTTAAAAATCTACTAGATATTGAAATTTATGCCTTTTTCAGTGGTTTTAAAGAATGATCAGAAAATAAAGGACCATACTCATTGTTTTCTTTCACTATGAAATATATACAAAACTTATACATATTTTACCAGAGGCAATATTGAAATAAGTTATTGTAAAGTTATTTTGATGAACCACAAAATCAATATCGTCCTTCTTCGAACTATGCTCACTTATAGAGCTGAAAGTTATTAAAGTTAAATGGAATTTCAATAGACTAAAAATACAATTTATGTCGATACGTACGTAGATGTTATGACTAAAATATAGATATTGAAATTGGTCGTCAGCCCTTCTGTAACCTTATGACGCATATTTATAATAATACATATAATTGATCAATGTAAAGGTCACACCCACGGTTGTTGTGACCAAGTACATCATTAGCCGTATACCATTCAATCGAAAATACTCGAAGGTCGATAACATTATTAACATCCTCCAGATATAACTTAAACTCGCATATACCTACTTAGTACAGGGGGTCGACCTAATGATTAACATCTAACAGTTATAGCATTATCGAAATCTATTTGATCCACGTTAACACTTCTGACTCCACCTACTTTTCATAAAGCTCATACGCCATGCCGCCATACATATTGGAAGTGAACCCTCCGGGAGGGCCACCGGCATTACGTTTTCGTTAAAGTTAACCATTGCGGACGGTCAGCGGAATTAGGTTTAATACCATATTATAAACCACTGTAAAACGACGTAAAATAGTGTGTTCACGGGGTCTTGGCGCTATACGTAATTTCCAACATTTTAAATTTTTTTGTGGATAACCGTTTTTTTTTTTTTTTTTTTTAATAAAATTGCTTGGATTTTAAAACCAACGCTTAAACTAATAAATCTTGTTAAAATATACATCAGATTTTATTTTCACCGTTTATAATGCTGTATTCGATAAGAAAAACGTACATTTAAAATTAGCCCGCCGCGAGGGATCCCGGCATCCCATAAGCGACTATGTGAACCCTCCTGGAAGGCTCCCGGCACTGAACGTGTTAATACGCTAGCGCTAGCGAGTAAATTTTCGATGACAGCTCATGGTAGAGGTACAGAATTTGCTTTTAGTAATATACAACCGAAACCGTCAGACCTCCTCGAATAACGCAGGTCTACGTAAACAAAAATGGTTTTTGTTTTGCGTGTGACATGTATTGTACTCGTCACCTATTCGAAAATAAATACGTTTTCAATTTTGTTTTTCAATTCAGCTTTTATCAAAACAGTATGACGCCGTCACATGTTTCTTAAAATTCTTTTTGAAAAGGTATCCAAATGTAATTATCATATTTTGAAAAATGAAATGTAAATTTTAAGCTCGAGCTCCAGCTTTCAAGAGATCTCTAGCTGTTGTTGGTTTAAGAGGCACTTTACTATTACACACAAGAATAAGCACGCAAGATAAACAGAAATTCATACGAAGAAGTGACAGACAAACTGATCTTTGTACCGATTCAGGCGACTATAAACAACCTAGCAGATACTGTTGAAGTTCTCCACAGTCACAGTCACAGTACGCTCACTTCTCTGTATGTCCTTACTAGTAACCTACTCATCCACTTTTTAAAACTGAACACTCTCAGCATCTTTGGTTACATCTGATTATTCTCAAAGTGTATCACGGACATTTATGGGGTTTTCACATTATCCAAAATAACAACATCTATAAAAAATAAGTAAACAGATAACTCGTTGATTTTATTATTATTTGCTACACTTATTTATCACATCTATAATTTTTTTGGGTTCTGTGCCTCAAAAGGATAACTTCGATGTCCGTCTGTATCACATCACAAATAAAGGAAAAAGTCCAATAATTGACAATTTGTAGTTCTACCACATTTTTTTTATTGCGTTTACATTTTTACATTTTCAGTTGGAGAATTGGCCGTGGCGTATGTTGATGTATGGGAGAACATGTTTTTCAACTACAATATTAAGTTTGTTTTTGGGATAAATTCATCCGAATTACGGAACCCTTCATTGTGCGTGGTTCGACCCGCGCTTGGCCGGTTTCTTTTTGTATGTGTATATTGTGTCTTTTTGTATCTTGGGTCAAATGATTTTTTCTTTCTTTCTTAATCTACACTTACCTTCAGACAGATACAGTCGATCAGGTTCTGCAGGCTGTTCGCAGGGGCGGTGGCGCAGGGTGACGTGCAGGCTGGGTCCTCTCGGAGGTACTTCAGGAGGAGCTGGCTCTGGTGGTGAGTCGCACTCGCGCTCGCTTGCTTGACCACCGTTGCCAGAAGGGCCTGCAAATACGACAGACTGGTAAAGATTTGGTGCCTACTTTTAATTGGAAATAAAAAGTTAATGTGTAATTTTAATGGTTTGGGGCATTAGTAGCGTTGACCCTACCCCCCAAACCATTAAAAATTACTTCGTTTTCTGAGGTTAAAGCTTGAGCTTTAACCTCAGAAAACGAAGTAATTTTTAGCCCCGACGCAAACAGAGGGGTGTTTTAATTTGACTGCTATATGTATGTGTCTGTCTGTGGCACCGTAGCACTAAATGGAACAGGACTGGGAGGAATTATTTGAGGGACAATATGACGTTAATGATATGGTAAAGGTTTTTTATGACATCATCAATGGGGCTTTTCAAAGTTTTATTCCTGTTAAAATATTCAAAAATATTAAGTATATCCCGTGGTTTAACAAAGCTCTAATTAAGATATTAAACAAAAAATAAGATTATGAAACGATACTATACATACCAAAACCCGTTGGACAAAATTGCGTTAAAGATAATCACTAAACGGTGTGATGCACTTGCTACAATTTGCTATAATAATTATTTAAAGAATCTAAAACACACTCTATCCAATAACCCTAAATCATTTTGGACCTATGTTAAAACTAAACGAGGCGGATCCAGCTCGTATACTTTAATTATGACGGATGGCACGGCTGCATCATCAGATGGCACGGACATATGTGAGTTTTTTGCTTCTTACTTTTCTTCTGTGTACAGCCCTGCTGAAAACGATTACAGTACCAATAAAACAACAAATATTAATTATATTCAAGAAGGTAGCATAGTTTTAAACAGCCCAGTTATTGATAGTGAAGCATAAAGCTTCACTACAAAAAGCTAAAAAGTTTAGACACAGGTGCAGATGACATACCACCAATATTCATAGATGAGTGAGCAAATGAGCCGGTCACGCCTCTACTGCTTATCTTTAAAATATTTGTCTAGTGGAGTCTTCCCTTCAAAATAGAAGAAAACAAAGGTACAAACAGACCCATTTAAATTTTAACAACTCTAAGTAAAGTCTTTGAGTCTATAATCTGCCCTCACATTCAAAATCATCTTAACGGTGTACTACAAGGTAGCGTGCTAGGGCCACCCCTATTCTTAATTTACATTAACGATCTGCCAAACGTCACACAACACCCTATGATTCTTTTCACTGACGACAGCACAGCTATTTTTACTGGTGAAAATTTGGATACTTTAGAAGCAGACGTAAATAATACACTTAATGTAATAATTAACTGGCTCACAAATAATAACCTGGTCATCAATTTAGAAAAAACTAAATTAGTCATATTCCCGCGAAAGAATAAAAACAACCTTAAAATTCAACATGATGGTACAGTAATTGAACAAGTTAGTTGCGTAATTTTTTTAGGACTGTGGATAGATAATAATATAAACTGAACCAGTACTCTTATGCTCTACATAAATTATCTAAAATTGTCGATCTATCAGCTCTATTAACTGCCTATCATGCCTACGTATCATCAACCCTAAAATACGCTATTATATTCTGGGCTAACGCCATAAATAAAGAATCAGTGTTTAAAGCGCAAAAAAGATGCGTTCGCGCAATGGCTGGTATCTTTGTTCCTGAATCATGTGAATCATATTTTAAAAAGTTTAAAATTTTGACCTTTCCATCAGTCTATATCAATGAAGTTACAGTATTTGTTAAAATAAATAAAAATCTATTTGGTGAACTAAAATCAAAAAGATACTCAAAACATCTAGTATACCACATAAAACTGCTCTTCTGGGTAAAAGTTTTTTTGGAATGGCATCTAAAATTTACAATAGGATAGGATACCTGTGGACATTTTTAACACCAAGAATCTCCCACTATTCAAATATAAATTGCGTAACTTTTTAATTGACAAAGCTTACTACACGATCCAAGATTTTCCTAATAATTAGTACCTACTACAATCTGTCACCATACACCTAATTGTTATTCTGTAAGAAATGTTTTATATGTGATACCTAAGAATTGTTTTGCACTGCATGTTGACATAATTATTGTATGCCTATTAGGCAGGACATAATGGAACTGTAATTTATCTAACATCTGTCTGTATAACTTATGCCCACAATAAAAAGATTTGATTTGATTTCAAATCTACTTAAGTGAGGGACAATGATTTTAATTGTGTTATTAGTCTGTAAGCTTTCTGTAAAATAAAATAAATAAATAAATATGGCTTCGTGGAGTCTCGATCCACAAAAGCCAATCTGACACTTTTTACTGAATTATTGACTTCAGCAATAGATTCTGGCCATCAAGCTAATGTCATATATACAGATTTCAGTAAAGCGTTCGATCAGGTCTCACATCAAATTCTCATTGACAAATTAAGTACTTATGGTATCGCTAGATCTTTACTCTCGTGGTTGAGTTCGTATCTTGAGAACAGAACTTTCTTTGTAGTAGTCAATGGCTTTCGATCGACCGTCAGACACATATCTTCGGGTGTGCCACAAGGGTCTCATTTGGGGCCGGTGTTGTTTAACTTTTTATTAATGATATTCCGAACTATTTTCGCCACTTTAACATGTTTAACCGACTTCCAAAAAGGAGGAAGTTATATGTTCGTCGCGTATGTATGTTTTTTTTATTATTTTATTTATGTCCGCCGATTCCTCCGTCAATTGTGAACCGATTTTGAAAATTATATTTTTTTATGATAGGGTATGCTCCCGAGTAGGTTCTATATAAATTTTATTAACTTTGCTTGTATAGTTTTTGAGTAAGCTTCAATAATACATATTTTTCCCACTTAGTATATGTGGAAGATATGATGATAACTTCCTGTCACTGTTATTTACATAGCAGGTAGTGGTGTTCGAATTTGTGTGTAGTAGGTACCACAACAAAAAAGTGAAAAATAAAAACATTTTGCAAAAAAAAAACACTACAAAGAGAAAAGTAGGTAAGAAGAGAAAATAATAAGAAATCGGTTGTTTTATTTTTGTAAAAAGTTTTTTATTTTGGCCGATGACTTAAAATTCGTCAAAATAGTTCAATCTAAGCATGACGCCTCTGAATTACAAAGCGACTTGGATGAATTGGTGATATGGTGCCAAATAAACCAGATGCTCCTAAATCCTAGCAAGTGTTACCATATAAAATTTACTAGGAAACATCATCTCATCGACCAGGATTATTATATTGATGGAGAAAAAGTAAAGGAATTAGACAATATAAAAAAACCTTGGTGTTATATTTGATCAGAAATTAACCTTTATCCCTCACATTAACAATATAGTGAAAAAGTCTTCCAAAATTATATCAGTTTTGTTATCAGAAACACAAAACAATTTAAAAACTGTAGAACAAAAATTATCTGTTATAATTGTTTGTGTCGAAGCATGTTAGAGTATTGTAGCGTGGTCTGGCGGCCACACTATGCTGCTCACTCATTGCGTCTTGAGCGTGTACTAAAACGTTTTCAGGGGCTAGGAGCCTATGCTAGCGGTTTGTCCAGGAAAATACGTTCATATAGTGATAGGCTCAAACATTTTAATATGGTTTCTCTTGACAAACGTCGACGACTGAATGACGCGATGTTTGTATGCAAAGTTATGGCCCATAAAATTGACTGTCCGCAAATATTAAATAATTTTAACTTCCGGGCCCCATCCAGAATTCCCCGCAATACTAATAGGTCTTTACCTATGAAATCAGAGTTTTGTATGGAGCATTTTAAAGAAGTTGCATTTGTCATACTAACATTTTCTTAATTTATATAACAACCAGGAACACGAATGTTTTAAAACTTTTATGCAATAATGTTTAAAAACTAAGTTAACGAATTTGCCACTTAGACTAAGCGACGAAAATAAGTTTTGGCTAAGTTAAAACAAATAGTGGTCATTTCTGCTAACAAAATGAGGAGTAATTTTTAAGGTATTTTTATGTTTATAAAACTATAAGTAATAAGGTTTTTTTATTATTGGTAGTTGTCGATGATGGTCATTATTCGACATAATACCAAGCAATTGATGAATGTTTTAAATCATAGAAGTGACGAAGTTCTCTATTTGTGAGACAAAAAACGCCAATTTCTTAGGTAAAGACCCCATATAATGCCTCTCTGCCCTCCGCAGAGAAGAACGGTTCTGGGTGCTAATTCTCCCTACGCGAGGTTTTGCAGGGCTGTGAACGATTGCTCTGATCGGATCGACCTCCATTTTGACAGTTTAGGCAAATTGAATACCAGCTTTTATAAGTAGCTCCCCGAATATTGAGTTTCTTAGTCCTGCGTTATATCACTGGGTGGGTGAATTTAGGCTACTTAATAAAAAAAATTGTATTACCTAGTTTACTTTAGTTTGTTTTGTTCATAATTTGTCTGTTTTAATTTAGTTTAATTAATTATGAAGTTTAATTCAGTGCAACTTAATAATATAGTATTTATCTCAATTTTTTTTTTCTAATTTACAACGACGTTTTGTGTGAATGCAGAGTTTACCTGTATGTGATTGTTACACTTTATTCTGATTTTTTGCTTCTGTTTCATTTATCTACATATACCAGTACATAACATTTTTGGTGAACCAAATAAAAATACTTTACTTGAAAGCAGGTTTTCTTGCGATGGTTCTTATACATGTTTTATCAACATCGGTTCAGCCGTTTGAAGATTATCAGCCCTTTTCTAGTTGATGAATGGATGTGAGCGTCCTCCACATGTCTGATAGATTTAAAATTTGGTATTCTGTTACTTCAATGATATTAGAAAAACATAGTAACCTTGAACTGATGCTGCAGCATCATCTGGAATTTGCAGGAGACCTAACTCCCTTACCAACTAACAGCACAGGTATCGTATTTGGGCTCATTGGAATGGTCTCAATGAATAGATAGATGATGAACACTGACAAAAAAATTACAAAAAAAAAAAAACACAAAGAAAGCCTATTATAATGTTAATGAATTTTTAAATGATAAATCGTTCTGAAGATACTGACTGAATGTGTTCTATTTATTTTGAATCGCATGACAATTGACCAAATTTTTTAATTTAATAGTAATGTTAATTTAATAGTGTTGTTGATTTATTTTTATTATTATTCTTTGATTTGTTTATATTATTTTTAAATCTTATTGTCTTTCGACCTTATTTGTACACCAGCCATGGTCAAACATGTTGAGCTAAACAAAACCTTGTAACACCTATAATAAGCATCATACCGTGTATATTATCTACACATGTTTTTTGCAAATAAATGAGTCTGAATCTGAATCTGAACAGGGTCTGGTGATGGAGTAGGAAAGAGAAATGAGGAAATGTTTGCGCCGGGTTTTTATTTTTATTTTAATATAATTTCACTTGTAACCTGTTACTTATTACAAACAGCTCTATATTCAGATACACGTTGCACTTACCTACATTTAAAAGTATATATATGAAAGACTATTTTATTTTTGAAGTCCTAAAACTGAAAACGAACACACGATGACCACACTACACGCCGATAAATCAATCAAACCATAATTCGCAAACATCATCATCAACATTTCAGCCGAAAGACGTCCACTGCTGGACATAGGCCTCCCCCAAATGGGGGGGTTTGCCATAATCGCCACGCTTGGCAGGCGGGTTGGCGATCGCAGTATGGTGTTAAAACGCATAGAGAACGCTGCTGCCCATTCCGTGCAATTGCAATTCACACAAAATATTAAAATGTACCTATAAAAGATAACAATTTAAACATTAAAATGTTAATTATTAGTAAATTGTATTCTAAATAAAAAGTATTCAGTATATTGATATTTCGATGGAATGAATATGCGATGCGTTGAACGCTCGATCAAACAAACATTCGATATTTTGAACACTCGATGTATGAGTGTACGATTTCATGAATGTTCGTTTTATTATTATACGAGTAAGTGGTTCATCAATTGATATTCGATTGTTTGACATTCGATTTGGCATAGTACACCCTTCTGTAGTGAGTCCCTTAGTCGCCTTTTACGACACCCACGGGAAGAAATTGAGTATTGAAATGGGATGGTACTATACTTTACGTCCGGTACCACACGGAACATAATAAGATATTATGACGTCACCACTCACTCATGTTCGTCTCCCGAAACACGAATACAATTCGGTTCCCTCATTGTGTACACGTACCTTCGCGCCAGTCACATGCGTCGGAGCAACTATGCCAGGCATCCTTATCAAAGGCATGCACCCACCTCCGTAATACGCTCATAATAGGTATACTACAGAATGCCTAAGTACAATAACTAAACTGGAATCCGACACTGAATATGTGTAATACCTCGTCCATACCTTACATTTCGGAACGGCATTATTATTGTTGATGCTTGCAGTTATCATTACATTCCTGTCATGGAGATATGCGGAGTAATATAATATGAACTAAGTAGGGTGGATTAATGTGCAATTGTTTCAAGGATTTAGTGGTAAAAAAGAGTAAAGTACGTGTAGTTTTCTAAAATACTGTTTTTTGTTTATCACGCCCTTTAAAAAAACACTATTTAAGGGCTCGTGCACACGAGGATGATTCGTGTTTTTTGACCTATCGTCTTTTTTCACGATTCGTTTTTTTTGACAGCAGAATTATTCTTTAAATGCCCGTGTTCACACGCATCACGAATCGTGAATATTTGACGAATCGCGAAAAAACTTGTTTCCATAAGCAATGAGAACGTACATCCGTCATGACGTATCGTTTTTTTTTCACGAACCGTGAATGACGGATCCCGTTTGAATGAGCTGTTGCAATATTGTTAAACATTCTCATTCTATATCGTTAAAATTGTTACTTTTTTAACCCATTCTGTCCCACTGCTGGGCAACGGTCTCCCCTATACTTTTCCATTCATCTTTGTCTGCTGCCTTTGTAACTGTATAATAATAAAAATATTATATAGGTCAAACACAAGGAACACTTCAAGATTTTAGTTTTTCAAACAATCCGCAGTCTATTTCCACTTCTACATTTGGATTAGGAACTGATAATGGACTTGAAAGTTACGCGAAGGAACTCCTCGATTGCTAAGAGTACAACAACTGTAATTGGGATAATCTATTTGGGTTCTCGAGCAAATACTACAGACAGGTTGGTAGTCAGGCAATTTGCTTTGCTTTAGAACATTTTGCTGCTCAAACTTTGACGATTTAAGGCGATAGATAAGCTAAATAATAGAAAAACGGTTATTTAACTACTAACTAGAGCAATACTTCAATTACTATATTTCAGGAGATTCTAGCTTCAGTAATCAACTAGATGACAATGTCTTGCAAAATAGTTTCTGATTTATTTATTTCTCTCAATTTCACCCATGCGTTAAGTCTTGTTTACACGAGGAGAAATTATTTGTCCGTTGAGAGACAGGTTGCCCACGTCTAAACGAGGCTTTAAAGTGCTGAAACGGGTGAAACTTTACGTTATATATATGCAATAATTAAGCCCGTAACTTTTCCACTGCAGGGACCCAGGCCTCTTCTCTGTGAGAGGGAGTGGGCCATAATCCACCACGCGGGCCCAGTGCGGGTTGGTAGATGTCACAAGTCTTCGAATATTTGGTTCTACGACATGCTTGTTTTCTTTCACCGTGTTGACAGCAGTGATGAGGAAATAAATTACAAAAAGTAAGGCACCTGCCCGGGTTCGAACTCAAGACATATGATGGTCGGGGACGTTACCAGTAGACTACCACTGCTGTAAAATATTAATAAATAATAACACTACCGTTATTGAGGCAGAGTCGTGCATTGCGCGCGTTGTTTTCGTGCGGGAACTCGTCAGCACGTCGACGACGCTGCAGTGTACCGCCTGGTTCCGCACTGAATATCTCCTCACCTGAAAGAAAATATATTAATAAGTATGAAGTTTTAAAATATGAATTGTTGTGAAATTACTGTCGTTAAAAAGCAACGAACTAACACTTAACCTCCACTAAACACAACAACAAAAATTGACAAGATTACTTTTAAATTATCTTCTCAGACTCTAAAGCAGTGATTCCCAAAGTGGTCTACATCGACCCCCAGTGGTCGATGCCGGTTTCAAGGAGGTGGTCAAGGAGTCTCGTCAGCAGGAAAAAAATGAAATGGGGGTCCATGAGACGCAAATGGGGGTCCACGATAGCGGATCTCATTTAAGCAGGTCATGACTTAAATTTTGGCTTTCCATGAATGGAATAATCTATATATATACACAGACAATCAGTATCTATTTACTTTCTTAATACTGACTTATAAATATATAAATAAACACAGATATCTTTTTATATAACTTTTTATTTTCTCTGCGTGTAAGTTTTTATTTTGTAAAAAATATTTTTATGCGGTAAAACCTCCAACTTTATCAGTCACGGAGATTTGTTGCTTAGTTTTTACGTGAAAACGTAATAAACAGACCTACCTCACTACAACGGTTTTGAATACTAACTTATTATAATAATATTAGTACCTAGCGAAGTAGGGATATTATAGTGCACAGTAAAAATTAAAATCTTAGCTGTAGTCTAGATATTCTTGATTCCAAAATTAAAGGAAAAGAAAAATCTTTGTCAAGAAAATGTCCAAGATAATTTCGGGCTTCTTAACTTTTTCCTGAATATTTTTTTATTTATTTATTTTATTATTTATGTACACACAGTAAAATAGATACAGATACGACATAATCATAATTATGAGTACAAAGGTACTGCTTTTTTCTTAAGAAATAAGCAGCATTTTTTTTTTTTTGTTTTTCCCACTAAACTTCACTACAGTTAGAAATTTAAATCTTTCAAAGTGAGTAGCACTATACCAGCTGTCAAAAACATATTTGAAGTTGATGATTTTGCATAAATTCAATATTAGGTAAGCCTCAGAACCGAAAAACATGCCAAGTGGTCGACAACATAAAAATCTTTAGGGACCTCTGTTCTAAACCTCTGCTCTGTTTTTTGCCAGGCCTACAAACATTTAGTTCTAGTTGTATTCTAGTTAAGTACTGGGTTTAAAAAAAAAATAGACACATTTTATCATTTTTATCTGAGATATAAAATTTACGATTTGACAGCTTTTGTATAGAAAATAGGTGAAACCACCATTTTATTCTATAGATAAAAATTATCTGACGATTGAATAATCGGCCCTTAGATAAATTATAATTACTTGTTTTAAGTAGTATAAGAACGTACCTTTCGAGTTCCTGTTTCTTCTATACAACCTTCGGTTGGTGCTCTCATGAGGAAAAGGAGATGCTTGTCGCTGCGGACTGCTGGCGTATCGCGGCAGTTCCTCACCGCCTTCCGACCCGTAGATACGACGCTGCTCATCTGTGCCAAATGTACGAGTTTCATTAGCAACTAATAAAAAGCCGGCTAAGTGCATGATGACCACGCACAATAAGGGATCCATAGTTGGGATGAATCGAACACTTGGACAGTTTTGTTTTTATCAACCGCAAAAATAATTTCGTATTTCATAGTACCTATTTTTCGAAAAAACTATTAAAAACATATGCCATATTAAATATACCAAAATGCCAAATAATTCGCAAACGGATCCCTGAATCAAAAAATGTTCAGCTATTACCGATTATTTGAAAGACCTGTCCAACGATACCTCACACAAATACACGACTAAAATGAAATAATTACCGAATGATTTTCTGATGATCCTTAAAAAAATATGTCGCAGCTTTACAATTAATAACCATGCCAAATAACAACTTTTTCGTACCAAGAATCTTTGAGTTAAACCTCGGACAGACAAACAGACGGACTTGGTGAAACTATAAGGATTCCTTGTTTTACTACGGAACCATAAAAAGATGACGACTTAATTGGTACATTGCTCTCGACTGAACTATTTCAGTACGATATGTTAGTTTATAATATAGGGACAGACAAAGGTCGGACAATATTAGGTCTCGTCTAATCTTAGGGTACCTTCATTTGTCATGACTATTGGAGACGTATTGGTCATAATTGAAAACGCTTCTAATAGATCGAATCCATTACCTAAGAAACAATTATGGTCTATTAAACTGATTTGTAGCCCTGAAAGTATAAGTAAGTGATAAATGACAAAGCTTCAAAAATAGATTTTCCAAAGACTGCCTTCATTAATAAAAAACATATTAATATTCAAATCTTTACTACGAACAAGATTAACACCACATTTTTTACATGAAAAAGTTTGCTCAACTCCCGACGTTGCAGTTATGTTATGACTAAGTAATAATTTTCAACACTTTATACAAATAGGTCAGTATAAAAGTTAAGGGCGGAAAGTTAGAAATTTATGAGGCGGTTTGTTTGGGTAGGTAATTCTAAACAATAACAAACAAAATGTATATGTTGCCTGAGGTTGTACGGCGGCGTGAGCCAGCCCGCGGCGAATCGAACCCGCTCTGCTACTTCGCCAAACAACGTGTGCTATAGAATGAGAATGTGCAGAAGGCCTAATCTAACTGTTTACTTTCACATGAACAATCAAAATGTACATAAACTAAAGTCTCTATCAAAGTTCAGAAGGCCAATTCTCGTAACTAAAAGCGTTCAAATTCAAGTCGTAATCTCATCTTAGCGATAATCAATGTCAAAAACTTGTCAAAAATTTATGGAAATTAGAGGTATTTTTGACAGATGTAGACAACGTTCTTAAAACTACGAGAATTGCCCCTCAGTTCATGCAACTTGTCAGGCACCCGCGCCTTTTGCGAGTGCTACGTATCTGAGTACTAACCACAGACTACTTAGGGCGGATTTCAGCAATGTAACTGAACGCGATCAGCACATCTAAACCGAGTTCAAGAGTTGTTAGTGTCATCATTGTTGAGAAATATTGACACTGACAGCTCTTGAGCGCAGTTCAGATGTGTTGATCGCGTTCAGTTTCATTGGTGAATTGGCGCTAGCAGTAATGTCAATCTGTCAAAAAATCAGCTACTCACAGGCAAGCAGAAATGTCAAATAGCACTAACACAAAATGGCTCTATGTCGAGCGTTTCGTTCTACGAAAATAAACAGCCGTCGTACTGACTAAGTTTTATAATCCTCAGCCACACTTACGTTTACTTACCCGTGACGGGATATCAGAGACGTAGAAATAATTTTCCTAAGCGTTTATTCAGTAATATAAACTTTTCTGGCACGTCCACTTGGTGAGCGTCATGCTAAATTATACTTAACAAGTACAATTTTTTCTTAGTCATGACCACTACCGTGTCAGCAGCGTGGCCTTTTTTAAATTTATTTAATTAATTTTAACATAACATAACATCACGCCTGTATTCCCCAAAGGTTGAGGTAAAGGTGTACCTACCTATAGTACTCCCACATTTCGCCAGTTATGTTTGAGTTCCATGTAATAGGGGGCGAGCCTATTGCCATCAACCGGCACAAATCCAGACTACACATACACTAACTAATTACTACTAATTACTTTTCTGGCTGGTAATACAACATATTCACTGACTTGAGTAGGCTTTCTTGTTACATTACAACAAAAAAAAATCTTTTATCATGTAGGTAGCCAAAGTAGGTTTACCTACTGTCCCGCCTGCCTATTAGGTGGCTGCAGGCTAGAGCAACGGCCTGTTCAAATAATTCCTCTTAACATGGCAAAAATAGAGGATGCATGAAAAAAATAACATCACAATCCTGCATGGCTCCGACCCAAAACCTTGTTCATAAATTGCATTTATTCCATTTTTACTCCATAATTTGATTCCACCGGAATATCCCATAAATTCCGGTGAAATCGAATTATGAAAAATGTTGATAAAATAGTTATTTAGTAGGTAGGTAGAGAAAACTAAACAAGGATCTGGAACATCTCAGTAGAATATGACTCAAATGTAAGTACTGTGTAATTTGTGCGTCAGGATCTAATATTATATTTTACCAATAAGTATTTTATGAAATTAATAATCTTCACTTCACTTTATAAAGGTTCCAAGAGAATCCAATTTGAGGCAAATTGAAGTTCCGAAAATGACGAATGAAACCGCGAAAACATAATAAATAAGCACCTCCAAAGAAAATTTCTAAGTAAACTTGTAACTACACCGTGCCTATGTTGTTACGAATCGGTATAAAAGAAAGTTGTCGGGCGAAAGAAAATGAATTAAAAATACTCGTTCAGATTGGTAAGTTTCGCAATACTTTGGAAATTTGTTGGCAACGTTAACACAGCTCTCCGTAACGAAACGTGAATAAATTGAAAATAAGCAGAGAGACGCAGTCATTTGTAACTTTGGGGAAAGCATTTTAATATTTTTTGAAAGTCGACGATGAAAAGATGTTAAGAACTGGCGTAACGTCGACATAAAAAGTTTATAAACGTAATTCAAGTAAGACAGTAAGTGAATCAGCATCGCTCAGTGGCATATTTATAAAATAAAGGCCGCCAATAACTCGTATGTATGCACACAAAAACAAATTTTAACAATTCAAAATTCCCAACTGAAATAATATTAAAGGGTTTGGATGTTGCGTTTAATGAAAGTTAAGTCGGCACGGTCTGTGTAGCCAACGGCTGTATGAAACTAAACACCTTGTTTTAGTTTACTCAACGATTCTACAAACTCAATTAGCATTACAACCTCTGAAAGTCACTTTAGGCGAAATGAAATTATGTAGGAAATAAACGCGGTTTGGGTGGATACCTTACATGAATATTTTCCGGATAACGTTTCCTATTCCGCACTGTTTATATCGAAGTAATTTGTTACGGTTTATGGTTATGATATATTAAAGTAGCTAAGGACAACGACCGCCAGGTACACGAACTCGGTTTGAGGGGCGGTATTAAACCTAGAGTCAGCTTCATACTCGAACACGGATTTCAGATTTAGCTAGTTTTCGGAGCGGAATGGGAAAATTGTGAGCTCATGGAAACTAGGCTTAATGATGACCGGGCGTCGTGATAGCGAGAACAAACGGCATCGCTTACATTATGGTCTGTGGTACATGATCGAGCTTGCGATTATCATCAGAACAGTGCTATCATACGTAATCGTGCTTACATTCTAAATGAAAGGACAATTCTGAGGTACTTACAGGGAGCATAGGAATTACAATAATCAATGAAACAGTGGATCTGATTTCAGTAACATCCTGATTCGAAGATATTAGAGATAGGTATAAGGGAAGCTAATGTTTTCATGGGTTATTACACAGCAGGGGTACCTACCTATTATCTATTAGCTATATAATTGAAGTGTTTTCTAAACTAATATTATAAAAGTGAAATTATATTAAAATTTAAAAAGCCCCGACACAAACATTTCCTCATTTCTCTTTCCTACTCCATCAGCAGACCCTGTTCACCATCTATCTACAACCTATTCATTGAGACCATTCCAATAAGCCCAAACACGATACCTGTGCTGTAAGTTGGTAAGGGAGTTGGGTATCCTGCAAATTCCAGGTGATGCTGCAGCATCAGTTCAAGGTTACTATGTTCTTCTAATATCATTTAAGTAACAGAATACCATATTTCAAATCGATCACACCTGTGGGCGACGCTCACATCCATTCATCAACTAGAAAAGAGCCAAAAACGGCTGAACCAATTTACATAAAACATGTCCAAGAACCATCGGTAGAAAACCTGCTTTCAAATAAAGAAAACCGCATTCAAATCGGTTCCCCCGTTTAAGAGCTACGGTGCCACAGACACACATAGCGGTCAACCGTATAACACCCCTATTTTTGCGTCGGGGGTTAAAAAAGAGAAAAGATTTGATTTTTGTATGTTTGTTTGTACGCGTTCACGCTAAAACGGCTAAACGGATTTGCATGAACTTTGGCACAAAAGTAAACCATGTACCTATATTTTTTTCCCGATATTCCCACGGGATCGAGACATATGCGGGTGAAACCGCGACGCGCCGCTAATTGTTTATAATTTTATTTTAAAGTATTCTTTGAATGCTAAAATAAGTAAGCAAAATATGTAGTAACTATTCATATTTAAGACCCATATTTTATGTTTAAATAAAGATACTCTATTCTATACCTAAATATTGTTAAGAGAACTTCGTAATATTACTTCATCATTATAAATATCAAGTAGATTCATTTCAATACTCCTACTACAACTGTTTCGGTAAACGGAAAACACTACTAAAATAAATTAAAACTTTATGATTCCCTATAAGAGTATTTTTAAGGTATGAAGGATTAATGTGGGTAGGGAAATATAATGAAAGCATAACAGAATAAATAATTATGGTCCTTATTTACTCTTAAATATAAGAGTAAATAAGGACCATAATTATTTATTCGAAAAAATTCGGAAGTTTTGCGAAATTATACAATTAATATTACTGCAGCTTCACATTATTATAATATTTAAGCAAACTTTTAACAAAATTAATATAGGTACTTATGTGTGTTGCGTTTCAAGCTTTTGATATTATATTTTGTGTATAATGTTAATATAGTGGTAGGTAAGTATGAGAAAAACGAGTGAACCTACAGTAGTCGCATTATTATGTGTAACATCTGACATCTCATCTTGGTATTAAGCAACATTAAAGGAGTGCTTCGTCAGGGTTCTTTTCAGGGCCAACTTCAGCACCGCTCGCGCTCATTGGTAAAATCAAATAGCGCGTGCTTCCCCGGTTTCCTGTTACACACTTCCGTCCCTTTTCAGGCAGTTCTGGGTTCTGTGATTGCAGGAAAGCGAGAGGAAAGATGTTACACATCAAGAACTCGGTAGATAGGTACCTACTCGTTTTTAGACGACCTTAGTAATGTAAATTACAAAACCTAACCTAACCTAAATATTCAAAACAAAGTGAGTAGGTATCTAGGTCTCTATGCGGATCACTTCTGAAATAAATTATTGTGCTCCATGAATATAAATTTTAACATTTTGTGAAATAGATCTAAAGGCTTTGTCGAACTAAAAATACACTAATAGATTTTAGATAAAGTAAAAATAACTTGTATTTTTTTGTATCTATAACAAACATAAGACAAGAGTACCAGAGTCAGAGTATCAACATACGCCGACTTTCCCGTACGGCCCGAAATGCAAGCAATATTTGGTGAGTTCGACTGTTTTTTTCTTATCATAGATCGTATGAATATTTAACTATTAGGTTTCTCTTTTACTCAACTAAAATCAACCTTATGGTACCAGCTTTAGGTGGAGATTTGAACGGCAAAAAATCTGGTTCAGAGACGCGATGCTTCCCTTTAGTAAACAACTCAAGATTGAATATGAAAATTTAATCGACTAATTTAATCGAAGAGAGATACCATGTAGCCGTCGACGGCTGAGTTATTAAACGTCTCTTCGTAGGCATTGAGCTTGTAAATATAAATTCATAATAAAATATTATACTTCAAGTAAGTAGGTATTTCTACTTAGGTAGGTACTGACTTACCTAACTACATTGCTGCTATTGGGAATAGCTACATATTGCAGTAAATAGATAAGTCAAACAAAAGAAATGGATTTTTATTATTCCATTACTTATAACATAGTGTTCTACCAAAATCACTTACAAGTACAGCCGATCATAAAAGCGAAGGAATGAAAGAGATATTTTATTCGAGGTCTAGAATTATTCAAGCCGAGACCTACGAGCGGCGTTCATTTGTGAGCCGCCAAAGTTTGACAAGTTAGCTTGCATTTAAATGCCGGTGGAAGGTTCAGCACCAAGCTGTGCTCCAAATTAGCATTTTTCAAAGTCGTGCCAGCCTGATGGCTGCGCATTCTCACCAGACTTGTTCCTATAAATACATTTATAATTTACGAATTGCTTTTTTACGAAAACTTCCCGAAGATTTCCGGTTACTATCTCAACAAAAATAAAAAGTTTCCGCATAATAGCAAGCACTTGTGATAACATTAACAAATAGAAGTAGCCTTGAAGAAGCCCGGGAGCACTGGAGCTGACGTGAACTGCATAAATAAACGGAGATCCCGCCGCTATGAAATTCATATTTAAAAAATGTTAGCTGAGTAATAGTCTTCTTTGGGGAAAAATAATAGATTCCTTTACTCCTGCGATGAAAATGACCTGAATTAAATTTTCACATTCAATCGTCGCTGTTTGCCCCTGAGAGTGATCGCGGCCCGCCGCCGCAGCGCCCCCGCCCCGCTCCCGCCCCGCACACGCCCCGCTACCGTCTGTCGGTTCTCATCATACCTATTTTTGTTTTTCGGCAATATAATCGCAGACAAAATTATACATAACGTATAGAAGAGTTATGGTTTATCCCACAGGAGTACTCATACATATGAACCGCGAACTCTATAAGACATCGCATGACGTATAAAACTTTGATGTGTTTGAGTTACATTTTAGGTGGGTGTGTTGGTGATAGGGTTTTAGTTAACCAACTTAGACAACCAACAACAACCAACAACCAGCCTATGTCACAAGTCTTTTTAAATATTTGATCACCACATGGAAAACTTTCAGCAATTTAGTTGCAGCATGCTTTCATTGGCGCGAGCTACGTAGAGTCAGAGCCACAGAAATACAAAGAACGATCCCTATGCGTAATGAAATGTTTTTTCAATCCATGATTAATCTAGATAGATATTATATGATATCTCAGATTCTAGTGTTCATTAATTCAATACTCTGTTTATTCTAACTTAATAAATCTGTCTGGTTCAAATCACTTAAATTAATGTAGGTATTTAATCAAGCAATCGACAAATTAATCTGGATCCCAAGTTTCAGTAACTTCATCTGTTTACATATCGCTGGAATGTTGTCTAAGTTATTTAACTTAGCCATTAAGTAGAGCAAGATAAAATATTAGATCGTACTGAAACCACTTAGAGCTATTTCCCCGGGATTGCGTGATAGCAACACTTAATTTACAAGCTCCATTTAATTTGAACTATTTTGAGGCTCAGGCAGGAATTTAAATATCTGCAGATAAGGAGCTCACGCGAATTGTTAGCCGCGCGCCGGCGACTGAGCGCTCCAGCTAAATTACGAGATTAACGAATTAATGCTACACAAATTTCAAGGGTTTTCTCTTAATTTTTTCTATTAACCCTTCATATAAATAAAACCATTTTAGTTACCTAAACACCACCGCTGGTTATTTAACAATGAAGTGATAAAATATTAAACTATTTCCACAATCATCAAAATGCGCGAATTTGGGCAAACAAGTTTCACACACTAACCATATAATTAAAATATATCTGACACCCTATTTCGCGAAATTGCGTACCCAATATTACCCGCTTATCTCAAATAACGATGTAGTCCTCGTAAAATGTAAATACATATGTAATAAAAGTGTACTGTATGTGTGTGTTAAAAGCAAAATCGTTTCGACAAGTTTAGAATATGGCCAATTGTATAATCGAGAAAGCTGTATTCAAATAAAAAATAAATCAGGATTGGATGGGGAGAGTGAAAACTAGTTACTAAAGTAAATGTAGGTAGGTACTTGGTAAAATATTTTTAAAACAGAACGTGGGGGCCTGGGAGCAAAGTGCAGAGATTAGACACGGGGACCATCAATTACGCGTAATCCGAGACACGTGCGAGCCGCTCATCGCATCGCAAACCTATGGGGATTATTGAAATTGTCTATACCCACACGCGACGAACGCGTTCACATACCCGCTTATAGGCTTTTGTATGAAAACGAGATAAGAAATTATGCAAAGGTTTGTAGCGTGCAATTACAATTTAACATAGATGTGTAAATAAAAAATAAATCACCATATTAAAGACGTAGAGCTTTGCATTTCTGTTTTAATTTCCAGTAACGATATCACAGAGAATACATGACAAACAAATAATCCTTGCAGTTATATAATGTACTGGCCAACGCCCAAAGAGCCATACATAGTGGTCTCAATTTCACACCTATTTTGCGAATCTGACCGGTAGTCCAATTAATCTTCCTGCAGATTGGATTGGGTGCGATATTTGGACGCCTGCAGGCACCTTTGATTTGTCGTGTCAATCCCAACAGAGTCCCTAAATCTCAGACTCAAACGAACCAGTTAACTAAAACAGTCAGACGTCCATATATTACGTATAAGCAACCAGTGAAATTTATAATATAAAGAAGAAGAGCTTTGTTGACTACGAATGAAAACCAGAAAATGTACGCATGAAGTAAATGTAGGTATTCTTTGTTTTTTTTTTTTGAATTTTTTAAAGATTGGAAAACAGTAGAGACCAGGTTCCATAAATTTAAATACTAGCACAACATTACATAACATCACGCATGAAAGCCCCTAAGGGTTAGGCAGAGGGGTACTTAAAGTCCACCCACATTTCGCCAGTTATGCTAAAAAAATACTATTATAGTAAAAACAGCCTTCTTAGCCAGCTGAGTAACATACACAATAATTATATAATGCTACAGGTACTTATCTAACTATTGTCACGCTTTCCTAACTGGGTGAAAACTTGGAGGAAGCAACACTAGAGTTTTGTTCATACTTAAGTCCATGCACCTACTTAGTGTTGGTACCACTAGTAGCACCTTTGTACTTAGTGTTTCGAGCTCAAGAATCAACGTATTAGGTTCAAAGACCGCTATATGTAACATTGTGCAAAATTAATCAAACGCTAAAAGTTGCACTGAAGTTAACTGAACAAGATATTGTGTGGTTTATACCAGGATTTATATTAATTTGCGAAGTGTGGAATTTATATTTATTTACGTAGTATTCTAGAAATCAATTTATAACTCAGGATAATAGAAAAACGCTATTTTTTTTCTATAGAAGTTTTTGATATGTTTACTTCTGTAGCAGGATCATTGCAGACTCATGTTCTATTCCTCCCCCTCTGGTGGTGGTTTCCCAGTAACCTTTGCCTCTATGTCAGACCATTTCTGTGAAACCAGGTGTTCACAGGATAGTTAAAGTGAATACACAAAGGTGCTGTACTGTACGCATAACCGTGACTTGTTTCAAAGGTTTCGTTAACTTTCTTATCAGAGAAAGGGGAAGTAGTTTTGTGGGGATTTTTTTTTCAGCCTCACAGAATCACTATTTTCGTCTATTGAAAAGGATACAAGCAAGCAAAGAGTTTAGTTTTATGAATCCATGCACTGTATGAAGCGTCCATTTTGAAAATCTTACGTTTAAAGGCTGATGAGAAACCAACATTCCGTAACAGATATATTAATTTTTACCAGCCTATTCATCTTACGCCACAGAGTTAAGTTAAGTTTACTTCAATAACATAACTTGAGTGATAATTAAATATGTAACTTCGCAAATCCAGCCGCCTGTCCGCTAGGCAATCTTGTAAAATATTCAATAAACCTCGTTGGGTAACTAAACAGAATAATCAATTAGATAGCTACTCCTCGCCTAATATTCATTACTTACAGTAAGGATTTATACGCATGCTATTGTTACACTGTTTAGGTATACTGTGGCTGAGAGCCTGAGACTATTGTTACTGTGACATATTTAGAGCGAAAACGCTAATTAGCTTCAATGCGCATTCAGCTGTCATGATTCGATTGGATATATGCGCATCGCGGCTTAGGATAGGATCAGATTTGCATGCTTAGCTATGCATGCGTAAGCACGACGTCGTCGGAAGTCGAGACGAGCGCGACGTGTGTTTCCACCCTTACAGTGTATTTCTGCAATCGATGAGAATTTTCCGTCGCAAAGAGTCTCCTTCAGCAAGTCTACAACGACATCGTACCATCGTATCCATAAATGCATGTATTGTTGAATTATAAAACAATAATTTCTATGCAATCCTGTCGTTGGTTCAAACAAATTGAAATAAACAAAGCTAGTTTATATCAATAGTTTCTGTGAACTTTAAAAAGGTAGAAAGACAGAACTTTCAGGTTCACTAATTTGCATTTAGATAAATCACAAGGGTGAACAATATCTTGAAATAAGAGTAAGTAAGTTCGTATGTTCGTACTTGCTCTTAATCAAAATTACGTACACACATTAACTGAATGTTTATCAGTGAACAAGTTAACGAAGTAACTTTATCCCAACACGTGAGAGTCTCATTAATATAATGATCGGGTTTGCAAATAAAACATAATGCAATGTTAATGACCCGATAAAGTTACTTACCTGTTTCCGCCAACCTTGCGGTTTCATGGAGTCAACTAGAGTTTTCTGGTAAAGAGGGTAAATGAGCTTGTCTATGGCGCCCTCTTGTGACCTCCCGACGAACAAAACGACAAAGAGAAGTACGGCAACATTTACAGAGAAAATGGCCGTGGGGCAGTCAGGGCGAGCCTCCACCCTTTGTTTCCTTAGAGCGGCTCGCCGCGCCGCACGCCGACTACTTGCCGAACCTTCCGACGAAATATGTACATTGCGATTTGTGGCCTTTGTCCTAACATATTAATGCGAATTCCAAAACGTATTTATTAACTTTTGGTAGGCCCACGCGTATTTAAGTTTTCAACGTAAATTCCTGCATTAACTTGGTTGTTTATGTTTTACATACGTTATGTGAACGTCGGCGTCGTTAGTGATTCATACGTATTATATGCATAATTTCATAAAAGTTGTGAAAGAATGCTTGTTTTTTTGTTAGAGCATCCGTTGTCTGTGGGGGACACAGGGGCGCGACGAGCGAGACGCACACCGCAGGAATTTCTAAATCTTCATAAGATAATGGATCGCTCCACGAAAGAAAAGGACCTCTCCGGCTTGGAACTTTGTTGAATTCCTGACTCGTAATTAATAAAATTACTTTTTGGGAGCTTTCCTCGACTTCAAAGAATTTTAGCATAAAAGAAAAAGTTAAGTAGATGAATTATTTTTGAATGATAAAGGGAATAATTTTGGATATTTATACACTTAGGAGTTGAGTTATTCTGAAGATTTTCATCGTCGTTTTGAATATCATAAACTGACGCTGTTAGAAGCATTGTTTTATGAAAATCGTTGCAAGTGATAAATAGGAAATTGAACGCTTAATTTCCCCAAAATGTTTACACTACCGACACATGTATAAATTATTAGTACTATTCTTAAAGAAAGCTCAAGTTCGCACTCAAGGGTAAATTGCATTTAGCGAGGACTATCAAGAAAGTATTTACCCTGCAATTGAACTCCACGAGATTTATAGGATTTCTCTCGACGCATATTCTCGAGAGCTTTTTTCTTTTAATTTCTTATTCTTCGTATGTTTACTTGGAGCTTCATCTGTGCAAATATTAGTCTTCACTATAAAATATAATATTATGATTGCTATTTAAGTAGCAAAATTCTACAAAGTGGAGATATAAAGATACCAAATAAATAAGTAAACAATAAAATAAAGCTTACATTTAAAATTGTTTGCGATGCTTTGTCTACAACAGAGTAGAGATTAGTGGAGGGCTGTATCTCCAAAGCAACTCCGACTAAAGGTCACTTCAAAGGGAATAAACGTGTTAATTCGTGGCGAACATCAGTCAATTGTGTTAGTCGAAGGTCGCGCTTATCTGCGGCGGGAGTGACGATAATACCCGCATGGCGGATGATAGTCGCCGAGTCCTGCGACTGTCGTCAGTCGTCAGTCGCAGTGCAACGACTGCTAGTTTAATTCGTGAAGCCACATAAATCCCTGTTTGATGAGGGTAGCGCGCTTTCATTAGATACGGACTTGGTGAGGCGGTGCTCCACAGCAATTGCTGTCGATGATAGCATGGCTTGTCTCTTCTCGTCAATTATGTAGCTCATGTGTGTTTAATTTGATTGTTGGTTAAGTATAGCTATTTCCAAAGTTACATTTATTTTACTATGTAACGGTCAAATGTAACAACACATAAAAAATTTACGAGCGAGCCTTACAGTAATCGCATATCACGTGTAACATCTGACATCTTGGCTGACAGTAACAACCTCTCGGAAAATGGGTTGGTGCCATCTGACAGCCAACTCTAGCACCGCGCGCGCTCCTTGGTCAAATAGCGCGCGCTTCACCGGCTTCCTAGCAGTGATAGCCTAGTGGTGTGATCGTCAGACTGCCAAGTCATAGGTCTCGAGTTCGAACCCAAGGCACCGACTTTTCAGATTCATGTGCGTATTGTATAATTATCACTTGCTTCAAAAACGGTGAAAGAAAACATCGTGAGGAAACCGGCATGCCTGAGAGATATTTCTCGGCGGCATGTGAAGCCAATTCAGAGGCCCATGGGCGGCTTTAAAACTCTGACACCTGGTTAGTCACTAACCACACGAAAAGAAGAAGACCGGCTTCCTGTTACACACTTCCGTCACTTTTCACGAAATGAACACAGATTACAGGAAAGCTAGAGTAAAGATGTTTACACATCAAAAATGAAAACAGTTTTAGTATTTACATGAATACTATGAATAGATACCTAATAATTCAAAATTGTAATACGACTGTAATTATTATCATAATATTATATTCTTTATTCTCAGACAACAATGATCCAGCCTGTTAGTAAACAATAATATAACTTATTAATAGTGTTAGTAGTTACAATACAATAGAGAAGAAGACAGAATAAATATTATTCTGAAAAGGACATCCCCAAATTAAAGTTTAGTGATTGTCCTTCTCACAATTTTTTTATCTTTTCATTATTATGGTCTGTTTTTTTTCTTTACGAGTACTTAAAACGTGAAAAACCAATATTAACTTCCCATACGTAAGTCGTTATTCCAAATAATAACTTCGGTAACTCACCGTCATGTGACACATCAAAAAGGCTTTTAAAGTAATCAATCAATTGGTTAGGTAGATTCACTATGTTTACGGTGAGTTTCCGCTCATGCGACGAGTCAATATGGTGGCACCTCCTGTACAAAGCCACCTGTCACGAAGCAAGCATTTATCACAATTCTACCGAATTTCCTTCAAGCTTACAAAGATGTCGGCTTTCATGTAACTGTATGGGCGGATCGTGTTATCACCGATAATATACCATTTCGTTATAAAATAGATCTATGGATAGAAGTAGTAAGTAGTATAAGTATAGTGTGTGGGCCATAGATATAAGTTATATTTCTATGGTGTGGGCCACACCCTATACAGAATATGGCTGACACAGTATGAGCCCAAAATACAGTGTGAAGGTTATCACTTAATCGATAACAATGATTTTCACTTATCATCTAAACATGCTTGCATGACTTTTGAAATATCTTATTATAAGAACCAAATAATAACAGTCTTCCAGACCGAATTTCATGCCATGGCAGCCAGTCTCAGCGGAGACTAGCCATCTGTGCGGAAGATATTATAGTGCACAAGTGTGTGCACAGACACAGGTGTACTCGCACTCTTCCCTCACTCTCATAGTCCGATGGGTCAGCAACAACCGGAGAGAAATCAGGCGCAGGACCAACGGCTTAACGTCACACCACCAACTTCCAAATTCCGGGCTGTTACTGAGAAATTCCTTATGGAAAAACCCAATAACACTAACTGCCCCGTTAGTCTCGTGATCGCAAGCGCGACTGCTGAGCGTGGGGTCCTAGGTTCGATTCCCAGGTCGGGCAAAGGACCAAATAAAGCTCATGTAAACCTGACATAAACTGACTATTTATATGTAGAAAGTGATAAGAAAAACTATCTCGACCAAATGCTACGAAAAGCTGTAAAAGAAACAAACGCAAATCGTTTATAACCCACAGACAAGGAATAGCCATTCCATTCAGCCCATAGAAGTTCAGTGCTGTTATTGTGTTACTCACACTTGAGTGGCGTGGCTACCTACACAAAGGTCGCGTACACAAGCTTAATTGAATAAACCTAACTGCTTGTGATTCAGGGAAGGTAATATCAGGTGCCTCCCTCGCTTTTGAAAAACAATAACCGTGGAACATTGCGCGGAAACCTTTATACAAAAGAGAGTCGCTCAATGAAGTTGCACGCCGAAGAATTTCCATGCAATAACGGGGCATAGCCTCGGCGAGGATTCTTGTGGAGCGCGGCCGGAGATATTGCGTACTTACTGGGCTTGCCTCTAATAACACCGCCGATACCGTTTGTGTAAGGAGAAAAATACGAAATGAAATGGAAACTACCAGACGCCTTATGGTTTCCAATCTCGACTAACATTACACGTAGGTACGGGAGCTATTTCGCATTTTAATATTCTATGAAGATTGAGAATAAAATCGTCAAAGTTTCGTATACTCGGTAACAGGCAATCAGGTTTCTGAGAAAGCAAGAAAAAGTGTTTGATTATTATTTCATAATTTTCTGTTTGCTCGCGGGTGCTTCAATGAAAGTCGATCTCTTTAAGATAAAACTTCACCTGAGTAGGTACATTAGCGTTCTATTGCACTCTTCGGCCTCGTAACCACTATTGAATCAGGTTTTGCTCGGGTTTTAAAACTAATCTTTTCAGTTGCTTGCTCTAGTTTCGCTAAAGAACTCGTTAACGATAAGTGTTATCTACGAAATGTTAAGAGTTTTAAAACTCAGTGTTTTTCGAGTAGGTTTTAATCAGTTATGTTGAAAATAATATTCAGCATTATATGATACTTAATTATGTAAGTATATGTAGGTACCTAATTTTCTAGAAAGCATCGTAATTTGGTAAGTAGCTAAAGTATCAATGCATTATGCATCTTTAAAAAAAAAGTTTTTGTTTTAATAACTTCATGTACCCACTCTTTAATAATTTCTAATTTATGCATGACTGTATGTATTACGTACATACCGAACAAAAGGTAGGTATACTACGAGTAGGTATGTGAATATGTTCACAGTTGACGAGAGTCGAGTCGGCGACTGAAAGTTGTTCGTACATAGCTCCCGCCCTTGACTGCTTCTTAAGAATTCTCAAGCCTTTAGCTCCTCTATCTACTTACTAATTTAATTAATATTATTCAGAACATCTGACATAGTCCGTAAGTGGGCTTTTCAAGTGATGAATGGGTCTCACATATTTGTAGAGCTCTATACAAAATCACTCAACCCGAAATACACCGAAATCGCTTGATTGCGCATGAAAATATACAGCAACCTTTAGATTTTATAATTTTTTTCATCCCAAAATCAGCATAAAATTAGGACTCATACATGAAACATGTTGTAAATCTTTTTTGCGACGCAGCACACATAGCAATTTGTTATCGTTATTAATTTTAGCGCGGCATTCCTGAAAAAACGAACGAAAATATAGCGTTGTATCTACCGTTTCTGTTTATACAATAGCATGAACTGGGAACAGCAATTAACCCATCACTAGCAGCGGCAGTAGACAGACACATCGATTACCAAATTCCGAAAACGCATTTATGATACGACGTAGCCGTGCATTAAAGCTCTGCAAATGCCATCACGCGGCGAGACTAATCACATTAGTGGCCATCGCAAAGGTAATGCTGGTAACAACCTAAAAAGCCGCCATTTGCATGTCAGAGCGGACCTCAGGAACTCGCACTACACTGCAGTGTAAATTATTCACTCTCATATGAATCTCATATTGGAGATGGATACTAAACTTTGTACTCAACGTTAGTTATAAATAAAAGATTTCGTCGGAACAAAACAAAATTTGAAATTCTCATAGAATGGACTTTTGGAAAATGTTTACGTAATAGGAATATTGAACTGTTTTATATGGACTAGGTGCCATTGAGATGTAACAAAACACAGGTGGGTGCATATATTACATTTTGAATATGTTTGTAGGTGAATAAATCTTTTTACTTAAGTAACTGAGAATTGCAGAGCCGATTACAATTCTTTTTTTCCCCCGAGCAAGCTGATTAAATTTATTTTATTTCATGGGCTATTAAAAGTACGTGAACAATAGAGGAAAACACAATGAACAAAGAGTTAAATGAACGTGTACGTGCATTTGTATGATCGAATGAACAATTAGGTTTGAAGTGCTACTATTGTATCGGTACGCACATTTTTGTCACCTGAATTACGGCGTAGCTCAATTTATCACATCAATATTGTTAGCCACAACTTTAAAATATGTTACATTTCAGCCTGCAATAAAACGGAGTGGCTTTTGCTCGTGTCAGAGACCATGACACATCGGGAGTCTTTGTAATACAGGTTCCAGAGTAAGTAGTCTGACAACGAAAGACAGCAATTTACACACAATTGTATTCTTGAAGCCTACTTACGTAGACATTTTATGAAGAAAAAAGCACTTTAATCGTTCTTTAGATTTAAGGTAAACATTGAACTCAAATAAATGGCACTCTATATTTGTTACGAGAATGTTTCTGGTCCTAAAATCCTAGGAATCGTCTCTGGAGGGTTAAGCGGTAAAGGTCAGCGACTAGAAACAAGTATCCAGTCTAGTAGTTTAGGTCTCTAACAAATTGCCAACCGATATATTCGCAGCTAGATAACGAAAAATAAAGCTTAGATAGAATACTGTAATACATTTTTAGGCTCAACTCTTTTATGAAAACGTAAGAGAAAAAGTTTATGCTTTTTTAAATAAATTAAATCAGAAGAAATCAATGATACTACGCCTCTTTAAAATAACTTTGTTGTAGGTTTCCACATTTTTTTATAGAGACAGTGAACTTACTTAAGCATACTTTTGATGATTTTGTCTCTCTAGATCTTTCGTAGTTGTGGTTTACGAGAAAAGGTTTTGTTTTCAACACGAAACGTTGATATTGATACTATAATTATGTATAAAATAATTATGTTAGATGACCATGAACAAAACAATGATGACCTTCAAATCAACCTGCACCCCTACTTGCGTAACACACGATCAATCATAATCTGAATAATTTTGAAGGATAATGCTAATCCATTGCTTCTTAAGTTCGAAAAATTAGTCTGCTCAGCAACGTAAATAACGCAATGAATGTTGTTGAAATGTCAAAATGAAACAGATTGTGATTGATCGTGTCTTACGCAATTAAGGTGCTGTTCTAAAATTATTCACACCTAACCGCCACCTAAAGTTCAGACTCAGTCGCAGCTAGTTTTCATGGCACATAGTCGAGAAAACACATTTACCGCTAAATAGTAGCAACTGCGCCCGTAGCTCTCACGTGACGCTTTATCAACAGACCGGCAATTGTCGAAACTAATATGTAGCATACGGGTACGAGCCGTTATACGGCATCATCCAATTAAGTGCATATTTACACCCCGTATGAGCACCCGACATTATTGCCATGCAGTTTACACGTGATATCGGTGCTTTTACGTTCTGTTCAGCAGTCGATGCAAAGATATGTAGCCATGTTTACTGGCTACTGGATACACTCGTGACTGTTGAACTCTCGATGAATACTTAACGTGCGACGTATCTACACGAAACGCGTTGCTGTTCTGTTTGTGTCGGGCGATGTGATCAGTTTAGGTATTAGCAAATTTGTAATATTACGATCTACTTTGTATATGGTGTTATAAATTTATGCTGTCTTCTGAATTCCACGCGAACGTAGTCGCGGGCACAGTGATGTGATTAGTAAAATTGTGGTTCTTTACTGTTTCCAAAATTCCACGTGGACGAAGTTAAGGACAAAGACTAGTTCGTAGTATAACATTTATCTTCTGTATTTTATTGCCATACAGTGCACTCGTGATATCGGTGCCTTTACGTTTTGTTCAGCAGTCGATGCAGAGATGCATAGGTATCATAATCTGTTCCAAAAGTACATGATAAAAGTGCAACATACCCTGTTCAAGATAAATTCTGACGCAAAAACTCACAAAAGGCAATCAGTAACACATTCATCTCTATTTAGAAGATTTCAACTTTATATCGCACAACTTTGTCCAACTATATTGTTTAAATAACAATATGGAATTGGTAATTGAAAAATCATCGACGAAAATTGAGGTTATAAAATTAACCTCAATTGGCAAATTAACAACATCTTTAATAATATACATTTAGAATTTCGGGTATAATTATTCAAATAATCAAATCAAAGTTTGATTATTTGAATAATTATAACCGAAATTGTCACTACATATTAAAACAAAAGTGGCACTACGAATTGGCATCCACAGGTACGTTTTTTGATCCATTTGTTTTCATCAGAAGCTATTGGAACAAACCTTGGCCATGTTTACTGGGCAATAGATACACTCGTGACTATTGGGCGAGTGACGTATAGGATACGCGTTGTTGTTCTGTTTGTGTCGATTTTGGTCACTTCATATGCAAATAATGATTATTATTTTACTACAAAGCTTGTTCAAATATTGCATAGCAGCATTCAAACTTTTATTAACATAATCTGATTCGATAACCATCCACATTCCGTAGTGACAGAACTGAACTAATACGCTGGATCTAATAATGATGTAACAAATCCATTATATTAATAGTTTGTGGTGGCTTATGATAAACACTAACCGTCATAATGCGAAATTGATGTTGTGGTTCCAATGACAATGATAATAATCGACCGCACTGCAGTCCGACTGTAAAAAATATCTAAACTAAAATTATAAAAAGAAAAGATTCCATTGTTTGTTTGTAACGAATAAACTCAAACACTACTGAACCTCTACCATGAGTTGCCATCGAAAACTTACTCGCTAGCGTTAAATACGCTAGCGTATTAACGTGAATCAAATAGATTTCGATAATGTCAAAACTCGCTAGCGTCTCCGTCAATGATTTATATGAAAATATATTGTACAGAGCCCCTAGCGGTCACTGAAAGAATTAAAATTCGTACCAAGAGCACTATAGATTTCGATAGGTAAGAATCCTAACGTAATCTATTCGATAGTCACTAACGTTTTCAGCTGTCACCATACAAAACGGCACCATGAGTCACTAATTCGACAGACGCTATCGAAAAATACGCTTGCGATACTAGTTACGTAGCTCACTAGCATTTTGAGGTGTGAAACATGTTTACATTAAAATTATATACGTTTTTGAGTCTTTTAAAGTCAAAAAATGGCTGGAAGAGCTTATTTAGCTTGGAATATGTTAGAGGCCGCTAAATTTGGAGATCAACGACGTGCACATCGTGAATTTCAAGAAAAAAAATATTAATTTATTTAAGCCTTTTATTTCCCAAAAAGTACCTACATATAAATGTAGGTACTTTTTGGGAAATAAAAGGCTCATCATTCATTCATATTACAATATAAACATGCGTTTTAACAATAATGAGATGAACAAGAATAGATAATTAAATAAATAAATTGATTTAACATATTAAGTAAAATAAAATAAATTATATACACAATGTTTTTCAATTGATATTGGGTGCCCATTTAAGGACGAAGGCTTCCTCCATCTTTCGCCATTCGTTTGTCTTGGGCTATTCTAGTCCAAGTGGGGCCGGTCACGGCCACAATATCGTCGCACCACCGGCAACGGGATCTGCCTCGGGTGCGTGGTGTATCGCGAGGGTACCAATGGAGAACCCGCTCACTCCAGCTTCCATCTGTGGCTCTGGCTACGTGTCCTGCCAATCGCCATTTCAACTTGCAAGCTAGTTCCACAGCATCTATTATTTGAGTGCATAGTCGGTATGTATTTGCTTTTTTTTCGGTCTCTGAGTTTAATTCCTAATATACTCCTATCCATTGTTCGTTGGAAGGCTTGAAGTTTTTTATAACTGCCTTTGTTAGTGTCCAAATTTGGCAACCGTAGAGTAGGTCATATAATGGTTTCCATAGCTTTCTTTTTCAGGCGAATAGGGATGCGTGATTTAAATACCTCTTTCAACGACCAATATCTTCTCCATGCACTCTTTATCCTGCGATCTATTTAATTTTCGGTAGCTTTATTAAATGATATGCTTTGCCCGAGATAAACACAATTGTCTACGTATACGATTGGTGTGTCTTATAATCACCGTTGGTACTCATAAGCTGTTACTTAATAGGTACACCTGTTTTTTCAGCGTTCATTTGAAGATCGCATTTTCGGCTCCCCTTATCTAGTGAGTTCTGCATGTGCACCAAAACATGTCATCTGCGAAGCGAAGATGGTTCAAGAACTCGCCGTTTATGTATATACCGACATTGTGCCAATCCAGCTGTCTGATTGAAAACATAGTTCATTTTAAATTTTAATAAAAAACACCGCAAATCACACATCGTCAAAGTAATTACAAATTGAATAGACGTACATAATTATTATAAGGAATAAAAATTGAACAACCCCTAAATACCGTAAGTAGTTCACTAACCGCCAACCTTTTTATTTAATCGGATTTTTTTATGATATTGACTGTCATAACATTGTTACCATAGTGATAGCGTTTTGATCATATGAGCCGTTCTCTCTTCTTATTACTGAGAAAGAAAGAAACAAAACATAAGAGTGAAGTTAGCTAGACGACACGATCTATCGAGCTTACCTTAGCGCCTGCGTAAGACTCCGTAAAACTCATGGTGCGAGCATTATCGAAATCTATTTGAACCACGTTAACACTTCCGACTCCACCCTCTTTTCATAAAGCTCATACGCCATTCCACCAAACATATTGGAAGTGAACCCTCCAGGAGGCACCGGCATTACGTTTGCGCTAAAGTTAACCATCGCGCACGGTCAACGGCATTAGGTTTAAAACCATATTATAAAACACTGTAAAACGACGTAAAATAGTATGTTCAGGGGGTCTTGTCGCTATACGTATTTTCCAACATTTTTAATTTTTTGTGAATATTTTTAACCGTGGTCAAAACATTTTGAAAGTAAAAAAATTTGGATTTTAAAACCAACGTTTAAACTAATAAATCTTGTTAAAATATACATCAGATTTTATTTTCAAGGTTTATAATGCTGTATTCGCTAAGAAAAACCTACATTTAAAATGAGCCCTCCTCGAGGGTTCCCGGCATCCCATAAGCGACTAGGTGAACCCTCCAGGAGGCGTCCCGGCATTGAACGTGTTAATACGCTAGCGCTAGCGAGTAAGTTTTCGATAACAACTCATGGTAGAGGTACTGGACTGATTAAAAAATCTTTCACCAGTAGAATGCTATATTATCACTGAGTAACATAGGCTATATAAAGATATCACGCGGGGCAAGCCGCTGGCGGAACCTAGTGTAAAAATATGTGACCTCAATCACAGAAAAATACAGAATCATGCCCATCCAGATGGCCGGCTATTTCAATAGGAAAATTACTACTACTATTACTATTATTACTATTTAATTTGAGAAAAGACCCTAAAATAATATTTCCAAAACTAATATTAAGTTTATTGAAAGATTTACCTACATGTTTCCAATATTTAAATACGAGCTGCGCGTACTCCATAATTTTATGAAACGTCTCGGTTCAATTATCTCAATAAAACTCAAACGATATTTGACGTATCTAGTATCAAATCTCCAATAGCATTATTTTTCCAATAAATCGCTTGTCACCATGAATTTAATAAAATCTTATATTGAATAATGGGTAACTTGATGCTTGAAGCCTGTTTATTGAAAAGGAGGTACCTACTCGGAGCTTTCACTCACTTACAACCCCACGAAATAAAAGAAAAGAATACTCGTAATAATGTAAATATCTTACTCTATTATACAAAGAATTAGGTGTCTCACAAACATTTTACCTTGATGTCACATCAAGCACTACTCCTACCCTTGTAATCTTTCAATTCTGTAAGAATTAAAGGCAGGCTTTTCTTCTATTCTATATAAAAAATAGAAAGATAACCTCTGCAGACAAACTTAGTCTTAGATTTACTGGCAGAATATTTAACAATTCTGATTAAAAATAAAATCTGTCTCAGTTTTTGTCTAGAAAACGAATCCTTTTGGGTGAAAACAAACGGGTGGGTCTAGACGGATGAAACAGGTACTTGTTTATCTACTAAAGAGAATTTAAGTTATATCAAGTATCTTATTTAACTATTTCAAGTTTACTGAACACGGATCGCTTTTAAAAATCGACTTAATTTTATATAAAATAGAAGGAAGAATTTATTTGGTAGGGGATGAATTTCTCATCTCATGGCCATGACAAAAAAAAAAAACAAAATGATGAAATGACATGATTACTTACTATACTTCAACCGTAGGTACTTATTTATGTCGCGAGATTTGTGTAAGTACTGAGAAGAGTGAGCTCACAATCATGATTTATATGGCGTTTCCGTGGCAGTCAATCAAGGAGATTTAGGGCTGATTTTTCAATAATCAGATAAATTTTATCTGAAGAATAATTATGACAGTTTGACACATTTTCTATACAATAGATGTCACACCACAATATTTATTCCTCAGATAAAAGTTATCAGACTATTGAAAAATCAGCCCCTAAGATACTATAGAGGCTATAATAGAAAACTGTGATCCCGTGTCTCAGTGCCGCCATCTAGCGTAATATAGTAAAATTAAATAACAGCCAAGATAGACACGTTACAGTTTTCTCGACACCGACCTTTGACTAACAAGCGACCGATAGTTTGTCACATGTAAGATTTTATTCTATTTTATTTTATCTATATCCTGGGCAAATTACAAAATACTTATGAAAATAAACCGTATAAGCCCAGTCATTTTATCACTTCGAGATTTGTAATACCACAATGTACAATTCGGCATATTTGCAATATTTGCTTCGAAAATAATTTTCCCTTAGCACATATTTCGGTTAGTTTCGCTATGCTCGACTCGTAAAATACCTACTAAAAAGTTTCGCTATGCACGAAATCACATTCGCGGACAGTGACGAAGAAAACTGTTACAGTGTAATATTTTATTTAACCATTTAAAAAAGTAAATTAAGAAAACCAAGGTGGAATAAAATCTTATTCCTTGACGTAATAAACTTGAATCTTGGCACAACCTAACAAAAAGTACTAGTCTTGCATGAATTCACGCCATAGTATTTCAATCATTAGATGTTGTGCACAATTTCTGAGCAGTAACCTGACAAAAAGTACTAGGCATGCATGAATTCACGATAGAATTCAATCATTATGTTAGCAGCTCATAGGATTTGGATGATTTTGAAGAGTCAATATTGACTTATAGCTCTATTCATAAACATTTCTTAACTTAGAATTGCTCTGAAATTCGTATGTCCTTATCTGTCATTTTGCCTTTTTAAACTAGAGCATAGCGGAACTAACCGCAAAATGCGACCTGTCATGTGGGGCGTATGACACGAGACATAGAACTTGACTGACCAAAGGTGAACCTGTGGGTAATTGCAGGTAGATTACGATGTTGTTCGCTTTGTCCCATTTATTGTATTATAGAGAGCGCGCACTACGACTTTTTATCGCGCTATTATTTTATCGCAGCAATGCAATTTATTGGTTGATATGGCAGCGCATACACGAGAAAAATGTCGTCGCGATTTTAAAATTGTGATTTGGCACATTCTGGCGCTACTGCTCGCGAAGCGATTATCGCAAGAGTAAGCATAGCAAGACAAGCAACTTGTCCGAAATCCATATTGAGAAAACTACGTTGAAGACAAGGAAGTTTGGTAGTAATTCCTTCTGCATATTATGTAAGAGTCTATTAACTGCTCCCAAATTACTATGTTTTTTTTTTTACATTCTTCCTTTACATAATCATCCCAATATTTGACATTATATACGTATAATTTAATTTCAACACTTTATTAGTGGCTTTTGTGTACATGATAATTATTTAGATTTGTTACAGTTGTAATAGCAATACATGATTGCCTGATTTGCTTTAAAATTGGTTTTATTTTTATTAATTAATTTATATTTTATATAGATTATTTTGTATTTTGTGAATGTGAGAATGCCGTAAGCTTAGTGGAGTGTAGAACTTGACTCTGCGACATTGTGGGACAGAGTTGTCGAAACGGAACATAACCGCTACCATCTTTTGACGCGGTAGGACGAATCTAACTACATATTATACATAAATCTTTGCGTTCTATACGTTTTTATATTATGTACCTACAGTTCTTTCGTAAATAAGGATACAAATCCCTTAGTTACAACACAAATGAAAACATAACTCATAAATAATCAAAGGCTTAAACCACTGAAAAGAAAACCGATACCACCAAAACAATTGATAAAGATCTATATCGGAAAAAGACATTAAAGGATTCATCTAAATAACCTGGCTACAGGGAGGTCAAAAAGATAACGCTATCGTTGTCTTTATGTAATATGAAGTAAGGTAAAGTAAAGTAAACTAAAAGGCAATATGTAAGCCGCAATAACATGAACCTTTATGATATTCCTTTATGATAATGTTGTACGCTCTCTTAGGTAAATATAGTCGCGCATGCCGCGGAAATATGAAACAACGTTAAACTAACACAAGATTTAGTATTGGTAGTTTAGTGTACCTGTTTGTGTACTAAACTAGCCTGCTGAGCTTCCAACTTGTATTATGTAGTAGTTTAGAACTATGTACGTAGTTCATGAGTCTATTTATATAAGGGTGGAGTTCTTCGTTATTATGGAAGTGATTCTGTCAGGAAATCGTGCTTAAATAAATAATGCAGAGGAGTTTTGCATGCTACATGTAAGTTCAACTCTACACGTACCGTTGTTACAGTCAAAACTGTTAATCGATCAAAACCATAACCGTTTCGACTTGATTAAGTCAAAACCGTTATGGTTTTCTTTATTAAAATCAGTTTATACTGAACGCCTTAGTTATACTAAATCTAGAATCACTATTACTACTAAATAGTTTTAAACGATGGTCAAAAGAAGCTTTGACTGATTATTTGCAGTCCAAAACATATAAATATATAGACTGCAAAAATCATAACCCTTCCTTTCGGCTTTGCCGTAGTTGGGTAAAAACAGTTTACAAAAAATTTAAAAAATTATAACTTAATTTTAGGCTAAGTCCATAGTTTTGTTAATATTTTGTTGTTAGTAGCAATGGTGCATAAATAATTACGTTAGTAGTTTTCACAATGACATATTATGTGACATATGTTTATGTTTTTTTACTATGACCGTTACGAATAATTAGAGCATAATTATATTCACGTACTTAAATCTAATCTACAAGTTCTAAGTCCAAAAGAAAATTAAATTAATTTGGCTTGTTAAGGGTCCTTTGGGCGTGACTGCGTGTAAAACACGTACCTTACCTTTGAACATGTCATTTACATTATCTACAAATGTTTACAAATGTTGTTCTAAATCCTTCTTTATAGAAAAAAAGTTTTATTGTACGTAAACCGTGTCCAAGCTAAAGATTACATAACATTCAAATCAATACAAAGCTTGGGCCAACGACTAGCATTTATTCTCATCGGGGCGACACACGAATTTTCGTCATAAGCTCGATCTAAACCTTTATCGCTGCCCAGCCATTCAAAAAGCACCTCTATTGTCTAGCTTGTAAGGTTCTATGGGTCGTTACACATGTGAATCGCTTCACAAGGGTTATTATCATGACTGAAGCTTTGTTAATCCTTTCTATTCTGTAGCAATCGATATGTAGGATTCGTGCGTGACATTATAAACCAGGGATTTAAAATGAAAAATACGTAGGTACCTGAAGAGCGTGCTTATTGAACAATTCGTTGAAACTTTTAAACCATACTACATTTTGTGGATTTTAGTACCTAATTGTTAATTGATACGTTTACATTAAATATAATATATTTTCAAATAATGTTTTTTTTTTTTACTTTAATTCTGATTGTTCTTTTCCGGTACGGGAAAAGATAAAACACCCAATATTTGGGCACTTTATGATAAAATTGTAGGTAGCAGAGGGCCAAACAACATCGGTCTTTGTTCAACAAACTTACTTCCCTCACTTGACTTCCACAACTTTGTTTGTATCACCAAATGCTGCAGCGGTGGAGCATCTTGCCTATATGCTTAGGATGTAGTGTTCGATTCCCTACAGAAGTTTGTTGTCACGGTAAGTTGTTTGAGCACGTAACTTGTTTGTGATTGAAGAAAATTACCTTAAGAAGGCAGCTGTAACTGCTGCTATAGTTATTGTAAGTAAATTTAATTCCCAGATCAGTCCAAAACCAAGCATATCCGAGTCTCAAAATACGAGTATTTGGAAGACAAACAGAAACTCCACTGTGCATCTGTATGACTTCATTAAATCCTTAGTTTGTGTCACAGACGGACGGAGCGGAGGCTGCGTCGGGTTTACGTGTAAAGTTTTCCTCATAAGCTCACCGCAGGGCTCTCCCCTATCAATTGCCGTGATCCCGTGCCCCCGCGCACTTCCCCCTCTCCCCCGCTAGCCCCTGCAAGCCCCACTAATGATCCCACTTGTTAGGGCTCAGCACGGACCTTCGGCCGTGTCACTTGGTGAATAACAAATTCCTAGCTGATCCCACTTTGCCATAGCCACTAGGACTTACAAACGTAGGTCATAATATTAAGTTTGAGTGCGCCATGTTTTGTGGCACTCTTTTCAGTACCTACTTTTTTTCTGTTGTAGCAGTATGAAATTATTAGAAACAAGCTTTCACCCGCGACTTCGCCCGCGTGGATGTCGGAAATTATCCCACGGGAACTTAGTACGGGGATAAAAAGTTTATAACCTGGATTAACATATCCAGGTTATAAACTTACTGTGTGCCAAATTTCATCCAAATCCGGTCGGCCTTTTTTGCGTGATTGAGTAACAAACATCCAAACACACAACTTTATTTTTTTTAATATTAGTAGGAAGCAGGATGAAATGCACATATTGATATCATTATTCTGCCACACGTCCAAAATTTTTTGTCTAGTGAAAAAGTTGATGTGCTTTTCCTGTTTAGCCCAGTGTCAAAGCAGCTCATTAAAACCCTTCTCGTACCTCCATCTCATGTATCACCACTTTTGTTTATTAAAGTGATAAGCAGTAAACGAAAAGTTTCGTTCACTGGTGATAAGCGTTAAGCAGTAACAGCCTAGTGGTTGACATTCGGTCAGCCAAGTCATAACTCATAGGTCTCGAGTTCGAACCCAACGCACGCACCTCTGACTTTTCGGATTCATGTGCATATTGTATAATTATCGCTTGCTTCAAAAACGATGAAAGAATCTTGAGGAAATTGGCATGCTTGAGAGATATTTCACGACGGCATGTGAAGCAAAGTCAGAGCCCCATGGGCGGCTTTAAAACTCTGACACCAGGTTGGTCACTAACCACGCGAGAAGAAGATGAAGAAGCGATAAGTGAAAGAAGTAAAAGTGAGAAGTGGAAATGTTTTGATCATCACGACCTCTGCTCTCTCCATAAATGAAAGACAGCCTGAACATATTAAAAACACAACACTTGGTCCGTTGAAACATAAATTCCACTTTTAATCAACTAGTAGGTATCATACTCGGCTGACATTCAATATCAGAGATTAATTACATGCAAAACTTACTGTCGAACTGTTGCGTGGCCTGAGCAAGGAGTGAGGCAAATACTCTGTCTGCGAGGGGTGGGGGCTGCGGGGGGCGGTCGTCGTCGCTGCTGCTGTACCTATCGCCGCCCCACTCTAAAGAGCGTTGGCGTCGGACGCCGCCGGCTCCTGCTGGTGCGCTCGGCAGCCCGCCCGACAGCCCGCTCAGAGAGCCGGCCTTAGCCCGCCGACCTGGCCTCTCCATCCTCGACGTGCTCATAACATCTTGTCAGCACATCTGGGGACAATATGATATTTGTTCAAATGATAGCTTTCGACTTGAAAATGATGATGATCTTCAATTAAGGATCAATTAAACAATAACTGTTTAGTTAGGTACAGTCGAACAAGCTTCTAAGTGTACAAGCAAAAATATTCATTTTTCCACTACACTTGTGTTGGTAAAAACTTTTTAAATATATAGCATACAGAACAGCATTATGTAATTGAACTGCAGTTGCAAGGGAGCTGCCTGAATACCAAATAGCTGGTTCGACTGTACATTTTTATAGTTTTTGACAATTTTATTTATTATGTTTTATGAGTTGTTGAATATTTAAATTTATTGAATCACAATTTTATTTTTGGGTTTTTGGGCAATTTGATTTAAAATAGTTTATAATTTAAATGTGTGTGTGTGTAAAACTATGGACTAGAATTATGTCTGAAATAAATGAATAAATTAAAATTAATATAAAGTCTAAACCATAATTTACAAACTCACTAATAAGCAGGCAACACATAACATCCATCACGCCACGTGGAAGTACTTGGAAAAGTTTCACAAAGCAAATAAAAACCCTCCGCAAGAATGAAAAACGATTTACAATCCAAAAAAGTTTAGCACTCGTTAATTCGAGATCTACCACTGCCCGCTGAAACATAAGCCCTTGCTCAAACAAAAGAAATCGGCACGATATTTTATCAAAGCAGTTACAGCGTCGTGAACGGAAAAGAACAACTGTAATAAAGAGCCTACAAGTCGTTTGGTTAGCGACCCTACATAAATAGCAAGTTTGCGCCAGAGGGCGTGCGTGTTGGAGCTCTAATCCAGTGGATTGTGTCGCGGTGTCGCCCACTCCGCGCCTTCCAACATCATTTCTCGTATTGACTTAATTTGTACAAGCTTCAGTTCTGCTTCCCGCCGACAATTTAAAATACAATTTCATTGTTGCATCAAGGAAACTGAATCTCTCCAATACGAGTACATTGCAAGACCTCTCTGCACAATCAACAGATACTTATACATAAACTCACGCCTCCTTCCCAAGGGGTAGGCAGAGACTACAGAACGCCACCTGGTACGATCCTTACATAGTCCTTTTGCCTCGTTTACGTCCATACACCAGGCCATACACGCACGCGCCGGTTACTCCTGACCTTTCTGAAGAACATCACCAATAATGTCACTATATGTCTGAGTCTATACTTAGATACCTAATCTGCATTCGCAATTCATTTGCCAAACATGGAAACAATCACGTTTTAGGGAAAACAGCTGTAGTGCACATAAGGTTCAGTTTGCGCTACAACTTCATATTTTTTTATTACCTTTTCAACTATACTAGTCGGTCTAAAATCAACTTTATTTACACAAGCATAAAGTTGATGTTTGTCTAAGTGGAAAACTCGTGTTCGTTTACATGTTTTACAAATAAATTGCGCACACAGATTACGTAGTGATACACATATGAGGAGGATTATAACGGCAACCAGGAAACTTAGTCATTAATGGTAATAAATACAATAATACAACACTAATCCATAATAATGTCTCTGATACAAGGAAAATGTGAGAAAGGAGATTTTTAGGAGACTGTGTTCAGAAATTAATTTGGTAGGTTATGGAACGAACACTGATCACCTTGGCCGCATTATGCTGGGATAGGAGCTTTTTTGGCCTCGCACAGGTCGTTATTATTCTGTTAGTTAAAAACTAACAGAATGCTCCTTTTTTGTTTTTTTTATTTTTATTTTTTATTATTACATTTAAAATAAACTAAACTAACTAATATACTTTGTTTGTATTTCCTGTGCGTGGCCCAAATAAAATATTTTTCTTTCAATTTCAAACCAGTCCTGGTTCCTATCCTCACGAGATTTTCCTTGACCATAAGGCCCCAGCTAGCATTGGCTATTCAAGCTAGCTGGGAGAGTCGTATCACCACAGATATGAGTTTACTTACGAGGAATGGTCATACCATTTCCTCGAGAACTCGAATAGCCAAAAGAGACCAGGAACTTTAAAATGCATACACATAATATGACGCCTATAATCTTCGAAGGGTTAGGCAGAAGTGTAACTATATATATAGTACAGTGTATACCCACATTCCGCCACTTATGCGTTTAACAGAATAGTGCAGAAGGCGCACTCCGCATTTTAGGTATGACGCTACAAGTACGCGGCTTGTAGCGTCATATCCGCGTCTTGTCCGGCCAATTCAGTGAGCGTAACGTACTCAGAAGATATAGAAAGAGAGGCAACTTCTTGGTGAATATAACTGTAGGTAATTAGCGCTGTGCGACCTGAATTGCACTTTATTGTGTCGTAGCAAGAGTCGCTTTTTATTTAAATGTTTTTGCGGAGTGAACCATCTGTGATTTAACTTCAAAATAATTCATGTCTTATACCATAAACACTTCAAAATACTTCTACCTCCAACTAAATAAACATTAACAAGCCCTCAATTATTTACACACCTCAACATCAAGGAATTACTTGTTTCTTATTAAGGATAAGACATTAAATGTAATGAGTTTTCGTTTAATGTAAATACGCAGAAAGCATTGTATTTAAGGCAGGCAATTGTTAACGTTTACTGCACTCATTTCTCATTTCGTATCGGCAGAATAAACAGAGGCGGTTTCATTATAGATTCGCCGACATTCCACAGAGATACGAATTGTTTAGACATTATTGAGATTTAATAAAAATTCTTTAGCAAAGTTTCTGGTTAGAATTTATCTGTGTCTATGGTTAGTCGGTCAGTTTAATATGAAGATTTAGAGTTTTTGCAATAGTAAATATTAATAAAAATTAATTATATTGAGAAAGTACTAATATTGTCAAAAAGTTGGTGCGTGGAACATAGATAATTAAAATTAAGTATAAAGTATGTTTATTCTTAGGACGTATGCCTAATACAAAACCACTCTGCATTGCGTAAATTGCAAATCCAGTTAAATATCCTATCGCAATTAGGCGTGTGTAACTCTTTACGGAACCGACTCACTGATCCGAATCATTGAAGTGTTCCAAAAGATTGGTTCAGTAACAACGTTTCAAACGCATCATTCGAATCTGAATCATTACTTTGTCTCTGTGTCTTTCCGCGCGACCGTCGCTTGCGAGGCGACTGAGCAGCAGTGAGCGAGTGAGTGAGAGAGAAAGACTGAGACGCTGAGTGACCGAAACAATGAGATGTGTATCACTCATACTCTCACAGTTTTTCGTTATCTTTTTGAGTCGATGATTCAAATGATCCAAATGAAACGTATCAATGATTCGGATCATGTCAGTGATCCAGATGCAAATGTTCCAATCGCAAAAATGATACAGTTTGCCCACCTCTAATCGCAATACTGTATTAGCAATCAGTCCATCTATGTAGCGATCACAAATTTGAATTAATATTGAAAATGAACCTCCACCACATATATGAGCAACACAAAGCAGTACCTTTGTGCTCTTCTATCTTAATGATTTTTCTCTACATTACATTAATTGTTCATTTTTTGTGTGTACATAAATAAATAATATGAACAATTTAGGTAATACGTTAAAAAGTTTGCCTTTCACGGCTTACCCCAAAATCATCGATTACAGAAACTACGAAGAAACCAAAAATCGTACCATATTAAGATCGAGCAAAAACACGCCGAAAAAGAAACGTTTCTTATATGGACCTCTTTTGTTAACAAAGTTAATTTAAATTGTATTATTTGTTGTTATAGCGTCAATAGAAATACACAATCTGTGAAAATTTCAACTGTCTACCTATTACGGACAGCTTAATAGTGTTCCGTTTGGCAACCTTCGGGTACGGAACCCTAAAACCGAATCTTAATTCGATCCTTACCTTCCAAAGTACAAAAGAAACCCTTATTAAATTAGTCCCTCATTAGATTTCCATCTTAATTTTATTTGCTCGTGTTTACTGATTACTTTTTCTATCGGGCTATTAATTAAACATTAATTAATGAGTCCCGTCTACTCCGCAGTAGTACGTCTACCGTCTGATGGACCGCTCGGTTTAATATAAAGTAGGCTGTTTACCCGCCTGTGTCGCGGCTCACAGCGTTCATAAATACGCCGCTTCCCTTCACAGACAAGCGTCTGTCCTGTTTATTCAATATTTACTCTTATTGTGACGGGATTATTGGACTTTTTTAAGTTTATTACTTTTTAAATTAACTAGCAAGTACCTAACAACTCGTGATAGAGACATATTCTGCGAACGTTTTTTTTTAAATTTAGATAAGTGCTTTTGTTGTTACGAAAACTATGAAGGCTAGCTTTTGCCTGTGGCTTACTCCTTCTGGATTCCGGATATATGCTTACCAGTTGATTTCCCCACAGAAACTTTAATATCCTGTTGCAAATATTTGTACCTATTTGTTTTAAAGAGTATTTATAATAGCAAGTTTTGTCGATAGATGCAGGGAATAACTTGTAACGTAAGCACAAAATGTGGAATGCAATACAAAAACGATTGAGTCTTGAGTGTTGAATACAATTTAGAAAGAATCGTAAGCCTTCCTCTGCTAAGTTTTGATGTAAAAGTAGGTGCTTAAGTAATAAGTATTTCTCTTTCGACTTCGAAAAATAGCACAGCCACTTTCCACTATCATCCCACCGAAGAGCTTTCACTTGTCTAAACAGCTAAAAACGTTCAAACGTACTTACTTACTTAGTGACTGTTAAACCGAGAATTATTAAGGTCAAGTTATCTATCGCAGAGGCCAGGTGTAAAACCCAGATAACAGTTAAACCCTTCAGGAATTTTATGTTTTGCCCTCACCTTCCTTGTTTTCACGGGCCATCACACACCCCTTGTGGAGAATTTGAAGCAACCCATTTCTTCTCGGTCAAATATCGGATAATGTGTTTTTGTTTTTGTACATGTTGAGAAGGTAGTTTAATTGAAGCTCCTAATGATGATAATCAATGTCCCGAACGCGATGGATAGATAGATGGATAAATTATTTATTGTTTGCAACGCACAAGTAGAAACACAACATACAAAAGCATAATAAGTTTTAAACGGTAAGTAAGTACATTTATAATATAATTTTTAACCGCCTTTTTAACTGCCTCTGTGGTTTAGTGTTTAGACCACCTGTCTCAGACCCAAAGGTCCCGGGTTAGATTCCCAGTGGGGGCAAAATTTTGTGCTCGGTTTGTTTTAAGTCCGCCATAAGTCTGTCGCCATAACAACAATGTTAATAGCGTGTAACTGTGGTTAAACCATTTTTTTTTTAAATAACAAGTTATGCATGGAGTCTTTTATCTCAGTCCATTGCGCTTGTTCCAATAATATCCAAGGTATTTGAAAAAAAATACATGTATGCACATATTTATACCTGGATAAACAAAAAAAATTGACAGGTGAACAAAAAGGCTTTCGCCTAGACTTTTAAATTTGATAAAAAATACTTTTCATCCATTAAACGTATGGGTGCAGGTCGTTCCTCTAGGGATCTACTAAATGTATAAAAATATATTCTGCATGGCGCCAGTCATAAATATTTCACCACAACCCACGGTCAATCAAACAATTGAACGTGAGCTTATTTAAGAAAATCCTAAAATCCTTACTGGTGAACAAAGCTAATTACAGTATTTCGGAATTTATAACAGACAAAAATCTAATGACAGAATGTTGACATGCTAAGAAAATAAATGTATCGTTGTCCTCGACATACATTTTGTTTATTGACATTAATATTGTACGAGTTTATTGACTTAGTATTGTACGTATTGACATAGCCTTATTATTTGTTTTCGGTCTGTGTGTTGACATGCACTATATTGACATTAATAATTTTCATTTTATATTTAACTCTTTTTTATTAACATTCATTTCTATTGCTATTTATTATTAATTAATTTGTATTATGAAATGTGTGCTTTTTTTATTATTGTTTTTGTATTGTTCAGGCCTATTTTATTTAATTATTACTAAATTACAAACATTTGTACGCCCTCTGGCATAACATAGCGAACTCTTTACTATCTTTATATACCATTACTATTGTACACCTTAGTTAAACAAATTAATAAATGAGATATGAGGTAAAATAGCCAGTTTCTCTGTGTAAATTAATCATCATATTTCAACATGGCTTACTTAGGTGTGTATAAAATACCTAAATGGTTTTACTTGATTGAAAGTTTGCAATAAATAAATATGTGAATTGTAATTATCTAACAATACATTTTCTAATTATTGAATTATTAATTATACCTTTTCAATATTTTTTAACCTTTTGTTCACAGGTTGCAAACCTATGTAAACCTCGCTACAAGCAAAAAGACTCGAAAATAATACACAGGGTCGATGAATATGTTCTAAATTGTATTTAAAGGAACCATATTATGCTAATACCAGAATACCTAAGTAAATAAAAATTAAAAAAACTGATAGAAACTTATAATAATTTTCTAACTAAATTCTCAACGTCTATGAAAAGATTTTATTAAATAATCTATTTTAATAAATCTATTCTTTTCCATCATGCAACACGTAGATATCATACGTTCCATTGCCAGACAATGCACGTTCGCTTTGCACATGATCGGCTTTCCCATTTATCATTACCGGATAGTTACATTAAGCCGATGACAAGCGAGTGATGTCCTTCGGAACATAACCATAGCTAGCAGCAAACAGCTAGGGTAGGAAACATAGGTACTGTAGCGGACCATGACTTCGTTTGTTTCATCAGTAGATTTTTTTTTACAGTAAAAAAACAAAAAAAATGATCGCGATCAAACCAGAAACTTATGTAACATCAACCAGTAGCGTAGTAAACTGTTTACTGAACAAATATTGGTATTTACTGACACAAAAGCACACCACTAAACTCTACATCCAAGATATTTTCATATTTATTCACAAGCTAAATAATTTCTGCATAGATTCAAAAATGCTACACATATCCGCTACCAGCAATCTCAGCATACGTCGTTCTATAAATAAAAGATATTAGAAATAGTGTTGTAGCAAGGTTTGCGGTTCCGCGTCACGTATAAAATAAGCGACAGGCCAATAGGGAGCAAGACAGGCATGTGAATTATGAGCCACGCGCTGCCTCCGTATTAAAACTGCATCTCCAAATGACCTTCTAAAGTCTCACTTTGCATATTCATCTACTTACAAAGTTAGTAAATTAACCATTGTCCGAGTTTGAGATCATAATCTTCCATGATTAACATTTAGCGCCATAAACTCATGAAGTTGTTACACGTCTTATAACGTAGGTACTTACTTGTTTATGCTTGGTGATCTTGCAACTTTGAAATGACTATAGTGTGGTAAGTTTACGTCGAATCAGAATATAATAGGTGCTAACACCTTTATGAAGCAGATTATGGTGCTAGCTTTAATAAGTAGCTACCTATGTTTGCTCTACACTACTCAATTGTGCATAATTATCGTGACACCTACATAATTAGGATTCCATCTCAAGGTAGTGTGTCCCACTTGATTGATCGAATTATGTTAGGGTCGATCAAGGAGAACTGTCGTACATGACGATATATACCCACCAAGTATAAGTGTATGTAGTTTAGTATTTTTTTCCTATCTTAGTATTAGTTTACATTGAAGAATAAATAATAACAGCCGCACGGGTCGATCGATCAGGTTAAGCTATGCTTGCCGCGGTTGGTCTGTGGATGGGTGACCATCTTTACATACCGAGACGCCCCCGTGCCTCTGAAACCACGTTCGGCCGTTGGTCCCGGCTGTCATTCGTGGATCTTTGACAGTCGATATAGGTAGTCAGAAGCCCAAAAGTCTCGTAACGACAATCGTGTCGACAACGCGTATCGTGTTACCCAGTAACTGGGTTGTGGAGTCAGATAGGCAGTCGCTCCATGTAAAATACTGGTATTCAGCTGCATCCACTTAGACTGGAAACCGACAATACCTACCCCAATCCTTTTTGTCATTTTGAAAGTAGGTACCTACATAGAGTTTCAGAAAATTCTCTTGTAGTATTGAACAAATATTGAAGCTGCAATGCAAGGGGCGACTACTGTTGCCGGTCAGTAGTAGGATTTGATCTTTTGAATTCATCTCAAACTTGATTTGTTTTACCATTATAGAACATCTATGTTGTCCAAGAAAACAATGAATATTTCCATGAAGAGTAGGTACTTCGCAGTTCTGGGGCATAAAAGCCGCAGATTAAGTAACGTTTCACGGAAATCGCCACAGAGCCTGAGTACTGCTAACAAACCTAATAACAAAACACCGAAACAACTCAATTCATACTTGAATAGATTTTCAAAGAACCCTTTTCACGAAACAATTTTGTTCGAATAACTTGAAACTAAAACTAAATCAAAGAACGAAAGTTCTTTTCCAGGAATTTGATGAGAACAAAACGAATCAAACGTTGTACAATAAGTTTTGCAGAAACACTTATGGCGATCAAATTTTGAGGGAAAACACAATTTATTTGTGGACGTGATCAAAAACCCACATCAGTTAGAATCGTTTGTGTCGGACCGTAGTCCCCGCACGTATGGAATAGGTCGGACAGGCATCAGGCTGGCCGTCCACGTGTGCTGAATCCGCTGCATTCACTGCACTTGCTGATTTTGAGACGGACCTCGGTACGAGTAAGAGGTAGATACTTGTAATTACGTAAACATTGCTATAGCCGAATTTTCTACATAGGTCCATAATGCCTGTGAGAATTTCTAATCTTATTTATTTATTTATATATATACACGCAAAACACATAATAAAAAAGAAAAAAAAACATATAATATCACAAAGGTACTACTTATTTCATTAGAAATTACTTCCAACAGACTTGCGACAGGAGAGTTCGATGATAGACAGAGACACAGTGTGTAAAAAGTAAGGCTCGACCGAGATCTCGGTCTCGGCATTCTCGGCTAAATATCGCCGAGATTCTCGGTAATAACCGAGACTTTTTGTACGGTAATAATTTACTGCATCGTCAGCTAGCTCATCGAACATGGCCGCAACAGATGAACCCAAATTATGGGCACCTCGGTGACAAAAACAATTTAAATGCTGTAATCAAAGTAGCACTTGATAGCTTTCTTTGAGAGCCAAGACTGCAAAGAAATGCAAATATTTTGAGTACATATTCGTAACCTTATAAAGGTACTTAGGCCTGCAGCAAAAACGTTTTTATCAGCGCCGCTTACTAGTGTAGCAAGTGAACAGCTTTTTAGCAAAGATGGTCAGGTAGTTATACGACGAGAGGAGTATCGTCTTCTCGATGGGTGAAAACGCCGAAAAATTGCTTGTTTTTATTATAAAAATTTTTGAATATTAAAACTATTAAACTCGTAAATATATAATATGCAAAATTAGCGCATTTTCATTAGTTTTTCACGGTCTCGGCTCTCGGTCTGGGCCGAGATTTAATTTTAGTCTCAGTCTTGGTTTCGGCCGAGAACGAAAAACCTGTTTCGGTCAACCCTTAGTAAAAGGACAATACAGGAAAACTTAAATTAGACTATCCTTAGCCCAATCTAGGTATCGACATTTGTTCTCACTTCGATTATGCAGTCGCAATGACAACGAACAACGCTTTCAGTACCAATCCATACATACATAAATTCATGCCTTCTTCCCATCGGGTTAGGCAGAAACTACAGATGCCACCTGCGATGACTCCACAGTGTTCAAATATTGTTTTGAACTTCAAAAAGCTTTTGGAACGAGGTTGAACTTTAGAGTAATATCACACAAGTTTTCAGGTAACCCTATATTACATAAATGTTCATCTGCTAACTTCGTAATAATATTTCATCAACAAGTTTAATGTATTTTCATAACAAAATCCAACTCCAACGATATTCTCAGTATGGGGCTATAGATAGCTAATTCTAGAAAATAAACTCAACTTTAAAGTTGAATGTTCAAAATTAAATGTAAATTTATATCAATTTCAATACGTATTGTGTTAATAGAGTATAGAACAATGTTTCCTATGTAAATCATGTGGAGCGCTCGGTTGACTGAATACACGAATTAACCAGGCTCTGGGGTACGTGACGCGTATTGTGTCACTAGACAGATGGAAGCCGATACACAATTAGGAGTTAATTAATTTATGACACACCTATAATTAGATGGCCAATAACATTAGCGGGCTTAGCGTGGCTTAACGTGCCGGCTATAAATTATAAATGTCATGATTATTGATGTTGTTGTGTTTAGCTATATAAAATGTACATACTATATTAAAAAAGTAATTTAAAAAACTAAAAAACCCGATTGCAAAAACAGATAGCTGAAAGGAGAACAACAAACATTATAATGTAGGTATTTAGTTTTTGTTTTTTTTTTTTTTCACTTTTAATTTTATTTTTTTATCATTTCTCATTCCAAATTACATTTAAACATTTAATTTGTTTATATTTTTGTAATCACCTTTTAAAATCTACTCTAAAATTCTATTCTAAACATACATTTTGGCGCCAAAAATCCGCGATTTTGGTGTTTTATAATTTTATATAGGTACCCAGTGACACTCGCGAAATAAAGGCGAATCTAACGACATATCATTCATCAAAATCGGTTCAGCCGTTTAGTAGTTACGAGGAAACATAGAGACGGACACACATACATACATACAGGTCAAACACATAACCCTTCTTTTCAGCTTTTTCAGCTTCGCCACAGTCGGGTAAAAATAGAGGTACACCTCTGCCTAAGTTTTGGTAAGGCTTTATTCGAAAGTGGTTTCATTAAAATGCCTGTGATTTACAATAACTTATCTGTCTTACTGATTAATCACTCCCGTGAGGGTAATTTATAAATATGTGTAGTATAAAAAAAATATTTTAGATAAATGTAGGGCGAGTGACAAAACATCTAATTACCTAGCGTACAAAATAATAACAATAATAACCCACGGCTGACACTTGTGACAGATATAACGGAACCAAATAATTCAATAATTGTCTAAGTGAACCGACTTAGCGGAGATTAACACAATCCAATGAATGTCTCACATAGTTCTCTCGCAGGACACTGAAGAGCATTAGATTAACAAGGTGAATACTCGCGCGGCTGCTAGTTAGTGTGGAGCCTTGACAGAAACTTTTAACGAGCAAAGCATCGAGCAAACAACTATTAAAAAGTAAATATTAACAAATCATTGAAATGGAAAACTGCAATATTTCACTAAAAAAAAACAGTTAATTTCATTGAACGTTAGGCCCTTTATACACGGCACGGTTTCTTTACGGCACGGCGTATAGGCCGCGCCGTAAAAAAAACCGTGTCCGTCAACAAGCTTCCATAGTGATCCATACAACACCGACCGTGCCTATGTCGTAGATGGATTGCCGAATCCGCTGTTTTACAAAACTGTTAGTTGTTTTACAAAACAGCTCCGTTATGTGTTAAACAGCTAAACAACGCTCAGCTGGATTGCTATTGCGCTACTTTTAACAAAACCGCTACCCACGTTTAGACGTAATACAGAATGCCTTATCTGCAGTCACAATACGCGTTTGGTGTGGCTTCTAATGCCGAATCGGTAACTAAGCTAAGCAGACACTCTGAACAATTTTTTTAGGTTAGATTAGATCTGTGACCAACTGCGCGCGAGCCGAGCGAGCCAAACGGGCGCTACTTCTAAGTTGGTCGAAATCACTTGACTATTTAGTATTCTTAGGACTAACTTTAATAAAACTCTGATGTTTTCACTTGAGTTAAGGTAATTTTCACTCATATAACTCGTTTTATTTATTTCTGTTTCGGACGACATTGTTGTTGTTATTGTTCTAAATTTTGACACTCATATCTCTGAGTGAGCTATGAGCGACAAAATTTAGAACTAAAATCTACAATCCGATGTTTCTTTTGCCCACTGCATTGATAAATGCAAAACGTACTCCAGTCCACCAACATATCAGCTCTGTCGTCTGCGTAAAGCGCGCAGTCCCACAGGACATGGTCACGTGTTTCATCCGCTAGCCGACAGTAGCATCTAGCAGTTTTGCATAGCGACATTGCGTGTAAGCGGCTCCTGAAACTCCGTAGTCCGGCTCCACCCATCCCTTATCCAGTTCTGCGTGTTAAAGTTCAGTAATTATGAAAAACCGCTAAACGTCGTTAAGTTATTTTACTTAACGGAGCTGTTTTGTAAAACAACTAGCGCTTTTGCAAAACTACGGATTCGACAATCCATCTACGACACCTATACACGGCAAATAAACCGTTGTTTTTCACGGCAAGAAAAACGTGTGTGTACAAAGGGCCACGTGCTTCATTAATGATATTTTCATCCCAAAAAGATTTTATACATAATAATTAAAATGATGAAGATACCTATCCAGTTACTTGTAAATGGGTTTTATGTACCATTAAAATAATATGCGAACGTAAAAATAGAGAGGACAAAAGGTCGGCGCACCGGCGATATATTAGGATCAAATATGAAACGTTGCCCTGAAAGTGAAAGGTCGAATATGAAGAGGACTAACGTTAACTGTAGACGCATATAATTAAAGTAAAATTCATTTGCTGACCTTTAACATAATAAGTAAAGACATTAAATGATTACAGTTTGGCAAATAATTTGAGAACGAACACATTTTTGTGTTGTGATACTTATATAATTTATTGTAATTTTTTATTTATTAAACTTTAAGCCCAAGTAAAAATAAAATACCGTACAAAGGCGGACTTAATGCCTGAGGCATTTTCTACTAGTCAACCTTAGGGTGGTAATTAAAAGTTTTAATCGAGAAATGAACCTTAGAAAATTATGCCAGACCACCATATTCAAATTAAACACCGACTTATCATCTTTCTTTTCCAGAACCAACACGCTTAGCATGACCACAAGAGAAACGGGTTTTGTCGACGGAAGAATAGACAAAATAACAGATAAACAATCACAATCTGTCATTTTGTCTACTCTTCCGTCGATTGAACCCGTAGAAAATCCGTTTCTATGGTTGTCATGCTACGAGTGCACACCGTCATACACAATTTACTGGACCGATAGATTATTTAATACAGAGAGTAAGTTATAAATACATAGTTAATACACCCACAACAATCTCACATCGTTGTCCCCAACAGATATCACAGCACAATCGCATTACAGACATATATCTGCTAAGCACTAATATGTTGACGGCGTAATCTACATGACTATTGAATGGGACGCTCGCCATAATTGGTCGGATATTGTTAGTATATACCGTGGAGTATGACGGTCTAATGTAATCCAGTCAGCAGCTAATCTGATATCGAGGCGAGCCAGGCACGGAGTCGTCGCTGGTTTAATTGGGTCGAGTTTAATCCCCGCAATGCAACTTTAGACTCATTTCCGCTGTCCAATGAAGCGCAAGCAGCTTTATATCATCCTTAAAGCTTTGCAAACAACTGCTGCTGTATATTAGTTGCAGTGTTACCTGCTTTAGTCGGTTTAATTGATTTTATATCATTTTTGGGGTTAAATGTTTGGCTAGCTTATATGCTGTTACAATATAAGTCTTTTTCCGCCGATTATACATCTAAACACTTTATTAAAATTATTGCTTTATTTTTATACTGGCACAAAATACAACATCACGCTAGTATATTCCGAAAGTGTAGACGAGCGTAAGCTTTAGATAATTGTCTGGAATGGTATTTCAAGACCATTTGTGATTGGGAACGAGTATATTTGCTATTTTTCGGTAGTACCTACCTACCCGAAAAGCTCCGGGCAGGTCTGATAACTAAACTGCGTAACTTTTCCCAAGTTTGTTTGAAATGTTGAGTCTACTTTAACTTTATTCAAATAATACCAACATACTCGTAATAAACAAAATGCATATACACGTTCTCATTAAAATACCTTTCTCAAGGAAAGCACAGCTGTTATCTCAAGAACTCGCAATACATAAAACAGGTGAATACCCCACGCGCCTATGTAGAATGCAAGAGGATCCGAAAACCCGCTTAAGATATTGTGTTATTTACGTACGCCAATCTCTCGAACACAGGGGAATGTTTAAAAAACACGACGAAGAATAATTGAATGTTTTTCGTTTTCAGTATTTAGCAATTTCACGCTCAGTAAATGCAATAATCTACGCCACAGTAGATAATTCAATTCCAGCGTAAATACATGGCCCGTTACCGAATTTCCTTTGAGAGACGAAGCGTGCGGCAGCCGCTGCGAGCCGGCACGTTTCTCTGAACTTCGGAATTCCAATTTTGAAAAGTTTTCCAACAAGGGCTCGATATTGACAGCCAGTGTCAGAGGGCCACTCGCTGAGGGCAGCAACGGCCTTAAAAACAACTTCACACTACACAGTACGCAGCCTATCCAGCGACACATGTGACCCACACACACAGCCTACACGTGGGGAGTCTATACACAGTGCGGCCTGAAAATCCACAGCGAAATGTTTGCCCGAATTCGTATTTTTAGGCTCTGTGGGTAGTTTGTACCTACGCTATTCCTATTTCGTGGTTTGTAATTGAAGGTGGACGAACAGACTAAAAACGATAAACTGTCCTACTTACTGCATAAAACTGGCTGTCGTTTATTTCATTAATAACAACACCAGAAAGTGAGCTGACACTAAAGAGGCAAAAACTTCATAAAAAATACCCCAAGAAAGTACAATAATGAAGAAGAAGGCTTTCGGCTTTGTGATTGCGTGCCAAGTACGGGATAACTGACACTGAGACCATGCTTCATTATTCGCTGGAAAGAAGGGAACCGGAAAGATTAACTTCTTTTATAATTAAGTTTGTCCCCAGACACTAATTTATAAACGGTGTGCGTTTGGCTCAGAATAAAAGGGTACCTATCTTCTGAAACCACGGATAAAATAAAAAGCTGGGGACGCAAGATTTATTTCTGAGCATTTGCAGTAGGTTATAAATCTTATGTTTCAAGATTGAACACATTTTTAACAATACTGGTTATATTCTGCTACTACAAGATAAATATGTGGGTTCATCATCCGTCCATAAAATATCTACAAACATCACCCGTCATCGTCAAGCTCAGTTTGCGGTGCATCCTGACACTCAGCGAATAGGGTCTGCCACCCAACAGATGGCGTAATAATCAACGAAGTTGATGCTCCATCTGTACTAAGAACGAGGGTTTGCTTTTGTTCTGCAGATAAATAATGTTATAAAACCACAAAAATTATTGCAATCAAACTTATTTGAAATAAAACTGTTAAAAAGTAAATATTTTGGTCAACCTACAACAAAATTCTGCTGGTTTCAGTTCAACGTTCATTTTGTTAGAGGCGCCATCTGTTAGCTCTGCTGCGAACTTCTCAGTACAGGGAGCTTTCACTACCGCCATCTATTGCATTTCCCTTGTACCGCGATGCCCTCTATGAAACGAAAGCTAAACCATGTTGTTTCAGACTATTCGTTCAGACAAAAATGGAAAACTCGGTTTGACCGAATTCACAAACGTGGCGCGACTACTTCTATTGTGTTTCGTTTTTACCGTGCAAACGACGGATTTAGGTCTAATGTATGGAGGAATCTAAATTCAACCTTTTGCTTCAATAAAGTTTGTGTAAATTGTGTTTTCTGAGAAGTAAAAATTTATGGTAGGTACCTGCAGATACCATATATTTTTACTGTGCTGTAGGTATCATAAATTTTCGACTAAGTGCCTTCTGCAATATAGGTTCATTATTTTACTGAGCTTGCCATACATTTCTACCTGAACAGCATCTAACCTCCGGTGAATCTGTTGTCAAAGCCGTTAACTAGTGAGATTTTTTTAAATGAGGTCTCGTCTCTCATCTAGACACGTTTTATTTAAGAAAAACACAATGACTTCCACTTTTTCCAAGGCTTAACTGGCACAGAAAGACAAAACATCTGCAATAAGTTCTAATTCTGCCTACATACGATGTTACATTTTTTCTTTTTTACTCTGATCACTATAACTTGAAGATTGTGCGACGAGACATGGCCACATTCGCCATTGATCATAGGGAATGGCCGAAGCTCGCAGAGGATCGAGACAAATGGGGCAGACGTGTGGTGAGCCGTCGTATGAAACACGGCCAGCTTTGGTTTGGGCCACTAAAATAGGCAGAATAAAGGCATCGACATTGGCCTCATCTGTCTCTTGTTTTGGGTATCTATAAAGCTTGCTCAAGCTGCATCAACAAATGTTTTGATTATTGTAATTGAAGAATAAGAGTTTACAAGTATCGTAAGCGAAGAAAACCAACCAATTTTGTATTTTTTTATTAGTCTTGTCTTCAACAACACTCCATGTACTTACGTATTTAGACAATAAGAGAAGACAAGTAAACTGTGCCTTAAACATGTAGGTACCAATTTAACCTTTACATAAACAAGGACAGAAAAACTCTAAGCTGTAAAGACAATCTTATCTACATACATACATAGGTATGAAGGTACCCGTTTCTGAAGTCACCTTTCAAGCTCTTTTTACTTTCAGCAATATTTTAAATTCATGCATGTAGGTCTCGCGTGTGATGGCGTATGAGCCACAGTTCACTAGTCAAAAATAAAACACGACATATAGATGGAAATGATACAGGTTAGGCAAGAACCTGCCATTGTTCGCAATATGAACAAAAATACGTTCCAATGTGGGCTTACTCGAACAGATGTTTCAAATTGACTGATTCCCAAAAGCTGTTAAACCAAGCGTGAAGGTTGTAATAAAGACCGCAAGCCGGCTCGAGATTAATTAAGATAGAGGCTCGTCGAGCTTCAAGAACATTTCCACTGACCACGCCTTTTACTTCGTTTACCCACATATTTAGGGTTTCGAGAACCCGTACATACCTATAAAAACGGAACAGCTATACTCAGGTCATAATTACCTACTCGTTTAAGTAGTGAGGACTTCCTTAACATGGAGACGAACAAAAAGCTTTATTAATACACGTTCGTGTTGGCTTCATATTGTTACTTGGCATGACAACTCGACTTATGTATGTAAGTTGTCGTAACACAAAGACAACGCTATTGTGGCGAAGTTCCACAAGTTTTAATAAAACATTTATGGTTACAAATTCTTAAATACGTTCGTCATTGTATCTTTATATAAAAAATTTAAGAATAAATTGTTCTTCTTTCTGTAAAGTTGTTAGTCGTCTGAATGTCCAGGGTTAGGTAGACGAATTTAAGTAGTAGAAAGTTTACGTACTCTTGGAGAAACTTCTAATGGGCTTAGGCCCATTAGAAGTCTCTAACCTAAATAATTACCGAACTGTTAGCAGTTAGGTAATTATTATCAAAAAACGAAATATCTATCACACACTTTTTAAAGTTCTATTTTACGAGACATAAAATACATACATCCCAAAACAAATACTTTGCCAAGTTTATTATATGCCAAAATACAACACAATATATACTTCTGACCAAAATAAAACCGTAAAAAACTTGTCACATTACTTACAAATTGCGTAAAAAATATTGATAGCTTCGACATTGTTAGCTTCAAATCCCGTTACGAGTCCCTAGATGGATGGCCTACATATGATAACATGTCTAAACAGCCCCATAATAATCCTGTCCACTATAGATAAAGGAGTCCCGGGGGTTCGCGGGAGCACTCCGTCTTCACACTATCCGTCAAAGTCTCGGCGACGATCCTACTTGCGAATACAAATAACTCTACATTTGTAAATCTAGTTCGAACGTAATTGACACATCGAAAACTTGTTTCCGTGCACGAGGGTCCTGAAAAATCCGTATTTTTGAGCCTTTTCCCAATAAAGGTAACAGCACGTCATGGAGCTTTTAATGGTTATGTTATTTTTTTACGAGCAGGTACTCGTATTAGTGTTATGCAACTACAAAACTTTTAGCAGAAAAACAAAATCCTACAGAATAAAAGAAAAGAAAACACTTCCATTCCTTCATTTCCTTCATAATAAAATCTTACGTAACATTTTTAAACCCTCCGCATACGGTACGCATGATCTCTTATTTTCATACAAAGTGCTCAGTGACATTATTGTGAGCCTTGTGAGACCGACTGGAACAAGGCATTGTCTGGGAAATACACATCATCTGGTTATAGTATGTGTTCAGATTTTGATACAGAAAGTAATCAATACTAACATTAGACGATTTACGGTAACGCGTTGGCCTTCACCACTTACAATTCCTGTTCGACAATAAAAACCTCGTTTTCTCTACTTCCCGCATAAATAAAAAGGAATAAAATAAATCTCATGTATGCGTTCACAGGTTCACACATACATTAGGACGCGCTAAAAGTGTGCTAAAGAGCTTCATCTCTCTGTCTCGCAAAAGATTTAGGTGAAAGAAGCTTATTTTTGGTAGGGCTGACAGTGCGATAGTGTAAGGCCCATTACAGGCAAATTATGGCGGCCATTATTGTCCGCGTGTCCCGTGCTCACCGCCCTGAGTTACGTCCGCACTGGGTCAATGGGTTTTATATAAGAAATCTTTTCCAACGCGTCCCGTTTCACTACAGATAAATGTAAGTATCTCTGTGAACGAAATCTGCTGTAAAACGTTTGCTTGAAACGTGATGGGGCACGGCCATTTGTGATAAAGGTTAACTATAAGGAAAACTCAGGTTGTCACTCCGGTAATAGGGTAGATTGCATTATTTCCGGGAATAAATCTTATCTAAATGTCCATCTCCATAATTAAATTGATGAGAATCTAAGTCAGCTCTGCATGAACATGCGATGTAACACGTAATGTAAATAAATGATATCAAAACACCGGTGGCGGACTAACGGGGAGTCCCAGTGCGCGTCGGGCCTAAGTTTGACGAAGTTAACCCATTAACAAGGTCACTAAATCATTCGCGTCACTACTAAGTTCGCTTGCTTGTCTCGCCAAATTATTTTAATTACCGTTACAAGTTTATCGCGGAACTAAACGGAATTAAGCGCAACTTGGCTATGAATATTTCCTTGTGGAGCTTCTTGCATTACGTAAGCGTTTATGGCTCTTTCAGCGGATTTTAAAGTTCGATCTGGAATAAAATACTTGCAGGACCGGAAAGTTTATTGCAGGCTCTCTATTAAGCTAACGACGTAACAGCGGCAATTATCCTCGTTGATTCAGATAGTTGTCCACTGATGCGCAAAATAGAGCCAGCTTAAAATCGGACTTGGTTCCCAAGGCTACTACAAAGCGGCATGCGGCCGATTACGGTCAAATTATTGCTATCATTATAGTCCGTACTTCTGTGCGATACTGGGTAATCACGGCCGGCGGTGTCGCACTGCAATACTGCATCTTATTTACTGTTACATAGGACCTATCTACTAACTAACGTCGCCGCTCGACATGTTTAATGATACCATTGGTCCTGTGCGACCCGCCACTATATTTTCACCTTGCATTTTAACTTTGTTCAGTGCGGGCGGACCAAAATTGTCGGTACATTAAAGCTTGAGGTAATTACCATAATAATATTATGATATATTACTTATTATTTCAGACTTTATCTCGCTAGAGGACAAATTGCTGGCATTCCTTTGTGGAGTTACCACTTTCACGTTCCTTTATGGGCCAGCGGACAAAATGCACGTTATTCTAGGAAAAGGAGTGCCAAAATTATTTCGCTCGTGTTCCATGAATATAGTGCTGAAAAATGTACGTCCGACGGTATTAAGTTATCAATTATTACTGTATGACTTTGGTATGTACGACACAATAGCGTTTCCGCGGAATAATTCATGAGAGCCGAGTATATGAACTAACTGAAAATAATGACTACGTTTGAACTTACACAATCGTCGTCGAATTACAACATTGGTTCGTGTCGCCGGGTTCAAATAAGCCCTTTACTTGAGACCCTGCCTGTCACAAAAGCTATGACGTTCATATAATGGTCTTGGGATACAAGTATGTTTCTACTGCGAGCCAGCTGTTTCACCTGCTTTTGACCACTGCTTGTATAATCATGTTTAGTGTATGACTAACTTTATGTGTTTCTCTTTGTAAAATTAACGTATTATTTATTTATATTTATTTAATGGTCTGCATACCTGTTCAATAATTCGTGGACATCTAAAATTAGATGTAGTTAGTCAACTCATCGTTCAGTAAACGGAGCAGGCGCCGAATCTTTCCATTAATGTAAATATCCTCTTTGTATACAAGAGAGACCCTATTACTGGTTTTTAACATAAAACGGGTTCCAGTTTCCTATCTCTAATTAATTAATTAGTGTGCAAATATATTATGAGTGAAATAATTGATTTTCTTTTCCATCTGGATTTTATCCTTTACGATTTTATGCAGCTACCAAAATCAATATATTTAGAGAACACGTAAGTGAATGTCAAAGGGTCCAAAGTACAAATAGAATAAAAAGCGATGACATCGCAAGTGTTTGCTATCAAAACTTTAACCTTTTAACGTAACCTTATGCATTCAGTGGGTGAACACACGAACACGAAAGTTACTGCCGATAGCCACGCACTACTTAAGCACTCGCGGTGGTTCCAAGTGTAACCTACTCCCCTTACACTCGGCAAACACACGGACAATTTATAAGTGGTGGCGGTCTTCTTTTGATAGATCTTAGTACTTTCTTTCAAAGAATTCCACTGCCGGCCCATTACCACCCTCGCTGACTGGCTAGTCAGCGAGGGTGGTAATGGGCCGGCCTGATAGAAACAGGTTTTCTACGGGTTATTTCGCCGGAAGAATAGACAAAATGACAAATAGTGATTGTTTATCTGTCATTCTGTCTATTCTTACGTCAACAAAACCCGTTTCTATAAGGGCCAAGTCATACCGGAATGGCAGCGGCCGGCAGCGGCCCCCGGCGTCGCCGCTGGCGACCTCACGCGACCTCCAGATCCCACGTGCCTAGTCTTCTCTTGACTAGTTTAGTTTCTACATTACATACGCGCGGCCGCCCGCGGTTTCGCGAGAGGCCTCGCGTCGCCGCTGGCAACCGCGGGCAGAACGACCGACAAGATGCGCGTGGCGCGCGGCCGCTCGAGACACCGCGGGCAGCCTCGCGACCTTTTCAAGCTTTTCAATCGATACTGGTATTTTAAGTATGTAGATAAAGTTTAAAATTATTTCACACTGAAAGTGCTCGCCGCGTCGCTGCCGGCCGCTGCCATTCCGGTGTGACTCGGCCCTTATGGTCATGCTAAGCGTGCTGCAATCTTAGTGATTTTTGGAACGAAGTTTTTTAACGCGGGTTGCGGTAGGAGTTGACTGATAGAAATCGTCATGTAACGAAAAAGCGTTATGCCCGAAAAAGTCAAGTCGAGTCAAGGTCTCAAGTTTCAAGTGCCAAAAATGTTTGGTTTTATTTTATAATACAGAGCCACCTAGTAAACATTTTGGCTTCTAAAGACTTATACAAATATATATGATGGTTCTGTATTAATACATAATAAACAGTGACAGGAACTTCGTTCCAACCGGATGTCCCACGACATTTTCCGACTTTTTTAATATATTAAAGTTAAAATTGTTCAATGTTTGATTCTTATAGGTTTTTAATTGACTAGGGCGCACTTACACGATTCCCGATCCCGAGAGTACCTACCAATATAAATTGCTAGTTTAATGATAGGTAATAATTTTCTGACGGGAAATCTCAATTACATTTTCTCAGCAGGAAAACTGAAGTCATAACCTTTAACATCCATAGTTGCGCCCACTCACTAATATCAAACAAATAACTTAATTAGACCGTAAAGGCTTACAAAAGAAGAAGTCCTTCCAAGTTTAAGAAAATACCTAATGACTTAGATGAATATCTTCACTGAAATACATATATTATAATGATATTCTAAGAACGAAAGCAACTGTGAAAGCATGTAGGTATGTTACGCAATTACGACGAAATAGCTCATCCAACTTTGCTGAAACTTGACACAGATATGAATCATAACTTGGAGAATTATACCAACAACATGTATGACACATTTTTATGCTGGTTATAAATCTATTTACCAAGAGTAATATGTTTCAAAGAAAACTGTCTCAAAGAAATGAAACATTTTATTAAATAAACAACAACAGAATCCGGAAAAGCAAAACAATTAAATAGAAATACAAAACGACTGTACAAAAGTTGCTAATCAATGAATGTGTTTGATCAAAGTCTAGTTTGAAATCGCGCTGAGCGCTCGGTCAGCGAAAGAAAATCACTAGTCGTTTAGGTAACGAGCCGTCTTGATTGACGCCCAGCTGCCGGCTTGATTAAACTGATCAGTTTTTGCCTCTTATGAAAAGAACTCGATCAATGTAACTAGCTGCCGAAGATGAACAGCCCTAAAGATGTACCAAACTAGTGATCGATGGAGCATATTACCGGCTTCTAAATACTTGGAGCCTTTCACGAGAAAAGAGATTTCATATTCACTATATATCACAGCCTTGTTAGTTTAGGATGGAGTTTCGCATCATTACTCTGCAAGGAGGTGAGATTAAACGAGGATTTTCTTTGTGTAATCATATCAACCTTTTTATAAATGTATACGTTTGAAATTAGATTCCTCAATGTTCGTTGAGCAATCTTCTGAAACGTTAAATTGCTATCTTATCCTTTGTAGAAAGAAAGTGGAATATCAATAGTACTTTATTTCCATTAGGACCAGTTCTTTAATTGCTTAATCGTTTCGAATGACTAAATGATTCAATAAGAAAGTCTTGCCTTAATGATTATATAGTTTATGTGCTACGAAAACAAACAAACTTTAATTAGACTGAATTAACTCGCAATACATTCACTACCTGAACACCTAGGAGTCGTATCGTGGATGCCTTATAAGCTTGAAAAAAACAGTACAGTAGAACTATTTTCTTAAAATGTCCCTCGGCAAATTACGTTTTTCGTCAGTCGTCGGATTTCTATCAGTTGCCCTTTGCACTTGGTGCTTGTACGTATTGTCTCCTACCGCTGCGCCCGCGTTGCCGTCAACCATAATTAGTAAACCAAAGTTCAAAGGGCAACTGATAGAAATCCGACAACTGAGGATACACGAAGTTTGCCGAGGGACATTAAGAAAATAGTTTTACTGTACAGCAGTATCTGTTCATAGTTTTTAGAGATACGTGTGATAGATTATTCTTTAATTAGACACAAAGAAACACATCCCTATAATAATTATAACCTTGTTTACATGTGAAACACAACATAACAATAGTTTCTTATCAAAATATTATACATACTATTACGAAATACGTTTATAACATAAGTTTAAACTGTGTTCTTTCATTGTTGTTCTGTATAATATCATATTTAACTGTTTAATGTTACTTGTTTACTAATTATGCCATTGTAAGACCAAATAAGTAATAGAACTAATTAATTTAAACATATTTACTCTATTTTTATATAATTTAATCATAGTTTTATGTTAAAATGCAAGTATTAACAAGTCTGTATCAAAATCGTACGATGTGACGTCACTTGTTGACTATCGTTTATAAAAAGCCGCCGCTCCGCCGTTCTCGGCCCATTCGTTCCGGAGCAGTCGCACCGAACGGACCTAAGTTAAGTAATTTGATATTATACCGTAATTATTGCTTATTATGAGTATGTGTTGATAGAATACTGTCATACTGTTTCCATGGAGTTTCTTGTCCTTCTTCTCCATGAAGACCTAGTTTTGCGAACGGACAACTAGCTTTCTGATTAAATAATGACAAGTCTAATTAAATAAATGTCTAGCCTTGTCTTTCTGTGCTTTACTTCATACGATCCTTTCCCTACAAAACTTATTCAACAGAACTTACATACAGTGATCATTCCGACTTTAAAGCTTGCTAAATTAGGTAATACTTATAAATACACTTATAGTGCTTACTGCCTCTTCTTACAACATATTTTCTAATATATTTTTATTATGTGATTTATGTGTATACTTCAACTAATGTAATGTACAATGCAAATATATAATATTTCTATTTATATGCCTATAAAGTAAATAGCTAATTGAAATATCTGAATTTTAAATAAATAAATCCCTTGCCCCTTAGTATGTCTATTATTTTTAACTCTTCTAAATACATTATTTTCTCACATCAGAAGTGGGATTGTTCCCTGGCCTATTAAAACAGTTTACTAATGAATTTTATTTCGTTACTTTCATGATCAATGTTGGAGCTATTGAAAATCATTTGGAATCCATTGGTCGGCAATTCGCTGACTTCACTCACACCATAACGATGACATCGCGCTGCCGCTTCTTACATCGGAGCTGCGGGGATACAAGTTACCGTATGAGCATTGAGACTACGGAGCCTCAAGCCCCCTGTAAGAATATTGGAAAGCTTTCCGGCAATAAGAAGTAACTAAAGTCGGTAAGGCCCTTTGAGGCTCTTTTACATTAAAACCAAATAAAATTATATAAGATGATGAAATTGAAAGGTTAAGGTATTGCGAAATACTTCATTATTATATTAGTTACTTAGTTCACGCTTGGCTTATAAAGGATGAAAATTATAATGTTTTACTATATTAAAATCATGAATCAATTGCTTTGAAAGATAATTTGAAAACACAGTTGAAAAAAAAGAGTAGGTTGTATGTTGCAAGTGTTTAAAATTTGTTTCCGCTGGTCGGTCATTTGCTTGGTGCAAGTCTATCCCACTAGCAGCGGGTGGAGAAGACTTGACACGTCTAGGCAATTGGCAAAACAAAAGTTAATCAATTGGCAAAACAAAACTAAATTAATTAGCAAAACAAAAGTAAATTAATTGGCAAAACAAAAGTAAATTAAATTTTAGAAAAAGGATATCTAATGTGCTTCGAGAGCAAAGTACTTGTTTGTTTGGCCATGATAGATGGAATTATTATGTGTCTAATATTTAAAAATAAATGCTTAATATAGGTACTTATAAATGTAATTATTATATGTTTAATATTTTATACTCGATTGTTAATGAATAATCTTAATTGGCAGTTACTTAAATGCAGATCAAGTGTTCACGGAATTTAAAATTACTTGAAATTGATTCTGGAGTTGACAAATCATTTCACAAATATATTTTATTTAAAGAAAATAACACGTAGTGTAAATAGTCAGAATTAATAGTTGGTACTTTGTTTGTTGTCGTAAAATAAATTCGTCAAAATATACATACTTTAGATTGATCCTATATTAGTCCGAAGTAGTGAGTACCACATATTATGGATACAAAAGAAATATTATTTAATGTCAGATTGACCGAGCGATGAATTATGTATTTGAATTGTTTTTATGATCACCAGTTGGTGCTGCAATTTGAGTTGTTGTATGATTGAATTGTTGCTTTTCCAGTCGGTTTGTAAACTAAATTATACCGATAAGCTATTCATTAGTTGATAAATAGTTTAAGTGGGTACTTGACGTTTCTCTATTACATTGGCCGAAGTTGTAAAGATGTTTAGATATTTAGGCAGATGATAGTTGTCATTATTTGCTCTGAGTACCACCACCATAAGAAACAATGTATAACTTTCCGCTAAATTGTTTTAGGTGATGTAGTTTTTGTGAGACAGTAGATACATAGGTACTAAGAGAACGAAGTACATAAGTCTAAAAATCTCAATGTAAGTTGGCACCCGAATGAAACAAGGCCGGGTCACTAGTAATAATAAATATTTGTAATTCATTTTAAGATGTATTATAATATTTGAATATTGTTTATTGGATAATGGCATAATTTGACTAGGTATTGTTTTTACAGAAAAGAACACTTATCTTGTAGAAAACCATTCAGATGTTATTACTATAAATGTTGATGTAATATTTAATGATACTTGTAGTTTATCTTTGATTTTATATTGCTATTTTAATGATTGTTGTCTAATTAATGATTGAATCTTATAACAGAACAGTTTTTACATTACTGCTGGTTGGTCACTGCCCTGATACCAGTCTGAAATTCATTCGTGGCAGGTGATAGGACTGGTATGTCAAGGCCAGAGGCTTGAATATATTGTTTGAATTGCTGGTCAGTCACTGCCCTGATATTAGTTTGAAATTCATGTGCAGCAAGTGATAGAACTAATATGCCAAGGCCAGAGACTTCTTGAAAATAAATATAATTCATTGGGTACTTCGAGAGCGAAGTACAGGTCAGTCTGGCCGTGATAGATTATTCTTTAATTAGACACAAAGAAACACATCCCTATAATAATTATAACCTTGTTTACATGTGAAACACAACATAACAATAGTTTCTTATCAAAATATTATACATACTATTACGAAATACGTTTATAACATAAGTTTAAACTGTGTTCTTTCATTGTTGTTCTGTATAATATCATATTTAACTGTTTAATGTTACTTGTTTACTAATTATGCCATTGTAAGACCAAATAAGTAATAGAACTAATTAATTTAAACATATTTACTCTATTTTTATATAATTTAATCATAGTTTTATGTTAAAATGCAAGTATTAACAAGTCTGTATCAAAATCGTACGATGTGACGTCACTTGTTGACTATCGTTTATAAAAAGCCGCCGCTCCGCCGTTCTCGGCCCATTCGTTCCGGAGCAGTCGCACCGAACGGACCTAAGTTAAGTAATTTGATATTATACCGTAATTATTGCTTATTATGAGTATGTGTTGATAGAATACTGTCATACTGTTTCCATGGAGTTTCTTGTCCTTCTTCTCCATGAAGACCTAGTTTTGCGAACGGACAACTAGCTTTCTGATTAAATAATGACAAGTCTAATTAAATAAATGTCTAGCCTTGTCTTTCTGTGCTTTACTTCATACGATCCTTTCCCTACAAAACTTATTCAACAGAACTTACATACAGTGATCATTCCGACTTTAAAGCTTGCTAAATTAGGTAATACTTATAAATACACTTATAGTGCTTACTGCCTCTTCTTACAACATATTTTCTAATATATTTTTATTATGTGATTTATGTGTATACTTCAACTAATGTAATGTACAATGCAAATATATAATATTTCTATTTATATGCCTATAAAGTAAATAGCTAATTGAAATATCTGAATTTTAAATAAATAAATCCCTTGCCCCTTAGTATGTCTATTATTTTTAACTCTTCTAAATACATTATTTTCTCACACGTGCATAATTTAAATATACCTAAATATCATATATGCTGGAATCAAAACTTCAAAGAGAGGCCCTCCACCATGACTGTTGTACAAATAACTCTATAGTTAACAAAACCTCGTTATGTATTTTAGCTGAACAATAATTTAACTAAAAAAAAAAAAACAATGTAGCTTTGAAATGTAAAAAACAAATTCTTTGACATTGACAAGTTTATTCATAAAAAATCCTTAAAGTTACGAGACATTTAAACGTCGTTTTTATTTTAGCAGACATTTTCAAATAAAAAAGCCCTTTGTACCTAACCTAATTCTTACAAATGTTAAACAATTAAGCTGGTTAGTAACTTAAAAACAAAAAAAAAATACGATACACTCGCAAGCATCACAAATTACTCTTTCAATATCACACACAACCACAATCTCCGCACTGATCCGAAATTACTAACATTCAGATCTTACTTCAAAGAAAACCCCCTTTACTCAAAGGAAAATTAATTTTATTTTACTAAAAGCATAATACTGTTAATACACGTGGGTAATCGTAATACAATCGTGAGCTGAAAACAATACGTTTGTTGAAGTAACAAAGTGTGCCGCCTAATGGAATGGGGTTCGATCCCTTTAATGTAATTGGATCTGTCAGCAGCAAACAGGCAAGCAGGTAATTACTAACTGCTACTAACGAAAATAACAGCGTTCTAAGACACTCGATGCCCCCAGGCGTCGAACGACTAAGGCCCGGGACACATTATGGAGGAATGCACAATTCTCTTCGCAGTTCTCCCGGTAAATCTTGTAGTTGAACTGCAGTCGCGTAGTGCGTACTGCGCCTTAAAGTTGTACGCCGTAATGAGTTCACTGCATCTTATCTACTCGCTGTAGCATCGTTTGTACACTGACTGCATTTATATACAGAGGTTTATTTTACGAACCTTTTTAAACAAAGACTTCTTTATGTCAGACTTTATACGCCTATGTCTTTTTATGTCTTTGAACCCCACACGTTATAGTAGAGTTGTTTAAATGTTACAGTGTTGACTTTTACTCCGTAAGGGTAAAAATGTGTCGTAATTGTTGTCTATAAAGCATGTAATAGTTTAAAGTTAATAGTATCTGAGAGTAAGCGCATTACAGCTATCGGATTAACAAGCTGCTACGCCATTAATTCTGCCCGCCAGCTTAATTCTTATACTCCTCTACTTTAATAGCTTGTAAATCCAATGTGGAAATGTACTGAATTTTGAGTTTAGTCGGAAAACGATCTCTATTAGCTAGTTGAGATATATTAATATGTTCTGAGTATTGCTAATCGATTATTACGGCATGCGATTATCAATGCGCGAGAATATTTCATAGAACTTTGGAACTAAGTACTAATCACCACGATATTTTACAGCAACTGCAGTCCTTTAACTGCAGTCCTTCGGAAGTTTATATTAGCTGTAAATATTTTTACTGTAGTAAGGATGTAAAGTGCAAAGTTATGAATTTAATTGGCTCTAATAAATTCTAATACCTTCAATAAAACTAATTAGGTACTATATAAATATACTGAAGGACCAGAAAACCCAAAAAAATTGTATGTCGTTAAAATTTATAAATAAAATTCAAACGTACCTACCTGTTTACCTACTTTTGTAGATAATTGACACTTGAGCACTTCAACATTAACTTGTTTTGACTTATTTATATCGATTACCATCTTTAACGTTATCAGACCCTTGAGAATAATAAAGCGCGCAATTTTGCTCTGTAATGACCACTTCAAAATAATCCTTTATAAACTTTAGGAGGTATTATTTAAAATTAAAATTTACTCGTTATATCAAATATTAAAACAAGAAATTTTAGATAAATGTCGCACTTACTACTAAAATAAAAATTATATAAAATGTGTTCGGCAAAACCCATTTCAAACGTGTTTTAAATAAACGTAAACTGAATACCTACTTTTATGGTACAGAGCAATATACGATACGATTACACGCGTCAAAAATGCCACATACTAACGTGTTCTAAGCATTACAGCCATGTCGTTACATCATTTATAATAAACGTTATGACTGGTGGAAAGATAAAGCCATAATTCAGAGTTTTGTTATTCAGATCGGTTAGCTTCGACAGCATCTCACATCGGGCCTAAGCCGAGCACGACATAAATCACATAACAAACACAAAGAGCAAAGTGTTTACCATAAAATCGCATACGCGTCCCTAAATCATAACACAATAAAATTTATAGCGAACGGAAGGTCCGGCCTCAAGTGCTGATAAATCAAACACATTTTCTTCGTGTGACTGAAACGGAAAATCTTTCCGGCAAATATACCAGGCGACGCCGTTATTTACCTTCTTTTATAATACGAGTACATACCGCCCCACGACACATTGTTTTCCATCTATATATTAACGTCGCTATGGTAATAAAACCTCGACTTAGGGACGTTTTAATTCGATGAAAAGGAGAACAATTCGGAGCCTATTTAAAAAAATCTACATTTTTCTTAAAAGATGCTTGTTAATCATCATCAATCGATGCTCGTGTTTTCTTTTGTTTCATAATAGCCGGCAGTTTAACTCCCTATTCAATTTGTAGATTCCCGTAGAGGCCATTATGTTACAATTTTACACAGATCCAGTGTCACAAAATGACGCAATCACTCTTTTGTGAACACAATGACGCAAGTAATGAATTTAATTAAATTGTTAATTCGGCCCTTTTATTAAAACGACGCTTTGTTTTCAAATTAAATAAGGGTAAATAATGCATGCCCGTCAATCGTACATTATTTTTGGTCTTCATTCGTAGATTGTACACAGGTTTCGCCCGCAGCCAAGGCTTCTACGTATTTTGATTAGCTGGTTACCCTGTTTTAGCCGAACGCAGAAAACCTTTCCGCAGAGTTCGCCACAATGACAGAAACACAAAGTAGGTTTTCTAGAACAAATGTAGCAATAAGGCATTGAATTTATAGGGTAGAATCGTGTGTAAGTAGTGACTGAAAGCTACAACATTGAGCACTATTAAGTAGGTCATTTCCGTACTTGACTTAACAACTAGCGGAGGAAAACAAGCGACTGATAAACTATTTTTCTTTTGTTTTATCCACAATGTTATTGTTACAAATATTCGAACCATCATGATCGTAGACGTTTATATCTCATAAAATGTTACATATTAATATATCTCGGCAATGATGTCATTTCTTCCGTTACACAAAAGGATTTCATAACAAATAATAATAGCTTGACATAAAAAGTAAATAGCTATAAGATCATTCCGCTCATTCCCTCAAAGTTAGAAAGTATAATAAATTCCAGTCATTAATCGGCCGCCCCGTAAAAACTTATTCGAAAATAATAAATAAAATTAACAAAAATGTAGCAGTAACACCGTCGCGCGGCGCAAAATAAATAATTTATTAAGGACAAGTTAACAAGGGTCTCATAAAGAAGGCAAAAGGTCGGCTATTTGTTTTCAGCGAAGGATGGTTCACCCCACTTTGTTATTTAGAGTTTGTGAGAGTTGCAGAGACGACGGGGCGGTGGTGGCCGCAAAACAAGCTGAATACGAGACAGCTCGAGCCGTGTATCAAGTTGTTCTTCTGTCCAGCCGCCTGCTGTCGGTGACTTGTTACGAGTTATAACTGTTGGTACTAGCAATCACATTGTGTATGACACACCTGGCTTCCAGCTAACTCGCTGTTTGTTTACTTTTGTGCCTGTGACGGGATTTTAGAAAAATAAACAATAGAAAGAAAGAAAGAAAAATGCGTTTATTGGCATTACAAAAAATACACCTTAAAACTATAAAAAAAGAAAACAAATTATTATAATGCCAAAAGGGCCTCAGCGCAGCATAATGTCAGGTGACAACACAAAGTGAACTACCTGACGCTGATTTTCAGCTGCAACTCACTAGTGCCATACGCTAAAATAATAAACATAGAGAAGTGTCTGTCCGTTATAATAAATAATTTAAAGATAGTATAAAAAAAATAAAAAAAAAAAAAAACTCATAGACGATCAATTTTTTTTTTTTGTGACCCACATTTGTGTGAGCGTTGTGTTGTGCTTGAATAGGTACAAGGCATTGATTTTCCCATTTATTACGTGGTATTTTTTTTTATTATCTGTGTCCCATTCCGCGAAAGAGAACAATAGTTAAACAGTGGCCATGAATCATATGTGATTAAAGGGACAGGGAAAGTGTTAAGACATAATCTGAATGTGAACATGCATAATTCATAATTTAAACCAAATAAACATATCAAGATACTTACTCATAAAATATTGTCATATTTTACCTACCGAAGCTTACATTCTTACATTATAAACATAGATAATATTTCTTGTCCAGATCCCTACTGGGAAAAAGATAATGAAATTCCTGAGAAAAAGGTTTTATCGGCTGAAGTAATTAAAGGATTTTATTATATTCTAAACAAGAACCATGATTTACATCGTTAAGAGAGAATAATGTCAAAGAAATATTTTTTCTTCGGCATTCTTCGGTTCAAATAGGTATGACCAAATTAATTTCATGGGGATAGGGTAGATTAGATTGTGTTTTATATTAAGAATGTAAATTGATGCATACACTTTTGAAATAAAAACTGAAACAAAACATGAAATCAAGAATTACAACGTATCATGTTTCTCCGTACACCTTAAAAAGCCGTCGCAGCAAAATGTTCAGATATTCTATCTTGCGGCAGTACGCAACTGTCAAGTGAACACGAACGTAGAATGTGGCATGGGCGTCATTGTGCCCGCAACAGCTAAATTATTGCGGGGACGCGACGACTTCCCTACAAACCTCTGACGCACAACCGCCTCTCCCAAACAGTTTCGGAAACCTTTTACTATACGTACAGACAACTGTTTCCGTATTTTACACATATATCCCCCGTAACGTACCTTTATCTTTCTTCCGGTTTACTTACAGTATAAGACAAGCTAACTGAGCTTTATTTAAATTAATTGTTCAAACATCGTTGAAACCTGTTTAAGTAATAGTCGATGCAGAGTGATTTGACCAAAACTGGTTGGTTGGCTGGTTGGTGATTGTTGTTTCGTTGGTGTTATATTACTTTCGCATACATTCGCTCGATGAAGATAAAATGATGATGATTTTGGAGTACGGCATGGGCAAGCGTTTTACATTGGTCAAAAGTTAGAGTGCTCATATAATACTTTGGAATACCACACCGTATTTACAATGTATTGTACTAGTACTTAAAATCGACTTAGTAGTTAATAATTATGGTTCATCAAAGTCACCTAACTTGTCCCATTCGAATATTTAAGTAACAAGAGTAGTCGTAAATACACTGGACCGCAAAATAGCTAAATAATGTATAAGGCCAGTCGGTCGTATGTAATTGCCTAATGGGCTTCCTAACATCGATCGGTACAGGACCGAGTCAATTAGTCTCGAACGTTCAAAATTTCGAAGTGGCCGAAAGATACGGCGTGATTCGAGCCGCCAGTCGCCAGAAAATGCCTCTGCTTGTTCGATACGAAATTACTCAAATTGTTATTTGCGAAATTGATGTCAGGTTTCATGGAATAACCGCAATTAGCGTTTCGGTAATTCAAACTTGCAAATACGAAAGTCTGCCCGAAATATCTGAGTCAGAATTGACCATGGTATTTGAAATTCAGTAACGAATTCAATTGAATTTTGATAGCTTGAAATTTGCGAAGTGGTCGGGAATTATTTTTTTAATATTTCAAAACTTTGGAAATAAAATAAGCAGTATTACAAAAATAATTGGTTTTCTAACAAATTTGATCTGGTTTTATTTCAGATACAAGTTGTAGAGGTCCCGTGTGGATTACCTACCGTAATCTTAGGATGTGTTTGGCATACCAATCTATCGCAGCGAATACACTTGACCTTATCCTGCTTGACTTATTATTAACTAGATCCTGTAGGCAGAATTCGAAAAATACGATGTCTCCTTTGTGATATATCCCATGCATAAAATTGCCACTCACTTACAAAGCCAGGCATAAAATATCACATTTCAAAAATACTGGTAAAAAAAACACAGTTGGGTTTATTTATGGAATTGAAATTCTACCGTATGTATTTATAAAGCCTCTGTGTAAATACCCATGTATATTTAAGTAGACATGAAAAAAAAAACTGTAGTCATAATTTTATACTCCATAACATTAGCTTTAAACGTCAACAAAATTAATTCAAGAGGATAGTCAAAACAATTTGTAGGGAGTAGGTTTTACTTACAAAATATCAGTGTGTTTTCGCATCTCATTATATCGTCGAGCAACGTGCACCGTCTACAGTAAATTCTTGAGCTCTCGTTTGCGTAATACCGCCATTGTAACGGCACACCTTTGAAGATAAAAGCTTCGCATGTTAGCTAGTCCGTTGCCTTTTCGCGGTCTGGTAATCTTGAGCTTAGCAAAAAGTTAAGGCTCTATAGGAAACTATTTTTAATTTCAAAGTTAAAATTAATTTTAACTAGATTGTTACGAGCTACTTAGATTGAAATTTTAATACCCCGAGCGCGATGCGATTACGGAACGATGAGCTGTGTCTTTAGTGAGATAGATGATGAAATATCTAATCTTTCATGAGCTCGTTATTTAGGCAGAGTTTATCTATAACATAAAACCGAATCAAAACAAGGTTTATGTCTCGTGGTTTCATTGCGAATAAGGCCATCTCATTAATTTGTGGGTGTCGTAAAAGACGATTATAAGATTACACTTTGAGGATAGCTAGTGACGTAAACCTGTCTGCTATGCTACGACCACCAATATGTTCGTGAAACACCGTTACTAAGTCTATTCCACGAGATTATTGTATATATGTAGTGATGGATAAATTAACCCGTTATTCATATGTGGTTATTTACAGGATGCTGGTTTCAAAGAACAACATAAATATTACATAATATTCTATATTGTTGTAGCTGGAAACGGAAAACTGAGTAACCTCTTAATAGTTTCAGTTTAACAACTCTTACATGAGAGAACATGTTATGTAAAGTTGGGTAGGTAATGTAGGTATCGAGTACAAAACAAGGCTTCATCGGCAATTAAGGAAGTGGGTTGATAAAATATCAGTAATTGATATGGTAAGTCAATTACGAGTAATTCAAGTATATACGTACCTACATAAAACTTTTTACAAAAAAAAAAAAAACCGACTTCCAAAAAAAACACTACAAAGTGAAAAATAACTTTAATTTCGGAAGTCGGTGTCTTTGGTTTTGAATTTTCGTTTTTTGCCACCGACTTCCGAAATTAAAGTATTTTGTTGAAGTCGGTTGTTTTCTTTTTTGTAAAAAGTTTTTTTTTTTCTTTTTTTGGTTGTGGTACCCCACACAAATTCGAATATCACTACCTGCTATGTAAATTATAGTGACAGGAAGTTATCATCATATCATCCATATATACGAGCTTAGTGGGAAAAAAACGTATTAGAAACTTACTCAAAAACTATCCAAGCAAAGTTAATAAAATTTATATGGGACCAATTCGGTAGCATACTCTTTCATATAAACAAATAATTTTCAAAATCGGTCCACAATTGACGGAAAATCAGCACACATTCATAAAAAAAAAAACACATACGTGACGAACATATAACCTCCTCCTTTTTGGAAGTCGGTTAAAAAGAAGAATGAATATGTATGAATGAGCTGTATTGCAATTGTAATATACAACAAAGCTTAATATATCTATAACTATGGTAATAATATCATTTGTATACCAATGATATGATATTACGTACATAATATGCTTTCTATATCTGAGGTATTTGATCTCAGAAGCTCTGTATAATCTGTCGTGCAATATGTATTGGATTTAACTATTGTATGCAGATGAATAGTAATATTTCGCTCGTCTATCCATTCAGTATTCATCAATTCCTTAGTAAACGTTTTCCACAGTTCTCTTTGACAAACAATTCGTTCACGAGGAAACTACTTAGCAGCTGCAGTAATAGTGTTTCTTTATTATCGCTTACTCATTGGTAAAATCGTTGTCAACAATCCTTGTGAAAAAAAACGTTAAAATATGACACTTGTTCTTTACACACATCACTTACTTCGTATATTTAAGAGGACCTGAACGTGCCTTAACGCAAGTTTTATAATGCCTAATATATGATCCACTGCAGTAAACATAATCAGAAAAATATATGATATTCTTCAGGATATATATGCTAATATAATAGTGTGTGGAAAACATAATACAACAAATTTTATACGATAGGAAAAAATCACGATTTAATCGTTTTTTTTTTTTTTTTATGAATCTAAAAAACCTTTTTAATGATTAGAAATCATATTAATATACATGCAATCATTCTGATTTTATGTCAGATTATTCTACAAGCAATATATTACCGTAATAGTGTTTTAACTTTTTAGTCCAATCAGTAGCTTTTATGTAAATATATAATTGCTTCATATTTTGCAATAAATTACCTGCGTTGTGTCATTGCGCTTCTCTTTGTAATCTGACAGTGACCGCCCTTTAGCTGTTGTAAGCCTCTTAACAACAACAAACATCCGAAATTAGCCAAGTACAAACAAAAGGCGCGGGGAACGTCCAACGAGTTTCTATGCTACGGGTGCTACGAGCGTAGCGATCGTAGCAGCGTAGCGCGCAAAGCACACATTCGTAGCGTTGTATTACGGATGATGTGCCAATATGCCTCAGGGCTCTGTCTGTAATTTTAGTGAACAAATATCTTTCGTTACCCTATTTCATGTATGAGTATGATTGCCGCATCATAATGATTTACGTGTGACGCAATCAACAACCTGGGAACAGTTCTAGTGTACTCGCAACATAATAATTAGAACATGTAGTTGTAGTCATCGTAAGTTTTCAACTATTTATATTGTTGTGTAATTCTGTTGAAATTCATATCATAACATCACACCTTGTTTCCCTGAAGGGTTGAGCAGTGGTGTACTATAGTACACTCACATTTCACGCTAGTGATATTTAAGTCCCAAGTCTGTTGAAATTCCTTGTGGAATAACAATTTAGTTTGAACCAGTAACTACATAATTCAGACTTACGCACAATCTTTTTACGACACTAACTTTATATCAACACATGACATTTAGCTTTTCATTGACCGTTCTATAAATAAAATATCACGCTCCATAATTACTTCTTATCGGCGTGGGTGTCAAAAAGTAATACTTACAAGTAATTACCAAAATTTTCATAATGGTCTGACTTTCTATCCAATGGTCTATCCGTGGCTTATAACAGCAGCTTGACAGAAAATAACGAAAAAAACTTAGAACTAAGACGATGGTGAGTAAATTCTTAGGTTCAACATTTTATTGAACCAAACTAGGTAACTACTAAAGATAAATCGTAACCTTAATGTCATAGAATAACATAATCCATCATAGCCGAGAGACTAAAATTGAAAGGAAAAATAAATCTTCACCGACGCGTGTAGCCTCAAAATCAATAATTTATTCATTAATTATTATCAGGCTTCACGCGTAATTTATTATGTTATTAGAAAACATAGGCCATGCCTTATTTATAATTCAAAGATATGAACGTAAATGTCATTGGTATGAACGATGTTTCCATACATCGATGAGGGAAAGGAAAATGAGAAGTGAAGGCCTAATTACTGTGCCTGGGGAACGACACGGTTTTAGTCAAAAACATTTTTTTGTTTTGTTTTTTCCAGTCAGGGTTTGGGTATGTTTCGTGTTCAATTTACTTTATACACTGTTACTAAAAGGCTGGGTCTAATATGGTAGGTTTTTTATCTTTATTATGGCACATATCATTATGACTTTTTATAAAGCGTCTAATCATTTGTATCCACTTCGAGTAATAATGATGTTTGTTTGTTTGTTTTTACTCAACATGGCGGGGGCACTGCCGTGCCCCTGAGATAGTTAATGTTTAGACATTTTTATCAATTAAACTAAAATTAAATCGCTTAAAACTTATTACACAGTCCTTCATTCATTCGCATTAATTTTAATACATATACCCAAAACAATCCCATACATAACTCTTAATAAATTATTCGTCAAATAACAGTGCCATTACCAATCCAGCAATGTGTTACTGATAATAATTGGTAAGACGCGTGATAAATGTCATGCACGGAACCCGGTGGCGCGCGGCTGCTAAATAATTCACCCATCCACCGACAAGCACCCACCGCTACTTTGAAAAGGGTAAGAACGACCCTACCATCTAATGAGTGGAACGTTGTACACCAAAACACGATTCCTGTTTATCCAACTAAAAGTATTGCCATCTACCTGTATGTCTACAAATTATCGCCGGCCGACCTCCAAGGCCAATAGTTTCGCACAACGCTCGATGTAGAACGAAATATTCCTTTTGACGTTGTTTGAGGACAACCTTGGATATTTGAACGTTTACGGTACGGAAACTTTATGTAAACTTAAAGATACTACAAATTTCTGAAGTTTGAAACGTTATTAATTGGTTTTATTTAATCCGTAACCTAGCAACGAACTAATTGTGGCTGGGCGTCATCACCATCATCATCACCCTATAATGTTCCCACTGCCGGGACACAGGCCTCCTCTCTTCGAGAGGCAGTGGGCTGTAATCCACCACGCGGGCCCAGTGCGGGTTGGTAGATGTCATATATCTTCGAATTTTTGGTTCTAGGACATACCGGTTTCCTCACGATGTTTTCCTTCACCATTTTGAGAGCAGTGGTGATGAAATTATTTACACAAAGTAAAACGCCTCCCTGGGTTCGAACCCACGACCTACAACTCGTAAGTCGGGGCCGTTACCCAGTGGTAACGGCCCCAGTGGGTCCCAGTGGGCCCCAGTGGTAACGCCCAGTGCTCGCACTGGGCGTACACAGTTATATTTGGAACTAAAATTACAGTTCAATTTATTTGGTAGTTTTTACTGAGAAAAATTGAACCACCGCAGAACCACAGATATTCCATTTGTGCAATGTTTATTTAAAATAAAACCACCTGTGTACAAGCATTGAAATGCACAATCCAAATATTTGTTTAATCTATATCCCAGATAACATTTTATCAGACAAACTCAGGTCCAGAAAGGAGTGTATTAAAGAAGATATATATACCAAAATCAAAGTCAAAGTCAAACAATTTATTTCAATTAGGCACATAAAAGGCACTTATGAACGTCAAATTTACAAAAAAATAGAATTGATTCTAGTCGCCCCTTCCAAAAGGTAGTTTTCGTATGGAGAAGAATGGGCAAGAAACTCCACCGTTACTCTTTTAAAATGTTTTTACAATATTTTGTATACATTAATTATATAATTATATGTGAAGACGATGCATCTAGAATAAGATTACTATACCACGATAGGTAAAAAAAAAAAAACCTACCTAACCAATTGTGAGATAGATGCTTATAAATGTACAGATATCGCAGCGATATTCCAGCAAAAATACCGACAGAGTATACCTTGCAATGTACAGCTCAGTATTTCCCGGCAATATTGCAGATACTGAATAACCAAATTATTAGGTGGCTAGGCTTAATGGATGGCAACAGTGGCAACTGAAGAACTGTTGATAGTGAATCAGAAGTCCTTTTTTCAAAAGTATTTGTTATTGTTCGTTGTTGGAAAGCAATTGTTGGAAAAACAATTATTAGAAAAACAATTGTTGGAAAAACAACAAATATTTATTGTGTACTGTCAGCAACTCAAGTCTAATGAACATTATTTAATTTCCTTTGATCAAAATGTATTTATTTTCAGTAATGGTATAACCACGAGATTTTAACTAATATGTAAACTCACAACCTCTCGAATGTCACTTAACATTGAGTTATTATCCCTTCCAAATATACTTACATAAATATTATCACCTATAAAGTACCGCTCATACATCATATCGTATTTATAATTCAGTCGTAGGAACATAAATATCGTTGTGAGCTAAGTATTTCACTCTGCTCTGTAATATATTAGATGGAAACGTTGCGTTGGTGACGTGTACCTTGCATGATGTATTTATTGCTCGCTCACCATAAGGACGCGGCCACATCATTCTTTAAGACGCCCCTAATTCACTTACAATTAAATTAGCGTCACCCGATCCTCTTGACATTAAATAAATTAGGACAACGCCATTAAACCGGGGGAATTTGTTTAGTAATCTATTAGTTTAGTGGGTAGCTACATACCCTTAATATATTCGGCTTTTATACAGAATTCGTGTTCATCATATCCCAAACATACGTACGTAAATAAAATCTAAATTTTAAAGGAGAGCATCAACTTTCTACTTTATTAAGGTAAAAAGAATTTCAGACAGAAGTTCTGCTGTAATCATTCTCGATGGAATGGTAAGATATGTGTTTTTACAAGCTTACTGGAGTCAACGCTCAGATTGCAGATCAACGATCCCTAACAAAATATGCTCCTAAATATCTACCTATTGTCTTTAGTAAAGTGTTTGAATAAAATTATTAAGGAGTCTAGACGAATCGATCACACTTATAGTGAGTGTTTCTAATATTTTAAGGTTGACACGCCTTGTCACATTTTGATAATTCTAGGTTTCAACTTGACCTACCAGAGTAATCTGAAAGTTTTCAAAATGTCACGAAATTTTACTTCTTTTGCCTTTGAAACTAATGAGACAATGCTGTAAAGCAAATGCAACTAATTTGTAATATGCAGAAAATGCTCAACACAAAAAATGCTAAGATTGGTCGGCGTACTGGAGTAGCCACTAATAATTCAGGGCACGTAGCCGAAAACAGAATTATCCGCTGTAGTAGTTCGGGAACTCTGCCAACTCTCATCATATTAAGGCGAGATGATAATGAACGCGATGTTTCTGTTGCTATTTTTCACGGCAACTTTTGCCCGTTACAGGAAAATTCAACACACAACTTTGTAAAATAGTTCACTGCAAAATATCTGCTTCAAAACCAGTCGCTCAATCGCGAAAAATAAAATAAATAAGAGAAAGAAAATTGCCATCGTTGACGTTTATTCGAAAAATCGTTATCGTTCTCAGTCATTCGAGTTGTTCCGTCGAAAACATCATGACTATAGACGTTTCGATACCCGCAATCCTTACAAACCTCGCAGTGAACGACGCTTTGAAAGCCCAGAAAGCTCTAAAGCCCTCACAATTGTCACTAAACAAAGTGAAAAACGAAAACCTTGGATCTAAGATGCGGTGGAAATGAGCATTTTCGACGCAATGTAATTTCATTATTTAGTGCATTTTCGACGCAATGTAATTTCATTATTTAGTGCTGTTTCACGTGGACTTCCGTCGTTACGTGATCTAAATGAAAGAAAATCACGGGTGACATAAATGGAGTCTATAAAAAACATGTAATATCAATCATCCTAAACCTGAAATTGCAGACCGAGATACATTAACTATTTTATAACTGCAAAAGCACAAAATATACAGTTTTATGTGACTATTCCATGTAAGTAAGTTGGACGTTATATAAAAATATGGACCCAACTAAGCCACTTGATGTTTTTGAAGTTCAGTGGAATAGCTCCTCTCCGAACTAAGCCGTACATATTTGACGATCTAAATGACGCAGTCGGTGAACTACCTTTTGTACTTAGTTACAGGTCAGGTGGGCTCTTGGATTTAGACAAATATTTGTTTGATCTGCAGATATCGATTTCTAGCCTGGATGTTTGTATGAACATGTAAACAGTGTATTTAATCGCACATGTAATACAGTACCCTAATGCTCATTAAAACAAATATTACGCATATAATGTTTAGGAAGCATTTACACATACACAGAGTTTGTTATCCGCAACATTAATAAACCTATTATAACGCGCAACAACGGCAATCCGAGCAGTTACAAAACCATTAAATACCTTGAAGTCCCACCTAATTGCTTCCGAAGTCGACAAGCTCTATTATTAAAAATGTTCTGAATTGAACAAATTGTCACTCGTTTTAAAAGTTAAATTAGTTGGGTTAGTCGTTTCCCCGTCCATAGTGAATAAAACATAAGACTTAGCTGTCCTAATGAGGTGGGGTTCTTTGTTTTTCTTGGTGGCTGCATAAGTTGTGAATGAACGTAGGATCAGCGGGTGTCGGATCAAATCGCACTTCATTTGTCCGCGTCAGGCGTGCGCCCCGCGTGATGGATGACAGCGGCCGTGAAGTTGCCTGCTTTTAATTGATACCGTCATTTTTGTACCGGCCGCGTCGCCCTGCGCCTTCGTCGCTACTCTTTCCATTACATAACACCAAGGAATTCTGCCGATCGTTTATCTTCTATTTCGATGAGATATATCTTTTGAGGAGCGCACTCTATTCCGAGCTTGAGTGTGTCTATTATCATTGATAGGGGTAATTTGTTTGATATTTCATTTCACATGCGACCCACATCACGAATTGAATGTAGGTGGTATCGTTGTGTCGATAATTTTGTTTTGTGTGCGAGTGCTGAAGTCGATAATAAAGTAAACATAAAGGGGAGTTTCGAAGTTTATTTGCTACCTCCTACGCGGTCAATTATCGACACAATAAGTGGCTTAGAGGTTTTTACAATGTATCTAAAATACGAGTATTTCCATCTTTTTATTAAAAAGTACTTAGTACCTACTAAGTACTTTTTTAAAAAAACAAGGAATTTTAGTTTTTTTTTAAACATGATCATTATTTACTTAGAATTAGATGAAATTCTAAAGTTAGATAACAGGATTATCTAAATATGAAAGGATACTTAATGAGCCATAAAGATGAACAAAAACTTATCAGTTATGCTCAACTGACAAATTAAAAGAACCATCCAAAGAAATGCCACAAACAGGAGTTCAGCAATATTTCTGAAGTAACTCTGGGTTTAGAAAAAGTTTGAATTGGGCTATTTAAAATCTGCAATGCGCGCTCGCTCTAAGTATTGTCAGTTTTCGAATAATGCTTGTTGACCCACTTTTGTCTGTTGGAATTTACGCCTTCCGGGCAGAAATTAAGCTTATTACACTATTATTCTCGTATTTCTAGACCACCAAAGAAACTCTTTTATACATTTTTATCTTTCAACCAACGACCAGTGTTATACTAGTGTGTAACGTTTGATATAATAACAAAAGTTCTAATGATCTTATGACCTAATTTTATTTTATTATTGTTTTTATATAACGATCAAATGATATAATAAATTATTGATATAATTTCATTTTACCTAATTTGATATGGTATAATGAACAGTGTATAATATATAAAGTGTATATAATAAAAACCGGAAGCGCGGAGGGAGAGCAATGGGTGCCTATCCTTTGTTATGTAAGGGCGAAGGGGTAGCAATTCCCCGCAGCGCCGGAGACGATGCAGAAGCAACTTTAATGTTTTGAGGTTAGGTTACAATATAATTTGCTTTTCTCAAGAACGATGCGTTACCTTAGAAAATTTGTTAATATGAAAGTTAGGTCAAATGAACATTATATAAAAAGATCATTATACTATTTGAAAATTATATGAAATGAACGTTATACTAAATGAAATTAGAGAAAATGAAAATTATATCAAATATAACATTCGATCATATGTAATTAGGTTATTTTTTTATAGCATATGAAAATTATATCACATGAAAGTTATGTCAAATGAAATTAGACTATCTGTTATTATACCAAAAATTACATACCCATTGTTTTCCTTGGTATTGTCTTGTTTTCCATACAATTATTTGTACTATTATTGTTATCCATAATCGTCCCCCCTCATAATATTTACTTGCACTATTATCATTTATACTAATAACACTTGTCATATCAACTTATTAGTCATAACTTTTATTTGCCATAAAATAAGTTTCTATAATAACATGTGTTATAATCATTAGTTTCTATAAGTAACACATTACATAATCGAGCTGCGATATCTGTACATTTATAAGCATCTATCTCACAATTGGTTAGGTAGGTTTTTTTTTTTTTACCTATCGTGGTATAGTAATCTTATTCTAGATGCATCGTCTTCACATATAATTATATAATTAATGTATACAAAATATTGTAAAAACATTTTAAAAGAGTAACGGTGGAGTTTCTTGCCCATTCTTCTCCATACGAAAACTACCTTTTGGAAGGGGCGACTAGAATCTATTCAATTTTTTTTATTTTTTGACGTTCAAAGGTGCCTTGCAAGGACCTATTTGAAATAAATGATTTGACTTTATGGCAACTGAAGCGTTATTTCTAATGAAATTATGGCAAATACAAGTATGGTATATAAAATTATTGCATTTTAAATTATGGCAAACATTAGTAAACCGTTTTGCTTATAGTCAGAGAGACATATACATAACATTCACAAACACATAACATACACATACACATGTTATTTGATTTTAATAAGACACAGTAGTAAAAATGTTACCCTTTAAAAGTCATTTCACTCCCAGTGTAAGGTCACCAAGTCAAGTTAGTTACCAATAATGTCGTAAAAAACTTGTAAATCTTAAGTTAGTAGGTATAATGTCAGGCGTATGAAAATTACCACTTGACTAATTGGGATTAAAGAGAAAAATATTTTTATGTTTATTAAACTAATGATAGTGAGTCTTATTTTTTGTTTTGGTCTCATGTATTGTGCCTGTTAGCTATGCGACTACACAAGATATAACAAAATGAACAATTATTCAGAACGGTGGGCACTCGACTACGATAGCTACGGCTACGAGCTACGCCGTAGCAGCCGTAGCACGTAGCAGGAAATGGAGTTACTCTCCTGGCGGCAGGACTTCTGCCAAACTCGGTAAATGGTAATGAGAATGCAATTTATTTAAGTTTTTAGCTTAATTTAACGTTTTTTGAAATACTGTAATGTCGGCCCAGTTGAGCGGGCTGGGCCAAAGTACACTGCTATTATCTCTAAATTGACCATTGCCATGTGGAATTGTGGTAAATTATTTCTGATAACCTATCATCATCATAAAACTGAAATACACGATACATGTATTCACAAGGGATTCGATTTGTATTTTATTGAACCAGTAGTTTCCATCTACTGTGAATTAGTGTACATGCCGCAGTGTGATTTTATTTCCAGTCATTTTTATTATACGGTCGAAACCCATCAAAAAGCTAGTCAAAACCAAATACAGTGAAGGTATTCAAATCTATTTTGTAATACTGTTGGGTATAGCGTCAAAAAGCAAACCACAAACTTATACAAATATGATACTACTAACGAAGCATTATTTTCGAATAAATAAAAGGGTCTTTTCCTCTAACATTATCACTTTTATGTCTTCTACTTGTGTTTGATTCAGGAACAGAGCAGTTTGACTGTTACTGATAAATGTAGCGATGGAGATTTAGTTGTCAAGCTGGGTAAGAGACATTTGTTGGGATCACGACCCTATCCCGAACCAACCATGAATTCTCGAGCTCTCATTTGCGTAATGTGATTACAAAAGCACATCTTTCGAGATAAAAGCGTAGGCTTTCTACGTAAGTAATGAATTTCGCAGTCTCCACTGAGAAAGCTGAAAGCCTCATAATTGTAATAGAACGCAAGCAGAGACCCATGATCATGTTAGCGGCACTGAAATCACTGCTCACTGGAATAATCAATGAATTAACTTCACAGAGTTTTGTAAATATTTGTAGTTTGTTACAAGTCGAGATAAAAGTCAATAGGTACCATAAAACAAAACAGACCCAGACACAATAAACAAATTTAGCTCAAAAACAAAGATACTGCCCACCGAAAAGAACAAAGAAAATCAGTACACAAGTAACCTCACAAAAATAAAACGGTTGAATAACAAACATCAAAGAGGAAGCTTTGTAGCTATTACTTAGAAGTCTTAGAAAATCGAAGTGTACAATGTAATCCGATCAGATAAGATGGGTACAGCTGTTGGGAGAGCAGGCGGTGCCTAGGTTGTCTACAAATTTATTCACACTCCATTAATACCCGTCGACCGACAGCCAGCGTGATAGATTAGCGTGCACATTTATATGGCGCACACCAACCTGGAAAAAATACCTGCCGCACTCGGCCCGAGGAAAATCTAATAGTAACATTAATCTGACCCCGCCACTCAAACTCTATTTAAAACGACGTCTCATTTATATTAGAATATTATCTTATTACATTTTTGTACACATAATTCCGTTCCCGTAAGTAGACAAAAAATTCTGAGAATGCCTCGCGAACATAAGGAAGTTAATAAATCAACGACAGAATGTCGGTTCCTGTATTATGAAAGACAATACACGACGGCAATGAAAGGGAAAATTGGATATAATCACCCGTGTTTCATAGATTGTCTGACAGATAATAATTCAATGCGATAGGTATGTCCTATCAATGTTTCAATCGCAATATCAACTAACATAGTAGGATACTATTAACAGTCGTAAACTGTGTAACGTTTTTTACTGCGGCCTCCGGCAAATTGCGAAGGGAAGCAGCTGCGAGTTGTAAAAAGTTCGCACAATAAACGTCTTCCCGCCACCTCTGTCTGAACACAATTAAAACATTCATCTACGCGTATACATCGTCACGGTAATAACACGACATTTAAAGCTGAAGCAGACAATTACTCATGGAAATCTCGAGCGAAAGTTGAATAAATGAAAGCGGTTATCACAAATTATTTAACTGCAACATTCGGCACGCGGCCAGCGTGGTGTTCGGTGAATTTCACTAAACTATTCAGGTCGAGGAAACCGCAGTCGCTCAGTTGTTCACTGCTCTAACTTAAACTTTCGCTACGAGAAAAAAGTTTTAACGTCCCTCTGATCCTCTTTCCATTTAAAAGTAAATATTTAACTCAATAACTCTGAATAACTTTGGATTAATATTCGCATGCGAGTTCAAATGGCGCAAATGAAATATTTTAAACTTCTGGAATGGAATTACTGTTTGTGTGCCCGTTGGCGCTTGATTCTTTTACTGCACGCTCCACGGGGAGCGATACAAACATATGTACCAGATAAAACACAAGTTAAAAGAGCCGACGGGGCATAATTGAAACCAGGTAAACTCGGACATGGTTATTCTGCACTTAGGATATATGCAAAATAGAGGTGCACAATATCTAGTATTCTCGAAAGTCTGAATCAGTCCAATATGTTACTGCGTACTGAACGTTCTTCTCACTCTTAATCTTGACCAATTTTTACGACTGACAAGTTACCGTTGAGAAAATATATCAGAGGCCGTTGAGCGTGGGCTAAGCACACATAGTGGGCACTAAATCAAAAGGCTTATCTAAATTCTATTGCTCATTTGTGCAAAAGCTAAGTATATAAGTATAGATCATTGCTTGATATAAAGATTAGTCAGTCAGTAAGATTGGTAGCAGGGCTTATCGCCCAAGGTACAAGAATTTTGGTCTCAAAAAATATGTAATGAACCCTATTTATTATCTTAAACACAAACACAGCTGCTCGCCTAAGCTCCCTAGGATTTATTATAGAATGTCTCTCGTTTCGTGAGTTGGCACCACCCAAAGCAACATGCACTAGTTATGTCACATATATCAGGACTCCACATAAATGTAATGAGTTACTAACTCTGTAACGATGATACATTGTCACCTTGTAAATGATAAACGATCTTTGCTTAGTAAGTTGGATCAGATCGATGGTTCTTACTACTTCTACTTCTAAGGCCGCGCGCACTTTGGATGCGTTTTCGTACGAATTTCACTCGTCGTTCAGATTGTTTTCGGACGTCGTAACTATACGTTCGTATACGTACGACTAAGTCGCACCCAGTCTGCGCGCTCCGTTTGTACTTGGAAGGTCGGGATCGTTCGTACGTGTTCGTACGTGTACGCACGAGTAAAATTCGTACGAAAACGCATCCAAAGTGAGCGCGGCCTAAGAGACATCGTTCAACCCAGGTTTATTTTAGTTTTGTGGGCGCGTTCATTAAGGCAGCGACCACCCCAGCGATTGAACGCGTCCCAAAGGGTCATGGCCATTAGGCTGGCCAGAATCCTCTGAATACCTTGCTGGACTACCGCCATGGGATCTGGAGGCAAAAATCCTCGCGCACATGTGGGAGTGTCGCGAGGCGAAACGCCGGGGCGTAACTCCACTGCCGCGAGAAATCACGGCACAGCGGACAGAGCTCCGGCGGGAACTCATGGCGGCATGGAGAGTGCGATTGTCGCAACCCAGCGCTGGGCACGCCACAATTGCGGCGATAAGTCCCCTCTTTGAGGAGTGGCCCGAGAGGCGCCATGGCGTCCTCACCGGACACGGCTGTTTCGGGAGGTTCATGTTCCGAGTAAGGCGGGAGGAAACGCCCGGATGTCACAGCTGTGTGGATCGCCCGGAGGACACGGTGGAGCATACGGTGGAGGTCTGCCCTGCTTGGGCGGAGCACCGCCGTGTCCTCACGGAGGCGATCGGCGCCGGCGATCTCTCACGTCCGGCCCTGGTTCAGGCCATGGTCCGGAGCGAGAGTGCATGGGAAGCCGTCACTTCCTTCTGCGAAGCAGTAATGCTCGCGAAGGAGGAGGCGGAGCGCGCGAGGGAAATGCACGAAGCGCGCCCTCGCGCCCCTAGTCACCGCAGGAGACGCCCCGGGCGTCGGGAGTCGCGAGCCGACTTCCGGCCACCGTAGGCGCGGGCTTGCGGACGGTGGGCAATGGGTAGCTCGCCGTCCGATTAGGACCAGGCCCGGGTCGACGGCGCGTTGTGTTCCACGCGCGCCTCAAAGAGATGTCAGCACCAACTGACGGGGTCCGTAAGGGCCAATGCCTGCCAGGGTAGCGAGTTTTTCCGAAAGGGATATCGCGGCACCGGCACACAGGCAACGGAAGGAATACGGGTGGGTTTTAGTCAGTAAAAGTCTGATACTGAATTTAAATGTGAACACCAAATAACAAAAATATGTAGGTACATTTTCGACACTCTTGTAATATTCTTATTAGCTACCCCTTGTGACTATAACATCGTGAGCACCAATATAACTGATAGCAATCTTGCTAATAAAGTACTACAACAATACGAGGCTTTTAACATTGAAGCAAGTCAATTCAACCTACGCCTAAGCCTTTTACTTTTGTTCATGCGGGTTTCAATACTTAAGTATAACTTTCGTCAAGCCTCGACGACCGCCGCTACTTCGCGGTTTTCGTTGGCAACCGCAGGAAACTACTTGGTAAGCCAGGTACTGGGGATAAAGCATTGAGAATGAGGTTACTGGCTTAACGTGATTTCAACTTTAGTTTTTGCATTTTGTTGTAGCAGAATGGATCAAAATAAACGGAGATTTTATTTTAGTAATTTTTACAGACAGTTACTTCAGCCGTATCGTTTTCTCGTCGTTTATGGGTACCCCTTACACGGAACATAATTTATTTTTAATCTTATTGCTAACGTTTCAGCTCACGTAAAGCTGCCGACATAAAAGTCCGTCGCGTCCAAATTGCAAACAGCTCTTGTCGCCCCACCTTAATCTATTTCTTGTTGCCTATTAAAAACTGTTTAGATGATCATTTTGATAACATGAAGTTGCAACCTGTGCTGAGAATATGAAATCAGCAATATGTTCGTGTCACACGCGTCCTGCGTTATCCGAATCTACTTTTTCAGTCGTCTCCCCAGACAAATCGTGACTTTCGATTGACACATAAAGTATTGTGATCTTATAAATATTCTGAATCCAGATTTACTTCGATAGATTGTATTTCATGAATAAAAAATGTTCTACGTGTTTTATATCGATATAACAACTACTACACTCTTTTTCTTTTCTCTAACTATGCAATTTCTCGGAACTAGCGATTAAAAGATTTGGATATTTTGTTTCGAGCGCATAAATACAAAATTATCGACAAAAAAAAAGTCACACGTGTTACAATGAACAGATTACGTGTGACTCTGGATTTATAATTTGTCTGTCTGTGATGTCGTGTGAAAACCTAACTACGACAAAAAAATTGTCGTAATTGGGTTATTATACATCTCTCTATAACTCAAATATGCGGTGTAGATACTTAATTTACAGTGTAACCATTCCCATCAGTCCTATTGTTGCTGTGGTACAACAATATAAAAGAAAGAAAAAATATTACATATTTTCGCCAGAGTTTTTACTTCAAAACAAAAAGTTAAGAAGTAAAAAATTCTTACCAAAAGTGAGTTTGTAATATCATCATAGAGGATATTTTTAGGTATTAAATGAATTGTTTTTGTTTACAGGTAACTCGGCAAATGGAGCCTTCGAGTTGTAGCCTGTTTGCTCTGCGGAGAACTTCTCTACGAGTTGGCAAACTTTGGAAAACTTGGCATTGAGTTATAGATTCCCAACTGCCTTCCAAATACTTATTTGTTTTGCTCACTTTGACCGTAAACAAAGATATCCATTTTGATGTATCAGCGTATCTATATGATGCCTTGAATGATATAATATATTTATGTAATTTTGAATGGTACTGGCTGTAATTTTGTATCGTTTTCAATCTCTGACAAACAAAGGGTTGAAATAACATTCTGAACATATTCATAGTCTCGCTACCTGATTGCTAAATTTTCCATCGTTTACAGCCCCCAGCCGGTACCCTCACTTGTCAGGATAGCACATGCATATGACTTATGCGGTCAACGTCGGACCGGACTACAGTATAATTTCAGGTTATAATTACAAAGGCAGTTTGAAAGTACTGTGATTTGAATCAAAATGTGTACTCGTACTACTTACGTGTACTTCAAGAACTTACAAAACCCATTGGTGAGCACATAACTCTTTGGATCTCATACATTCAGTTCACATAAAACCACTTGACCTGAATAAAACACCGAAGTCACATTTCTCAATTGGTAGTTGCATTTTATGTCACTAAAATAGGTCAAGTTTTTGTGTAGGAGCCGCTCATGCGTGCGTGATCCACTATCTAAGGTCTCGAATAGATGAGCGGCTCGATAGCGTCCCACCATAAAAAAGGCGGGATGTAGGACGCGGGCACACTGACTGCTCGCAGTACCCACGTCCTGTCACCTAGCGGCCCACTTTATAGACTCGTGTCTCCCAAACCGCAATTTATTCCCACCCCGAGTAAATTACCACTTACATTAATTACCCCTACATATTTATTGTAATAGTTTTGCGTTGAGAAACAATGTGATATTAGCAGCGCCCCGCAACTTCAGGTATATTGGCGGGTTACGGAAATAAACATGGCGGTAATTTATTGGTTCTAAGATTAAAATGGCCCATTAGAGGTTGAAGGCTTCCACGCTCATGTAATTGATTATTTTAAAACTATTACCAGATTGTGACTGTAAACGTAGGTATTTCATTAATGTTATTTCCGAGTTGCTGAAATGGACGGTGCCAATAAAACGTGAAACTCTTACATCTTTTGCTGAAATGATAAGCGTTACGAAGGAGAAAACTTCGGCCGTCGAAGTAAATCAAACATCCTGTCTGAATCATATTTGAATTTAATTGGGTACACTGTACGATGTCAAAGAGGCCTCGTATCTTCTGCTGCAAATCATATTAAAAACAATTCCTCCAAGAACATTCTTACCCTAATCTGAGATTTTAGTCCATTCACTATGTTTTCGTCTCTGGTGTAAATTTATAATTGTTAATTCATGTCTGGAGTAAATATTTTATGCAAAAAGGTGGTAAGGGAGCAGGTAGTTCTCCCTAGTTGCTCGATACGACGTAATTGGTTACCGACGCTTGGCTAGATAGCCACTTTTAATGTAATTATGTAAGTGTATTTACTTTAATACGGACTCTTTGCTCTATCTTTTATCGTAATTACTTTGATCGTATTTTCCGTGGAAGGTGTAAGTTGGGTGCCAAGCAAGGAAGGGTTTTTATCTGATTTTAATCTCATATTAAAACTCGTCTGCACGTAATAATTTGGAGTCGCTGGGATTAAATTTAAGAATGCCTGAGAATAAGCTCACTACTCCTTTTAGCATATTTTCTTAGGTCAAAACATCTTTTACTATCAGATAAGGACCTAACAATTTCAGGATTCCAATTGGAAACATAACGCTGAATTTTCCACTGAAACATACTAAAGCTATATTTCTATGCCTGTGTACAAATAGCTATCTACGTTTAATTAAATCGTGATTAAGTTGAGTTAAGCAAGGAAAACAATAGATGCTCACGAATTCGGAACGAATAATAGTGAGTAGGTAACGTAGAACTAATTCGGTTTTCTTACTTTGAGGTTTAGGAGGCTCTCCAGGTCAACTGGTCCCGACAGCGGGGGACGCAGCACGTAGCCTATACGAAATTATCTGCCCCGAGAGAGGGCGCCTCGGGCGACTCCAGGAAAATATAAAACGAAAATAACTTGCGCCTACCTAAGCCTTGTGCCAGAGTTTTTTACATTAACACGGAAAGGCAGCAAATAAAATGTTTATTTTAAATAAACGTTTGCTCTGCCCTACGTGAAGTTGTTCCGCTGTCTGTTTGCACAAACGCGACATGAAGGTAATTTACTTAGTGGCTTTGTTTTTGTACAAGCTTTAATTATTACTGAAGACAAAATACATCGCACTAGCAACTCTGATATTGTAACCGCAACTAGAGGATATCTGCTTATTGTAAACCATAGTCGTAACACTGAATGCGATATCACGCTATCTCGTTTAAAATAACCGTTTCGAGCAGGATAGCGTCGACTTACGCAACTAAACATTGGAACGGAGTAGTTCTCATGTGAAACCGGAGGCAGAAATCAAGCAGTTGGTATATTAACTTGTGCGAGTTCCGTTTGTTCAGTACACATGTTCCGATGTAACAGTTCAGAGGACACGCATTTGTAGTAAAAGTGTGTTCTCGCCATAACTCGGACGACCTCAGACCGCACGATATTAAAACTATAAAGTGCCGCGCGCGACCGATTCGCCCACCCGGGCACCCCTTACGACTCGCCGGCGACCCCAGCTAACTTTTTGTTTTTCACCTTACGTTTAATCTACATTTTATTTAGCACTTTGATTTTTATTACGCTTGTAAACCTTTATTGAAAAAATGCTAAGCTGGCTTTATGTTTTCACTTAATGAAATATAAATGTAGGTCAAAATGAATTTACTTATATGAGACGGCATAAGAAAAACATATTCAAATGGAAGATGGAAAAGGATATGCGTGTTTATGACGCTCCACGGGGACTCACACGTTGAACTTCTCGACGTAAGTACAGCGGAGTAAGAAGGGTGAGCATAAAATGACTAAGTTATCGCTCTCAGAAGACGTATATAGTCGTAAAAGTCTGAAACGGAGTTACTCATATGAAAATAATCAAGAGTAAATCGATGTTTGGAGGGCTTTACTTTTGATGACGTAACTATGTCGGTGGCTCCGCTCATTTGTTTCCAGTAAGAGGTCTGTTACAGTAATTGGAGCACAACAAGTGTCGTTAGGGTGTTTATTGCTCTGCTGATGGACACGGGGATGTACTCACAGCGTAATATCCCAAATTTTAGTGCCATAAGTGTCGGAGATTGGGCTGACTCCTGCAGTACATTAAAACGCTCTAAAATGTTAAGGTCTCAGCAATACTCTTCATCCCTCTTAAAATTAAAAGCACGTATACTCAAATAAAGTACCCTTAACTGTATTGAAAATACACCGAGTTAATTAACTATTATACACAAAACGTAAACAAGTTGATTTTCATTCCATTGTTTCAAACCAACAAAACTTTGCTAAATAAATGCTTTAAATATCTAACAACAATGAAATTATTCATTGAATTCAATGCAAGAGTAAACCTTTTCAACAATGAGCAGCATGAAAACTTTAGCGAAATTCAGTGCAGAAATAAATAATACTGTTTATGTTCTGATCGCTGTAAAGTAGCAATTTGGAATGTACTTGAACGTTATTACTCGCCCCTTCCAAAGAAGTGTGGGAGTTACAATGATAGTTGCAGTAATAGTATGTGCCAACGACTGAATTGTTAAAACCTATCTAACAAGTAATCTAGCGAACTTTGTGGACCAGAAGTGGAGTTCGTATATATGTTAAGTGGAAGCTAAACTGATAATGTTGAGATAATGTTTCTCTGTCCTAATATTTTAGGTATTCGGCCCATGATCTTTGTATCTTTCAAAAGATTGGATGCGCACGGGCAAGCTTTATGTAAGAAGTTTCGGAGCAACTGCCATTTAAGTTCAAAAGTTTTTATTCACATTTACAAGCGTTTTATGAAAGGCTAAACTCTATATAGTTGTCTGCTAACTTTCTTGTGCATAACTTCCACAACAAGAAAACTACAATGTTTTCGTAGAATTATATTATTGATTTAGTCTACTACCTATTTCTTCGATTTAGCATAATAAATTGTCGTCACACCGTAATTTGTCGTCAAAAAACGTTAGGCTTTAGAACCACAACGATGAATCCTCGGCGACGTCGTCGTCGACCCTTTAACATTAGAGTTAAATTAAGCTAATTCTATATACCCATATGTAATGAATACCTGAAATGTGTGACCAAAGGCACGCTAGTTATTGGACCGCACCTCATTTCAGTAGAACGAATCAATCACTATTGTCAGCTCGCGATATAAATCAAGCTAACTTTATATTTGCGGTTCGGTTCGCTCTTCCGCATCTCTCCATTCGGTCATATTGTCCGCGCGTTCAATTCAATAAGTCTTGTTTATCGGGACCTTCTCGATACTATGAGATTTATCTAATCGAGAATTCCAATCGAATGATTCCTATTGTAGCGCCGCCTAAGCAAACGCTTCCGAGGTGTTCTATTTTATTTTCAAAATAAAAATGCAACTGAAAATTCTTCTCTATTTCCAGTTGTAGTCGAAAGTCGCATCAACTAAAGGATTAAAAGCAGTCGTATGGAATTAATTTTAATTTCTCTTGAAAATCGTATAAAAATACACGGCTGCTTAAAAGATTGCAGTAATGACATACAGTTTGCATCCACCTGTTTGCCTGAATTTAATTGCATATATTTTAATGAAATAAATACAGCTTTGTGAAATGAGAAGGGGTGCTCCGTTTATACTGACTGATTATTTCAATATCAGATGTAATTTGAATATCCTACCTGTTTGTAGGAATCGTACAACGTTTTTTTTTGGTTTGGAAATTATCAAATAACTTCTCCCGCTCTGGGCGGAGCGGGAGGGCGTGACAGACTCTTACTGACTAAAACCCACCCGTGTTCCTTCAGTTGCCTGTACGTTGCCACCCACGGTATCCCGTTCGGATTTTCCCGCGATCGGACAATGCCTACTTACAAGATTGCGTCTACTTGCAACATTGCGTCTAGGGCTTCAAAATTGAATTGAATCGTAGATAGAACGCCAAACTGTTCCAATATTACTCGCTTATCTGTTTCCATAAACCGACTTCAAATCACACAAATACTCACTAACCTAGGTACATAGATACGGAAATACACAACCTATTTCCGTAAGCATAACATTTGGTTGAATTTGAAATATTTTACATCGTAGTGTTTGCTATATCAATACGACGATACATTACATCCGAGTCGCGAGTTAGCTTCCGTAGTCATTTCTTAGCTGCAAGATAGAAATAGAAATATTCAGGATAAAATATTTCCAAGCGATTCAGCTATGTTCAGTTCCTTTTCATGTCAAATAGCAATGGTGTTGAATTGAATGTCGTTGACCGACGAATCAAGCTGCGAATGATACTCCGGGCCCTCCCACTGTGCGATACATACAAAGTATTGTACAAAGACTCCGGTATTCTTCTACCTGGGCTGAACTGAAACTTGGTAATAAACCGTGACTTCTGAATGCTAACGCGAGACGCTCCGTTGGACTTAGCTTCTGATAAAACTTTAACAAGCGCCTCCGCGAAAAATTATCGTCAGTTTAACCGTACCACTTTGCTTCAATATACTTCGGTTACGTAAACAATTGTTTACTCACTTCACATATATTATATTTACTCTTCGTCTTCTGTTACGCATGAATAAATGTAAACATATTTGGGAAATAATCTTGACGTTGACTCAACACAAGATTACCTTCGAAATTGATATGTATGTATCCGTGGATCTATTTACAAATAAATTGAGAGAAATGAATGTCATAGATGACATGTATCCATGGCATTTCAATTTATTTTATGACAGGATGTTATTTGTTTCTTGTGGCTCATTTTAATAATACATACAAAACAGGTTGCGAATAAACAGTAGCATGTATAAATCATATTAATTAAAGCCGCTTCCTGAACCCCCCCCCCCCCCCGTCACCCGTACCTCTCTTCAGTTTACTTTCAGGCATTTCGTGCATTCTCTTTTCATTATTTTCACATCTTTCTTGGTTAGGCTGATTCCAACTGAACAGTTGACCAGCCCAATTAAAAAGCATACCTACTATTATAAAAACGTACACTCAGCAATACCTACAGATTTAATTTAATTGCATTCCGTGAATTATACAAAAATTACTTAGCAATATGAACTTTTTTCACGACAATACTATAACGACGTAAATTCGTAAAAAATATGGCAATCGTAAACGTAGAGGGCCATTGTACGAGCACTAGCGGCTTGTCGCAGGTAAGTAATAAATTAATACATAAATTACGAAGGATTGAATGTTTATAAACGTCACGTAACCTCCTGGAATCCCTCCATTAGACGTTGTTTACTTAGTCGGTGCGCAAATCTTGAGAGGTCGACTCACGAAAATGCCCCATGAATATGCGATGACACAAACCGAACACAGTTTTTCCATTTAGAAACCATAATGAAATCTCACGCACGCGCTATATTTGTTTTTCAATCAGACGAATATTCAAAGGTATAAATAAATGCATTAGGTTCTTATCTTAAAATAAACATTATCTTTTAGAAAACAACTTAACCGGTATAACAATTTTATCACATAATGTCAATAATAATAATTTCGTTTTATGTGTTCGAGTTTTCGCAGCAGGTAGACAATTGAAACTTTTCTGAAAACAACTTCATTGTCAATTCAACACTTCATTTCGTGAAAATAACACGATTTGCTCTGATAAATAAATTATATCTTGTATACCTGAGCATCAAATGAGGTTCTAAATTGTGCTAAAAGGAAATCAGAATTTAAAAATTAATCAATGTATTTTTAGGATTGGTAGAGTAGTGAGCGGCCTCAAAATGAAACGTTAGAAGTTGAATAAACAAAAGTTTGTCAATGTAAATAGAGTCGTCATGCAGGTATATGTTAGAGTATGAGTGGGTAACGAGTGTGTACTCGTAGTGTTGTCAGTGACAACAACAACAAAATACGCTAACATAATGTAATGTAGTGTATGTTAGAGGCGCGGGTGCGGCTACAGGACGCGCGGCAGCGGGGCGGCGCGGCGGCGACGGCGCAGAGGAAGCGCGATTTGTATTTGCCGTCGTCAGTTTTTCCGCCAGCCGGATGCACTGCGCGCTCAACACTGCCGTCGAACTAACGAACCATTTGCTGCCGAATCATCCAACCGAGATATTTATCCCAATCATTTGTTTTACTTTGCCCTATTTTGCTTTAATCACGATTTGCATCTAGGGTCTCTAATCTTTCGCCTGGGAATAGTGTTAGAACGTAATATTTTAAGGAAGAACTACAGACATTCGGTTCCGATTTTAAATAAGTAAAATATTGTTAACAAAGTAAACAAGCTTATAAAACGGAACAAGTGAAACTTGACGCGGTTTTCACTTCAGAAATGAAAATGTCAACTTCAGGCATTTAAATGAATATTTCTTTAATATGGAAGTTAAAGTGCAAGCTAAAGATTCTTAAATGACCTTCCTCGTCATGGAAAAGCGTTATCAAAGTATTTGGAACGTCCTTTGACACGAAATAAATTCCTCTTTCCGAAACAGGCAAATTTTAATACCGACCATTTATAAGTTTTTCGGCGTTCAGTAAAATATTCGTTAGACATTAATAACAGTCATTTTTCCCCGTCTAAATATCGCCGAAAAAAGGAACACAATCACGTTTCACCAACTTATTACATTTTCAGTTATTTCGGCTGAAGAATGAAGATGACTAAAACTAATGAAGTTGACATCGGTGTAGGTTTGTTTAGGTTTGTTTATAAGGAGTTCGTAATTCATTTGTTTTTATTTCAAGCGTCGTATTCGAATTTGAACGTGCCAACTTGTGTCGGCAAAAAAGCAGGTATTTTAAACCGCTTCGCATCCACACGAGCCATTGTAGGTGGCTGAATGCCAAATGAGTTTTGTGATGGAGTCCCCTTGTGAAAAGGCAGATTGTGAACGTGTCTCCTTGGCTAAATAACGTCTCGGTAAAGCACACAAGGACAAAGCTCTCAAGGTATGTTTGCGTTTTGTCACTTGTCAAATTGAGACCCAATTCCTCAAACTAATTATTTCTCCTCAATCCAAGAATGTATGAGAGGGAAATGGCTCTTTAGAAACTATACATTTCAATTCATGCGTGTTTCAGCGGGATTGGATTCATATATTATGGGCGGGTACATGAATAATAATAATACGGATTTCTGCTCTACATCGCTGGATAGACCAACGCTATGATCTTGCAAGAATATAATATGGTGAATTGTTCGTCCTGGATGACAATTTTAACCTGCGTCTACTACTACTTCATTCGTGTGTATCTCCTGCTATACCTTTACTATCCGGAAATATAAGTTCTTTTAAAACCCTATTTTTCAGTGTAGTGATATTAATCCTAGCTTTCATTATTGTTGGCCTAGATATCATAGGCTTATATGTATGTATCCAATCCAATCCATCTCACCAAACTGCTGCCTATAAATGGAACGTGTACCAATAACTGACTTCCGTGAAAAGAGTATAATCGCTATCAATATGCATTGAATTGTATCTACGTTCCTACAACAGCACCACAACATCCTCATGGAATTATTTCACTGATTTTTTAATTAATGAATGAAACTGTTTAATATTTCAATAAAGAAAACCTAGAACTGTACAATCATACAATCTACTTAATTATACTAAAACAATATCTAATTACTTATTAATTAAAAATCCGATCTGAAACAATTATTTGCTGCCTTGAAATCTTTTTGTTATAAGTGGAGAAAATTAATTGTAGTTATAGAACTAATTAAAATGAAATGTAATACAAAGATAATAATTAAAAGCAAAATTATTAAGGGCTGTTAATATACAAGGATAAATTATTATCCGTTTTCAATTAAGGGAAAAAATTTAGTGTAAAATGAGGCGATGAGGCGCGGATGGCGCATAACTTTTTTCTCGTTTGTGTCATAAAACGTAGAGGTAATTTCAAGCGGGTGCAATTTATATTTTGCAAGCAACGGTTCCGCATGTCGGACAGAATAAAGCCTTCACAACTTGCATTGTGGCTCTTTACTATCATATTTTATAACAGTTGAAAACAGGAGAGATCAGTTTTGATTCGATGATATTTATTTATGCTATGAGCTTTTTATCGGCATTGGATGCTTGCATACAGAAGCGGGCCCTGCAAAGACAAGTCGGTACCAATCGGTACGGGTGAAAAGTCTGATGTTAACTACATACTACATGTAAACACATAAAAAAACAGCTAAAACATGTAACCGTTTCTTTCCGAAGATCAACTTGCAGTGATCAGTCAGGCTCGAAAACCCGATTATGCAAGTAATACAAGTAGGTACAAAACCTAACTACATATTATGGATATAATCATGATAAGACTTACATCTACGATAATTTTGTAGATGTAAATTATGGCAGTGCGTAAACAGTAAAGATCTTAGCAGCCAACTCCCCCTCCGACTGCACGGAATGTTTAAGAGGAAGATTCAAATTAGTTTCCTGTTTTACTCAATTTGTAATACTTCGGAATTAAATGGTTCTAAAAGAAAGGAATTAAAAGTTAGGCGTTTAAGAACTTAGAAACTGAAGTAAGTAAATTAGTATTTCTCCGCAGTTGTGTACTCGTATTCATAAGCCTGGAAGTTTGCGTTGATTAAGATGAATTCGTAGGATGAAATTTGCTGACTGCGGGAAAAAATAAGCAAGATTTACACGGGAATATAAATTGAGGTGGTAATACCAAGCGAGCGCAGATTTTATATAATGCATCAGTTACCCACTGAACTATAGCGGCACTGTGTGTATGTATGTATGTACACTGTGTATGTTGATTTTTAAAGCGCTGCAGCGCGAACGCTCCGAACACTTACCAAACTTGGCGAAGTTTGTTTACTCCACTGCAAAGCATTCGAAAAGATTTATAATTTAGAACGGTGAATAACGTTCTTACCCATGTATCTTCACGACATAACTATCTGAATCAGCCGCGGAAATTTTAGTTGAAATAAAGTGAAATTCATTCTTCATTCCGTTACTTTTATAAATTAGTTCGGTACTCCTGTATTTAGCTAACTAAAATATACAACTTAGCTAACTGTTTATTTCGTTGGTTTGTTAACGATCGCAACAATTATAATTTCTGTGGAGTTTTGTACAAAAATCAATATCAACATGATAAATTACCACGTAACTTATTTAACAATTTGTGTTTCTAATCCTAAATTTAGGTAACTGAACATGAACTCACCTCGTAACAAATTGCCGCTGCCAAGTCCTTAATTGACTATTTGATACACAAAACACTTGCACAGTTAGAAAGAATGGCACACCTAGTCTTTATTAGCTAGACGATTAGAGACTAATATAGACAACAAACAACACATGTAAAAGCATTTTATATAGCGCTATCCTAAACAAGAAACACTCAAGACTTGTTTTATTATTCGTAATTGACTACGATCAGTTACTGTGTTTTAGCTATTACGATGATTGTTGCGCACTGTCACGCAAATGTCACGTGCCTTGTTATTCACTTGATCGCAGCGCGAACACCGATTTCCTGAAACAAAATGAATGATATATTACTTTTGCGAAAAGGAAAGGTTTTGTACACACAAATAATCTTATAACTGTAATTGTCGGACTCAACCGTTTTCTTTTTAAATTAAAAACAAACGTTCAGCGCTCTATGTAAAGCAAACGAGGACAAATCGTATCCCGCACGCTAAGGTTATATACCAACTAGCACAATCCGACTTAAATTATGATTGTCTGTGCCGCTGTTCTCAAGACAGTAATTAAATATGACAAACTGGCGGCAAATTGCGGGTATTACTTTAGCTTTTACTTACTGAACATTGGATGAAAAAATAATACTATGAAAATTTGGTAACAGAAATCTGAATAAAAGTCATACAATAGTAGTCTGCTAAACGTGGGGAATCATAAAAGACCGTTAAAATGAACGTCATGCTTCCCTAGTCCTAGAAAATTACTGGAATAAGTTGTTAAGCAAGTCGACAAGGCACTTGTGACAGGATAGGCATCCTGTCACAAGTGCCTTGTCGACTCGATTTAACGACACCCAAATAAACAGCCCTTTTCTACAAACCACACAACCTTTCGAAACGTACTATCATTCTAGACAGGCAAATAAACTAGACCCAAATATATTTTCGGCCTGTCGTGCGTCGCTACGTAATAATATTTCGTAACGAAGTTACGTAGTTAACGCTATAACCGAAATAGCTGATAAATTCAGTTACCCATGATACCTCGATTTACATGAAACTGTCTCTAAAAATACTAGTTCAGGCAACAAGTAGAGCGTGGGTGGACAATCTTTCTAAAATTATATATTTGGTTAGAAAGGAAAGCCTTACCGATTCTAGAAATAGCTCAACTGAGACCTTTCCGTGACAAAAATACTATTACTGTTTGTAATAGTTTTAAAGCATAATTGAATTTAAAGTTACACGGCTTAGCTAATATACGGATATGTAGAGCGTTGTTTAATACGTGCTATCAGTGCAGCAATAACAAAGTTTGTTCTTCGTGTTCTGTTAGAGCATAACGAGCAAGACAAACTTAGTGCACAATAATCTGGTGGCGTGAACACAACGCCTGGCGACGGAGTCCCCAGCATTTCCATTATTTACCGTAGCGGTTTGCGCTCGCTTCCACACAAATGAATTGGACAATAACCCGGCAAACATCCGTCAACTTTTCCTTAATGAAACTTTTTGATAATAAAGCAGAATAGCACTGGAAAGGTTTTGTCTTTGATCACTTGCCCTTCTTTCAAAATTTTAAGCTTGGAACAATGAAGGTACAGTAACAATAACAATGACATCGGGCTAACTTTGTTTTGAAAGGTACTCAATCGAATTAGAACAGCGCTTCTTATATTTCAGGAATAACATGATAAACGGAGGAAATTAATGATACAGCCATCATGAATAGAAATAATTTAAAGATAACAAGTTTGATTAGAATTAATGTGAGCTCTGAACACTGCTAATTTATTACCGCGTTGTTCATTAACAACGTTAATTAAATAAGTACTAGGAATTAGATTCTATATTATGACCTGTTTCAGTACTTTAAACGATTATTTGATCATTTACAATTCAAGGCATGCAAATTTAATAAAAATTGCCGCGATTATTTACAAACATTGCCTTTCAAGCATAATAACTCACAATTAATTTATCAAGAGATACACAATTAAAAATGAATGGACAATTAAAAATAGCTGAAATATTTCTTGTTTCCTGCTATATACCTAACGTAGTCGGTAGATAGATAAATATAATACTCTTTTTTGTATGTACACCATTTATAATGTAGTACTTATTAAAAAATAAATAAGTTAACTGACGTTAAAGCACACAATGAATACAGACGCGACAACAGTGCACTTAGTAACTATCTATCTCATGTCATCCGGAAGAAAGGCTATCAGGAAACCAGGAGACTTCTCAATCAGTACTGTCTCAGTAGTTCTTAATCACGCGATTCCAATCGAGCTACATTATTAAATCTCTTAACCTACACTACAGTTTAATTTAGAACTCCCGCTGATACCTACAGCTTCTAACAACTGTTGAATTTTCTTAGTGAAGATTTGTGTCCCAGTTCATGTGAGTAACATAATGCTCCCCAGATGCACATTTTGTTTATGCATCAGTGACTTACATTCAGGTAAAACGTGCAGAATTTCAGGTTTAACATTTTGTTTAAGATTCGTGAATACCTCATGACTATACTACGGTACATAGAAGGAAACCGTTTCTATAGTCCCAGCTTAGTAATGATACGTTAAATGCGTATTATCATTTAAGCCTTCAAGCTAGGGATGTAAGTAAGCTTCACTTTCGGTACTAAAAGCTCGGACTTCCGATTACCTGCTTTCTAGTTCCAGCAATATTCAGACGACCGTTACGTGGAAATATCTTGAAGCACAATGTTCGCAGAAACCGTGCAACCGCGTGTCCAATTTTCTAAATATTGAAATAATATGACACCTTTGGGGATAAATAGATCCATAGTGGATAGAAAACTGTGTATTATATACACCATACGAATTACAGATATAAATGTAGAAATTTTACATAGGGTGACACAATGGGCGGTCTTATCGCTAAAAGCGATCTTTTACAGACAACCTTTGGATGGATTAAAGGGAGAAGGAGAGACAATACTGCAGGTAGTCAGTAGCGTTCCATTTACATAACAATAAATACATACGCACATAAAGCAATATGATAGATTTTACCTCCGATTCTAAGAAAATATTATCTGTGTTGTCTGAAACAAATTAATTTAGATACATAACGACATAACCTATAGTTCCCGAAGGGTTCGGCATCCACATTTCGCCAGCCGAAAATAGTATCTATCTATTTTATTAAGGGTTGAATTTGCAATCGTCAGATAACTGTTATCTGAGGAATAGGTTTGTCATTATTTTCTGCTAGCTGCATTACTTTACAAAAGCTGTCAAACAGCAATTTTTGTTCCTTAGATAAAAGTTCTCAAAAGATTGAAAAATCGTCCCAAAAATGGATAACTAACCATAATAATTACTTTTTGTTTTCATTTGGTATCCACTGTTTCCACAATGACAGTGGCTAAAAATGCGACTGTTATTCATCGGACGAATCACAAAAATACTTTTATTACACGATTAAATGTGTTTATCACCCAAGTTTGACAATTACGACCAATTTTATTTTGTTTGTCATCCAGCTGAAAGCTTCCGTAACAGGTTGTGACATTTTATCGTACAGATAATGCATACTTGTGTAAAGAGTGCTAAAATCAATCGTGGCCTATAAAAAGCTTAGATTCACATATTCCTACTTTATATGCCAAGCCATGTTCCTCTAAAGTAAACGAGCTAATCAATATAACATAAAACGGAGTCACATAAGAGTAATAAAATCGTCATAAAATCCTAAAGCTATAAGCAACTCACGTAAGCGACAGAGATAACAAACAGTCATCAACACGCAAATGAACACAACCTACATGTAGGTGTACCAAATCACTGATCATAGGTACCAAATACACTTAGGTATCATAATAATATGCTAAAAGTTTTACATAAACGAAGTGTAAATTTTCAAAAAACCACATTACAACACAAACACTTTCATACACACATAAAACACACACACATACATTAAAAACATGTAAAACCAATAATATAAGAGCCAAGTGTCTTAAGGTATGTCCAAACATTGAGCGGCAATCGTGCGCGGTTGCCGCGCGCGAACGCTTCGGTTTACCTGCCGCGCACAAACATTCTAAGAAACATTCGTCACTAATTGTATCTGGACCTATTTCTGCGGACGTATTACACGTTAGGCAGATTGATATTGGCAAATGAAGTACGCGGCGTATCTCAGATGTTCCGCGCAGTACTGCCGCGCAAACATTCGTCGGTTTGGTCCTAATTAGAGCGCGGAAGAAATGTGTCCTGCAAACGCCGAATGTTGCTGCCACGCTGTTGCCGTTGCCGGTCAATGTTGGGGACACACAAATGACCTAAGAAACAACGTTTTTAAACTAGCCAAGTGGGATTCATTGTTTGATCAGTGTTCTATTTAATACAGAAAATATTGATTCCAAATTATTCTTCTCATTTAAGACAGTTATACATACTACAAATGTCTACAATAATAATTCTGTTTTCATGAAAACTCAAGCGGTACAATTTACAATTTCGTAGGAAATATCGGTAAATATTAATACCATTTTGTTCGACATTTCGTGAAAAAAAGCGGATGGGCCGAACGCACTTCTGTGAACGAGATTGTCGGCCATCGAAATCGTGTGACACATATAATTGTCTATATACTTACAGACTATAGCCATACTATGTGTAAACTAGTTGTCGACTGCTTGTTACAATAATGTATTAATGCTCTTGGCAGGTACGCCTCGGTTACAAATAGAACGATCCTTTACCTCCCATGGGTGTAGTAAGGGGCGACGATCGAAATATTCCTTAAGATCTTGAATTAGTATTCTCTACTCGAAATAAAAAAGCAAACACCAAGCATGATAATAATGGTAAAGATGTCTAAAATCATTTTCTTTATATTAGTGAACCATCGAACCGAAAGAGGACGTAATCCAGCTGACATAAATTATTCCCACACACCAACAACTCGTTGGCATTCCGAAAAACACACCATAAAAACAATGTCAAAAGTAATATTTTAGCCCCGTTTCCCTTTCACAAGGTGACGTAGGAGAATTGACTTTGCGTAGTCACACTACATACGAACGTGTGTCAACATAATATAAATATTTACAGATTGGAAGCCATGTCAAGAGGGCATATGTCGGGAAATAGGTGAACGTGATTCAAAGGATGTTTTATATGTGTGAGGGACCACGTTACGCACGTGACCGCACGGGCTGCAGCTCACCGACTCGCCGACTCAACAGCTACCCGTCGCCCTCACCCGTGTCAATCAAATCCTTGCAAACTATGTTCCAGTTACATCACTCAAAACAGTAAATCGCTCACTGAAATTCCTTGTGAATTCCACATAAACGAGGGCTGCATATTAAACCAACATTTGAATGTATTGCATTCCAAAGCTCATTTCGCCGAAAGTGAAAATACAATCATGTTTGTAAAGGATATAATTAATTAAACATACTCGTGATACTGATGAACCCAAGTAAACGCGTTTCTTAGTATTCCTTGAACACAAATAAACTTTTGAATGACTTGAATCTTTTGTTAAGTCTCAACGTCTACACATAGCACTTGTAACATACTTATCATGAGTGAAAAATGCAAGAACAAGAAGAAAACAACTGTTCTCTTTTGTGCTTCGTTCGCGAAAGCAAACAATAAGATAATTCCGTTAAACATGTCCCAAAACAAGTTACAGCCACTACGTTATGCTGCTGTTGGCAAAAGTTTGGACATTTTTACTGTCTACGGAAATCTTTACTTGAGAAAACACGAAATGGGTGACCGTGTCTCGCGGCTTTATCACCTGGATCTTGACAAACTGCCGACTAGACAATGATAGATGTTCAATGTTCTGTTATCATAATCAACAATTGATGATGAGCCCTGAAACAGGTGGGCTTTTCAAGTAAACAAAGTAATTATTAATCACCGAAATGGGAAGGCAAAAATATGATACTTATTCTTTAAAAACTTAATACTGGGTTTCACTTTCAAATTTTGTTTATTGGTGTCAGTTACCTGGCTTATTTGTTTGTTCGATGCGGTTGCCTGGGGCTGATTCATGGTATTAGGAAAGATATCAATGAATTCGAGCTTTAATTTTATAAAAGGGATTACCTACTGACTTGCCTATCATGAACATTATATTATAATTTTGTAAATATCAAGCATGTTGCAGGTACAAACACTAACAAAAGCGTTTTAATAAAAATGTAATTGTTTTCAGTGCTAGGAATCGTTATAAAAGAGTAACACACGGGTTGTACTAAGAATCAGAACCGTTTTGCAGACACCTATTCCAGGAGTTCACAAAGACTTAATATCAAGCGAGGGTTCAATCTGTGTACGCTTTGTAGTAAAAAATATTAGGTATTTGAAGGTAAAACCGCTTCGTCTGCAAGATTATAATTAAACGAAGAGCTCCTCTCTTAGAAGAGACTACCTCGTGTACAAAGCTTACAGCTACGAGATCACTCTTGTTAGGGCATCACACTTCCAAAGTAACGACAAAGAGTCTATGCAAAATTAACGTTACGTCTCTATTTATGTTGCTCTATTGTAGATGAAGACTAAGAATGATACCTCTGGATTTTAGATATCCATAGACCACAGTAAACACTTACGATCAGGTACTGCCTACTTTTTTGCTTACAACATTACGAGTAAAAGCTTACCCTCCTTCCAGAAGTCGGATAAAAAATGCAAAGAGGTACGTACTGAGAAAACGGACACTGAATTCGTCAACACTCACAATATTAATAATAATTGAAGCTAGAAATACCATTCAAATGTTATATAATAAATAATAAAATTTATGGAAACACGATATGATATTAAATTAAAGTTCCGTTACCATTTACCCAGTAATATAAATTAATTACATTTCCGAGATGGTAACATGACATGACAGACTAATCAAACTAATGACTAGAAAATAGAAATTATTACTAAAAGGTAGAATTATGTTTCAACTTTCAGTATGTCTTTTCATTACACTGAATTTCTATTATAAAAGAAATGTACAGAACATGCAACTTGTGGTAGGTATGAAAACTGGATGTTATGGTGGCGCTGCTCCAAACTTAGTGGCAAAACACGATAATGAAATATGTTATGCAACTATGTCATTAACATGTTCATAGCATTCTTGTAAACTATAGTGGCTACAGGAATGTCGTAAAAATAGCGAAGTGCTTACAGTTTTCGCCACATGAGGAGCTTAAGCCTATGTACACCCGAGCGCTTTTTTTAACGCGACGTTTCTTGCCGCGCACTGGATTTTCAGCGCTCGGCTTAGCGGCGTGAGTTGAAAATCCAACTGTGTACTTTTTCAACGCGCTAGTCATGCACTCTGCTGAATTCTCAATGCTCAGTTCGACGTCGAGAAGAATGGTTCCGTCATATTATAACGGCCGTCATAAAATCTGTAATTTTAACCAGTATTAGATATTAACACGTTCAGTGCCGGGAGCCCGCCTGGATGGATCACTCTAGTCGCATATGGGATGCCGGAAAACCTCGCGGAGGGCTCATTTTAAATGTAAATTTTTCTTAGCTAATCTTCTTCGTCGTTCCCTCAATACTGAGGATCGCGACCACATCTGACGCGTCTCCAAACTATGCGGTCTTCTGCAGTGTGGACCGCTTGGTAAATGCTGCCTCCAACAGCCTTCTTGATCGCGTCTGACCATCTCACCGGTGCTCTGCCTTGACGCGATTTCCAACCACCCGGCCTAGTAACATAAGCCTGTATGGTTTCATTCGCTCTCATGGCGGTCCATGGTATACGAAGTAGCCTACGCCATCACCACATCTCGAAAGCATCGAGCTTACTGCTTTCGCGGCTTTTAATGCACCACGTTTCAGCACCATATAAAAAAATTGAAAAAACTAGAGCACGGGTAGTAGTATTTTGGTATTCCGACGGATGCCACGGTTCCTCCAAATTTCCCCTAGACTGGTCATTGCACTATTGGCCATACTAGTACGACGGCGGATTTCCTCAAAGCAGCTGCCCTCATTCGTGATCAAAGACCCCAGGTATACGAACTCACTGACTTTCTCATAGCCGTCGAGTAGATTTAAGCTCGGAAGAAGATGAGCACTGTCTACCACCATTACTTTCGTCTTGGTATGGTTGATATTGAGTCCAAGAATAGTGCTTCAGCAGATCACAGCATTATAAAATGTGAAAATAAAATCTGTTGTATATTTTAACAAGATTTATTAGTATATGCGTTGGTTTTAAAAAAGCATTTGTATTTTCATGTGGTGTACATATACATAATGGCCGTATTACAGGTGTGGAAAACATTTTTTACGGTTACAAATATTCACTAATTTAAAAGGTTGGATGTCTCGGGATCAGAGCGAGTTATTATACTTTCTGAATTTTTATATTTTTCATCATTTCACGTACCCCCCGTACACTAGTACATGAAAATACCCCCAGAGATACTACGTATAGCGACAAGACCCCCTGAAAACACAATTTTACTTCGTTTTACAGTGTTTTATAAAACGGTTTCAAACCTAATGCCGGTGACCGTCCGCGAGGGTTAACTTTAGCGCAAACATTATACCGGTGACCCTCTCGAAGGGTTCACTTCCAATGTATGTGGCGGCATGGCGTTTCAGCTCTATGAAAAGTGGGTGGAGTCGAAAGTGACAAGATGTCAAAAAACGCAGAGAGTCGAAAAACAAATAAGAATATCACAAATTTAGCCATCGAATCTTATAGTGAAATATTTACAGAATGATTTCACAAAATATCACTAAAATTCTGAGCTACATTCTGTATATGTTTGATCTGAGGTTTTTTTTTCATACTTGATAAGCATTCTCCTTTGAATGGTATTTTTGTATGAAAATGTCAATAAAAATGTGACGTTTAGTTTGACAGTTCTCGAGCGACGCGACGCCGGGCACGGGCAGCTAGTTAGAAATAAAAATAGGGCACTTTGACCACAATTCCCAGTTGGTAAATTAAAACTTCACTAGGATTGAAAGTATCTAACTGTCACAGAGACAAATATACAGTACGACACAACTTATAAGTAGCATTTTGAAATTTACGAATGTATTTGGATAAATGATTTTACAAGTTTATTATATTGCGTTTTCGTAAAGATCATTTTCACCTTAAGTAGTAATAAAGATTGGTGATTTTGAAGACGCACTCAGTTCGGACGGTGATCGGTTTTACGAAGTTTGCCGATGCTACATTTAAATTGTGTCGTACTGTACCTTGTAGTTTTATGACGTGCAAGTGACATTAAAACGACTTAACGTACGCACAATTTCATTTAGTGTGTAATATTTCCATAGTGCACGTGCAATGTGCATATACATAGTGTAGTGTACGCCCACAAATGTACAAGTAATGGGCACATACTTCAGTGTCATGCATATCTAAGGTAATTATGTTCAAAGTTACAACCCGTAGAACCGGCGACGCAAGTGATCTTGTGTGCATTATAAATGCAAGTAGACCGAACTTAAAATCAAGTTGAATCTGGTATGAAACTAAGCTCTGAATATCAAGTAGCAAGCGATATGATGCATACTCGTAACGACTGCCTTCATGAGAAGCTGTCTTATATTATATGTCTTAGATGTAGGTACAGTCAGCTTCAAAAAGATACATATACACGTATACATCGACAAGAATTCATTTGTTTGTTTACAATCTGTGTTCTATAATATAGCATCAATATGTAGCTATAATTAGTGTAACATGTTTGGCTAGTTATGGATATAATATTATGGAACAAAGATGTACTATCGAGGACACAGGCGCCTGACCACTTTTCGACCTTAGTGCTTAGGCAATAATGTCGAAAAGTGGTCAGGCGGCCAGTGTACTCAATAGAACCTGTACTAGGTGTGCAGGATTTTTCTTTCAAGTAATTCTTAGTACCAGGCTGGAGTCTAGATTTGCAACAGTGCCTACCCCGTCTGTGGATACAAGTTACATAGTTAGGTGCACCTACTAGTTTCAGAATGACCAAATTACATATATGTACGTCACCACTCATTCGTAAACATTATCATGGCGGGAAAGGTTGGAGACAAAACCGACAGAAGCAGACCGAGGTCTAGGCTTACATTTTCCTCCATTTTTTCCTACCTTGTGATGTATCACGCAGATCAAGGTGACAGTGAAGGTCGTGGGCGAACAGGGTCAAGAAACTGGCTCTAAATAGATAGAGGTGAAAACCACAGACAAGAGTGTAGCTTTAGGTAAAAGAATAAAAAGATTAATTGGTGAAGAGCTTTAGCTCAGCGGTTTTTTTTTTTTTTTCAGAATTATATATACATTTATGTAGGTTATTGAAAGATGTACAAGTCCTACTTATGCAATTAGTTTGCATGTTTAGTTCTGTTTTGAGTTTAGAGAAAAATCCGTAAAAAAGTTATCCTATAATTATTTGTTGAAACGGAACATAAAAAAATACTGAAAAATTCTTAAATAGATTATGGCTAAAGATAAATCATTCGGCTTCAAGTCAAATCTTATTAACACTGACAATATTATCATAAATTGTACCGCTTTGTGCAGCATGTGGCAGTAACGTTCGGGTCGCTGCCTTTTCTCAACTGGAGAAGACAGTGTGACAAAATTGTGATTTCTCGAGTGGTCCCATGATTTATTGGAATCGCTTTCAATATTTAAGGAGAAAATCTTTTGGGTACTTTTGAAATGATGTCATTAATTTGAAATTAAGTGCGTATGTACGTTTTTACATTTTTTTTTTATCGACTTCCAAAAAGGAGGAGGTTCTATCATCGTATGGGTTTTTTTTATATATCCACTGATTTCTTCGTCAATTGTGAACCGATTTAGAAGATTCTTTCATCGTTTGAAAGGTACATATTTTTTCCACTTAGGCTATATGGATGATATGATAAGTTCCTGACAATATTATTTACATAGCAGGTGGTATTGGAATTTGTGTGTTAGGTACCACAACTAAAAAGTGAAAAAAACGAAACAAAGTGAAAAATAACTTTAATTTCGGAAGTCGGTGGTAAAAAACGAAAATTCAAAACCAAAGACACAGATTTCCGAAATTAAGTTATTTTTCCCTTTATAGTGTTTTATTTGGATGTCCGTAGTTTATTTTTTAAGGTCTCAAGTTTCAAGTGTCAAAAGTTTTTGTTTTTTAATACAGAGCACTCTAGTATTAGTTTTTAGCTTCTAAAAGCTTATGCTAGCTGGCTCTGTATTATTACACTAGCTTTTGCCTGCGACTTCGTCCGCGTAGAAGTCGAAAATGGTTCTAATAGGAGTTTTTATTGGTTTTTTACGTTATTAATTTTGTTATAACATATAAATTATTATGTTAACATTTTTGAATAATTATATAATATAACAATCTTTATTATAGTGTAGGGATATAAAGGATAAATAAACCTGAAAAAATCTAAAAATCTGGCGAAAGTTACACGGCTGTATTATCTTTTTACAACGAAATCGAAATACTACACCTACCGCAGTATTTCTTTGTAAACAATATTTTTTGGAACGAAGTTCCTTATCGCGAGTTGCGAAAGGGGGCTAGACGGAAAAAATTTGGACCAAAAGTTGTAACGACACTTTTTGCTATAGTTGTAAGCCGAGCGGCGTGCGCGTGTTTCTCTGTCTGTTTCTCTCTCAAAGTCGAAGTCGGAGTCGAAGTCGGAGTCGGAGTCGAAGTCGAAGTCGAAGTCGGAGTCGAAGTCGAAGTCGAAGTCGAAGTCGGAGTCGAAGTCGAAGTCGGAGTCGAAGTCGAAGTCGGAGTCGAAGTCGGAGTCGAAGTCGAAGTCAAAGTTGAAGTCGAGCGAGTGTAAAAGTCGACACGAGTCAAGAGACTTATACTTATATACTTATACTTATACTTCGAGACCAAAAGTTGTAACGACACTTTTTGCTATAGTTGTAAGCCGTGCGGCCTGCGCGTGTTTCTCTGTCTGTCTCTCTCTCTCTCTCTCATAGAAAGAGGAACTTCGTTCCATCCGGGTGTCCCTTGACACCTCTCAAGTTTTTTGTTTTTCTTTCGGGTGCTAAAATCACCAGGCTACTCTGTGCGCTTACTGTGGAGCATGCCACATACAACTGGCCGTGGGAGAAGCAGCTTTCCCTCAAGTCTACTCCCGCTACCTTAAGAGTTTGACCTTGAGCTTTGTTTATAGTCATTGCGAAGCATACTATGGGAAACTGCACTCTCTTGAATTCGAAGGGGTAATTTGAGGGTGTTAGGGGAATCCTAGGAATAAATACAGACCTCTGTAAAGCTTAGAAACCTTCAAATGCGGTACTAATATATACGTATATAGTACGGTGACTTTCGAGACATTCCAATTTTAAAGAATATTTGCATTGCAAGCACCAAGCCTTTATGTGAGTTCAACCTTTTTTGAACAAAATCGGATTGACTTTTCAAACATGTGTTAAAGTAAAATTTAATTTAAATCAAAAGCACTAAGGAATATTGATATCAACTTCGAAGCAAATCACTCCCAAAATAACTTTCTACCCCTATTAAACCCCGTTAGGCGATGAATTACAACAAAAGACGAAAAGGTCTTCCAATAATTCTGATAAAGAATGTTTATGCAAAATTTGAAGTAGATTGGACCAAGGAATCACGTTGTCCCATACAAACTTTGCCCCCCTTTTTCACCCCCTTAGGGGTGGAATTTAGAAAAATCCTTTCTTATCGGATGCCTACGTAATACAAAGAACTCACCCTCCAAGTTTCAGGTCTCTACGATCAGCGGTTTAGGCTGTGCGTTGATCCGTCAGTCAGTCATTCAGGACAAAGCATTTTATATGTATAGTAGTGAAAAGAACTTTGTTCCAACCGGGTGTCCTACGACACCCGCCGACTATTAATTTATATATTTTTTTATATTACTGAATAAACATTTAATTACTTAAAAACAAAACCTTTTACATGGAAAACGGCCACGGGCAAAACTAGAACAATATAACGCCATGTATCGAATAGAGAACGTAATTAGCCACACATTTGCAAATTAATTACACTGCGTCAACTAAAATAGGAATTCTGGCACACAAATTAAGCAATACTTTAATTGATCATGTTGACTGCAATTGAAAATCGATGCCATTACTATGCAAAATTTGAGTTTGATATTTCTCTGATTCTCAAAGCCTTATTAATTAATTAAATCAAAAGTTTTGATATTTTACACTTCTTATAAGCGTGTGGATGGCAATCTAAATAGACTCGGCCCAGAATTCGGCCACGTGTTTGGCGCCATCATTAGCGTCCATCATTTCCTGTAACGTGCAGCTGACAGGACATGCAGGACATGATATTAAGTGTCCCATCGTTTGTGGAACAGCACCACATTTACACTCCAAGGCGGAGTCGTCTATGAATTTCCACCTGAACAGGTTAGTTGACGCTCAATTGGTTTCATTCAAAAACTTTGTCTGAAAAGCTGGTGTTTTTCGTTACACATATGTAATTAATTCGCTGTTATCGTCGCCATATGTGATAAGGAGCATTATCTAAACTAGTAGTCGACAACAGACTGTCGAGATAGTCTACACATTAACATTCCAATAAATTTAATAGTACGAGTATATTACGCGTGTGTTATAAAAAAAATACAATACCACCATAACAATGCTGAAATTTTCATACAACGATAAAGAAATTCCTTACATAATAACAAATTGAGCAGTTGCAAATGGTGCCCATACAATACGAGCCAATACAATGAGCTGAATGAAGTAGAGAAAATGGAATAATGCATCGAACATAAAATCCATATTAATTCAACTATTGTTGCTTTGTCTTGTCTATAAAAGAACAGTCTTGAACCCCTTCTAGAAAAATACATGACGTAAAACGGGACTGAGATAGTATCCAGGAGAAAATCAGCATTTAATCTATTAGCAGCTATCATCTGAAGGACGATAGTTGACCAAAGCACTCAAGAAAAAGGTGGGCATCACGAATTCCAGACGCAGGCGCAGCGTAGCTGCAGCAAACCCAAAAAAAAATGCCTTTTTGAAGATGGTGAAAGACCAACCCGAGAGGTCAAGTTACATCATAACATAGTTTATTTTATGATATCGTTTGCCAAGACAATCCTAGGACATTTAAAACAGATCCGTAACAGCCTGTGCATACGATGCGTTGCGGCGCCGCACCGCAAAGATTTCGCTGCAATGGCGGGCACACGTGCGAAGCGGCGCCGTAGCGTTGTTACGCCGCAGCAGCGCAGCGCCGCAAAGATTTCTCCGCACTAGCGGTCATACAAACAACTGAGCAGTGCCGCTCCGGTACCGCTCCGGCGTTGCTACGCATACACTTCCCCGCCTAGTCTCGCGGGCTGCAAGACCGGTGTACGTGGATATTTGTATTTAAAACGCCGCAGGGACACCGCTCCGGCGCCGCGCCCGCGCCGCCGCCACAACGCATCGTGTGCACAGGCTCTTAGATTTGCCCTCACCGTACTAAGCCGCACGAAAAAGTCCATACTGAAAAGAGTAGGCTCGCACAATAATAATGGCGTTTCCATGACAATCAAGTCCCTGCAACATAGTGTGAGCCCACAGAACAGTTTTTTCTTTCTCATGAAGTCCACGAAAATAAAGAGCACTCGATGTATCAAAGTTTCAGTATTTGGCACACACTTCATTCTTCCTCGCTCCGATATAAAGATAATAAATGGAGTATAACTGGATAGTTTTATTGTTTACTACTACAACTTTGAGGTTAGTTACCCGCGGATTTCGTAACTTTATCATGTAAAGTATGTGTATAATACCTAGATATAAAATGTAGGGTAAGTTATACCTTGTGTGTATCAAAAATTGCTTTTGACTCGCACCTCGGGTGGTAGTGTACCTGATGGTCACTTCTACCCGGGCGTACTTTCAACACATACGGAGCAAGATGAAGGGATATTAAAGCAGAAGAGCATTATAGGTTTCGTAGTGTTTATTTTGTTTTTAGGGCTCTGCATGTCCGGATGTTCAAACGGAACCTTATAGGCTCACTCTGTCTGTCTATCCGTCTGTCACAGCCAATTTGCTGCGAATCTAATGAACCGATAAAATACGGTTGAAATTTGGTACACATATTAATTGAGAGAACAGAAAGCAGAACATGTTTTTCAACGGCAATGTTTTGTTCTTGGGATAAATTCATCCCAACTACGGAACCCTTCATTGTACGTGATCCGAAACGCCTAGGCTGGTTTCTTTGTCATGTATTTTTTTTATGTGCTTACAAAAAGTTATTAAAAAACACTTTGCAAGATCCTCTCCAGCTTTTAGGTGCCAAACTGTGCAGAAACAATATCGAAAATGTTCACCCAATATAGAGTTCAGACAGCTACTTTGTTCTTGAGAACGTACAGCAACACCAGCAAACATAAGGCGACAACCAAAGTAAACATCAGAAAACGTGGACCACCAAATAATTAATCAAGATATTATAATGGGTACGTAAGTCCAGAAAAACGCGGTGCCTCTTTCACACAAATAAACTGAACGAGACCAATTCTGATTTCCAGTGGCAAAACGTTACCAATATTCTGGTAGCACGTCTATAGAAAACGCACCGGAAGCGACAATACACTCGGAAATGACGACCGTCTCTCTTCCACTTCTTCGGTTTCAGTACACGGAAGTGAAAATGTCGCCGTTTCCGAATGGGACGTTTTCCCAATCAACTAATCGACTTCAAAGATGTTTTAATCTTTTATTTATTGTTGAGTGAAAATTATATGCTTAAACCTTCGACGTCCGTAAAACAAACTTCAAAAAAACGATGTTCTTTCTTTAAATAAACACGGCTTATGTTTTTTAGATAAAATAAGTTTCCTTAAACTTAGTTCTAACAATAACTGGATCAAAAATCCTACGTTGTGTAAGTAATAACACGTTGTTAGCAGCGCATGAGCGCGCCGGCCACCTAACTTCCTCTCTTGACTTACAACGCGCTCTGTATAACAAACAGCTGCCACGCCATTCTGTTTTCATTCCCACATTAGGGAACGTCAACAAACCATTTTCTTTAAATACAGTTTTGAAACATTGTTAAAGGACACTCGTGTCAAAATGAGTTAGAATGTGTCTTCTTTCTAAATCATTGAAATACGGTGAAGGAACACTGAATCGTGAAAAAATATGGACATAAATAATGAGTTTTTGTTTTAGGTAAGGAATTAGAATTGGAGCTGTTCATGAACTGTAGTTATATCGATATCCTATGTGTAACTGAACATTGGTTAAAAGTCCACCAGTTCATGTTCAGCTTTAACAACCACCAGGTTGCCAGCTCATTCAGCAGAGTTAATATGATAAGTGGTGGCTCTCTAATAATTGTTCGTAACAATACGAAATTTAAAGAACGTAAGGATATTGTGAGCCTCTCTGTTGAGCGAGTTATTGAAATAGCTTGCATTGAGCTTGAGCAGTTCATTGTAATAAGTGTGTACAGGCCCCCATGTGCTTCATATGATATTTTTGAGAAATATATGGAAGAAGTATTATTAAAGACTTGTAACAGTAATAAAACAGTTGTTGTCTGTGGAGATTTCAACATTAACATACTGGAAAAATCTGCTATAGTAAATAAATTTATAACTTTATTTAAATCATATAATTTGTACAATACATTCTTTGAGCCGACTAGAATAACTGCCACTAGTGCTACCTGTATTGACAATATTTTTACAAACTTAAGACCTTCTAGCCATTTAATTATAAATGAGTTGGACTCTGATCACTGCGGCCAGTTAGTCACTTTCCCTCAGAAAACAGTCAGAGCTCAAAGAAAACATGTGAGTTTTGTGCCTGTAAATAAAAGTCACTTAGGACAATTTAAAAATAGTTTAACGGAAAAACTACCGGGTTTGCCTTATCACAACGACCCGGATCGAGCTTATACTTCACTATTTAACCTCATCAATTGTGAGTTTAGGAAGGTTTTCACCTCAAAAACATTGCCTGTTTGTGACCGCGTTATATTTAGTGATTGGGCAACACCAGGTATTTACAAAAGTAGGCAAAGGTTATTTGAACTGTATCATGAAAAATCATATAACCATGATGAAACTTTTAAAGAATTTGTTAAGAAATATTCTAAAACTTTTAAAAGAGCCTGTTCCTCAGCGAAAGCCATACACATTAAAAATAAAATAATATATTCTGGAAATAAAATTAAAACAACCTGGAATATTATTAATTCAGAAACGGGAAGAACGACGGTACGGAATCGTGACTTCCATCTAAAAATCAATGATGTAGATATTAAGGCAGACGTGGAGGTGGCAACTGAGTTTGAAAATTTCTTCACTAATATTCCCATTTTAACAACCAAAACTCTGTCATCGTCGTCTCCCACTTCTGCTTACTCAATACTAAAAGAATGTGTACCAGAATGTGACAAACTTTTTGAATTTACAATTGCTTCTGCTAAAGACATTAAAGAATCTTTTAAAAATCTGGATGTAAAAAAAACTGCTGACCTTTGGGGATTATCAATACATACCATGTCTTCAATAATTGATGTTATATCACCTTTCTTATCAATTATTTTTAACTCTTGTATTGCATCTGGTGTATTTCCTGATCTGATGAAACTTAGTAAAGTGATTCCACTGTTCAAGTCTGGCAGCACAACTAATCCTACGAATTTTCGGCCTATTTCGATATTACCTACATTAAGCAAAATTTTTGAGAAATTAATTTTGAAACAAATGTTAAAACATTTCAATGCACATAATTTACTACATCTAAAACAGTTTGGTTTTACAAAGGGTCGTTCAACTACAGACGCGGGCGTGGAATTACTGAAGAGCATATTCGAAGCCTGGGAGGAGTCGCAAGATGCTCTTGGCATTTTCTGCGACTTGTCCAAGGCCTTCGATTGCGTACATCATGATACACTCATCAGGAAACTGTACCACTATGGTGTGAGGGACAAGGCTCTCGACCTTCTGACTTTTTACCTGAACAACAGAATTCAGAGGGTCGATGTAAATGGCAAGAGATCTGCAGGATCTACGGTCACCATGGGCGTTCCGCAGGGTTCAACTCTAGGTCCTTTCTTATTTTTGATTTATATAAATGACTTACCTTACCACATAAGGGATAATCACAAGATCGTATTATTCGCAGATGACACTTCCCTTATTTTTAAAATCAAACGTCAGTTAGTCAACTTTGAACAAGTTAACGATGCACTCTCTAAAGTTGTGCAATGGTTTAATGTAAATAATCTCCTCCTTAACGAAAAAAAGACTAAACTCATTAAATTTTCAACGCCAAATGTCAGGCAGCTAACTACCAATGTTAAAGTAAATGGAATAGAGAGAATAGACCCTGTTGAGTCGACAGTTTTTCTTGGAATCACTATTGACGGTAAACTACAATGGGGCCCACACATAGAAAAATTGTCGAAAAGGCTAAGTTCGGCCGCCTATGCTGTTAAAAAAATTAGACAGACAGATAACTGACGTCGATACAGCCAGAATTGTTTATTTTAGTTACTTTCATAGTCTTATGTCATATGGGATTCTTCTCTGGGGAACCTGTTCGGACATTAACTCTATCTTTGTTCTACAGAAAAGGGCTGTTCGAGCCATTTACAACCTAGGTCCGAGAGATTCCCTTCGAGAAAAATTCAAAGAAGTAAATATTCTGACTGTAGCCTCACAATATATATTTGAAAACCTTTTGTATGTACACAAAAACATATCAAATTTTAAGAAAATGTCCGATATTCATAGTATAAATACCAGGAATAAACACAACCTTGCTGTACATCACACTCGTCTCCACAGAGTAGGCAACTCGTTCATGGGTTAATGTATACGCTTTTACAACAAACTTCCCATTGACATTCGAAACTTACCCATTAAACGATTTAAAAATTGTATTAAAACCAAACTTTGTAAAAAAGGGTACTATAAAATTTCTGATTATTTAGAAGATAAAAAAGCTTGGGATTGAGCTGCTCGCTCTGCTAAACCTTGTGATAAAACCATAAAACTTGACATTAGAATTATTTAGTAAAATCATCAAAATATACCAGTTTTATTTAAACATTCATATTATTGAATATTACATTCAAAATGACATGATTACTTTGTAAAGTATTATATTTTTTTAATTACCTATTGTGAATGTGAGGACTATGTGGATATTTTAATTTTTAATGATTTTTTTTTTGTTTTCTCTACTCAGTTTTTTATTTCCTTTCTCAGATAGTTTTAATAATGGTCTGACGGTTTGAGTAGTTTATGCGGCCTACCCAAATGTCCTTTCTTTGGTATGTTCGTCGAGTTGAGCTCCTTATGTTCTGAGTTGAGCTCCACGATTACTGACAAATGCTTGCACTGACTGGACAGGTCCACTCAAATCTGTGTGGTTCTTTTCTCAAAAGACCATTTCAGACACTAATCTACATGGTCCTCATATGGCTTGACCAAGATTATGTCTGGACTTTAAAAGAGACTGTGACCTCTGAGTTTGTTTCGGCCTTTCTTCTCAGAGTAGTCGGATAGGAAACGCCGAACTCATCTAGCAAATTTTAATTATATATTTTTTTTATATGACGTGTAAAAGTGATTCCTATATCCTATTTACAGAATAAACAATTTCATTTCATTTCATTTCATTTCATTTCAGCAATCATATGACCCTTGCCCCTTCCTTTTAGGGTTCCCTAGTAAACAAGGAACCCTTATAGATGCGCCATGTCCGTCTGTCTGTCTGTCTGTGTGTCCGTCTGTCTGCCCGCGGCTTAGCTCAGAGACAGTTAGTACTAGAAAGCTGTAATTTGGCATACTTATATATACATATTAATCATGCCGACAAAGTTGTAAAATAAAATCAAGAAAAATTTTTTTTTTAGGGTCCTTCCCCTACACGTAAAGTGGGGATGTTTTTTTTTCTCATCTACCCCATGTTGTGGAGTATCGTTAGAAAGGTCGTTCAATATTGTGAGTTTATGAAAACCATTTTTGGATTCTGGGATCCGTTTGCGAAATATTAAGCTTTTAACAGATTTTTTTTGTTAGAGTCAAGTGCGGGGGGCACTTGGATTTGTGAAACAATTTGGCCCCTACCAGCTAAATGGTTGTACACTTGGATTTGTGAAACAATTCACAGCAGTAGGAAAACTATCAGAGCTAAGTAGGCTGTACAGGTTAACGAGTAATAATCAACCAAATTAAATTTGCAGTTTGAAAAACATGATCTCCCATACATTCCGTATGGTAGAACATGTTTTTCAACTACAATGTTAAGTTTGTTCTTTGGATCCATTCATCTCAACTACGGAACCCTTCATTGTGCGTGGTCCGACACGCACTTGGCCGGTTTTTATGTTGGTCCTTTTCTCCGTATAGGGACGATATACAGGCCGATGTTAATACAATTACAGTTTCAAAGTGCATGCCTATGATCTCTAACAGTTTAAACGCAGTGATTACACCCACATTTGGCAGGCATGGCCAGTTAAAAGTTGATAACATCACGCCATGCAGTGACAGCTTGCCAGCCCATTGCCTATCTAGCTGTGCACCAATAATTTCCCCCATTCGGGTTTTACGATAAACGCGGGGCGATAAGCACCTAATATATTCTTTGTTTTGGTCGTATGGTTTCCGCCAACAAATAGACCAACTCGTATTTTTTCCTGGGTGTCGTAAAAGGTGAAAGAGATTATGTAATCCTCCAGGGACCTTGTAACAACCTATCATGGTCACAAATACGTGGGCGAAGCGTAGCGATTAGGGCAATATTCTCACGGCAGTACGTTTATAGAACTGGACGTTTGTCAGCCTGTTATCAATTGCAAACAACGGTTTATCACAAATTCGTCTTCCAAACGTACTGATCATAGTGATTTCTATAGCACCTGGGCTACCGAGCTCTGCTCTGATAAAAATAGAGAATGCTCAATAACCGACTTCCAAAAAGGAGGAGGTTATATAGATGACGCGTATGTATGTGTTTTTTTTTTTTTTATATTTGTCCGTCGATTTCTCCGTCAAAATTGTGGACCAATTTTGAAAAATTTTTTTTTTTTAGGGTATGCTCCCGATTGGTGGATTGGTCTCATATAAATTTTATTAAATTTGCTGGGATAGTTTTTGAGTAAGCTTCAATAATACGTATTTTTCCCACTTAGTATGTGTGGATGATAAGATGATAACTTCCTGTGACTGTTATTTACATAGCAGGTACTGGTATTCAAATTTGTGTGGCGTAGGTACCACAACTAAAAAGTGAAAAAAAATACTTTTTACAAAAAAAAACAACCGACCTCCGAAAAGTACACTACAAAGTGAAAAATAACTTTATTTTCGGAAGTCGGTGGCAAAAAACGAAAATTCAAAACCAAAGACACCGACTTCCGAAAATAAAGTTATTTTTCACTTTGTAGTGTACTTTTCGGAGGTCGGTTGTTTTTTTTTTTTGTAAAAAGTTTTTTTAATAGATTAAGAAAGTTCATACTAATTCCATGCTGCCATGTCATTATTTTAAGGTAGCCATCCTGTTCTAAACTTTGGGCGACCGAGCTCTGTTCGACTGAAAATACGGAGAAAAAGAAATTTCCCAGATATGAGACCTAGCTAGATCGATATTTCGCCCCCCTAAACTATAGGGGTATACGGAGGCGAAAAATTGCAACTTTCATCGAAATCGTTAGAGCCGTTTTTAAGAACGTGATTGCAAATATACAAATATTGCTCATTTAATAGAATAGGATTAGCAGTTAATATACTCGTATCAAATTACCTGCCGGCTGATATTCCTTTTAACTTTTCCTTAAAGTTTCGCGAAAAAAAGACCTTGTGGCGTCTTAAAAGTTTAAGTATCATCCCATCCTACACTAGGCTTTAAAAATCGAAACTTCTTATTAGATCTTACGTCAAAGTAAAACTTTCATCTATTCTAATACTGAGAATAGCAATTTAAAACGAGTCCTTGAATATAAATGTGATCGAGTTTCAGAAGTCGTCAAACCCGGAATAGTTGGCAAGGACGTGAGTGTCTCACTCCTCGGAACAGGGTTGACAGGGACAAAAGACCCGGTGTCAATGTATTATAAAGTTTTCAAGAATTCGGCTTATCTCAAATGAAAAATACAACGTATACTGCACCTTGCATGGATGAAAAGGAAAATGAACATCGCCGTCACGTATAAAAAAATATATATTTAGGTGCAGCAGTCTGTAACATTAATTATGAAGAATTTTTAATAACAGAGATATTATCTTGGTACATCTAAGACATAAGACGAAAGCCTTACTCAGGTTTCTATTTTATTAAAGGTAAGGTTGGTACTTCTCCTCCCAGTTTAACAACAACAGTTAAAAGCAAAGCGGGTATTGTGGTTCTCGGGATGGCAAGCAACTGTCATTGCTTAAGCATTATTGTGATTTTACCTCGACATTTCCTGCAAAATCTAGCTTAAGAGCACAGAAAGTAGGCAACGTCGCAAATAGCTAATAGAATTAAGAAATATGGTTAACTAGTGAACTAAAATTTTATTTATTTTATTATTTATGTACACCTTAGATGTACACACATTAAAATACATAGAGATATGACATAATTATAATTTGAGTACAAAGGTACTGCTTATTTCTTAAGAAATTTCTTAAGAAATAAGACCTGCGATAGGAGAAATGAGAAAGAAATGTAGACAATAGTGTGTGAGAACAAAAAGAGAAAAATATGAATTGCTTAAACAAAAAAATATATAATATACCTACACGTATAACGTAATAAATTAACATATACTTAAATAAATTCATAAAGCTTTAATAAAATAAGCATACATATTATAGGTATATAAATACTCACAGTAGAGAAGAAAGGTAATTCTGTTTTACTCGATATTTTAATTGTGAAACAGTTTTTAAATCACGAATGCTAGGCGGAAGTGAGTTCCACAGTCTTACTGCATGGACAGAGAAGGAATAAGAATAGTAGCTAGTCTAGTATATTGATTATGAAATGCAATAATTGATATTGTAACACCGAATATTTAGTTTTAGATGTAAAAAAAGTATTTGGAATCTTTCCAAATGCCTTTTTACGCCTAAAACGGTTACAATTTATAATTGCAATTCATGATTAATATTCTAGTTCATTAGTTAGCCCACATTTCTTATTTCCATACAATAATATTGCCAAATTAATCAAAACAGGTAAATATTTGACAGCTATTATATATAGCTATATAACTTTTGGTATGAACGCTCTTAAAGTGGTTGTAATCCAAATAGTATTTATGCTGTGGAAGTTCTAGTTACGGCAACGGGATTGGCAAATCCTTGTCAATGACTGAAAGGCTTTCAAAAAACATTACGGCTATTGCATATACGTATTAAGGAATTAAGCGCGTTAACCAATCCGATGGCTGAACTCCGATTGCGTTAGCCAATCCGACGTGCCAATGGTGCATCGGATTAGTGTCTGCAGTGTGGCTGCCTAATGCCTTCATAAAATATGGTAGCTTGTTTATGTAAGTGTGCTGAAATGCTTGCCTTCAGATTATTTTTTTACTAAAGTTATGTATGTTCTGTCCGAAAATGGGAAAAATTGGGACAGCTCCGTTTTCTCAGTTATTCTTTATTAATGTTTAAAAAATCAAGCTTCTGGTTCTAATAAGACAAGGGAACTTTGTATGTCTATAATTATCTATGCTTTAACCGTCTTTCTAAGTCCCACGTTTGTTTCGTTCATCACCGATAACAAAAACTTTCATAATAAAAACATCCTCAAATAAACGAATTTCACAACCCGACGTAAATAAAAGTGTTATCTACTAGAGCCTGTCTCAACACTCTCTGAATCATAAATGCATACAAATGTTCACTTATTATGACACGAATTAAAATTAAAAACAAAAGAGTGTAGCAAAATTGCATCCCTTGGCCCGCCATTGTCGCATCGCTAGCGAGGCCATTGTATATAAGTGAAAAGCAAAAATGTTTCACAAAAGGCTGGCTACGTTAATTTTTTGCTGACATGACTTCCAAAGAGACAAGTATTATTTCGCAAAGTTGCACATTTGACAACCCTAGTAGAGGATAAGGCCTTACATGCAATAGCCTCGAAAGCCCACCCAGTAGAAATTGTACTAACAAAAGGAAACGCTTGAATACTTAGATCTAAGATAACTGCTAGGCACATCCTTGAATGTTGGTTTATCGCATCCAGTGGACAAGTGGTCTTTAAAATGGCCGGCAGGTCACTCAACGTTTCTCGGATATTTTATTCTAATTCGAAATTATCAAACAACCACTTAGAAAATAAACAGTTGTTATCTATACCGGAACATAATGGTCTACGCGTAACTTTGCATTTGTCTTTTTATTTACCTACATCAGGACTAGCATCAAAGCCGTACCTTTCCTTGATTTTATATTATTTTCTTGTTTGCATACATAAAATTATTATTTTCTTCTAATTATTATTTGTGAGCATTGTCAAGTTGGGCGGGAACATCTAAGCGGCTATGCCTGCCTGCATTCTTTGCATAGACTTGTTCACTGAGTACCTAGCGTTTCAATTTGTGTTTTACAGTTTCAACTCTTTCTATTTATTAAAAGGTTATCTCTTTTCTTTGTTTTCCTTATTTTTTCATTTCATACTTATTTTTATGATATCCAAATTCTTGAAATCTACGCCAGTTGTTTATAAAATTTAGTTTTTTTTTTTTTTTTGCAACTCATATTTTTAATTTTTTGAAGTTTTTATCGTCTGAATCAACCAAAAACGGAAATGAACTTACAATGTACTTAAAAGCCAATATTTTAAATTAATAAAAGGCATAAAAAAATTACCATTTTCCTGTTTCCGGTTAAGTTTAAAGCTCATAAAAGTCAAAATTGTTTACGAGAAAAAGGGCAGTTATGATAACCTAATAACCTGAAAAGGTTCAGAGAGGTCCTTTCATGACAAGACGCAATTTCCACATGGAAAGTCAAATGGAAAAGCGTAACCAATCTTAATGTCTTCGCTGCATGCACGTACAACGGTCGATTGCAAAAATGTTCACACGTGATAATAAATACAGAATCAGATATCGCGAACAGACCTGCAATCATGAAGTTAGCTTTATCGAAGGCACGCCAGTTCCTGTTCCAATGAGTACTTTATTGATTGTCTTGTCTTTCAAATTGTATGCCCAAGGTTTATCGTGACTCAAAATGTGTAATTAACACTAATAGATTCCGTCTTTTATTACTTTGTTTTGTAATCAGCGATGCGGACGAATTTTTTGATACCCAATGAGCGCTTCCTTTTATACTCGTATCCCTTCATATTGTTAGATTGTATATTGTATTTAATATTTGTGACAAAAGAATGAATAAAAGGTATATACTATACTGTAATCAAAGTTGGTAAATCTAAATATTTGATAATAAACGGAGCTTACGCTAAAAACCGTGCTTACGCTTATAAATTATTAATGATTTTTTCCACACGAGATTTTTTATTATTTTCTGCCACATCAGTGTTATTAAATTACTACCCTGTTTCCCTAAAGAGGCACTGTAATGTCATTATTTATTTTTAGACAGACCTTTCTTGGCAACACTGTTTATCCTCAAAAAAAAACAATACATTTATTTATACAATGCATAGACACTGACGTTAATTAAACGCCTGCGACTAATGGCAATGCCTTTTACGCTTCAAGAGGTTTCTGGAGTTGAGGTGTCCCAAACGCATTGTATATTGTATATATCTTTATCTATCTGTATATAGAGTGCCGTGTGTATAACCTTTAGTCCAGGGATAATAGCCACTGCTTCACACCGCTTAAATGAGGTCCCGAGTTCGAACTCTGGATCGCCAATAATTTTTGATCGAAATTGTTTTGTAGAAGCTCCCAAAGCCTAATATTTGAATCATAAATAGTACGGGCATAAAGAATGGTCTACTATTATTAAATTCGGGAAAAAAGCTGGTACTTTTTCAGATGACTTTACCAAAAGCCCGGTATATCCACCTACTGTTACAATTTAATAAGATATTATTTAGAGTTATGGACTACCGTGGACTACTTTGGACTGTGTAATATAAAACGATAATATTAAACCCATTTAATAACATAACCTCATTCTTCAAACATCCTTAGAACTATAAAAGATAAGTAGAAAGAAAACAGCCCCAAGCAATGTAGGAAGTGTGTTTTCATAACTTAAAGTGTTTTATATCGTCGTTAGGGCGCACGTTCTGAAACTATGGAACTGTAGATAAACTATGGATATCTATTGTCCCCAACAAAGTAACATGGAAATTACGACCAAAACTGAATGGGTTTTGGGTCGCCTTACTTTATTAACATATTTACGAGTACTACGCAAGTTCCACGCTGAAGGTCGTTGACTCTATGATGCTCGAAAAATTAAGGTTTAGTTTTTTATACCTTCACACGAGTCGTACTAATCTTATAGAGTGGGAATGTTTGTTTCATTGTTGAATTTTTTATTAAACCAGATTTTCTGAGAGCCTATTACTGTCCTTTGTTATAGAAAAATACGACTCCCCGACGACGTGGGGTAGGTAATGGCGGCAGTCACCTGGTAAGCTGTTACCACAGAGCCGTCAATTCTCTCGGGTGACACTCCCAGTCAACGATCTGAAATATTTAAGCTGGCAATTTATATAAATACTCGTATTCAGACGCTGTAAGCTGGCTGATTACTGACGTGATACCACTTGCAGGTAGGTTGAAGTTTAGGGAAGCTCGCGGTCCCGCGCTTTTCCCACAGGTATACCCCATAGGTACATGCGTTTGAGCTTGCAGGTAATTTTCCGGTATCAGTAGCTTTATAGCTAATGTAACATCCGTGGCGAAGTAGTCCCGGGTGTCAACAAGACGCAGTAATTCATATTAATATAACATTTGTTTTGCTTTATATTAAGTGGACGGAGAAGCTCCATTTACTACGGCAGATTGTAATTACACATGTTTATTCAACAATCCTCGTACCCTCTGTATATGCACATGTACATACACCATAGCATTCTCTGTATTTGTACTCTGTTCAGTACCCAAACACAAAGCCACCTCAATTTGTTATTCGTGGGTATGCAACTATCTCAGTATACCACCTGTCATATTCATGAATTTATCGTAGTAATGGCCTGTCAATGGCCAACTGCAGAACCAACACCACTCCCACGAAAGTTTTTAGCATAATTGGATGAAAGATTTATAAATAACACGATGAATTGCCTGCTACGACGTTACTCTACCAAGAATAACAGCTTAACAACGATAAGCATCTTAATCTTCTCTAAATCTACAGAGATGGAAAAATATTCCAGAAATTGATTTACTAAAAAAATAATTTTCTTACCTGGAGCTTTGATTTTTAAAGCTCACTTGCAAAAAAAAAACGAAAGTACTAAACAAAAGCAAACGCAACGAATAAGGAAAGTTTCAGAAGAGTACTTAAAAAGGTCATATAAATTAGAGAATACTTAAAAAGCAACAATTTTCATTTACACTAAAGTCCTTAGACAAACGAAAAACTCTGAAAAGTTCATATTTAATGAAAAAACTTTCTTAAAATTAGGCTGTTCTTACGTCAAAATGATTGCATACCAGTTAGTGTCGCGCAACTGACTCAGCTTGTCATTTCGGATTTCACGAAACTTATATGGCAACATCCACGTGAGCTCTCAGTTTATGCGACACTTAATTAAATAAACGAGCGTGCAGGGCACGAATCGTCGGTGGGTCGGCTGTCGGCGACCGCGGCTCTGCGCGACGTTCGCTCGCGGCGGGGTAGCGACCAGCACTGACGCGCGCCCCGCGCCCCGCGCCGATCATCCCTTAAGTTCTACGCCACAGGGTCCTTCGCGCCCCGCACCTTTAAGGTGCAGCTTGCCTCGCAGTCTAACTGCTGACTGCTCGGCCGCTGAACATCTTATTAGCATACCCGACGCAAATGAAGCTGCACCGTGCACTAAGCCTACATAAGGCGGGTAACTTTTCCGGAACAACTCTTGGTATGCAAACGAAATGCATTTTATCTCGGTACTATCCTTCTTATCTTTACGCGTGCCTTCGCGAATCTCTAGGAAAAGTATATTTGTAAAATGGGGTTTCCTTACTTCCTCTAAACCGAAAGCTGGCGGCAGATATCATCTCATATCTTTAGTAGACGAATTAAACATTTTGTGTCGTTTGAAATTATAACTACGCGCTCGTATGTACTTTATTAGTTGCTTACTGTAATTCGGGTTATCTTAACAAACTTAATTTATCTTGTGAACCAACGCTAATATTAACCTGCAAATAGAGCACTATTTATTTAAAAAAGTACAATGTAAATGTACTTTATGCAGGTACAACTTCTTTTCTGTACTTTTTCGTAATCAAAAGTGAACAAAGAAGAACTTAGAAGCATGCACTATGTTTAGAAAGACCGCCCATCGCGCGGTTGCTCCGCCCGCCCAGCTTTGAAACCTAATATTTTACTCACCATGTTATGTTAAACATTTTTCTTTGAGATCTATGCATTCTACACGATAAACTGAACTGAGAGCTTTATCAAAAACCGACACGGTAATAATTTTGTCTGGAAAATGTTCACAAAGCTCAAAATACGATTTGCTTTTTGTTTCAACAACGGTTTAAATATTTATTGAATAAAATATTTTAATGAATGTTTTTGCCTCAACAGTCGGCCAAATAAGTGAACGCAATCGTAATTAAATATATTATTTAAAAGTTACACGGTATATTATTGAGCGTCGTCGAACGTTGACCTACATTGACGCACAGACAAAATAAAATTGAATCGAAGAGTAGGCGAAGTGCACGACCGGCCTGGCGCGTACCTATACATTTGTACACCGCCATCATACATATACAGACACGCCGTTTCCATCTATGTGTCAATTAACACACAATACCTAATTCCAAATCATAATCCGCTTGTACATGAAGACATTATCGCTGTTAATGTATACTACACAGTAGATGCTTAAATCATACTATTATCATAAAGAGGATTTCGTCGGATTGCAGGCTGGACAGAGAAATAAATTACGTAATTGACATGTAATCTTTATTCAATCGGATAGGTGATTGATTTATAGTGTGACCGTAGTTTCAATAAGATATTAAATATGATATGATAGTCAGAAAATCTTTAGTGCTTTCGTAATAATCATAAAATATAAAGACTTAGAGACTTTTTTCGACAATCTTACCATCTAGCATCGATAAGATCAGACCTACACATATTACGGAACACGTGTAGGTATGTAAATACTAGAAAACCAAACAACAGACCAGGGGACTTTGTTAGAAGCTTTCCATTTATGTCGTTAGTAAGATTCGATGCGATGATTATGGTGGCTCTACTGCATTCCAACAACTGAACGCGACATGACATCAATTAAGGCTTTCAGGTATCGTAATGATAGATTGTTCTATTTCTTCAACATGGTCACGGCTAATAGGAATATCACACCTGCACAATTATTCACAGCGCTATGGCAAGACATCGGAAGAGAGTTAACTAGGCCGACACGTAGCGCGCTACACACGAGCGCATGCTTCGCCACTCACGGACGAAAATATATTATGCTATTGGTTGCACTTCGACAGTTCTAACAATCAGGTAAGTACAATTAAATATTACACAATTCCGTATCTAATGCTTTCACTTGAATCGTAAAAACTGTTCCGGTTTTACAATTTAGACGTATTTTATTCGATGCTAACCTGAAGTAATATTCGCGCTCACAAAATTCCAAGTGTACATTTTATTGAGTAGCTTTATAAATTTTTACGACGATTTTTATAGCATTTCGCACAATGAAACATTACCCCGGGAGCGGCGCCCAGAGCCGCTGTAACAGTTTTATGTGAGGTATATTGCCTGTTTGTTTAGTTTCACTTGCGCCGAACGTACCGATCGCGATGTACCGATCTTTTGCTAAACCTTGATGCAGAAAACTATGGAGCCGTGTGTCACTCGCGGCGCCCGGCAATCGGTGCTATAATGAAAACAAAACGTCTACTAAGAGCTGGCGGGTTACTAAGAAATATGATCAACTTGCTACAACTAAACTTGCTCTATAGTTAGTGAAGCAATCGAATGTCAACATTAATTCAATTGCATACTAAACAGATATACACTAAATAAGTATTGTAATTATTTGGTACTTGGTGATGTTTTGAAGTTCGGTACCACGATTATAGCCACTGAAAAGTTCCAGAACCATCAAGTCTATTATTTAAAATATTGTAACATTGTTATCTAAGCCAGCAGCCCACCATTTATAAACATTATTGATACAACCCGAACAACCGATAAGGAATTCAGACGCAACCGACAACTTGTAAATTCAAGAACATACGAGTACCCACACGTGGAGATACTTCACATTCAAATTCTATCTATAATTAATTTTTTCCTGATTCATAAAAAGGTATTTTTACACTTGACCCTACACATACTTAAAATACGGTTGTTCAATAAGTAAGGAAGCGTTTTGTCAGGTACTTGGGGCCCTTCTTCGCTGCCCTGAAAGGTCGGAAGTCACGATTAGCCTGCGTTTGAAGTCTTTATAGCCAGTCATTTACAGAGTAATGTGCCGCTCAAATTCAAATTTCAAAAGAGCGGTTTTACCAAATATGTCGTTACTGTATATAGCCTCGCCTGCCGGTAAGAAAGTCACCTTCGGGCATTTTTCCATGAGTTTTAGATTGCCTATAATTTTTTCGGGAGGTATCATAACGCTTAATTTGAGCATCTCTGAAATGTGGGTAGATAAATCCGAATGCTTCAAGGGTCTTTTATCGTTAACAATTATATAAGCACTGGAACCAATGTCTCAAAATTAAATATAGTTATTAAAGTGTGCAAAAGTGTGAAAGCGGTGCGGAGGTTTTAACATATAATACATCTATTTTATGTAATAATTTTATTCATAGAGGAAAAGGTCGTGTATATGGATGAATTTTAATAGACGATGATGAGGCTCGGAGCGCGGAAGAGTAATTACGACGGTCATCCGACACAGGCGATACCGGGCCGCTGCCTCCCTATACGTAATGTTATTTACATTTTTTAATTCAAAGCGCTTCAAAAATTACGTTTTTATTGTGCTTATGTGAACATAAAACAAACGCCAGGAGCACGTTCCTAAAACACTTTTTATGTTACCACGTTACGGCCAGAATTTTCATATTTTGAAGCTATTTAATATTTAAGGTAACATTATTTTATTAGACGGCTTTGTGACTTAAATTACTTGTCAATTAAGTATCAAAATAATTGACTAGCGTCGATGGAAAACCGTTCAAAGCATGTTACGTGTATCAAAATTTCCCAATAGCGTAGGTTTTCGGGCGTGCACCTGGGACAGGCATTTGATACAATATCACACAATATTTTAATATTCGCCGGTGACAGCACGCACACAGTCGTCTGTCCAGTGGCCCATGGCGGCCCAATAGCCTCTGTACTTGATATTTTTATAGCCCTCCTCTCCCCCTCATATTATCATGAGTTACTGCCAAGTAATTTAAATATGAATGGTGGTTTGACAGTTCCATGTGTCCTGTAAGATGAACAGTAACGACGCACAAAATTGCGAAGACTTTATAGACTTTTTGTCTCATAGAATGAACCCACTGTCGTTATTAAAATTATCATATTTGACAAGAAGTTAATTAACACGTTAATGTCACAGTCAGGACAAAAGAAAAATCAAATATCCGGTAAGAAAAATATATGATAAAAAAGAAAAATATTATGCGTTACATTTTGTTTTCGCTGTTATTGATAATAATAAAAACCGGCCAAGTGCGTGTCGGACCACGTACAATGGAGGGTTCCGTAGTTGGGATTATATTTATCCCAAGTGGCTGAAAATAATTTTCTCATATACGGAATGTATGGAAAATCATGTTTTTCAAACTACAAATTTAAGTTGGTCGATTATTACTTGTTAACTTGTAAAGCCCACTTAGCTGTGAGAGTTTTCTTTTTTTTTTTTTTTTTTTTTTTTTTTTTTCCTAACTAGGGCATCTCGCAGATTACCACTAAGGTAGTGACTGCTTAACCGGGCTTTCCTGTGGCTGCCTTAAGCTTCTACACTCAAAGCCTCCAGCCAGGGCAATTTTACTATTCTAATTAAAACTAGGCGAATGCTCGCTAAGGGCCACCCCCTGTGGGGTGCGAACCTCGGCTTAGGGCATTCGCTGAGGGGAGGACAGCAAGAGGGACAGGCTGGATCAAAATGGTGGTTTCATGATTATTGATCGGGGAATTTAAAGCTACAGGCTCAGCGGCAACGCGTGCTGGCGCTTCGTCGACGAGCAAGGGTCGGGGGGGAGTATCGTTTACTCGGGAGGGTCGCGATCGCGGGGGACCTCTACGGCGAGGTCTGTATCGCGGGTGTCGGATGTATTTGTGCACTGTACTCGTGGCCCTATTGCTCTCCTGTAGGAGTGTGATGGGGTCATCTGGGTCGGAGAGGATATGCCTCGGGCGGCGAAAGTGACTGATTCTAGAGGGAATGTAACTAGCTGCCTCGACAACCAGAGGGTTGCGATGTTTGACGGCTGAATCGAAATAACGCTTTGACATGCGTTTGAGAAACTGGTGGATGGTAGGTATTTTAAGATCGAGATGGAGGATCTCATTTCTAACATACATGGGGGATCCCGTGATTCTACGGAGGAATCGGTTCTGTAATGTTTGCAACCTATGGATGAATCGGGGTTTGGTATGGGCAAAAACGATACCCGCATAGGTCATGATAGGGCGGATGCACGTGGTGTAAGTTCGCAATTTGCACCTGAGTGACATTTTGCTACGTGCATTTAAAACGAAATGAAGTCTACTGAGAGCGAAAGAGGCTCGCGAGTGAACCGCCTTTATGTGCTCTGAAAACGTGAGATGCCTATCTAAGATCACACCTAGATATTTGGCTCGCGTAGCCCAAGGGATCGGCTTGCCAAACATGGTGACTGATCGGGGGAAAGAGGGATTTAGCCACGGTTTCGAGAAGAGGACCGCTTGGCTTTTATCGGGATTGACCTCGATTCTCCACTTCCTAAACCAGGCGCCAAGGTTATTGACCGCCTGTTGGAGGTTTAGAAGCATCGAAGCGGAACCTAAACCTTTACAATAGATGGCAGTGTCGTCTGCGAACAGAGCCAACTGAGTCTTTTTGTTTCTAGGGATATCGCTGGTGAATAGCGTGAACAATAGGGGGGCGAGTACAGAGCCCTGAGGGACTCCTGCTCGGATCTGACGAGGGGTGGATAGGGCTCCGTCTATGCGATAGCGAAAGGTGCGATTCGACAAGTAGTCTCGTAGGATGAGCACGAGACGATCTGGCACACCGAGTTTGTAGAGCTTATACAATAAGCCGTTGTGCCAGACTTTGTCGAACGCTTTCGCTATATCAAAGAAGATAGCGCCTGTCATTAAGCCGCGGTTGATGGCGCTGCTTATATGTTCTATGATACGGTGGGCCTGATGCACGCTAGAGTGCTGGGTTCGAAAGCCGAACTGTTCATTGGGGATTAAGCCCTTTGTCTCGGCGTAGTCTCTGAGTCGCTTATAAATAAGCTTCTCATAGAGTTTGCCGAGTACTTTGAGCAGACTGATGGGACGGTAACTGGTGGGATCTGATTTGGGCTTGCCAGGTTTTGGAATACCTATGACAGTGGCCTCTTTCCATGTTTGGGGAAAGATATTATTGCTTAGAGCACCATTGAAGATGGTGGTCAGTAGCATAATGAGATGAGCGGGGAAGAGTTGGATCACCCTATTGGTGAGTCCGTCTGAACCGGGGGCTTTTCTAATTTTTAGACCTTTGATTAAGTCGTGCACTTCGTCCGGAGCGACTGGAGGCAGAGGACTATCAGGGTCTTCGACGGGAGGGAGAGAGGCTCTGCTTTCGACTTCGGCGTCGACCTCTGCGAGGTGAGCTTGGTCTACTGGCTGAGAGCTGGGAGAGCATTGGAGCTCGAGACTATCTGCTAGGCACTCGGCCTTTTCGATGTCGTCGAATGCTATTGACTTATCGGGGCGTATCAGGGGGGGCATGGTGGCGATCTCCCGGGATTTGAGTTTCCTCTGAAGATCCCAGAAGGCCTTGTGAGTGGGCTCTAGCTCGCTAAGCATCTTGTCCCAGCCCGCTTCACGCAGCTCCGCTACGCGTGTACTTACAGTTCGCTGTAAGTAGCGCATATGGGCTTTGTTTGCGGCACAGGGGAAGCTGCTGTAGGCACGGGTGGCCGCGTTCTTCTCCGTCATTAGAGCACGTACATCGTCGGGGAGCTTCCAGCGACGGTTATCCGTCGCCGGGACCTCCCTTGAACAGTCGTTCAGGACAGATTGTACGTGCTCCGTGAGGGAGTCGATCGCGGCCGTCGTGTCAGCGATAGAGTCGAAGTTGTTGGGGATTGAGTCTAACTGAGGGGATGTGGTGGGTTTCAGCTGTTCGCTTACTCGCCTCCAGTCTGTTATCTTTTTTGTAGCAGAGGGCTGGTCGGGGTCATGATGACGATGACCTATGCGGGAGTCGAGTCTTATTAGTACTGGACGGTGGTCGGAGTTAAGCTCGTGCACCGTTTCTATTGAGTCTAGTCTCAAGTTGACACTCTTAAGGAGTGCCACGTCAAGGACATCAGGAGAGTATCTGGGGTCATGAGGAAAATGAGTGGGAGTCATCGGAGCGATGACGTCAAAGTTCAGGAAGGTGGAGAGGTCGAACAAGTGTCGACCCCTGGAGTTGATTCTGGTACTATTCCAGGAGGGATGCTTTGCATTGAGGTCGCCCGCTATGATAACGGAGTCGCTCATGCCTAATAGGATTGTGAAATCGTCTGAGATATGTTGGAAATTCTCAGCCGACGACGTAGCGGGAGGGAGGTAGACCGATACTAGCATGATCGGCTGATGGCCAGTCATGGATAGTCGGCAGATAGTGACTTCTAATTTACTTAGGGGAGGAGGGTCCATAGGTATGCAATACAGATCCCGTTTGTGATAAATAAGGGTGCCGCCCTTGTGACAACGCGTCCTATCATTACGGATGAGACGGTAGTTCGCTATAGAGGGGTTTCGGTGACTAGGTTTGAGGAACGTTTCCTGAACGAGGAGTAGGTCAATTTGATGGTCGCGGAGGAATTCCGAGATCTCATCGCGTTGACCGCGGATGCCGTTTGCATTGAAGATGCCTATTTTAAGGGATCGGGGTTTATGCCTCGCTGTATTGGTGTTAGACATTATGAGGTTTTTTCGGGTGGAGAGTTTGCATGACGTCAGAGTATTCATACAATACTCTTTGCAACATTGGGAAGTTTTCGGATTGTCTGGCCACGAGTATTTCGTGAGCCATCTGTACGGCGCGGGGGGAGCAGAACGCCATATAGGTGTCTGAAATTATATTATATACGTCCGAAGTGGACAACTGAGCGGCCGCGGGAGCGGCGGTGGTGGGGCGCGGTGCTTTATGAGCGGGAGCGGGAGCGGGAGCGGGTTTGTAGTGGGCCGCGGGAGGGCCTGCGAACGCGGGGAGGAGGATACGCTGATCCATGAGGGAGGGAATTTTATTGGGAGGAGGTTGAGACTGAGGTTGAGTTAAGGGCGGGGTAGCGATCGCTAAGGCTGGGAAGGCCTGACGGTGCTGGAGTTGATTCCAGGGGCTGGGTCTCTGAGGGCTAAGCCGCTCGGGGATTTGAGATGACGGGATAGGGATAGGGAATTCCCTTTGCTTTAGCTGACGATCGTCAAGACGTTTCGTCAGCTTGGGCGAAGTATTTTTTGGGGCTTTAGAGCAGCCACGGTAGTTGGCTGTGTGACCCTCTTGCCCGCATAGCACACAGCTAGGTGGGCTGTCGCATTGACTACGGTCCTTTGGACGGGTGCATTCAGTAGTGCCGTGGTCGCCCAGGCACTTGACGCACCTGGGTTTCGCATGGCAAAACTTTTGCGAATGCCCATATAATTGGCAACGATGACATTGCCCTATAGAATGATTTTTCCATGGCTTCTCTATAGAGAATCCCATGAGATTACATATGGATTTGATATTAAAGATCGGGTTATGCCCTTCGATCGGGGAGCACACGACGAGTACCATGTCGTATGCCTCCCTACCGCGCGAACGGTGCATACGGTGCACTTCGTCAACTGGAATATTCTGCGACTTAAGGTCGGCTAGAATTTCTGCTGGGGAGATTTCTTTGGGGATCTTTTTAATGACAACTCTGGTCTGTTTTTCTTCTGGGAGAGAGTACGTGTGGAAGGACACGTTCCTGTCTCTCAGAAGCCGGGTTAGGGATCTGTAGTCGGTCGAGGTCGGGACTATTACTTTTATACCCTGTTGGGTAGAGCGGGCATTGGTGTAGCCGATCTTGAGATCGACACACCACTTTGAGATGGCAATGAGAGTTTTCCTTTTAGTTTCGTTATATATACTACTGCTGTGATTTTTTTCACAAATCCAAGTACAACTATTTAGCTGGCAGGGGGGGGACACTCAAAGAAATGTCAACACCAACTGACGGGGTCCGTTAGGGCCAATGCCTGGCCTGCCAGGGTTGCGAGTTTGTCCGAAAGGGATATCGCGGCCCCGGCACACAGGCAACGGAAGGAACACGGGTGGGTTTTAGTCAGTAAAAGTCTGACACGCCCTCCCGCTCGGCCCAGAGCGGGAGAAGTTATTTGATATTTTCCCAACATAAAAAAGGGGGGACACATGATTCTATCAAAAAAACTTAATATTTCACAAACGGATCCCTGAATTGAAAAATGGATTTCACACACCCTCAATATTTTTGAACGACCTTTCCAACCACACCATGGGATAGACGAGAAAAAACAAAAACACTCCCACTTTACATGTAGGGGAGATACCCTAAAAAAAAACTTATTTTGTTTTCATTATTTTATTTTACCACTTTGTCGACATCATTAATATCTATACCCATGCCAAATGACAGCTTTCTATTACTAACCGTCTCTGAGCTAAGCCGCGGACAGACAGACAGACTGACAAACGGACATGGCGAAACTATAAGGGTTCCTTGTTTACTACGGAACCCTAAAAACGACTTTAGATAGGTTATATTTCTTCGACTGTAAACAATATGCAATACAAACAATAAATAAAAGCAATTTAGTTTGTAATACATTTGTAACATACCCATTAAATTCTATATTGTTTCCAACTCGGATCTATTCTTGCCCAGTTTAATATCAAAATACATAAGTACGTAGGTATTCCTTTATCAAATTGTTTTTTTTCTATTGGAATAACTTGCATGCATGTTTACGCTGCACAACATCAAACTAAGGCTCCTACCTACTTCAGTCTTTTAAAACTTTCGACTCTACCCATTTTTTATAGAATTCATACGAATTTTTCCAATATAATAATGAATTCCTTCCAGTATGTATGGTGGTATGGCCACCATATATATTGGAAGTGAACCCTACGGGAGGGTTGCCGGCATTACGTTTGCGGTAAAGTTAACCATCGTGGACGGTCAATGGCATTAGATTTGAAACCGTGTTATACAACACTGTAAAACGAAGTAAAATTGTGTTTTCAGGGAGTCTTGTCGCTATACGTAGTTTGCAATCTTTTAAATTTTTAATGATCATTTGGAACCGTGAACAAGAAATTTAAATTAAAAAATGCTTGGATTTTAAAACCAACATTACTAATAAATCTTGTTAAAATATGCTGCAGATTTTATTTTCACGGTTTATAAAGCTGTATTCAGTAAGAAAAACCTAAATTCTAAATGAGCCCTCCGCTAGGGCTCCCGGCATCCCATATGCCACGAGGTTAATCCTCCAGGAGGGCTCCTGGCACTTAACGTTAACAGTCGTGTTTGGTGAAATCATATTTGATAATATTCGCGTTGAGGGCCACAACTACAGTGCTGGGCACGCCACAATTGCGGCGATAAGTCCCCTGCTTGAGGAGTGGCTAGAGAGGCGCCACGGCGTCCTCTCACCTTCCGCTTGACTCAGGTCCTCACCGGATACGGTTGTTTCGGGAGGTTCCTGTTTCGCATAATGCGGAGGAGCATACGGTGGAGGTCTGCCTGGCTTGGGCGCGGCACCGCTGTGTCCTTGTGGAGGCGATCGGTGGCAGAAATCTCTCGCGTCCGGCCCTGGTCCAGGCCATGGTACGGAGCCAGAGGGCGGAGATTTCACTCCCACATTTTTCACATTTTTCATTTTTCTCACGCGTCCCACGACCCCGAGGACGGGGTCGCGGGAAAGTCCGAAAGGGATACCGTGGCCCCTGGCAACGTACAGGCAACTGAAGGAACACAGGTGGGTTTTAGTCAGTAAGAGTCTGACATCTTTCCCACTCCGCCCAGAGCGGGAGAAGTTATTTGATAATTTCCCACCCAAAAAAAAGGGCCGCAACTAACCACAACTTATAATCATGATTTAAATTAGCTTTAACTGTAGGTCTAAAGATAGGTATTTTAAATATACCTTACAAGGTTTCTTAGAAGGAATATTCCAAATAATTTAATCCGTTTCTGCACCTTAAACATACTTTAGCACATTGCGATAAAGGCCGCAGGGAACAATTCCACAACTTTTAACTTTATTGCTTACAACAGTCCTAATTACCTAGCTGGAATAACAGACCCTACTTCCAATGTAAGGCGACGGTTAAGCTTCATTAACGAAACGTGAATAATTAATGATTGAACTAATAACTTTTTCTTAGGCGATAATTTTACTAATTTTATAAAAAGCACATCCGGAAATCATGACACAACTCTATTAACAAGAGCTGTTAACGTCGAGAGTTATTAAAGAATGTGAAATTCCCATTTTCGTATGTGGCCTTAATTTCGAACATCAAACGAGCACAACTTGCGTCGTTTAGGGGAACTTCCCCAAAAATTCCACCACTCTAATTTTGTGCCGTAAAATATTTGACACCGCTTGTCGTCCTAACGGATTCCGAAAAAACACTCGATAAGATTACAGAGCTGAAAGAATTCTTGCTTTTTTTTTGTCGTGCGATTCGTAATGGATTTATCAAGCTATCATCGTTTGGTGTCTGCTACGAAATGTCTAATGATTTGGAAGACTAAGTGGTCGTCAAGAATTGCCACTTTTTTTCTGTATTTTTTTATCCTGATACATGTCTGCCATTAGTAATGTACGATCCTTGTCCCTCGAACAATAAACTAGAGCAATGAAGACACGATAGTTCTAGAGCTCGTTGAAATAGCCCATGAACTGAAATGAGTAACAGTAAACGAGTACATTACAGTACCTTTTATTCGACCCGAGTCAATATAATTTAAGCCGATTCGTATAATTACATTGGTGAGGTGAAATTTAATTAAATATCAAAGGAGATATATAAAATGCTATAATTTTAATATTACTTCAGGCTTTGGCTTTAAACGACCACTTTATCAATATTGCGGCTATTATTAGTCTTAATAATGGCTTTTTGTGTGGTTTGGGTTAATTAGTTATAGCAAAGTCCAAGTTGGTTCAACAATACAGGTTTTCAATCAATAAATCAATCATAAGTTGGTCGTTTTCCATCTCTTAGCTGAATAGAATCGATAATACCGCCTAGTGCTAGTACTAGTAATCTTCGTCAGCATCCGCATTCAGACTACAGGCGACGCTTTTCAAGTAGCAGATCTATTCCAATGTCTAAAGTAGATTGTTTCTTTTTATGTCAGGAGGTTTCTTGATCCCAATCATATCTACATGTTTTTATGCTCTATACATAAAGTTTGACGTGTATTGTAGTGAAAGCTAGATACAACTATCAGATAAGTGAGTTTACCCTCGCCTATAAAAAGAATACAGATATTTGTCTTTGCTCTCAATTTTTATGGCCTCAGATTCGGCTACGACAGCTACGAGTTTGCTACGAGCTGGCTACAAGTTTGCTACGAATTTGCTACGAATTTGCTACGAGTTTGCTACGCCGCGTCAATTCGTCACTCCCGGTGCGAGGCGTACAAGACTGCTGAGTACTACTTCAGCTGACCTGTTCGTATATTTTACCAAGCGTTATTGGTTAAAATCATTGCAGTACTTTACACAGTTAAAATTCAATTAAATTTCAATGCAAATGTTTTGGTTTTACATTACGTTTTTATCTTCGATATGGGAATATGCATTCATAATTTAGAATATCATGCGGTAGGCAAAAAACCAGTTAAGCGGCCTAATTAGGTTTGTCTAAGATACGCAACAAACATAAGGATGGAAACAATGACTAATTTTCGGCTGTATTTTAGGTATTTAAGTATTTAAAAATAATAATGATAAAGACTTAAATCGAATTATTTGTATAGGATAATATAAGTATTATCAGATAAATAGAGCGTTTTAATGACAAACATGAGCTAGTGTCAATAATGTGATTCATGCAAACTCTGCCAAATCTTGACATTGGGATTATCTCACACATTTTAAATTGTACATTATCGCGTTGACATTTAGTAGCACACAGCTCGGTAACGACTAGTGGGTCCCGAGTTGTTAAGCCGAAAGGGTTCGTATATAATAATTGTTATGGGGAAAAGGCCCACTTTATTGTACTAATGTTGTGCATTTTACGTGATCATCATTTAACGCCCGATGGGTGGGCAACCCTACGTACGACCCTAACGATGTTATAGTTTAGAATACATGATTAAATCATGGCTTAGAACAAAGTTTTGGTTGTCACAATTATTTGGATATATTATGTTTAATAATTTTGTTGTTTGTTTTGGAGTTTTGTGAAGTCGTGCAGCGAATAATGTGAAAGAGAATATTAAATTATCCCGTCAAACTAATTCTGTCCGTCACAGCTAGTTAAAATGTTCAAAAGCTCGACCTAAAAAGGACAGTTACAAATAATCCCCGGCGATTCCAATTCTCAATACTTTCATTAGCCTTTACAAAGCAAACAACAGTGGAATTGTACACGCTAGTCCATTCTGTTGACTCGTATCGATTGGAAAGTTGAAGCCCAATCACTCAACGAGCCCCTACGTACAACGTAATCAACACGGATATATTACTATAATGTTTACTCAGGGCACCTAACAAACGCTGTGTGTGTAATTTCCATATCTTCTAACTGTACGTTACAGTATCCAGTAAATTACTTTCGACTTTGATAAACGTTGTAGGTACCTAGTACATTAATAATTACCTCTTAGGTAATCATCAATTTGTCATCAATCAACAAGAGTGGAACATAATAAATGAATTACTTTCGAAGATACCTACCTCTCAAAAACATTGAAATAAAAGAACTCGTAGAACAGCTGCTCAAGCGGTTATCATTAATCATCGTAACTGGAACGTTCACATTATAGCCTTTCAAGATTTAAACGAATATCGAGTTATTTATGTCACGCGATGTCCCGTCATTGAAATGAACAACGATTTTTACAGCAGGACCGAACATAACATTATCAGATGACGCGGCCCGGGGGACAGTAAATATTCCTGGACGCCGCGATTAGCCCGCGCCCGCGGCCCTACAAACATGCAACACATTTAACGCAATTCCTACATCACTATATCCACTAACACAGGATCTGAGAACGTTAACCGACAACAATGAACTCGATACATTAACTCCTGCGAGGAGCGAACAAAGAATCCAATCCAAATCGTACCTCTATTAAAGTTTCGTAACAGGACGCTATCGGCAATAGGAACAATGATTTTTTCCATGTCCTTTGGGGCAACAAGTTGATGAAATATTTGCTCAATCGGCTGTGTAACATAGTTTCATTTATTTCACTTCACCCCAGTCACTCAACTGAAATAACAACACAGTATGGCGGACGTGAATCAGCAATAAATTTCAATGGCGATACAAACACGTAAACCTCATAACTGCTGCATTCATATACCATTAATATGTAACAATACTAACGTTTCTTTTCGCCGCGCAATTTGACGTAACATCGTCTCATCAGTTCTACTTTACAAAAAATATAATTTTCATTGTATTATTGTATATATTCGTACAGTTGTTAATTTTCGTATAAATAGAACAAATTATACAGGAGTACATGTAGTGTATTCGGAACTGTTCCAAATCACAAACAAAATGAAGCGCTAATCACGAACCGCGCCTAGCAAATTACCGAAATTAACTAAATGGTTTATGTTAAAACAGAAAACTGTAGCTGTCGGAATATAATTATGTTGATATGAGTTTCTATTTAAATAATAGTTGCTATGCACCGATAAAATCATTTTAATGACTTAACTAAAAATAATACATTAAAAAATAATACTGTAGTCGACGCAGCTATAAAAAACAATCTTCGGAACTGTAAGTAGACCCTGTTTGGTCGCCGCCTACGAAAGAACCACCCCAGCACTCTTGGGAGAAGTAAAAGCCGGGAAAAGGATCCTTTATTAATACTTGCCATATTTTGATGACTAATCCGACTGCTAAATGTGGTTCTGATGAAAATAACTAGCCCTGAACAGTTTTTTTTTTAAAACAAAGTTAAATTAAAAACACCAACATTATCTAAGTGCTCTGTAAGATTTATTTATATTTTAGAGGATTATATTTAACCACGATATTTTTAGAAACAAAAAATGAAAGTCACCGTCGTAAAATTTGCCAGTACAGTACCTATTCTTTCATTAATAAACACAGGGAGGAGTTCAGTTATCTAAGTAGCGCGAACGGTGCAAATTACAGGGTAAAGCAATAATAACAATGAAGTGCGTAGGGAAAGTAATTAAATAGATGTCAGAGCACAAACAGTGGAATAGGAAACTAAAGTGTCACCCGTCCGGTACATCGGCGAAATTAGCATCGAGCGAGTCGCCTTCATTCAACAACAGGAACCGGCCATTAATCTTACACAATGTGATTGCGGTCCGAATTTCTCTTCATTATTCAATCATCCAATGGCAAGTAATCTAAATGTTCTGATAATCATGTTTTCGAATTAAGGAAACATTCCATTTAGCCAGCTGTCCTTGAAAGGTCTGAAAAGGCCGAGAACAACTTGTTTGCTAATGGTCCCAATAAAATTATCGATAAACTTGGGATTCAGATGTTTTCCCTTTACTTCCACTGCGTACCACTGTACAAGTCATAAAAGTCAATAAAGGATGTTGATACAGGCCAAGGCCGGGGAACTTTTACTACTAGTAATACTACTTACAATAGGTACAATTCACCCTTGCGACTGTACTCATCTTTTAGCTCTCGAGTGATAATTTTATCTACATGTAAACGTGACTTTCTCGTAGTAACATCAATTCAAATGATATACAGCCCTGTTACACGTTACACGAAATTTCTTTAAGAATTTGTTCAAAAGCTATATGCAAAACTCGCCGCGAAGTATCAGCCTCCTAGTGATACATAATGCATAAACATCGCACCTTGGCGTGCAGAAGGCTGGGGGCAAGAGCTCTTCATATCTTGAGCATGCCTCCACTTAGCCCGCTGCATACGGCCCGTCCGTGTTACACTCACTCGCCACCACTCACCGATCTAATGTATTAGAATCAAATGGGTATGCACAACAGTCACCTACCGGAATAGGTTAAACGGTACATGTACGTACATAAATCACGTGTAGTTTGTGATTGTTGTACACTTGTGCGAATAAATCGATTAGTATCTATCTTTATCTAACAAATAAACTGTGAAATGAAATAGCATAGAATAAATCTTCTACTCTTTGAATAGGTACTGATTATATTAGTTTGCTGGCAAAGAAAATTAACGGTAAATATATACCTAATTTTTACATTTTTAATACAAAATTAATCAATTTATCAAATGCTCAAAATGAGTCCCTTCCTGTTGAATAGAAAGTTTCATTTTTCTGAACAAAATGTCACATCAAACGTAAAAATTCATGGTCTTCCTTTTATTTGTGACAATGTTATTTAGCAAAAAATTATCCATAAGATGAAGCCTTTCGATCGGTATGATAAAGCTACAGATGCTGATTATTTTTCTCATTTAACGGGTTCGATTCCCGGTTCAACCATGTAATTATTTAAATATCTATGAATGCAGTTTAAATTGTTTTTTTAATTCAAATAATGTCTTCTTTCAGTAAAATGTTCCATCTACAATATTCTAGGTACTTTCCCTCCATGTGGCATATCCCTGTAGAATTGATAGTTTAATTCTTATAAAATATTTCAATCTTGGTCACGATAAAAACAGGCACAAAATACAAAAAAAAAACATTTTTGTTTTCAGAAAAAGCATCGCAAAAACGCATTCGATATTCAAATCCAAACAAGCGATGTCTGCGGCTAAATGTAAGTTTCTGAACCGAACTAGAGCATAAACAGTGCGTACTTGAAAAGTGCATGAGCGCGAAGCAGCTGAAGCGTAGAGTGCCCTCGAGTGTTGTAGGGTCGTTAGAAGCCGCACTGCACGCTGCACCTCCTACCAGGATTATTTAGTTAAGCATCTTTTTACCAAACCTTAATGACACTTCTTGCCGCCCCTACGAATTTTTATACTCAATTCTGAGGTCAAATATTTGAATAGAGTCACAACAAAATATGACTTTTTGTTTAGGACGGTTTCCGAAAGTTTACGTTATCACATAAGCTACAAAGTATGACAGGATGTTACTTTGACCAATACGGGATCCAAACTCTAAGTATTAGCACGAAGTACACGTACTTACTTTACAGCCGATCGCTTCAATTTGCTAGAAGAACCTCCCACTCCCAATGTGCACATTTCACAACTACCTATCGAGTTTTCCAATAGTACTTAATCTTTGCTCCTGCGTGACTAATCCATCTCCCTCATTCACAATATTCGATAACAACGTGGTCTAGAAAATAGAAAACAGCATGAAAATACCCATTGCTCATTTTCTAGAGCTGTAAAAGTCAACTGAAAGATTGATTCGAAACTCGTTGCCTGGCTTACCAATACAAACTAATGTCTTTACTTTTGAATTTTATTATACTCTAGGGTGCAATATACATCACCTATCAAGAATTTTATATTAAAAATAAACTAAAAAGATCTAAACGAAAACATTTGTTCAAAGAACATCATTTTTGCCATTTTAATGGCAGTTGATTTACGCTACTGGCACGGAAATCTCCTGGACGAGAGTCAAAGAATTCTTTGAACGAGGTTTTCACTGCATCTTCGGTCTCTTTTTTGCCCTGTAAAGAGCTCTCTGAACTAAAATAAAATGACCTGATATGTTGATGTCGCTTTGAGTTGAGCTCTGTACTTGCTCGCTAAGTGTAAAATAAACATTATCTGAAAATAATTCTGCCAAGTTGGAATAAATATTTTTGTGACGATGAACCTGTTAACGAGTGTTGTTTTTACAAATTGGAATATGGTGAATACGTAGGAAATAAAATTCAAAACTTGTATTTGGTACAGAAACTATAATTTTGAACCTTTTGAATGACATGCGTATAATTTTATTTAAGTTCTATTTCCACTCATTCCGGCGAATCAGGAGTAGGGGTTGTCATGTAAAGACAAAGACAAGACAGATTTGCGACACAATCACTAAAGATAAGCTTCTAAGTTAAGGCTAATAAATAATCACAAAATCTATTTACGCAAAAGGATATTTTTCTTGCCATCGTCACAGACTTGAGAAATATATGAGAGATACAGAACCCACCATGAGTTTGTAAACACGAGATTATGCCTAAAAGCCTCTTTATGGGATAAAATATATGCAAACGGCGTCTGATGTGCTTCAGTAAAAAAATATGAAAAGTCAGAAAATAAGCCAGTGACGTCTTTCGTTCATTTATAAAAATAGAGGCAAGGCAGGATTGTTATAATATAAGTATTTCTATATTACTTTAACCCAGGTTTTGTATGACATTAGTCATATAAGGGATCTGGCGCACTAGACGGCCACGACTCCGGCCACGAGTGGCCATATAGTGGTATTGTATGGTGTGCGGCTAGTTGGCCGTTGCGACCAAGTGCGCGATTCGTTTTCTATAGTTTACCTGGTGCGCAAGATCCTTTAAGGTTATTCGTTTAGGCTAGTTTCTCCTTCAAAGTGAGTGAAGTTATTGAGTTCTTAGTTAGTACCTACATATTTATAGACCTCGTAATTGCTTTATCATCCTATGGCGCGGGACATACACAAGTGGTGTGCGGGCGACGCGTGGGTGTGGCGATGGTGTGGCGCGACTGCTGCGCCGCCCGTTTCATATTTCAAACAAAATGTATAGGAACGACGTGGCGCGGAACATACACAAGAGGCGTGGCGCGGGCGAGGCGACGACGGTGCGGCGTGGGCGTTGTGTGTATGTTCCGCGCCACGTCGTTCCTATACATTTTGTATGAAATATGAAACAGGCGGCGCAACGCCCGCGCCACACGCCATTTGTGTATGTCTCGCGCCTAAGGTTGAATGAATGTCACTTACACTACACGACATAAAACGATAAGGTCTGTTTGTTTATGTGACAGTTAGATAGTTTCAACCTTAGTGAAGTTTCAATTGAATGGGAATGGTTGTCAGGTATAGCAGTTACAAGATCCACTATACGGTATATACAGCCATTAACTAGTCAGCCTAATGTTCAGGTTCTACGAAATATTTACATTAATTTTATATTACATATTGAAATTGAAGCGAAACTAGTTTAAGTGTAATCAATGCTTCTATTAACATGTAGCCACCACATATTAATTATAAGACCTTCATACTGTACTCATGTTGTACAAAATAAATATTATCTTATATTATCTATCTTATCTTATTAGAACAAAGAAAAAAAAACCTCATCATCAGCTATGTCTGTCAAGAAATCTCAACCTGTTGTTGCTGTAAAACGTATCACAAATAAAGTTCCCCTACAAACATACCATCTGAATAAATTGATTGGAATTCGCGGCATTAACATAGGAATCCGGAAAATCCGAATCGCTGACCGTCTTCGAGCCAATCCCTTTTCGTCACTGTTTAATTTACTCAAAATTACTTCGATTACATTGTTTTTTCTCTCTCTCTATAAAAGGTTTTTGCTTTATTTACACATGGTCTGATACGGCTCTTTGACGATACATCGTATCAAAAAGCCAGTGACGGCCGATGACAAAAAGAATATTTGTATTGGTGACACGTGAAACTAGGGCTGCCTGAGGTTTGTAGGCATACACTTTACATACTTTTCTAGCTAGCAACTAAATGCTGAATAAATCTAATAAATGCAAATTGACATATTATTTGTTCAGACAGTTTTATTAAGTTGATAGTGTAGCTTTTCTAGTGCTGACACAAAAATAATTAAATGAGACGAAAAAATCACTTGAAACAATCTTTTAATAGGGAATAAAACTAAAAAGTTATGTACATAATGTGTTCGAAATTAGAACGGTAAGTAATAATAACTTTGAAAGCGGAAACAAGTATTATGTGTGGGAAAAGTATGCTGCAGCAATCAATATCAATTGTGCCCGTGTGCAATTAAATTACATGGCCCCCACTAATGTTCGACAATTATTTTACCATTCATTGGTTGCGGAACGGAATAAAATGTACAAAATAATCGATTAATTCCATTATTTTTTATTAAAAACTGCTAGTAACAAAACTATAATAATAACGTTTGTAACCCGCGCATTCATTTTGAATAGATGATGTTTAAAAACAATTGTTTTCAGTCTATGAATTCAAGCTGGCTTATTAATAATATCAACGTGCTAATTTATTTAATGAGTCTAGTTAATTTCTGCAGATACCAATTCGTTATTATTGTTTTTCGTTATAATGTTTCCTTTACGTTATCGTCATCCAATGAAACGTAGTTGGTGTGATTATACCTTAATATCAATAATTATCAACGTCACTATCTTTGTTATTTTACTTATCTCGATCTTGAGTCATTACTCGAACTCGAGCTACAACTTACATTAAAACTGTTAAATCTATCACACGTTTCACTTTGAAGCATAGTTTCGTCACAAAACTTGAAGACAGATTTTCAGGGTCCTTCATGGCTGCAGTCCTCATCATTATTATCTTCGTTACAACTAACAGAATAGGTACTCGTCTGCAAAATTAACTGCCTCCAATGCACAATGTTTGAGTTAAGGATCTTAATGAAGAACTTCCATTTGATTCGACACCAACATTCACTTCATGTTATCCAACCACCTCAACCGCTACCTATCGGATTTTTTATCATAGGAATCATCACAGTCTATGCCACTACTGTCAGTGTTATCCTCCGGTTCTGAAGACGAGTCATCAGAATCTGGGTTAACCACAAACACTCGTGAAAATCTGCCGCCGCCATCCCCAGAGTCATCTGAGTCCTCGTCCGACGTCACAGGTTCCTCAGGAACGCCACTTGAAAGGCCGTAACTTCTTCGAGCTATCTCCTGCTCCGAATCGCTTGAATCAGTGGACTCATTTGACGGACGGAATACTTTCTTCGGTTCCAAATTACCCGGCATAGCAATTGCTGGATTGGATAACAACGATAAAGAGTCCTCCTCGGCAATCACTTTGACTCCGACTGACGGCACTTTGTCAACTGGCCGTTCGATACCCTTATCGTCTTTATCGTTATCGCGGGACTCCGGCGCTTATGACGCCTCGGGCTTATTGCTCTATCAGTCCTTCCGACGGTGGTCATCGCCAGTTTAACTGCTTGTGGTGTAACAGAGAAGGCGGTGGCGGCGGAAATGGTGACGGCTTCGGCCACGGTGAGCCAAGGGAGCGTTGCCGCATGTGATATCTTTCCATTAGATTTATTGTCACTAAATAATATTTACTGCATTGCCAGATCGAAGTGGTTAGATGTTAATAATAAGTGGCTTAAAATTGTGCAAAGATAAATAAGAAAACAAAGACGTAAATGAATCATGAGGCCAAAATATGTAAGGTTTACCCCGTGGTAAACCTTACTTATTTTGGCAGAACAAAACCAAACTACGTATCACATTTCAAGAGAATCTTACTGCGAAGGAAAATAAAAAACGCACAGTAGACGTTTTGTGATCAGATCACGAACATTCAATTGGGTTATCGTCAAAACATTGGAGTGCAGATATCCGTGACAAAGGCGCAACTAGATACAGCCGGCGAGCCATACCGCGCGGTGTCGCCGCCTCGCGCCCGCCCGAGAGCTTCATATAGAGATCGGGAGTTCGCGTGAATGTACCCGTTGTAGTATACCCCACAGTATTCGCTGTATCGGGTGTATCGAGAACAATATTCGGTCGTGTATCGGCAGTAATTGGCTGGAAGTGGGCGGATCGATCGCTCGATGTGACACAAATACCTCGTTCCGCGACGCAATCACCCTCAGTAATCCACTTCCGACCTAATTGTTTCTTCTAATGACAATTGAGAATCACTTATTACGACAATTATTATCCGATGTTCTGTTGTAAGTAATGTCTTATTGAATAAACTTCACGTAGACTCGATAAGAGAAATAATATTAAAGTTACGTGAGTTTGAAACATGTACGGTCGTTAGGCTCTCCAAATGGTTTACGTTATTCCGCGCGTAGCCTGCAGCAATCTCCGAGGATTGCACTTGACCTGCAATGCAAAACGCGCAACAAAAGCCTGCTTCTGCGAGCGCTCACAAAACACACGGATCTTTCTGATCTAAAGAACCAAGGTTCACTCTCACATACATATGTATATTCTAAGTATCATAACATATGCATGCATGTAAGTGTTCTAAGGAAACGCCGCCAGATGAAAATGCAACAAGCATCTGGGTCATTGCACACTTCTCTGTTGGTTCGATAAGAGAGGCTTACCATATTTTGCACTTATGAAAATAACACACTCAGGGGCTTAGATAGCTTAAACAGCTTAAATATAAATTGTATGGATACGTGAGATAACAATAGGTACCTGCTTTATTTTGCTAAAAAGAAAAGAAATCAAATTAATCTGCTTAAGATCACGGTTTTGTAATATCTAACGCTGTTCATAAATTATAATTTTGTCTCATTAAACTAAGGCTCATAAAGCTAAGGAACGTAAAATTAATCCAAGAAATGCTGATTATAAATAAAATAATGTAAGTTACCTAACAGAACGACCCCGCACTAACTTTCTCGCAAATCATGCAGTTTTGTACGTGGTAGCTATTTGAGATTCTTTCAGGAAAATGAATAAAAGTGTGTTATTCGACTTGTAGACTCTTATATGCCGGAAGTTTGAAGAAAAACACAGGAGCTGTTTCCGAGGTAACATTTTTCTTTTGTTATTTTTCGATTTTTCCTTTAATAACAATGTATGACATGCTATTACCGGGCTTTGAAGATTTAAATGAGCTTTAAGATTTTTTATTAGTAATAAATAAATAAACAGCCTTTAGTGAACATCATCTAGCTGCTCTCATTGTCAAACCTAACACGCGTAAACTCTACAAATCCATTTTCGTCGAATTTTGCAAGATCACAAGACTTCCTTAATCTTTGTAGTCGCTCGAAAGTAAAAATGATATATCAGACGGATAAAATATTAATGTGTGCAGAGAAGGATTATGTGTTAAGCTTAGCCTAAGGGACTGAAATTGCATTTATTTGTTTAAATTGGTTTGTGCTACACACGTATGTGTATCCGCACAATTTGATCAATACCTTCGGATTGGATTGTTCTGCAGAGTGTGGAGGAGCGCCGCGGCGGCGCTCGGGCCGTAAACATCGCACGGCGCTCCATTGAAATGTTGTCTCAGAGGGCTATGTTTTATTGAAAAACTTTTCGCGTTGCTCTTCAATACTCAGAGCGCTCCACCCGACACGCCGTCGTCGCCAGACTACCAACGTACTTCAGCGTCTAGTATGCCAATATAGCACCACAGGATATACATTATTCATTCAATTTGAAGATCACGGAAATATCCATCTTTTTCTAACAGGTACAAACAAGAATTAATTCCACCGTCGTTATCTGCCCAATTCGGCGTGCTTCAGTGTAAACAGCGGAGCGGGCGCAAGGTGGTCTGAGTAAATCGCTCCATTAGGCAGTTAAAAGCTCGTCGCTATCGTCGGGACATAACTCAGGCACCCGTCTCCGCGCGGCCCTATAAATTACGCCTTTGTGCGAACGGGGCGTGCCCGCTTAAAATATGTACGACATTGTCTTCCCAGCGCAACTCCCCTTCTCATATCTCCCACTGAAATCCGCTGAAGGTCACCTAACAGTAAATTATCTATTCGTACGTTTTGCCAGCCGGCTGAGCTGCGTTGTACTTAATCCAAAACTTTTATGTAGGTCACGCCCGTGTCAGAATATGTTAGTTATACTTGTAACAGGAAGAGGAAATGAGTTACGGATCTGCCATCACCCAGTATTCGTTGATAGTTTATTTATGGAAGCAAAAATATAATTAAATATGATTAATGAATCAAAACATCAATAAATGCTGTTGAAAGTTCTTTTTGATTCAACTGGCATTTTCCTCCTACAATATGTAAAAAAACCTTGTCCTATCCGAAAGTGGCACATGGGTGCCCGTTTCAACATTACCAAAAAATTATAAAAAATCTTATTGTTGTTGAAAATAAAAAAGTTTTTGCTGTTTAAAATTCACATTTTTTGGTATCAAAATTAACCATAATTCATAAAAAAATTGAAAATTTTCAACAGGGGTCATAAGATCCGCTAAACAACAGCCGCCCGCGCCCCATGTAATAAGCCGGTAAAACCATGTAAGATAGAAAAAAAAAGGCAATTCTTTTTTCCTTTTTTTTCCTGAAAATGACCGCAGAAATAGACTCTCAATACGATTACAACACGCTCACGGATCGGACATGGTTTTTTTTACATGTCGTAGAACGGAAAAACTTTTTTATTTTTTGTGTATCTATTAAACCCTGAAAAAAAACAGATTAATCCACTTACATAAGCTGCCGAGTTAACTGATGTGCATAGGTATTATGGCTTAAAGCTTCTCCTCCTATCTACCCTATAACGAACATACCCACAGGAGATTAATGCTTGACGCAATATGGCAGCACGATGCAGGATAAGCTCATTAACAACATAGACAACCACCAAAATACCTTCACTGGATTACGTCATAACAACGTCAGACGAAAAAAAAAACTAGCAACACAAGCTAGTTATCGAAACAGTCATGCTAAGCCTCCCGAAACATGTAGTTAATCTACAGTTCTAAATTGACATTACGTTCGGAGAAAAATCCGCATTACAAATACCTTGAAGCTCGTGAACAAAGTATGTGTTTGTGAAACAAAAAAAAACACAAAATAGTCCATAATTTAGGTGGAGGTACGCCTCCGTTCGCGCGCACACGGGACATTTATTAGATCTACGAGGTAGATGATATCTGTGTTTGATTGCTGGCACGACGTACACCAACTCTTTAGGCGGTACAGAACGTAAATATTTGGACACTCCGTTTTGGATTTTGTGGTGCTGTATGATTTTTTCGTCATTATAATCGATATTAGAAAATATGTTATCAAAATTATATTGAAAAATGTTTTTTTTTCGAGTTTCCGCTACAAACGACATCTCATTCGTTGTTTCCTACTATCCAATATATCGTATGAGATTACTAAGGGATTGGTCTTTTAACTTTACCTACGTGGGCCCAATATTGTAAGTGTTCATAAAATACTAGGTTACACGAAATTCGTGCAAGAATGACAACAAGCGTCTAAATTGTTGATATATTATTATGTTAGCCCCTTGAACTATCTCTACCTATAACAAAGCGTTCACTCGATTATCACCTGAATCATATCGAGAGGTATCTTAACGTTGAAAGGTATAAATAAGTGAAGATTTCGGTTGTGCTCGTGTCATTAGGCCTTAACAAGGCTTTGGGAGTCGTCGAAGCAGTGATCGAAGCTCGGTCAAGCGCGAGAGATAATACCTCCGGCTGCCCTGGCTTGTAATAACCATTCAGCGATTGAAGCCTGATCGGAGCATTATTATATTTACGTTTTGCTCCGTAACAAACTGTAATACAAGCCTATAGAGCTTTATACTCGTATTATAGAAATTCTACTTTCTAGTCGATCAGATTTCCTCAAAAAATTGTTCTCAATTAGTATTCACTTACGAGTAATAAGTAGATATAAGCAATTTTGATTTAGATAATTTCATAAGGTACACTGTCGTGTTAGTGATTAAACCTCATAATTCACTTCATTTCTATTTCTAACCATATTTGACTACTCCTAAAAAGTAAGCTTTTAGTCTGACGACTGAAAGCTTACTTTAACATTATGTTCTTTTTAGTTCAGCATTTTTCAATGCAAAGTCACAAGTATCATCAAGTTGTAAAAATAAACGAAGTAAAACGAATTGTCCTGGCGTTGTTTGTGCACTGTATTGTTTCCAACTGTAAATCATTACAGCTGTATGACTTTGTGAGGGTGGTGATGCACGAAGAGTTGTTGCCATTTGAAATATAACTCAGTGTTTTATATCAAAATGTCAACCAAGTAACATGTATCTTCACTTAGCGTCACATATTCACCTGAAAGATGAGCAAAAAATCTATGTTCCAAAGTTACATACCTGATTGAATCTACGCTGATTCAAAATATTTAAATATTTAAAGTTATTCAAAAATGCACATAATTCCGTTAGTTTCTAGTAGCACCACGTACCTCTAGAATTAATTACTTGTCAAACTGCGAACTGTGCCGAAGTGGTGGCAAGTTGGATCGTACCAAAGTCGATAGTAGTAACTCTTCGCACGTGGTTTGAGTCACAAAACCCTGTTAACTAAGATGTCACGATTTGACAATGGCACGAGATAACTTCTGTGTCGTTAATATGAAATGTTTCACCTACGTCCTTTGAGGTCACGTTTGTAGTAAACAACTCTGTGACGGAGAATATTTTAGCTGTAGCACAATTATTCTTATATATCATGTGTGATGTGAGTAGATATGACTGGTTATCATGGTATTGTTTGCATTCAAAGCAATGCATGGGAACCATGAACCATTTTTCAGTAATCTCAACAAAGCTGAAGAAAAAATATATGTTCATTCCTAGAATTACGGTTATTTGACACTGTAGGTAAATTGCAAAGAACCAATTGGAGACTAGGGACCTATATTATGCATTGTAACCAACTTTTTCTACGTTTGAAAACGTTGCAGTTTGTATGCCAATGGTGGAAAACCGGTGAAAACTAAAAACGGATCAATTACCTACACAGGTTAATACTTCTTCTTCTTCGTCGCCTCGTATCGATGATTCCATTTATCCTAAATAAGCTTCGACCAGAATTCCGCCACTTCGACAGCGTTAGCGTTGGCCTCGCAAAGGTCTCCATAGGTAGGACTTTGTTGGATCTCTGAATAGTAGGTGTACTATGGAGTAAAATACTTTCTTCACACATCAGAGGGCCAATTCTCGTACTTAAAAAACGTTCAAATTCAAGTCGCAGAGCCGCAAAAGTTCCAAAATGTCACAAAAGATATTCTGCTAAACCAAAAAACTAAGTCAAACGTGACGTTTTGTGCCATGAGATTGCGAATGGAATGAAAAAAACAAATGTACTAAAACGGTATTCTGCTAAATTTTGACTTGACAAAGAAAATAAAATTGGTATTCACGTAAATATAAGAACGTCAAAATTGACGTAAGCATGAGATTATTTGTTGACTGAACTGTGAAAGAAAATTTTAGCTTCTGCAGTTTCACATTTCTCATTTTATTTCGATTTTATCCTTGAAATCATCTGGAAATCCAAGATTCATGAAGAAAATACTTATCCAGTAACAGTGTTGTAAATAATTTTGTGTTTGTGTGGTGAAATAATACAAAACCAGTGGGTTCGGCCTGTGGGAGCAACTTTCATTCCTCGCACAACGTGCAGACGACGAATCGGCCGCAGAACAACGTAGAAAACACAGCAGCAGCTGTTCTCAGCATCGCCGGCTGCGGGATCCCACTTCAGACGCATTTTCCATTAAAGCGACCGTGCGTTTGTAAAAACATACAGACTAACCAAGTCTTACGAACTGAAGCCGCATATCCCGCAGAATAAGCGAAGAAATGGACTGGGTGTTGCAACCAAGGTTGGTCTACTAAGTATACATTGTAATACTTATATAAAAATATTATTGATTGATATGCAAGAAGGCAGCTATATTCTAAGCATCTTCGTCATCACCGTATCTACTTTTTCTCGGTTTTGATAACCCCTGCGTTTTGCGCGAGTAGCTAGTAGCTCCTGCCACACTTTCGTAGTGGGTCAAAACTATATTCCTTCAGATTCACAGCCTTGTAGAAAGTCACACTGGCTCTGAACCACCCACGTATGTTCAAAACACATGTGCACTTCCCTATGACAAGAAAGGCCCGAGAATAAGCTGGAACTGTGCCCGTTATTTTAAAAATTATGCGAAATGAATGTGTTTGTTGATTCACTATTATGATACCTAATATAATATATCCTTTTTAGATTTCATACATTTAGATGAGATACGATCGAAGTCCCGACCTATTTGCGGTCACGGCGGCCAATTTCAACCAAGACAGCCAAGTAAACAGGAGGTACTATAGACAACAACGCAAGTGTGTGCGCATACACAGCACTACCTCTTCCCTCACTCTCATAGTCCGATGGGACGGCAATGCGACGTAACCGGGAAGAAATTAGTTGGTTCCAACAGCTGTACGTGCTTTCCTAGGCACTATTTGGAGGAATCACGCGGACGACACACGGGGCGGGAAGAATAAGCAGGACAGACGTTCTGATTGCCGGATACCTAGTATAAGAGCGAAAAGCACGGTCCATGACCGATAAAAAAATGTTTACAAACGCCCTAATACCTATTGCCCCATTACTTATGTTGTTTAGTATAATATTTAATATGTTTGTATCGACAAGTTAATAAATAATATTCGTTTTAGTACCTAGTAACTTTATTTTTCTGCAGTCCCTACAGTTCTGTGAAGCACAGGGCCCGTCGATGTGGCGACGCTTGGAGGCCTATGTTCAACAATGAATGTCTTTCGGCTAAAATGATGATGACGGCTCCACTTATATAGGGCTGACGTAATAGTCGGTATGCATTTGACCTACAACTATCACGGCACGCTTGCTTCCAAACTTACTACATAATACCTACATATTTAGGATACACATTTATGAAGTTCACACGTGAGGCCAGACAATTGAGACATGTATGAAATATATATATTTTTATGTATATAAATGTGTTACATTTTCATTTACTTCTTTGTCTGAAAGTATACCCAAGCTTCTGAATAAAATAATACTACTTAATATTATGTACGAATTTAGCAAAACAAATCTTTAAAAGTCAAGTCAACACACAGGTTAATGTATCATCATCATCATAATTACTGGCAGCCTTGTTCCGCCCACTGCTGAGTATAAGCTATACCTACATTATCACGCTTTTTGCTATGGGGGACAGAGCAATATTGCATTTGGTTCCTGTTCTTCGATAGTTTACTGCGGGATTGTAATAAGACGAGACAAAATTGTAAATTAGGTACGGATATAAGCTCTGAAATGAAAATCATTACGCTGTACCTACAAGGAGCTGTGTTAGAAAATAGTAAAACTGCTTTGTGGATTCTTCTTAGCAAGTGTTTGCCTCTTACATATTGCAGACGTCAATAGTTGTTTGACATATTAGTACGAGAGCCTACGACCAAAACCATGTAGCATCGTTTTACGGCCAAAACCGTTATTTTAAATGATACGAACCCGACTCGGTGGACAGTATTGGTCAGACGGTTTTATCACAATATGTCTGATATAAAAAAACATGTACATAGGTTTCAAATAGGTTACAAATGTATTTTTTTTTCTATATCTGGGCACCGCCACCTGAAAATGTAATCGTTCAACTACATTCTGAAAATCAGACAAATTACTATGAAACAGTCCGGATTTTTTTTTGACATATTTGAAAATGCGGTCAGGTGAGGCGCGACGCACCATCATTCCAAAAACGAAATGAACGTTTTGGAATCGCCCGGCAAAAGCACGGTGTTTATAATGCTCCTATCCCTCACGATAATGATGATGAGTCCGACAATGATTAAAAACGATGCTTTTTTTTCTAAAACATTATTTTTCAAATGTTATCCTAGTTTCCTTTTGTACATTTTTGAAAAAAAGTCCCTAATTTCAGTTCAATCGTTTCGGGTGTTTATGAATCGTACGTAAATACGCCGCAATAATATAATTTATGTCTATAGAAAACTTGCATGATTAATCGTTCAACTACATTTTGAAAATCAGACAGATTACTATGAAACAGTTCGGTAATTTTTTTGACATATTTGAAAATGCGGTTAAGTCAGACGCGACGCGGAAAATTCCTGAATTAAGAATTTTTGGATTCAGATTATCCAAATCTCAGTAACTAAATAAGGCAAAAATGTTGGTCACAAGCTCTCGTACATATAGGAAGTGTCATTCAATGAGTCTTTTCAAAATTAGCTTTTGTATTATGACGTGTAGGTATAAGAAAGGCTATTTTATTCAAGCATAAATCGTACCGTACAGCCGGGGTGGTTCGACGTCTGCCTTGCATGACCTTGATTGTAAGTTCGATCCCAACTATTGTTATATTTTTAGTGTTTTTAATTTATTTTTGTATTAATTTTTAATACAATAAGATTTTTAAATTACTTATAATAAAATAACTGTATGCTCTTTAGGGTTCCGTACCCAAAGGGTGCCAACGGGACAATATTCATGCAAAATTAACAATGAATAGAAGTCAACTATTGGTCTCCACATTCGAGCTACGCTAAGAGTCTTTGTCAAATGAAACAATATAAAAATAACATAATAAAGAAATGAAAAAGGCGAATGAAAAATATAATTTGATTTAATTCGTTACAGTCATAAGCAGTACCTAACTGTACTAGTACCCAGTAGAAATTATTTTTACAATAGTCTTCAGTTTGTGCCGAATAGTTGGTATAGGTAGGCACCTTCATCTGCAAAGGATTATAAAATCCGTTGTAAAGCTTCATCTACCTTCAGGGTATCGAAGAAACATTGATGTTAACAACAATCGTTTGTGTTTGTTGTAGGCGCGGTACGGAAGCTTTACATCATAGCAGCACTTTGAATCATGTATAATTTTCCCTGTAACTCTTCACTCAACGCACCAGAACGACTACAACAGTGGATATTAATGATCCTGGATGCTATGTTCGGATTCTGTTCCTAAGCGATGATATTCCTCATGGATAATATAGATAGGTACTGAACAAAATTCTAATGGCTGGTGGTAGGTACCATATTCGAGAAAATCTCTTTCTTCCTGTGATAGTTCAATAAATAGTTACAATAATTTCAGCTATAAATCAATAATAATAAAATTGATATAAAATTATAGTTTGACATTCAATTTAATGACGTCTCTTCTTGACATCTTAAATCATCCGGGTCGCGCTTGCGCGCCGCGGTTGCCAATACGTTCCAAGTTAGCTTTATATCCAATTATTTATTTTAATGGTTTTGTATTTTATAAACATTAAAATAAAAAACGGAAAATGAAAATACTATAAGTATGTATTTAACCAAGCGAACTAATCAAGACATTAAAAAGATCATAAAATAAGGTTGCTAAAAATTAAAGTATCACTAATTATCACAAAATCGTCTGCATACATTGAACCACCGTGAAAATATGTTTATTTTCGTAAACGAAAACAAAGTTGATTGCCATGAGACTAGGCTGCGATGATAGTGCGACTTGAATGTGAACAAACCCAAATTTAAGGTTAGCAGAATACCATTTTTTGGTCTATTCACAATGTCATCGCATTCCGGTCGCATGTTTTTCAATTTGCACGTTAATTAGTAGAATTGACCTTCAGTTTGTTTTATTTATTAATATTAGATACAATGAGGAATGTTTTAGACAATCACTATTCACGCACTTGATACAGTCTGTCATGTTGATTAGCAATGGCCGACGGATGTCAGTCATTCAGGGAACAGGGTTCACACGGCATAGTGACGGAACACTTCCGGTTGCATAGTGCGGAGCCTGTGTCATTCCAACAGACTTCCCCTTACATTTCAAAAAACTGTAAGAAAAATAGGTGACTACTTACAACTTAATAAGGTGATGCAGCTAGGGTTACCACCTCTCCCGGAATTCCGGGAGTTTCCCGGACATCAACAATGAAAATTTAAATCTTCCGGCTCCCGGAAGGAATTTCAAATAAACAAAATTGTCCCGGAATTTAAAATTCACGCCGCTGCGCTGGCGGAATAATTGACAGTGGCGAAAATCATACGCGCACTACTGGCCAATGCTGGGTGTCTACTCACTAAGCGAAATCCGTAGTTTCGGCCGAAGTTATGGGCGCTACGGTATGACTGTAAATGAGACGGAGCGCCATGCGCCTAAATTTGTTTGTTGAAGACCAGATATTTTGAAGTCTGTACATTCAAATGGAAAACATAAGCACAAAAAATTATATAAAAAGTATTTATATTTGTTTTCTCCCGGATTTGACTAACAAGAGGTGCAACCCCAGATGCAACGCGTAGGTACCTATTAGAATTCAGTAACAGGTTTTGTCCTCCTTACTAGTGATGGATTAATTAGCATTCGCGTTCATTGTTAGCACGCGAATGCTCATTTAGCATTTAGCAAATGAAATGTAGTTGCGAAATTCTGTGAAGTGCGAAGTGAATTTATCGCTTCGTCCTTTTTTATAATATCATACGTCAGAGCGTCGACGCACGCAGTGGTAGTGTGCGCTCTCCTTCGCACTCACAGGAAGTCGGGAATACTTAATCTATCGGTTTCACTTGACCGTGACCTCGTTGGCGAGTGAAATTTATTAGCAGATGCTGCGAACTTGCGAAGAATGGGTTAAGCAATTGTTATGTTATTATCTTTGATTTGCGCGTACTTAGGGTTGTATATTGAATGAATGAGTGAATTCGCATATTAACAAATATCACATATTTCATTATTATCAATTATCGGCATATTAGCGAATAGCATAGCAATAGCAATTAGCATGCTAAGACTCAAGAATTCACATGCGAATGAAATTTATGCGAAATCGCATTAATTGACATTACTACTCCTTACTATTAGGTAATCACTGTATTAATTACGGTAAGACAGTCCGCCACTTCCTTGACATCAATATTATCACGCACATAATCACTTGCACTAAACACATAATTTTTAGGGTTCCGTTGTAAACCAGGAACCCTAATTAGTAGTAGTATTATTATTAGTATTAGTAGTAGTAGTATAGTTTCGCCATGTCCGTCTGTCTGTCCGCGGAGATATACCCATGCCAAATTACAGCTTTCTAGTACTAACATTCTCTGAGCTAAGCCGCGGACTGACAGACAGACAGACAGATATGGCGAAACTATCAGGGTTCCTTGTTTACTACGGAACCCTAAAAACGGACCTAGTAGCGCTGTATCGGCGTAGCGTATTCGTATTAGTCCCACAACAGTGGAGCCAACATTATGGCATGGGAACTATTTGATGAAACGCACTCTAATTATATTTCGAACGATTTTGTTATAACGTTATTATATCCAAGTAGTTCAATGTTTTCTTTGTATTTAATAAAGGCAATAAAGGTAAATATAAAAAATTGCAAACTATGTCTGGGAATGCTGATAAAAACATTCCTCCATTCTTACACAAATAGCAATTTTTTCATGTATTTTCTATTGATCACTATCACGGACTAAGTAGTACTAACACTATCTACCTAAGGTATCCAATAGAAAGTTATCGAAGTAGTTGTTTGTCTTTTAGTTTATTTGCGTCTTGTTTGTTTTTAACCGACTTCCAAAACGGAGGAGGTTATATGTTTGACGCGTATGTTTTTATGTATGTCCGCCGATTTCTCCGTCAATTGTGGACCGATTTTGAAAATTCTTTATTTGGATGAAAGGGTATGCTCCCGGATTGGTCCCATACATATTTTATTAACTTTGCTTGGATAGTTTTTGAGTAAGCTTCAATAATACGTATTTTTCCCACTTTGTAGATGTGGATGATATTATGATGATAACTTCCTGTGACTGTTATTTACATAGCAGGTACTGGTATTCGAATTTGTGTGGGGTAGGTACCACAACTGAAAAGTGAAAAATAAAAACTTTTGACAAAAAAAAACAACCGACTTCCGAAAAAAACACTACAAAGTGAAAAATAACTTTCATTTCGGAAGTCGGTGGCAAAAAACGAAAATTCAAAACCAAAGACACCGACTTCCGAAATGAAAGTTATTTTTCACTTTGTAGTGTTTTTTCGGAAATCGGTTGTTTTTTTTTTTGTTGTAAAAAGTTTTTTATTTTTACTAATTCAATATCAAATTGTTTTAACAGTAGATAATCCAAAATGAGCTTCCATCCAGATAATATGGTCATCATCTTAGGTATTCATCTTTACTCCATATAAAATTCTGTCAACTCAACGACGCTGTTTTAATGAGAAAAGTTCAATTTGATAATTCGATACTTTTATAGTAATTTGCCCTAATTACGCAAGTTTTAACATCGGCGCGACATTATCCGATAATGATTGTGTTGTCGGTGGTACCGTAGCGTGGCTACCTACGTCACACCGACCATTATACGGCTTTTATTAACAGTGCGTATCTATAAAATATTAACGCCTTCTGTAAAGTGAAATTAAGTATTCATTTTTAATCAACGGCCAGCTTTTATAGGCGGAGTAGATAGTTCGGTGTACCTCTACTCAAGATCGTCTAAAGGGAATGCCAACGATTCAACATAAACAAACGTTCGAGGAACCTTTCGCGGTGCTGATCCAAATCCCAGCTGTAAGTCGATCTTTATTGGCTCTATTGCTACTGTTCAATCAGTACGGAGCGGTGATTTTTAATATTACCGTAGACCGAATCTGACATGTTTACCACATCAGCCTAGATCGCGAATGTTGAAATCCAATGACCATCTTTATCTATTGATCAAAGCACCATACTAGCATTCGATACGACCCGTGTATCATTTCTTTTATGACCTTTAGGCCCGTTGTACCCGGAGCGGTTTCTTTACGGTACCGGCGTGCTAGCCGCACACGGCAAACCACCGGACGACGTAGGTATACAGCGACGGAGGATCCATACAACACTGACGACCTTGCCTATACACGGCGAATCAACCGTAGTTAGGCCTTACAATACTTTCAACCTTACTTTACCATCATCAGCATTATGCCTGTCTCGGCTAATTTACCTGATAAACATTTACCTAGATACCTAGTAATAAGTATCTTAGCTTAGGGTATTTAACTTACCTATGGTCCTTACATTAAGACGCAGATATATCCCAGTGACCTTGAGTGTTTAGCTTACGTGTTCTGTACTGAGCTCACGCAACACGTCGTACCTTCAGCCATAAAGGAGCGCTGTCCCAAATTAGACGCATTATTAATTAATTATACAAAACAAAGGGTATTTTGATAAAACACGTATACTAAAAGATCAATAATTAAATTATCTTTAAAATGGTGTAGGTTTCAGAAAAATACGCTTGATAGATTTTGTGTGATTCTCAATGTTTTATCCGCGTTAGAAATAACTTTACAATTTAATAATAATATATACATAATCCAAAATATTTTTAAGTTAAGTTATTAAGAGAACGCTCTAATTTAACAACTTTTTTTTTTCAATTTTCTATTAGCACTACTCGTTTAGACGTAATCTTCAGTATAAAATCATTAAAAGTCGGTTATCGTCGCCTTAATATAATATAAACAGTCATAATAGGTATAGGTACCTACCTGACATGAAATTTACGTGTATCGCGTATGTTTGATTGTGGCACAATTTATTCAACATTGTTATTACGATGAAACACGAACAATAAAGATCCATTCACAGCAAAATGTTGACACGTCCAATGCACGTTGCAATACATTGTCGAGTTATGTGTTCACTATTATTCAGTCGATCTTTTACAGCACACTTGCCATTCTTGTGTGTTGACCAAAATATTATTTTGAAAAGCTTTCCCGCGAGATTTAAAGGACTAAGGGTTGATTTCACCAATGAAACTGAACGCGATCAGCATTTCTAAAACGCGTTCAAAAGCTGTCAGTGTCAAAATTGTTATGGAATATTGTACACCGACAGCTCTTGAACTCGTTTAGATGTGCTGAACGCCATCAATTTCATTGGTGAAATCCGTACTAAGAAGTTTACTTGTTCTAAATGACACAGTAACCGGTCCTTATATGTATTTTGAACATATGTAACTAACTGTAAGTATAATTCCAAGCTAATTCGGTAGGTACCTATATTAATATAAAATGACCCAAGGTTCAAGTAGTGCATATGTTCATATGTAAAAAGAAGCCTTAAAACATACGGAAACAAGTTTCCAAGGCGTTACTCATTCCTCATAAAGATAGCCAAATTAAAAATGCATTTTTTCATACGTGCACCCAAGTTGTACAAGCTAGTAGACACATATACAGCTAATACTTTAACTTTATCAGGCGTCGGCGCACGGATGTAAATAAAGTTGGTGACACAAACGGAAGAAAGTCACGCTATTCCTTACTTTAGACTCTAGAATAGAATTCCACTATTTATGTTTACAGCCGCTGATTTTCAGTGGGCAAAGATAATTTTGTACGTTTTAGTGTTTCAGTTGGAAGTCAGATCAAAAACCCTCGCTTTTAAGGAAAGTTCGTGATTAAACGCCCACAGTACCTACAGAACTTTCTATCTAAGTTTAGCAACCCCTCTTTGCATACAAAACACATCCACCTAGATATCCGCTGCTTCGTCGAATACGTCAAGCCGTCAGGCACAGCAAGCAATCAATCGTCATTGGCACCAGAAAATGTCTAACAGCAGGTTTATAGGTAACCTACCTACCATATTTCCTGGTATTTCCCATTAGACACTTGGATTGCGAAGATAATCGGATTGTGTGACTGTAGGTAGTCACAATATGATAATCTGTGTTGACTCCTGGAAGTACAAACTACAGAATAATTACTTTGTTACTAACCTGAGTCAATCCGAAGTGATGGCAATCAATTGCTGATGGAAGAACTTTGAACTCTGCGAATTAATAATAAGAAATATTTTTATTCAAACCTGTAACTGAATTGCGTTCGATAAATAGCAATGACCAGTGTTGGGGAGGCCGGGGTTCAAAGTGCCGGCGGTAAGTTGTTCCGACACGAAAGACTTCTTTAAGAAAAAAGGTGAAGGAACTGTGAAATACATCACTGAACGTTGTACCATCGCGCTGCTTCGGCAGCCATTTTAGTGACGCTGTAAACACGTGTTACCAAATTAACACGTAATTTATTTGTTACGAACGTAAATATTTCCAATCAATTTTTCAGCTATTTATGTGCGAGTTGCACTTATCAGTTGGAAAGACAGGGCAGATAGGGTATATTTTTAAATCGCATTATTAATAATTTGTTACTTTTATTTTTGCACTTGAGATAACTTTGAAAATAGAATTTGAGACAAAAAGTTCCGCTGGTTTGGGGTCAGTTATGCCGATAAAAACGTACACAAAATGAAGCAACTTTTGATAAAATTAAAAAATATTTTTCAAAGAGTACACTAGAAAAACCGAACGGGACAAGAACTCAGTTAAACTGCGGCAGCGGGTAGCTGATGCTGTCATTAAAGATGGTAAAAACCTCAAAATGATAGCTCGAGATCAAGATATACGTCACTATTATTGTATCAAACAGATACAATAATGCATCTCATAAATAAGTAAAAAAATAAGCATATCTTCTAACACACGTCACGATATACTTGCGCCAACCAAAATTTGCGTAAGTACCTTTAACGTTACGTGTGTGACTACCATAATACTATGTTCCTTTTTTTTATAAATGAGACATGATTATATGACACTAGATCATTTATGTCAATCCATTTGGTACTGCATCAATAATTATCACGTCTTGCCTCAATGGAACAACCAACCCCGTGATGGGTCGGTAGTTCCTTCGACTTACCGCAAAAAAAAAAATCTGGCCAAGAAGATAAGTTAATAAATATGATATCAAATTTGATTATTTTTGGTTATATAATATGATATTTGACATTATATACTTACAATATTCAATATATTGTATTAAATTTGATTTGTTACAACAGTAGTGGCTATCATGTCATTTGGTTTAAGTTGGTATTTATTTTTATTATTTTATTTATCGTTTATATAGATTCCTTTCCTTAAAATTTTGTGAATGTGAGAACGTTGTAGGCTTATCAGACTGTCGATCTGTGGACCATTTATATTTTGCCAAGTACCTGGTACTTGTTGATAGGCCTAAACTGTCCTCTCATACTTTTTACACTGTAATTTGAAAACGACATTGTAAAAACCATTTACTTTTAAAAGAGTCATCGTGGAGTTTTTTGCCGGCTCTTCTCCATAGGAAACGACCAATTGGAACCGTGCACCTAGTTTCTGACGTTGCATAAGTGCCCTTGTAGGTTTATGTGAAATAAAATATTTTGAATTTGAAATTAAAATTGGATGACCATTTAGTTTAAAGCTAGGATACATTTTGCCTCTACATATCCGAATGTCTTGGAGATCAGACCTCTTTGTAACGGTTTTTTTAACGTGTTGTTTGAAAGTCAGCGCTTTGATCCCCGGCCTCCCCTAGTGAAATGGAATTCAGCTCTGAGAATGTTGATGAAACCGCAATACCTGTCGAGATCACTGATTTGCGAGTATTTGCCTATTCTCTTCCTGGTATTAGCTGTAAGATTATTAGATATCATTTCATGGAAATAGTCAATTTAGATTCCAGTTAACAGTTTCCAGGAATACTTGACATTCTATAAATAAATTAGTAACTTGATAAGGGTTTCAGTACTTAGGTAGGTGTCTTAATTTAAACATAAGTATTAATCATCTTTAAATCTTTGTTACAATGACCGAATAGTAAAATTAAATTTAGGTACACTACCAGCTCGCACGTTTTTTTTACCTACAATGTAATTTTCATTTTCATCGATGCAGTTAGGTAAATCCTCAAAATGAGTACCTAGGTTATCAATAATAAACTCGACTCCTTTTAATATAGACTAGCTGACCCGTCAGATGTTGTCCTGTCAAAATTTCAATTTAAATATTTTGGCTAAATTGTGTTTTACCAAAAAACTGTTTTCCTAAGCCACCCCTGTATTGAGGCGAACAAAACAAAAAATATATTATTCAAATCGGTCGAGCCATTTTCGAATTTTTGTGAGACTAATGCACGGCAACTGATTTTTATATATCCGGATTTATCAAAAAAAATACATAAAAGTTGCACGGCCAAATGAAAACCAAGTCCGTGTGGAAGCTTCAGCTGGACGGCGCGGCGGGCGGCGGCGGACCCCGTCGGAACAGGGCCGAATTTTTTATTTTGTTTTAATAGGTCAAACGGTTGTCATAATTTACACATTCTAACGCCCCCTCCTCACAAAGTGAGCCGAACGATCTATACCCAAATGTACCTACACAAACATTAGGTAGGTAAATAAAATAAATACCTACTCTTAGTTACTTCGTCTTTTCTCTTAGATACCTACAGTTATGAAAGTGATGTGAGTAGATAAGAGCGTTTATCCTAAAAGTTGGCAACGTCGCAAATAGATGTCAAATGTGTACCTGTTTTGATTAATTTGGCAATATTGCTGGATGAAAATAAGAAATGTTGCTAACTAGCGAACTAGAATATTAATAATTGCAATTAGAACACTGAATTCTATGTTGTACCCGTTTTAGGTGGAAAAAAGGCATTTTGGAAAGTTTCCAAATACTTTTTTTACATCTAAAACTAAATATTCGGTGGTACGATATTAATTATTGCATTTCAAAATCAATATTTTAGTTCGCTAGTTAGCCATATTTCTTATTTCCATACAGTTATATTGCAAAAACAGCGAACTATTTGACATCCATTTGCGACGTTGCCCAATTTCAAAATAAGCGCTAAGTAGGTAGGTGAAATTGAGTTCTTAGTTATACTTTAGCCCTACTACGTAGCCAACTTAGAAAATATTGATAAGTAGGTACCTAAGACCTACTTAGGCCTACTTAGGCGTAGGTACTAGGTACTAGAAAGTTATGTATGCTACATTATGACACTATCCCTTTTTAGGTCAATTCAAAATTATACTTACTGCACCTTCTACCTAACTATTGCCGACTTATCATTACACAATGGTATCTTAGGACATAGGGCCTAACTTGGGATTCTTTATATCATGACCAATCAAATAGTTCCCATGGGAGAACCAACAAAACTTTTCCACTTACAAACTGAGAATAGATTGCGGATTTCAAACAAACTGTCCCACTTTCTTAAGTTTCGAAACTACATATGTGTTATTTCATTTATTGTCAAAAATTCAAATAAATATTATACTAAAGTACCTAGGTAGCTATTGAGTAGCTAGACATTAATTACAAGTACATGATTAGTTTTGGTTGCGACAAAACTTAGCAGTTTACAGACAAAGAGTCTACCATGGTCAATACATAACTGCACCTTAGTCTCGAGGACCATACACAGTCTTAGCCGAAGGTAAAGTGTCACAGTGTTGTCCTCGACGTGAAAGTGAACTTAGTCCCTAAAGGACACTAGAGCACGACCCTACAAAATACGTCAGGAACTCACACGTAGGCGCCGTAGCAAGCGTGCTACGAGTAGGTACCTACGCTACGGACAGTCGTAGCGGTTTCGTAGACAACCGCGTGCTACAGATTTTCCCACACGTTTCGGCGGAAATATGAGTCAATGACTTATTTTCAAAAGTCTTACCTGCTGGCATTACCTCCAGCCATGATACTTGATTTTTTTAATTGTATTATTATAATTATATCCTTCGCTGTTTTGAAAATTGCTGTGATGAAAGTTGAAAACTTATCGCAATCGGATTAACGGTATGGCAGCGCCAAACAAACAATGATTTTTATATATTAGATATTATTAATTTGTAATTATATTATCTAATATATAATACAATATTATCCGATTACTGGCCAATGCCAGTAATCGGTGGTGTGTTCGATCAAATTCCATAGCATAATTATACCTACGGTTTTAATTAGAGACAGATAAGTCTCTATCTGTAAACAGAAAGTGTGTAGCTAGAGAACAACATCCTACCATTGGGTGCTAGCGTGATTGGCGCTGATCAGCATAGCTCTACGCTCTACGCCTATGACTTGAAGGTGCAATATCTCACACAGGTAGATATGACACGTATGACGTAGAAGACGAACACTTAATACAGATAGTCAGGCGAGATGTATCTGTAATGGATTTAGCCGTACTAATGGAAGTGAACCGCAGGCTTAGCGTTGCGGCCGGCGTGCACACCTCCGCCCGGTGCCACATCCTGCAGAATAGTGACATGCGTTAAGTAACAATGTACCTAGCTACGTGCACAATAGAACGGTTACATTATTAAGTGGGAAGCAAGCAGAGACATACACTCCCAATGATGGGAATACTCTTTGATGTGCCGGTCCCCGAGATTTACGTAGCTTATACAGCTCCTGTTAAATAACTAGGATAGGTCAGGAGCGTACCCGACGTTTTATTTTACGATACCTACCTTCCTAACATTTCAAGGATTGCTATTTCTAGCTGGCATTTCCTTGGGGAATTGAGAGCGATAAGATGGGTTTACGAAAAAAATTGTTTGAAAACCTGAAACGCTTTTTATTGTTCCGAACTCGTAAGGTGGCAAAGAGATCCTGTTACTAAGCAGACCTACGTCGTCTGTATGTCTGTCTGTCACAGGGCTGTATCTTTGGAACCGTAACAGCTAGCCAGTTTTCACAGAATACGTTTTCAATTATGTGGCTGCTATCAACTTTCATTATAAAGAACTAACTTCCATGCATAAGAGGTATGGAAACTCAAATGAATAATACAAGACACCTTAGATACTAAGGTACTTATAAGCACCAGCACTGGAATATCAATAGTTTTTCAGATAATCGTTTTTGGGATATTTTCGGAACAAGTTACAACCGCAGTTTTTTTTTTCCGGGATATCATCTTATATCTTATTTTTGCGGCCGGTAAAATCAATACTGTGCATGTGTAAATATTGATCCTAACAACGGAACAAAATTCAAAATTCAAAAGTCATTTATTCAAACTAGGCTGAGAATCAGCACTTTTCGAACGTCAAAATTACATAAGACAGTCCCCCAAAACGCCCACCCTTCACCACTTCCTAGTGCATTAGCTGGGAAGAAGAAGTGGCGCAACAAACTACCCAGCAGCACAGCTGTCTGTTCAGTTAGAAGAACAAAAAGAAAGATTCTATATAATAGTATTCAACACTTCACTCTGCGTGGTCCAACAAGCACTTGGACATGTATGTATGTAATATTATTGGAACTGCAATATATTCAAATGATATGATAATCTATTAGGGCTTCCAAACAAGTTTATGTATGTGTGTATGTTATGTATGTCTGTTTGTCCACACATTTCACCGAAACTATTAATCGAATCGTGACCACATTTTTATTATTGGCTTACATTTACTTTAACGTACAGAACAGTGCAAGTTTCATCAAAGTTGGTTTAGTAGTTTTCAAGATATGGACTAATATAATACGTATAAGTGTGACGGCCTGCCATATTGATACGAGTTACGGGTGTGGCGCAAAAGGGAAAATTTCTCAAAAATTTTGTTAACAACTAAAAAGTGAAAAAAATAAAAAGTAAAAAACAACCGACTTCCAAAAAAAAACACAAAAAAGTGAAAAATAACTTTTATATCGGAATTCGGTGGCAAAAACGAAAATACAGAGCCAAAAACACCGACTTCCGAAATTAAAATTATTTTTCACCTTTTATTAGTGTTTTTGTTTGGAACATTGTTATTATTATTTTTTATTTTTTTTTCTAATAATTAAGGAAACATAACTCCTCTAGAGCATAAGGGCCGAGTCACACCGGGATGGCAGCGGCCGGCAGCGGCTGCCAGCGTCCGCCAGCGGCCCCCGGCGTCGCCGCTGGCAGCCGCTGGCGGCCTCGCGCGACCTCTAGATCCCACGCGCCTAATCTCCTCTTGACTAGTTTAGTTTCTATATTACATACGCGCGGCTGCCCGCGCTGCCGTGAGCGGCCTCGCGTCGCCGCAGCCGCAGGCAGAACCGACAAGGAGCGCGTGGCGCGCAGCGGCTCGCGTCACCACGGGCGGCCTCGAGACCTTTCTAGCTTTTCAAGCGATACTGGTCTTTTAAGTATGTAGATAAAGTTTAAAATTATTTCTCACTGAAAGTGATCGCCGCGTCGCTGCCGGCCACTACCATTCCGGTGTGACCCAACGCTAAAGTCCTCCTTTTTTCAAGTCTGTTAAAAAATATGAATTGGTTTTGAAATAAATCGTATCTTTTTTTATTTTTTTATTGGTACACCAACAGCAATACATACAGAAAAATTTAAACAGAATAAAACCATAATAAGATTACTGGTATGTATGCCTAATATAGGTATATACAACATTCTGAACTGTGTCCAAATAAAGTGGTAATAAAGTGGCTTAAAGCTTAGTGCATCGTCGACCAGAACTCCTTTTTTTTTTTTTTGAGGGTCTGAAATCATCAAATGACTTCTCCCGCTCGCAGAGCGAGAGGGCATGTCAGACTTTTACTGATTAAAACCCACCCGTGTTCCTTCCGTTGCCTGTGTGCCAAGGCCGCGATATCCCTTTCGGACAAACCCGCAACCCCAGCAGGCATTGGTCCTTACGGACCCCGTCAGTTGGTGCTGACATCTCATTGAGGCGCGCGTGAAACACAACGCACCGTCGACCCGGGCCTGGTCCTAATCGGACGGCGAGCTGCCCATTGCTCACCGTCCGCAAGCCCGCGCCTACGGTGGCCGGAAGTCGGCTCGTGACTCCCGACGCCCGGGGCGTCTCCTGCGGCGACTAAGGGCGCGAGGGCGTGCAGCTTGCATCTCCCTCGCGCGCTCCGCTTCCTCCTTCGCGAGCATAACTGCTTCGCAGAAGAAGGTGACGGCCTCCCATGCACTCTCGCTCCGAACCATGGCCTGAACCAGGGCCGGACGCGAGAGATCGCCGCCGCCGATCGCCTCCGTGAGGACACGGCGGTGCCCCGCCCAAGCCGGGCAGACCTCCACCGTATGCTCCACCGTGTCCTCCGGGCGATCCACACAATGGTGACACCCGGGCGTTTCCTCCCGCTTTATCCTGAACAGGAACCTCCCGAAACAACCGTGTCCGGTGAGGACCTGCGTCAGGCGGAAGGTGAGGACACCGTGACGCCTCTTTATCCACTCCTCAAAGAGGAGACTTATCGCCGCAATTGTGGCGTGCCCTCGACCAGAACTCCTAGATCCCGTATTTCACATACCTTAGACAACGTAGCGTTGCACAGTGTGTAGGTAGTAGAAAAGGACGACTTTTTTTTTGAGAAACGAATAAAGAAACATTTTAGTGTGTTTTAATTAAGGTCATATTGTTAGCTCTGCACCAGTTTTCAATATTTGTTAAGTCGCTTTGAACGAGCTTAGTATCTGCAGGCCCGTGATCTGCCTATAAATCTTTAAGTCATCAGCGAACAACAAAGCTTGACAATGCTTGATTTGACTTGTAATGTCATTTACAAACAGCAAGAACAAAACTGGGCCGAGATGGGAGCCTTGTGGGACTCCAGAGCGTACATGAAATTCGTAAGAGACATAGCCATTGACAGCAACGAACTGAGAGCGATTTATAAGATAGGATGCGAATCACCTCAACAGCAATCCGTGGACACCACTAAGCTCGAGTTTTGCTACCATGAGTGGATGGCTTACCTTGTCGAATGCGCTGCTGAAGTCCATGTATATTGCGTCGACTTCGTGTCTGCCATCGAGTGCTTCAGATATGTCAGATAAATATCGAACTAGATTAGTCTCGGTAGATCGCCCAACTCGGAATCCGTAATGGCAGTCGGAAAGCTTAGTCTCCAAGTGGGTGGTAATGATGGGACAAACGAGACATTCAAAGAGCTTGGAAAAATAGGATAGGATGCAAATCGGCCTGTAGTTTTTTATGTCGCTGGAGTCGCCTTTTAATGCACAGACACGATACGGCCCTTTTTCCATTCATCGGGAAATACTGCCAACTCTAAAGACCGGTTAAATAAGAGAGACAGTGGCCCTGCAAGCGCTCTCCCACATGACTTCACAAAAACTGGTGGAATAGAATCAGGACCGGCACCCTTGGTGGTATCTAGTTTTTTAATTTTAGCTAGAACTTCTTGTGATGTAAATTTTATATTATATTACCAAATGATTTTTGGACATCTGTTGTTGCACTGTTATTTGGGTCGGTAAAAATCGAAGAAAAATGGGTAGCAAAGAGATTTGCAATATCAGTTCCATTGTTAGCTATTACTCGTACATCATCCATGTGCATTATGGCCGGAACCGCTGATTTACTATTTCGTTTGTTTATAATGTAGCGCCAAAATGCTTTAGGATCTTTTGTTATTTCAGTCTCAATATGGTGTTTGTAATCGCTGTAGCTTTGGTTGATCATTGTATGACAACGGCTTCTAAGTATGTCGTAGCTCAACTTGTCTCGAGGATTATTGTATTTACGAAATTTACTACGATACTTCTCTTTTTTAGATAGTATTTTTATGAGCGCTTTACGCAAAAATTCAAAATATCCTTCCTGGTTTACCAGGAAGGATATTTTGAATTTTTGCAACTGAACTTCGGTATGTGTTTGTCAATCAGTTGTTTTAATTTTACATCGAATATAAAAATGTATATAAAAACTAGGTCATTAATATCATCGGAGTGTGAAAATTTTAGATGCCAGTCAATAGCCTAAAACATTTTGTATTTCCCTGTGATATTGAAATGAGCAGCGCAGGGTGTTTAGGATCAGTCGAGTAAGAAGGTCAGAGGTATGGGAAGCATAAAGATTGGGCAGATTGCTTATAACGAAGTCCAGTGTTCTATCGTCAATGTTGCAAACGTAGTTAAATTGAAAAAGACTGTTAACTCCAAAAAGTCAAAAAACATGGATATGTTTGTTGACTTTTAACAACACATTAGGGGATCCCTAGTGTTGTTAGTTATTAGGAATAGAATGGTTTTGTCCATCTAAAGATGACCATTTAATAAATCCAAGATTAAACCCTCCGATCCTTATCTGTATCTTATACCAACTGAGCAATTGACTAACGTAGTGTTTGATTCCCAGCTTACACAGGCTTGATTTTTGAGAAGGGGCAGTAAGGGCAGCTACCTGAACCATTGTAGCTACACGAAAACGGGTCTTAGGAAACCGTCCTTAACTTTTTGAGACATTTTGATCTGCATCCACAGCTATTGAAAAAAATTACAGACAGCAAGAAAATGGGCAGTTTTCACAAAAAGTTTTTTGATATCAATCGATCCTGCTTCCTATAAGGATGAAAAAACTCTATTAGACCAACGTGCAACTGAGGTTTGACTACTAGAAAAGTCAGAAATTGCAAAAAACTTTTCCCTTATATTTCGTAGGAAATGAGACGTAAACAAACATGAATAAAGTTGATTTTAGACTGACTGGTACTGTTGAATACATAAAAAAATATGAAGTTGTAGCGCAAACTGAACCATATTTATAGGCATTACAGTTGTATTTCCTAAAACTTGTTTGTTTACATGTTTGGCAACTAAAGTCAATTAAAACTGCTGCAGTTGGTGGCAGTTATTTTAGTTCAATCTCAGTTTTGATGTTACCAACTGCATCAGACTGTTTAAAAAGTGATCTTGTTTTGAACTTTTTTTTTTCATAAGTAATGCAATAATATTATTATATTCTTTGTCAATAACCGATGGCGACACGGTTGGCGCAGTCCTTAATTTTGCATGGATAGAATAGTAGCTCTGAATCGGTGTGTCTGCATTTCAGATTTGTTTATGACTTTATGTAAACACATCTACAGCACTTAGTACCAGCACAATTTGATAAGCCTTCGTCCAGCAGTGAAAAGCAATAGGATTGAAGTAAAAGTGACGGCGCCACTTCATTGAACTTCAATAGAATCAATACATCATACAGCACAAAACAATTAATTTGAAATAGACCTAATGTTTAACCCTTTTCTACATACATACATAATAAGTCACGCTTTCTTCCCAACCCTTTTCTATTTCTACATAATATTTATTGTAGTTCAAATACTAGGCTGTGTCTATGTTTATCATAAACATTAATCCAGTATTCCTATAGTCTCAAAATGTAGCAAAATCTAAATTACGTTATACTAATCAAATTCATTTTGGTAATAAATACTGCCAGTCATTGTTTTGAGTGAGGCAGAATACAGCATGGTTCTTCACTTGTTCACACATTACTGTCCATTGAAAGGTCTGTCAAGTTAGTAGTGACAGAAATATTAAATAATATGTTTTGAATCTATCTTGAACTACAGTGAAAGTACTACCCAGGATTTGAAAAGAAACTGCAGTAATAGCTTAAACTTAGTGTTTATTCTTGGCTAGCGTCCACATTCTCTGTCTGCAAGCCCTTGATGGAGGCTACTGGTACGTAGGTAACGAGCGTGAAAAGTTTGTGCGCAGAGTCCTCATCGTCATTACGTCTGCGGGACAGCCTCACGCGGACGCGGAAGGGGACATTTCTGAAATAGACATAAATATATCATTAGGATGTGAGTGTATGACCATTCTTCCTGTGACAAAATCTGTTTCTATGGTGATCATGCTATGCATGCAGATGTATGGTCATAAATGAAGCAAAAGGAGTATGTAAGGATCGTAGCAGGTGGCGTTTTGTAGTTTCTGCCTCCATGGGAAGAAGGCGTAAGTTCAAGTATGTATATCTCTAGGACCCTTCGAACTACACTAGGCAATAAGCCCTGTTTAATTTAACAACCATGTTTAATAGAGGGGTTGACTGTTGTCTTGCGGACAGTAGAGAAGTATTAAAACAGAAGCTGCTTTTCTTGAATTAATTTGCCAAAAGGTTATCTTAGGATGATATTCAGGGTTAACATGATTATTGACAATAAAATAACAAATTGAAATGATCATTATTGGCATTCAAAACAAGATTTTAATTTCCATTCACTATAAGGATGATAATAATATAGATTCACTATTCCAAGTTTAGTTTTAGCATTCAGAAAACAACTTTACTGACAGTACAGTACACTAGTACAGCAGTAGTAGGTACATATTTGAAAACATTGCAACTTTTAGGTTACTAAGTACAATTATATTTACTTTATGTTTGTAGAGTTGTTGCTGTTCATTTCTAAAACTACGCTTCTATATCGAATACCAAAACATAACCAAGAGCTTAATTCCTTACCTGACTCCCTTTGACCAAAGGAATTTGTTTAGGCGAGTGTCCACACGAACATCGGGAGTTCCCATTTGTTTCTCTGCGAATTTACGGATTTCCTTGATGGCACGCGGAGCGCGTCTCTTGAATCCTACTCCATGGAGCCGTTTATGTAAGTTAACCGTGTATTCACGAGTTACAACTTCGTTGATGGCAGATTTGCCTTTCCTCTCTCCCTTAGGTTTTGCCATTGTGATCTGAAATAATATCACAAAATAAGACTCACAGGACCTAAATCAGCTACTAAGAACACTTTCTATAACTAAATCCAGTTATTCCGGCATTGATATTAGACGATTAAATTGGATTTTATCATAAATACACACACCTTGGAGCTTCGTGCACCAAACCGAATCAAAAAAGAAACGTCAAAATCAGGTTACACCTGTCAAGCGCTTTTGACAGTTGTGAAGGTTCGTTTCCAGCGATTTCATTATTTGTAATTTCCTTGACTCGTACTTGACTACGTGATTTAATTGGGCTACATTAAAATTTTGGGGGTCAGAGACAAAATTTGCAAAAAACTAAATCCACAATTCACTTATCCATTACACCGTTTTAAAAAAATGGTCACAAATTATAATAGAAAATTAAAGGAAAGCTTACTTCGCAAACTCTCAATTTTCATTCTGCAATAATTTGGTGCACGTCTATGGGGAGTATTACACTATCAAATATCTAGGATCACAGATCTATGAGTCATATTTATTTGATAATGTAATACCTCAGAGTTACTCTGAGTGTAATACAAACGTATGAATCAAATCGTCTTTGATCAAAGATTTTTGACATTTGTTGTTAGATGGGATCTCAGAGTAATAACCTCGTAGAGTATATATGGTCTGTGGTAATAACTAAAGCTCAGAGTAATAACATTACTCTAAGAACTAAAGACTCAGAGTAATAACATTACTCTAAGAACTAAAGACTCAGAGACTAAAGATTACTCTGAGGATGGGATCATAGAAACAGGTCTTGCCATATTGAATAATATATATTAAATTTTATTCGTTTACTTTCATAATTTCCTGATACAAAATCCGTCCATTAAATTACGTGATTTTGCCTTTTCCGTTCTGCTATTGTCATATCCTAAATTGACAGTTTTATTGACGGATAAAAAGTAAGTACAACGAAATTTTAGCGTAAGTTCACACTATGCTTTAGTGGAATTCTGAAATTATTGTTGGCAGCACTGCTGTACAAAAAATAAAAGCAAACTGCTGCCGGGCGTCCGGAAGTTCATTGTTTTAGCTTCATCGGTGTTCTATAAAGTTCTATTTGTCATTAATGTGTGCCGAAAGGCTTCAGTATTTGGTTTTAATAGACGATTGCAACCACTTATGACAAAAAATAGGATCCTAGTTATATGATAGTGTAATACACAGATAGGATCCTAGGTGTCATTTATGTAGGATAAGAGATAGGATCCTATATATGATCCTAGATATTTGATAGTGTAATACCCCCCTTAGTTGAGATTCCCTGAGCATTCTCTGGCCGCTTTCCGAATAAGAACGTAATCGCTTACAGCGCTGACATCAATATTTGGCGTTCAGAGTTAGATATCACGATTATGACAGCTGAGGGCTGTCATCAATTCGGAACGCTCGTGAACGCTCTCACGGTGCTCGCTCAACGTCAAAACTTGCATATCTTATTTCTTTGTGTTTATACTACACATTTCTTCTTCTTCGTTGGTTAGGTGGCCACGGTAGCCAGAAGCCCAATTTCGAAGATGCCACGTTTGTCTTAAGATATGGTGTGACTCAAAACAAAACAGCACAACTGTCATCTTTGACAGCGCTCACGGTGATATTAGTAAAAGGCATGGTCGGCGTTATCGCAAGATGTCATGCATGTCATGTATGTGATGTGATGGCATGTCATGACGTCATCTATGACGATTCACAATACATCGTTATCGCGCTAAGGCTTATTTAGAACGGCCGTTAGCACGCTCAAATCGATTACAGCCTAACTCGGAATGCGGGGCTTATAATTGTGCATAATTTTGCAGAATTGGTTATGTCAACTGTCAAAGTCAAGTCCAAAAACAACAAAAACACGTTTTTGTTTGTCAAAAATCAAAATCTTGATTGAGAACGAGAAGTTTAGTGTGGAGAAGTGCAGTGGAAAAAAGTGTGACAAGATCACAAGAAGTCAAGAAGTATTGTAGTTGAGAAGCTAAACAGTGTGAGGATAATCTGATAATTTTTTATTTGTAACAAAATTATGGCTGAAATATACAAGTGAGTATTTTTTTCTGTCATCCTTATTTATTATTGTTTGTATCAACAGGTTAAACTAAAACTTATAAATTTTACAGACTTATTCACCCGGTCAAGTATTTCAACGACTATTTATCGAGAAACATACGGCCAGACGGAAGAGCATTTCATGAACAACGAAACATTAAATTAAATGTTAATTCTATAAAAGCATCAGATGCTTCGGCTGTAGTCAAATGTGGGAACACTACAGTTGTTTGTGGAATCAAGCTGGTACTCTTCATTTCAGTCATATTAAAGTTGCATTCAAGTATAGTGTACAAACTTAATGTCAATAATATTCTTACCTACTTTGCAGGAACTTGCAACACCAAAAGCGGAAGAACCAGATGTGGGTTTCCTTGTTACAAATGTGGAACTACCACCGTTGTGTTCATCGAAATATAGACCTGGACCACCTTCAGATAGTGCACAAGTTGCCAGTACCCTAGTCTCAGACATCATCATAAATTCTAAATGCATTGATCTAAAAGACCTGAGCATAGTACATGATAAGTTAGCCTGGGTGCTATATTGTGATATGGTCTGTATTGATAATGATGGCAGCTTGGTTGATGCTTGTATCATGACATTGATGGCTAGTTTGAAAACACGTAAGTTGAACTTCACAACAACACTATGTTTTCGAATCCAAAAAGAAAATGAGATACTGATAAATGCTTAGAAATTTATAATCTACTTATGCCATTTTACAGTTAGTCTTCCAACTGTGACATATGATCCAGAAACAGAAGAGATCTCTGTAGATGCAAATGTACGGACCAAACTAAATGTTCATGGATTACCAGTGGCAACAAGCTTTGCTCTGTACAAACATGACCAAAGGTAAATATTTCACAAAAGCTAAAATGCCTATAGATAGTAAGTTATAAACTTATAACTCAAAAGGAACCTAACACATTATTTTTTGCAGCAATATTGTTTTAGCGGACCCCTCATCGTATGAAGAAGAGATGTGTGGAGGAATTGGTGCTAACTTAATAACATGCTATAACAAAAGTATTCTTTGCGGCTCTCAAAAGTTTGGTGGCTGTAACCTTTCTATAGAATGTGAGGTAGAGGCTCTTAAGATAGCCAAACAAAGAGCACAAGTGGTTGAAGAAGTTATTGATGTCTGCATCAAAAATTATGAATTAGAAAGTAATAAATAGAAGATAATCATAATATCAATATTATTTTCATTATCCTTATCCCCATTTTACATCAAGTAAGCTCAACTTTTGGAATTTTATAAGTACATAATCATCTGAAAATAAAAAAACTGGATGCTTTTTGCAGCCAGCAAAGATATTGCTTCTGGCTTAGCTTATTGCATGGGCAGGTGACGCAGGTGCTTGTTTAAAGAAGCGGGTTTAGGGATGTAAAACTACCCTGGTACAATACGGAAAAAACAAAAACGCACGTAATTTTTGGTAAAAACGTATTAAATGTACTCATAGTAAACCCCTCGAGTTTGAACTCATATGTTTCGGTTCAACGAGTCCAATATATTGCACTTGGTGTCGAGGGTCTGATGATGGAGCCACGAGGTGAATCCTGGAACTCTTCAGTGGCTACTAGTAAACCCCTCGAGTCTGGGCTCATATGATTCAGTTTGACGAGTCCAATATATTGCACTTGTTGCCGAGGGTCTGATGATGGAGCCAAGAGGTGGATAGTAGTCATACCCACTAAAACATTACAAATACGGAAGTGAGTATGTTTGTGTGTATGATTGTGTATCATGTGTAGGGCCGCCGCGCGCCGCCGCGCGGCGCCCGTCAGTACGAAATGTGCAACGCACACAGGCGCCGGCGCCGGAGGCGGTTCTAAGATTTAATTTTTACCCTATTTCATGAATTAATCATCATAGTCAAGTATCGTTAAGTGAGTACAAATCTCCAAGAAAATATTTACGTCTGTGGTTCGTGGAATGTTTAGGTCTTGGGTTTTAGTTTTCGTTAAAATCAAAAGAACCGCTATGAAGGCTGCGGTCTGTCGGCTATTATAGCTTTTTTTTGCATTATAATAAATAATGTAGTAGCTTCAGGAATCCTCCGGATGCGGAAAGCACAGAATTGCTCGAAGTGGCGGTGCTTGGGGGAGGCCTATGTTCAGCAGTAGACGTCTTGTGGCTGAAATGATGATGCTGATGACTAGGTTCAGCCCGCCACTTCGTCCGCGGGTTTAATAACGTCACCCATAGCAAAAAATCTCTCTCTCTCTTTCTCCCTCCCTTGCTCCCTCTCTCTTTCTCCCTCTTTCTCTCTCTTTCTCCCTCTCTCCCTCTCATTCTCTCCCTTTCTCCCTCTCTTTCACCCTCTCTTTCTCTCTCTCTCTCTTTCTTTCTCTCTCTCTTTCTTTCTCTCTCTCTCTTTCTTTCTCTCTCTCTCTTTCTCTCTCTTTGCAAATAAGCGGAAGCGAACTTTCTATTTACATTTACACATCAATTATTTTTCTATTTACGTATTAGCCAAAAAAAAAAAGGTTCTTCATTGGTTTCGCGCACAGGCGCTGCCGAGGTTAGGCGCGGCCCTGTTTATGGCACTACTTCAAAAAACCGGCCAAGTGCGTGTCGGACCACGCACAATGAAGGGTTCCGTAGTTGGGATGAATAAAATTTATCACAAGAACAAACTTAACATTGTAGTTGAAAAACATGTTCCCCCATACATTCCACCTGCAAATTTAATGTAAGTTTGTACGCACAATATTGAGTGATTTACCATGTTATTTTAAGACCATAGACTTCTTATAGGTTTTCCTGTAATCTATAAGCATAGAACTATTCTCTGTATTTTTTTTTAAATGTTTGGATCAGTAGTTTCGGAGATAAGGGGGGAATGGTTAATTTTCATCTATTTTCTTAAATATCTTTAAAAGTATTTATTTTAAAATGATTTAAAAAATGTTGTTCAGATCCTCGCAATAAGCCCTTTCATTTGATATATCACACGGTCCATTTCGAAAAACTTTTTTTTTTAATTTTCTTCTTTGCCCCCCAGAAGTGACCCCCATATTGAAAGTTCATTTATTTATGTAACACGTCCGTGTTTTGGTCACAGAATTACATATGTGTACAGACGCCAGCACATCAAGCTACTACAATCTGTCAAATTTATTTAATAGATTTTCAACTTTAGCACTACAGCATAAGGTTCAAGGTTGATTGCGAAAATTTGACAGTTTCGGGTAGCTTGACCTGCTGGCCTCTGTACCAAATTTCAACTTAATCGGTCAATTAGATTTGGAGCAAATTGGCTGTGACAAAAAAAAAAATTGTTCATCTGCACCTTAGGGTATATAACACTGGAGAAGCCTTAAGAACACTTCCCCTCTGTAAAAGTACAAGAACAAATGTTCTAGTACGTTCATAAAAACTACTTTTAAATCGATTCTAACGCACTTCGTAAATCGTTTTAAAGGCGCGCGGAGCTCCGTGAAAATGCCTATTTGTGCTGTTAAATGGTGTAAAAAGCGTTCAAATACGTCAAATTTACATAAAGAACTGAATAACTTTCCATATGCAATTTTTTTTTCTAAGATTTAGTCATGTTTTTATTGAAATTTAAAATCCTAACCTCATAATACAATTCGATTTTTCATTCGATTCAACCATGATTCAATATAAAACGTAGCATGAATCGAGTATTTTACTCACGTTGCTTCTGTGACGTCACCGAGTCTCGCTACATCTCGTTTTTATGTTCGTAAAGATCAAAATACTTTTCTTTTGCATTACGAAAATATACGTCAAATCAGCAAAACTTACACGCACTTGACATGCGATTATGTCCTCTAGTAAAAATGTTAACGAGACTACCGTAGTGTTGAGGTCACGTTTGAAACGAAAATTGACATGTCGATAATTTCCTAGTAAAAATTACTTAGTAATTATTTTTGTTTATATTTATTTTTAATGTTCAATGTTTTATAATTTGTTTATGTCCATTGAAGTGGTGGCCCAATGAAGTTGTATATATAAAAAAAAAATGAACTTGACCTAAGTTTTTATTGAGATTACTTACTTATTACAAAAGTTACTTTTATTTAATTGAAGTTATTTTATCTTCTTATTAAAATTTAACTATTTTATGCAACAGCTGTTTTATTTCACGGATTCAAGCAAAATTCCGAATGAATATCGATATCGATAAAATAAAAATTAATGATACGGACTTCTCTTTCCGCTACCGAGTCCCCCGCAAAAAGTGACAGACTGTTTTTTTCGGAATTGTGCTTATAAAAATAAGTAACGTTAAATAACGTGAAACGTATTTAACGTTTAATTAAGTTTTGCATGAGATAGACTCAGTCTATAAACGAGAACGTCATGCGCGCATATTACGGGTCTGCAGAGGAAGGAACTAACCTCACGGGCGTACCGTGTTAGGATGCTGTCTCTATTTCAGGAACTAGAGCCAACCGTCAACGTCTCGGCCCAACGGCTTTCGGAACAGGTGCGGGTCAATCATAGGTTGGACGACACCGCACTTAATAGGCTGCGCTCAGAGGTACTGAGCAACCATATCATCTCAACTCCGGCACAAGTGACAGCTATTGATGTAATCCCGCCGCGGTCCAATCGTAGTGTTGAAGAGGAGCATGATAGGGTTACCACAGTAAGAAACCAGTGCAACGTCCGATTGAGGAGCGCACTGGAGGATGCGCTTCGCGAGTATACTCGTAGGTACACTCCGACCGATCTTAGGCCCCGATCACCACGCCTACTAAAAAAATTGGCCTCTGGTGTGTGTCTTGGACTCGCAGCTTAGAAATGTTTCCGCGAGCAGCGAGGATCTCGTTGATACACACTCGATCCTGTACTGCGCGGCTGTTGCGGCATGACGCTTAGCTAACATCAAGTTCGCAAATTGTGACATAGCTACTCGACCAAAACCAGCAATCAGCAAGAAAGTGCTCGCCGCGTCGCTGCCGGCCGCTGCCATTCCGGTGTGACTGGGCCAGCCGGGACCAACGGCTTAGCGTGCTTTCCGAAGCACCAGTACCGGATTAGCCCATAAGCAAATTAAGCAATTGCTTAGGGCATCACGTCTCGAGGGGCACCATAAACAGCACCGAAAAAATATTTGCTAGCACTTGAAAGAAAGGCAACCCCGTTTGAAAACCCGCGCGTTTTGTCGGCGGGAGGTTGTTGAAAATAATAAAAATAAAAAAATGCTGCAGGAAAGGCTAGATGCTTCATCAATATTATATATAGAGGCAGATAATTACGCTAAAACGATGAACTCAAAAGCTATTGTTCGCGAGTATTGGTAGCCAAGCGGTTAGGCTTAGGGCTTAGGGCATCAAGTAGTCCGGCATAGTATCCGGCACTGCGAAGCACTGAGGAGTCTCGGTATGTAAAGATGGTCACCCATCCACGGATAATCAAGCAAGTGTAGCTTAACCTGATGGATCGACCCGTGCGACTGTTATTATTACTTAGCCCTGTAGGATTTATTAAAAAAAAAAGAATTGGTTAAAAAATATTTCGTTAGCTGGCAACCATGGTTTAGTAATAAAATGACAGCAACATTTATCAGTATACCCGCTGGTAACATTCAATTAAAATGTCACCACGTCTCAAAATATCAAATTATGTTATTGAGGTAAACTATTGTATTTAGTTATAACAGTGCTTTGAAAAGTATCGAATTTCGACTTAATTAGAAAATAAAATGTTTGCCTTTCATTTAAATCTACAATTTCGCCGTATAATTGCTTCTATTTATTGTTTAATTACATACGTCATCATCTCAAGTCACCACATATTTGGTTTGATATTTTAAAATATTTTGTGTTATCAAATACATCATAATTAATGACGCTGATAATTGTTGTTTTTAGAGGTTGTCTAATATAGACACGAATGAAACTACAGGATGTCTGTACGGCCTCATGTACGATGGCACTTTGCTCGTAGTTGGACTGAGCTTAGAATTATTTGAAAATGAGAAGAACACATATAGGCAGTTGTTGCTCAACCTTCCTGCCGAGATAGAACTATGCGGCGTCGTAAGGTTTGGCGAATCTTTGACTACTGGGACTACAATGAAAGAAATATTTCAGGTAAATAATTTTACTGGCTTGTGATCCCCAACTTCCCCTCTTTGATTTCTGCCCTATTTCTAAATGATAAACGCTTTAATACGATTTAATCGCCTTTTACACATTACAATTTCATTCTTTGAAATGGTTGAAATTGAAAAACATACCTTATCCATATTTAACTACAACTTTATGCTTAATAAGTGGATCCCTCAATTCCGTTCCTCAGATTTTTATGTATATACTAATCATGTTACTTCTTTTTCAGGATGTTGATATAACAGACAATCCCCTGGTGATGATAGTCAATGAAAAGAAAGAAATGAAAACTCATTTTCTGGTCCATGACAAGTTCGAAGAAACCAAATATGAAGTGTTGAGCTCAGATGACATGTGCAAACAGTTTTTACATGTGCGCTTGAATACAATATTACCACTAACCTGTGAGGCAACAATATCTGGTGTGAAAAATATCCTGCAGAATAAGAGGAAAAAGGTAGTTAATTGTATTATGACATACTAAGCCTTTGCCTGCAACATGCTTGCATGGATTTCGAAAAAAGACCCCATAAAAACCTTCTCCAAGAAAAATACATAAATGTGCCAACTTTTATGGTGATTGGTCAAATGGTGTTGAAGTTTATCAATCTCATATACAGCGTGTTTGGAAGCTGGTTGAAAAGCCTTAGGGGGGTAATAATTGATACCATCACCAAAGTTTGAATGATTGAGGCTATTTTATTTAATTTTTAAATGAAACAAAATACACAATTTTTCCAAATTTTATAAGTGTTTGACGAACAACTTCAAAAGTGTCTAGTATTTTCTTCAACTTTAACTGGGGTACTGTTGGCAATTATCAGTCATAAATTGGGTTACATATTTCTATCTATCTAACTAGCCTGTATGTATTGTCCCACTGCAGGGCATCATATGCAGTGCAGATAATTTAATCTAATGTCCTAAAATTAGACAACAGAAAGATGCTATGTGGCTATGTGTAGAAAGAAATTAAGATACATACAATAATAATTAATTTTACCATGGTGCAAATGTGTGGGTATCTTGGCTGTTTATTTATCCTTTTCTTGACATTGTTTGTCACAGATTGCCTCTGGGCAAGTGTCATTCCATGTTGATGGAACATCAGTGTACCTGTTTGGTGTTGCATCAGATGTGGGCCTGACTGGAACCAGCACAGAGGCAACCATAGGAGAATTGGTTGACTCAATGAGCCCAGAACAGCCTAAAAAAAAGAAGCATAATACAAACACAGTAGTAAGTATGACTTTAAAAATCACTTAAAAATACATTCACTTATACTCCATAGGTTAAGTAGTTAAATAAAGTTAATAATAAAAATAATAAAAACGATAGCTGGCAACACTAAGGTCAACACATCAAAAAATCGTTTTCTCAATTTCCATAACTTTATTTATTTTAGACGCAGTTTTTATGTTATAACAGAAGCCGAAAACAAACCTTTAACCCCATAAATCAAAATAAAACATAAAAAAGAATAAAATGAACCACAGAATTAAACTTTAATGAAAAAATGCCATAGCGGAGGTGAATTGACAGATGTCACCCCTCCAATAAAACCATGATTTCATAAAACGAAATGAAAACGAAATGTTGACGAGATCAGCTGCAAGAGCACGCCCACCACCTTCGGACTCGTCGCTCAGCTCCGCCTCGCCGCCGCCGGTACCCAGCCCCACCGTGAGCGCTGTGACGACCCCGGCCGCGGTAGTTGCGTCGAGCTCGAGCGACGAGTATTTTTCCCCGCCGACGTCGCCAACACCTGTACGCCGGCAGGGGAGAGGCCGGCCACCGAGGAGCTTGGGACTTAGGGGCCAACCGGCCCCGAGCCGGGTCCCCGCTGCCGGTGGTTGTGTGCAGCGCATGAGATGGACTCAGTCTATAAACGAGAACGTCATGCGCGCATATTACGGGTCTACAGAGGGAGGAACTAACCTCACTGCGTACCGTGTTAGGATGCTGTCTCTATTTCAGGAGCTAGAGCCAACCGTCAACGTCTCGGCACAACGACTCTCGGATCAGGTGCGGGTCATCCAACGCAATCATAGGTTGGACGACACCGCACTTGATAGGCTGCGCTCAGAGGTACTGAGCAACCATATCATCTCAACTCCGGCACAAACCGCGGCACAAGCGACACCTATTGATGTAATCCCGCCGCGGTCCAATCGTGATGCTGAAGAGGAGGATGATAGGGTTACCACAGTAAGTAGCCAGTGCAACGTCCGATTGAGGAGCGCACTGGAGGATGCGCTTCGCGAGTATAGGTACACTCCGACCGATCTTAGGCCCCGACTTCCACGCTTACCCATGCACAAAAAAAATAGGGCGCTGGTGTGTGCCTTGGACTCGCAGCTTAAGAATTTCTTCGAGAGCAGCGAGGATCTCATTGATACACACTCGATCCTGTACTGTGCGGCTGTTGCGGCATGTCGTTTAGCTAACGTCAAGTTCCCAAACTGTGACGGAGCTACTCGACCAAAACCAGCCGTACCAGCCTGGCAGTGCAGGATCGAGCGACGTATCGATGGGGCCAGGGTACTCATCGGCAAACTATCCTGCTTCAGGGAGGGCAATACGAGACCGCGAGTGATGCGCTTTGTGAGGCAGGCATTCTCGGGGACTGGAATCAGCCCTCGAGAATACATGCCCCGTGTCACAGAGCGCATCGACTTCCTGAAGCAGAAAGTTTGTGCATGGGCGAGCCGTATTCGGCGGTATAAGCGGCGGGTTGATCGATACACGCAGAATCGTATGTTCCAGAACGATGAGAGGTGGGTATATAGAGCTTGGGAGCGACCTGAACAAAATGTGACGGACGTGAGCCGCCCGGATGATGCCGCCACGAGTGCATTCTGGCGCAGCATCTGGTCGGTGCCTGTCTGTCACGCTGAGGCTGGCTGGATGCAGGATGTCGAGCGAGTGTGTGAAACTATTCCAGAAATGGAAGCTGTAGTAATCACGCCATTAGACGTAGCCATAGCAGTCCGTCCATTACCGAACTGGAAATCACCGGGACCGGACGGACTGCATAACTTTTGGTTAAAATGGCTGATTAGTTCACACACTCGCCTAGCATCCCAATTCCAGTCATCCCTGGAGTCTGGGTCGCTACCACAGTTTCTAACAACAGGCGTTACCCACCTGCTCCATAAGTCAGGTAGTCCTGCGGAACCCAAGAATTATAGACCGATCACATGTTTGTCGACGGTCTATAAACTTCTAACATCCATTTTGAGAGTGAAAATTAACACACACATTGACAGTAATTCAATTATGTCTGCCTCTCAAAATGGATGTAGGAATGGGTCCCGCGGTACTAAGGAGCTACTCCTCATCGACATGGCCATAAGCCAACAGGTTCGTCGATCCCGCAAGGATCTGTCGACATGCTGGATAGACTATAAGAAGGCCTACGACTCGGTGCCACATACATGGCTCATGAGGGTGCTGGAGTTGTACAAGATAGATGCAACTCTGCGCACCTTCCTGATGTCGTGTATGGGGCAATGGAGGACGGTCCTTCGCTACCCAGGATGTCAACAGATCCAGGGGAATGATGAGCCTGTATGGATTAAACGGGGAATATTTCAGGGCGACAGTTTGAGTCCACTTTGGTTCTGCTTAGCCCTGAATCCTCTAAGCACACTGCTAGAGGATTCAGGTCTAGGCTATCGGTTAAGGAGAGGTGGTCAGGTCATATCTCACCTCCTCTACATGGATGACTTGAAACTCTTTGCCCCCAACAAATTGCGACTGATGGAGCTACTGAAGGTAACTGAAACATTCAGTAGCGCCATCAGGATGGAATTTGGTGTAGACAAATGTGCAGTCATGCATGTAAAGCGAGGGGAGATTATGGAATCCGAGGGAACTCAACTCTCGGACTCCATACACCTTAGATCCCTCTCCTCAGCCGAAAGCTATAAGTATTTGGGTATGTCGGAAGCGTTAGGCATCAACGTTGCTGACATGAAGCAATCGTTGAAGGAGCGCTTCTTTGGTCGCCTGAAGAAGGTTTTAATTAGCCTTCTTTCGGGCGGAAACAAGGTGCGCGCCTACAACGGTTGGGTCATGCCGGTTTTGATGTACTCTTTCGGCATACTCAAATGGACTCAGACCGAACTCGACGCCCTGGACAGAAGGGTCCGTACACTCCTAACCGCAAACCGGATGCATCACCCACGTTCATCGGTGATGAGACTGTACATCCCGCGGAAGTGCGGGGGTCGAGGCTTTTTAAACGCTAAGACCCTCCACAACCGCGAGGTGTGCAGCCTCAGGGATTATTTTTGTAAAGCCGAAGTGGGTATGCACCGGGATGTGGTCGCAGTGGACAAGGGACTCACCCCGCTCTCCATGGCTAAAGAGAACTGGCGCAAACCTGTAATACTTACTACAGATGACCGCAAGGAGGTATGGCAGAGCAAGGAGCTTCACGGGCGCTACTATCGGGCTCTTCATGAGCCTGGTGTAGATTTCTTAGCGTCCGTTTCCTGGCTACGTTTCGGTGACCTTTTCGGGGAAACTGAAGGTTTTGTCTGTGCAATTATGGACGAAGTTATCTTGACGAATAACTACCGGAGACATATTATGAAGGACGGGACGGTTGACGTGTGTCGGGCATGCCATCGTCCGGGTGAGTCCATCAGACATATTATCTCTGGTTGTTCGCGTCTAGCTAACGGCGAGTACTTACACAGACATAACCAAGTGGCCAGGATTATTCACCAGCAACTTGCTTTGAAATATAAACTTGTTGACTCTGAGGTACCGTATTACAAGTATGTGCCCGACCCAGTTCTCGAAAATGACCATGTCACGTTATACTGGGATCGGTCTATCATTACTGACAGGACTATTGTAGCCAATAAGCCTGATATAGTGGTGATAGACCGATTAGCGCGCCGCGCAATGATAGTCGATGTTACCATCCCGCATGACGGGAACCTCGTGAAAGCTGAGAAAGAGAAACAAATTAAATATCTCGACTTAGCACACGAGGTTGTCGACATGTGGAATGTGACCTCGGCTATCATTGTGCCGATTGTCGTAACGGCCAATGGCCTGATTGCCGAAAGCCTCGACCAACATCTCTCGAGGCTGTCGTTAGGCGGTTGGATCAAGGGCCTGATTCAGAAGGCAGTACTACTCGATACGGCTCGCATTGTGAGGAGGTTCCTGTCTCTGCAGCCCTAACCACCGGTAGCTTGGACCCTGCTCCCGACACCGGCGGACATCTATTTTTTATATTTTTAAATGTTTTTTTTTTATATAGTTTTTTAAGAAATATTTAAAAATGTAAATAAATAAGAAGACAAAACGAATAAACGAAAAAATAATAATAAAGAATTTATTGCATCAAACAAAATCGCATTGCACTGCATACATTCAGTTGACGATATTCAATACAAATTTAGCGTAGGAGTACAGTAAATTTCAACTCTATCCCTTAAACTAGGTCAGGCCTGTATCTTAAGAGATAAAACAAATCAATTCAATCAATTTATTTTATATTTTTACAATAGTTTAGTTTCCTCTTTAATTAATGTATGTTAAAACTTTATCATTTATTCTTACACTACTCTTGTAGATGTAACTGCTTGAGCACGATTTTTTTGTTAGGTTTATAGTAATAATTCAATATTTTGTAATCTGTATATTGTAAAGAGCCCAAACTCTAAACATCAACTAATTATAACGTTGCTAAATTTAAGAGAACAACTGTGACATAGCATGACCACTGAAGTGACAGGTATTACGTTTCGTCGGTTACTTGCCAGCTGTCATGTGGTTTTTTTGTTTACCTTTATTTAACTACCTAAACCTATGCAGTGTAGTAATCTACCCTACAAGACCTTACCAGAGCAAAAATAAAAATAATAATTAGCAACATCCAACACCAATGTGACTTTATCTTCAAAAAATGGTGTGTTCTGTATATTAACATCTCATGCATGCAACAGTGCATCATGGCAATATTGTTTTAAGATAAACAGCCTAGCACATAACATGCATATTTATTTTCAGGAAATAGTACCTATAAATCTTGTATTGAAGACAACAAAGGATATTTTGTCAGATAAACTTGTCAAGACTGCAGTTAAAATGATGACAACTCAAAGGAAACGTAAGAAATAATTAATGCAATCTACATAAAGTTAAACTATTAAATGAATGTGGCAAAGTTAGGGAGGCATTAATTATAAATATTTTTATTATAATTATTTCAGCTGCATTTTGCATCAGTATGCCTTTGAGAATAGATACACTGGCAATAATCCATCGCAACACAAAGTTACTGGAACTTTATACTGTTCTTGTCGAGGCTGCCTGCAGGTCACTCAGATTACTAGAAAGTATCTTAATAGAACAACTAGGTTTGTATATTACTATTAAATTAATGTAGGTACAGTTAGTAAGTACCTGGGCGTTTTATAGCAGATTGTTACCGATCGGTACCAGAAGTTTTTGAAAGACTATTTTATAGTTATGACGGCCACAGACACACTCTGCAAAGTCTAAATCTCGATGCGCTATAGAGAATCGGCCAGGTACTAGCTGCAGATTGTTATGATGAGTAATGTTCATTCTAAGTCATTTAAATAAATATATGCTTCAGGGCAAGAAGGCATTGGAGATGGTGCTGGACTACGTTTACCTGAAACTTTCCACTTCCTGCCACAAGAATTGGGACATTTCGTCACTAGAGTAGTACCTAAAGCCATACCAGATGAAAGTATGGGTAAGTTTTGATAATTTTAGTAGTGACAGCAACAACTCACCGCTTTTTTTACCACTAGCTTCTGCCCGCGTCGGCGTGTTTTTTTGTTGTTTTAACATTAAATATAGCCTCTGACTAAGCCGTAAATACACTTGCCTGTAACTTGCACAAATGTGTGCAAGTACCTTGCCACAATGGCATGCAAGATAGTTGCGTACTTTTGTGCAAGTTACAGGCATGTGTATTACGTCCTATAGTGAAAGAACTTTCGCAATCGGATCAGTAGTTCCGAAGATTAGCCTCTGAATACAAACTCACTTTTACCTCTTTATAATATTATATATAGTACTTACCTATTGATAACCAGAAATTTTCAAGTCTATAAATCATTTCAGAAAAGGAACGACGTTTGCTGCACGAACAGTTAGGTTTGGCCCTGAATAGACCTTTATTCCGTAGAGGTAATGCATACTCTGATAATAGCGGCGGACGTTTGGTAAATCCCCACGAAGCTATATCACAACAGCCATTAAAACCTGATGTTACCGTGGCGCTCGTCCGAGGGCGGTATACCTACCATCATTACATGCAGGACAACTTCAATGATGATGGATGGGGTTGCGCCTACCGCTCCATGCAAACTATATTTTCGTGGTTTAGGTATGTTTTTATCGTACCTCTTTCAAGGAGAGTATGTATAACTTCCATTAATTAAAAAAACATTCAATATTTGTGATATTTTCAGGTTCCAGGGATACACAACAGTTGACATACCAACTCACCGAGATATTCAACAGTGCCTTGTAAACATTGGTGATAAGCAGCCCTCGTTTTTAGGATCAAAGCAATGGATAGGTTCCACAGAAGTGATGTTTTGTTTAGAAACACTTTTAAGTGTTCAATCAAGGATTATATTCGCCAATACTGGAGCTGAATTACAGAGTTATGCTCATGATTTAGTTCATCACTTCCAGACACATGGAAGTCCAATTATGATTGGTAAGTACATAAATATATATTATGTCAAGTCTTCAAATTCGGGAGATTTACCCACGCTTAGCATGAACACAATAGAAAAGGGGTTTGTCGACGGAAGAATAGACAAAATGACAGATAAAAAATCACAATCTGTCAATTTGTTTATTCTTCCGTCGACAAAACCCGTAAAAAACCCATTTCTATGGTTGTCATGCTGTGCATGCTGAGCGTCAATTGATGCTATAATCTTACTATTTCAACGAAACGTATAGTTTTAAGGGTTCCGTAACCAAATAGCAAAAACAGAACCCTTATAATTTCGTCATGTCCGCCCAGCTCTTCAAATGGGACTTGGAAACTGTTAGCACTATATCAATGACAATTGAAAAAAAAGGTGTATTTTATGCACCGCTAAAGAATGGTGCAGTGAAACTACGAAAATAATAAATAGGGGTGGCACTCCCCATACATGTCACCATAATTAATTTAGGCACGTACATATCACAATAATAGGGCCTTAAACTAGAGGTAAGTATACAGTATGGATTTTAGAGATGGGGCGGTAAGGGCCTTAATTTTTGAGAGATTTTGATCTGAATTCACAGATTTTGAAAAAAAAATACAGTCGGCAAGAAAAAAGCAGTTTTTACAAAAACTTTTTTGATGCCAATCGAATCTGTTTCTTATAAGGATCAAAAAACTCTATTGGACCGCGATTTCTGACTTTTCTTGTACTTAAACCTCAGTTTTTGTGAAAACTGTTTATTTTCTTGCTGACTGCACATTTTTTTTTCAGTTATATGAAAGCATTTCATAACTGTCTTACTAGGAATATAACTATGATACGAGCACGATCTAGTAACATAACTATTAGGGCACTCCGATCAAATTCTCTCCGCCGATCAAGTACAGTTAGGTTAGAACTGAGACCAACTATGTCGAAATTGGTCACAGTAACAAAATTAGGGCACTCCGACAGTTATGAACCACTTTCATATAACTATATTACGGTATATAGCTGTATCCCTAGGGATATAACTATATCACGGCTATAACCATCTTACTGCGACATATTAATTGGATTCTAGCTGAACTAGGAATAAATGTATCTCGGATATCTCACTCAAATGCTTTTACATAATTATTATTGAAGATTTGTATAACTTATCCAACTGTAAATTATTATGGTTTAAAAGAAATTAAGAAAAAAAAATTGTTAGTCAATAATTTTCTGCGTCATCGATTTTGCAATCAGGTTTTGTGATGATTTTTTTAATAAAACGTTTTAAATGCATACAAAGTCGCGTTTACATTGTTACAGACAATTTTGCCGTGTCAATATAATGTAAAGATTGCATGCTTATTATTAGGTGAATGCAAATTTTAAAAACTAAAATTATTTTTATATATTACAAAAAGATTATAATATTTCAAAGGGACCTTGCTATTTAAGTCAATAGTTTTTTTAGTATATTTGGTTACAATCTCAGAAATAACATTGTTTTTCGAGAAATACAAACTTATTTTGGCGGCCGGTAAAATCAATACTTTTCGTCCCGGCTACGGAACCCTACTCTTTGCATGGTCTGACACTCACTTGGCCAGTTTTTTTTATTTGGTTACTTTGTTCTGTGGTTCTACTTACATCCTCAAAACAGGTACTATTTATTTGCAGGTGGTGGAGTACTGGCGCACACAATTCTGGGAGTGGAATACAACTCTGGGACTAATGACATACGCTACCTTATCCTAGATCCTCATTACACGGGCGCAGAAGATTTGTCCACTGTCGTCAGCAAGGGCTGGTGCGGCTGGAAAAATTCCGATTTCTGGAATAAAACTGCTCACTATAATCTCTGTTTGCCACAGACAAAACCTGCTATTTAAGAGCTCAATCGTAGGTATTATAAAAATTTCAAAATAATGTCTTTGAACATAATTTTCCATTATTCTGTTTCTAACTGCCAAAAGTTAGCTATGTTTGTAAAGCTGTGATAATCGGCTTCTATAAGCCCTTAGATTCCACATACGTGCATTTTTTTTTTTTACAGATAACACCCAGGTTTAAAACCTGACTTGAACATTACGAACTTTTAGTCGATATTGAGATAGTTTAATTATTTTGTAATTAAGGTTGTCTCTGTTTTCATGTTATACCGTAGTAGGAAATTCAAGACCATTGCCCCCTTAATTATTACCCTTTGAAAACCACATTAAAAAAAAAAGACTACATAAGCTCAACTCAGACGGAAAAATTGTGATTTTTTTAATCTAGGATTAGGTTACAATAAACATGTTTTTATATTTGTTCAAATGTTTTGGATGTTTTGTTAGATTCCCTCATATTTATCCACTATGATTTAAAAATGTCGCCCAAAAGCAGAATAATTTAATAAAACCACAATATTTATTAATTATGTATACAACATTGAATTTGGATTATTATGTTAAAAGTCTTTAATAATCCGCGAGTCTTTTAATTTGCTTAACGTCATTTTAGTATCGTGTTTAAATATCAAGCATGTAAGTTAAAAGGAATTGTTATATTTTATACTAAATAAAGTACCTATAAATTAAAATTTAGGTTTTATTATTTTATTAATTATAAGACGTATAACTTTACCAAATATCACAAAATACACATCCTGCTTAATGAGTAACATAGTAGAACGGATTCATTTTTTTTTTTTTAATTTGCCCGCCACCGCGCTTTCCCATAGATGTCGGAAAACAGCAATGTGTCGCTTAGAGAAAGTATACCAGTCGCCACTCCTACATTCAAAAGAAAAGCAAGAATGCAGTTGAGCCCCCAGTATACTTTGGGCGAGCCCGTTGGCCGAGCGCGGCTATCCCGCTTGCACGATGTTGAACCAAGCGTTGAGAATGCCCCCAAGGTCACGCTTGATAACGATGTGTAGGTAGGTACCTTATTTGTATGACGTATCTACTAGCTAGATTTTCTCTACAAGGCCTAGATCTCGAGATATCCTAATATGTTGAGATATCGGCATGGTAAAGAAATGTCCAAAAAACGCATTACTACTCGTAGTCTGTACATTCACTAACGATTCCCCAAAGTGGTCAATAAAAATAAAGCAAATAATGAACATACATATTTACTACAAAAAAAATATAAATTCCGTCATGCCGTCGCAAGTACAGCTGATAAAAGCTATCTATCCATTCATACACACGCAAAAAACGGCTCGCAAAAAAGTTTTAAGAGTTATTAAAATTATTTAGTTATTCATAAGTATTTATTTCCCCCCGGCCCCCGGTCCCCAAATCTCGAGAAGTACTTTTCAATCAAATGCCAAACTAGCCCAAAATTATGTTCAGTAACAAAGAGGCAGTTTGTAGTTGGAGGTCCCATACGTATGCAAAATATAAACATAGCATGCTAAAATTTTCGACCTCGCTCCGCTCGCTATTCCATCTTATGTTTTCTTAGTTTTCTAAATTTTCTGCATAGGTTGACACAACAACTCCTATTTCTGTATAAATGTACAAAAGAAAATTTTACCCAGCTGAGACTGGGTGCCAAAATTTTCGAGCTCGATTCGCTCGTTCTTTCATCCCATATTCTTTTCATACCCTTCTCAAATCTTTCTGCTTAAATCAACAACGACAAAGTATCTCCTATTTCTAGACATAGACGTAGACATTGTCAAAGAAAACCTTACCTTTCTGAGGCGGGGTGCTAAATTTTTGAGGTCGCGAAGTTCGCTCTTACGTCCTGCTTTCGTGTCATTGACTCTGGCAGGGCCACCAACAGGGATTTTAATTTTGATTACACAAAAAATTTGTCGCTTATTTGTCGCCAAATATCAGAATTTGTCGGTCACTGGTTCAAAAGATATAAGGGTTTATAGGTGGCCGATCTGGAGAGTCTCCCCAGCAGGGCCACATTTATATCTCAAAAACTAGGGCACCTAGCGAAGATCTGTTTTCTCCAATATTTTGTCGCCAAGTTACAGATTTTGTCGGTGTGTAATTAAAAAGATATTAAAGAATTAAATTTCCCCAGTGGTACAAGCAAGTACAAAATACTTTATGTAGTTTCTAGACAGTATCTATGACGTCATATTGAGGAATGTTTGTTTCGAATTAAATAAATATAAACTTATTCTATAATTTGAACCACCCAAGGAAAGCTTTATTCATTACCTATAAATAAATCTACAATAAATATATGTAATTATTTATCTAACACAATGTGCATTTTCAATATGGGTTCACCAAAGGACGTTGTACGACTGACGCCGGTGTCACCTTATTAAAACACATATTTACAGCGTGGGAGGAGGCCCAAGATGCCATAGGATTTTTTTGTGATCTGTCCAAAGCATTTGACTGCGTAAATCATGAAACCTTACTCTTAAACTGAAACTTAAGCATTACGGACTAGGTAAACTTGCGCTTAGTTTGGTAAAATCTTATTTAAATGATAGACAACAGCAAATAATGAAAAGTACAAATTAATGGAATCAATTCACTCTGTTTAAAAGTAAAAATGGGTGTTCCACAAGGCTCGATATTGGGTCCTTTCCCACATGTATAATTACAACATGAATGATGTAACCAATATTTTGTAACAATATTCTGATTTAAAAGAGTGTCCGTGGAGTTTCTTGCCCGTTCTTCTCCATAGGAACCTACTACGCGTTGGAATGGGCAACTAGCTTCATATTTCTGACTGACCGACCCCTTGACAATTCAAAAGTGCCTGTAATTGGTTTATTTGAAATAAATGCTTTGAGTTTGAGTTTACCACTTAGTCGCTGGCAGATAGATCGCTGCGCTCCGTTTCATTTACGGTAAGTAAGAAAGAGATAGATGCGCGTGTACAGACGAGCTACCCGTCACGTAAGTTAAAATCAGCCAGTTTAATTAAAGTGGAACTTATTATGAATAGTTATGAACTCGAGTGTTGTTATCTCTATTATAGGTATTCCGCAAATACAAAAACGGGGAAAAGTGCGAGATAGAACGAGGGTTTCCCCTGCTTCACGTCACCGGCGCGGCGCTTCGGCGTTCGCGCCGCTCAAAGTACTTAAAAAAGAATAGGTAAATAAACTTGCTCTAAAGGATTTTTTCTTTATTCCTCCACCGGGAGTACAGCGAGGTTTGTTTGTGTAAAAAATTGAAAGAACAATTACGAATGCGGCCATTTAAGTGCATTGAACAAGGTGGTGGATAATTTGAGTGTTTTGAAAAGAGGACGCCGCCGCGCCGTATGATTGCAGATTAATATGTAAGTTACCTTGATTTTTCACGTCAATAGCGTGTTTGTGTGTGTGCCTTTAGTTACAAATACCGAGGCGCTACCTACCAATGTAGTCCGTCGATGTCCATATATTATTTGGCTACAATTAGGATACCTAATTTTTTTTTAACCGGCCAAGTGCGAGTCTGACTCGCGCACGAAGGGTTCCGTACGATTACCTATAAAAACGGCAAAAAAAATCACGTTTGTTGTATGGCAGCCCCCCTTAAAAAATTGTTTTATTATAATTTAATTATTTATTTTTAAAGTGAATATATAACTAAATATTCTGTGAATATTTCAAGCGTCTACTGTCTGTTGCCGTTATCAATATCGAGCGAAAAAATCACGTTTGTTGTATGGGGGCCCCCTTAAATATTTATTTTATTCTGTTTTTTTAGTATTTGTTGTTGTTGTTACAGCGGCAACAGAAATACATCATCTGTGAAAATTTCAACTGTCTAACTATCACGGTTCATGAGATATAGCCTGGTGACAGACAGACAGACAGACAGCGGAGTCTTAGTAATAGGGTCCCGTTTTACCCTTTGGGTACGGAACCCTAAAAAACACTACTTAGGTGCTTCAGTGCATAAATTATGACTGTATCGGGCAGGGTGTGCATTATTCCAGTTACATGTTGTATATGCCTCGCGAGCAATGCTCATTTAGGACGAACCATTTAGTAGGTACCTTATTAATAGGTATCTATTGAATTTTAAGATTATATTATCTGAAATTTTAAGTTTGTGTACCTATGTAGTGAAATTAACATAGGTACATAACATAACATCACACAAAAAAAACACACTCATAAAACAGTTGCATGCGACTGTACATCTTGACACCAAATAGACCAAGAGCAAGGTTTTAAATGTTTTCAAACAAGTTTAATTAAGCCACTCTAACCTAGTATTTAAAACATAAAAACATGTATTTAATTGAGAATTTATGTCTCTCGGACATTTCTAAGGACTGTAGACCGATAAAACTAGAAGTATATTACACATATTAATAGAAATATATTTTCTTGCCAGTTTTTCGTGAACTCTTTGATCTAGCTCTTGGACTATACCTTACTAATTGAACTCATTCCGTCTTATTCCAAAACATGGTCTAAATTTGGTGCTGGGATTAGTACTAGCTTTAGTACCATGACTAAATAAAACGTTATTATAAAATGAAGTTTATCACTAGTTTCAGAACTATTTATGGTACTAAAGTTAGTCCGCCGAGTCCCCTAGTTTATCTTTGGTACTAATTTATTTGACGTTTGCGTTGAATAATATTATTTGTCAATTTATATAAAAATCATTAAAAAATTATATTATTATGATTGACTTGATGGATTTGGAAGATTTGGATATGCTGGAAATTTCTCGGAGATCTTACAAACACCAACATCGTGTGAATCCTTTTGAATTGAGTGACGAAGATTTTAGAATAAGTAATAGGTTCACAAAACATTTTGGAGAAAAAATTGTGGATGTTTTACGTGAGGATTTATCCCACGACCCTCGAGGATGCCCATTGAATCCTGAAGTGCAAGTGGTTTGCGCATTACGCAAATGGGCTCGCCAATAAGTATGTAAGTACCTAGCCTTGGTCAATGCTAACCTAATATTAGACAAAATCCAATAATAATATACTAATATTATTGTTTTATTCGTAGATTCAAGACTATACAGCTGATTTATATGGTGTGTCTCAACCAGTTGTCAAAAAACATGTAAAAAGGTAGCAGATGTCCTGAAGATTTATAAAAATGCCTATTACTCTAAATAAACAGGAGAAAAGCATTAGGAAGTTCCCCAGTATTGCAAATTTTCCTACCGTAATTGGACCAATAGAATGAACTCATATAAGAGTAAAGAAAGTAAATGCTGAGTAAATCAGTTATATATTAATAGAAATGGATTTTCTTCATTAAATGATAAACAAACTTTAAAAGAAATTAGTTTTTTTGTCTGTACCGTACCTCTGTTTCGTAACAGCGTGCAGCGTCGCGATCCAAGAACGGTAGTTTGAACGCCCGTTCGGTACGGTACGGTGGTACGGCGTCTCACTCACCGTACCGTACCGACCCGCGCCCGATACGCACCCGCCTTGTGTATTGAGCTTTACAGTTAGGTATTTAAGAACAATGAATACAAATAAGAAGTGCATTTATTTATTAATATGTAAAGGAAGTAACATAAACATGCGTTTAAAATTACGCGCGCCGCCGCTGCATGTAAGTCGGTGCACTTCACGCTGGAGGTTGTCTAGCAAGCTCACGAGCGCCCAGCGTCTGTCGCCGAATCTCTGGTTTATTTTTAATGGTATTTCAGGTTCGATTAGTGGAATTGATAATATTCAGAAATTATTATTAATAAAATATGTCCTTTCGAGTCGTTTTTCCCAAGAGAAACGTCACTCACGGTTTGCCAACTAACGTTTCGTTCACAAAAGAAACCTCAACATAGGTGTTAATTTAATTTAATTTATGAATAATGACAACTTGAATATAAAAAGCGCATCAAAAGTACAAGTTTTGCTTGTTCAATATATTGTAACCTAAACAAAAAACAATTTAGGACATATTTTGGTATTGATAAATCATTATTTAAGCATTTGAAGTGTTATTAAAATATCAATATTTAGAGAAACAGAACGTTGCTTCAAATAAAGCCTGCGTGAACGAATGAAAGAATGCCATTTTTGTTTCTTATCTGTGGATATTATTTGAACCATGAACCTTCTTTGGTACTAACTGATCCTCGATTGGTCTTCGTTTTGTAATCGGAACACATTTTGAGGCTGGTACTAGCTTTGTTACCGTAACAATCCAAGACCTTTTAGTCTTGGTTTAAACCATTACTTATGCAGTTTTTTGTAATAAGACGGAAAAAGTTCTGTTTAATTCAGGTCATTCAATTTAACGTTTTTCTTTCGTCTGGGAAATGAAAGAGACCTCGCAAAGGTGCGACCGGCGTCCACGTTTGGTCTAGCGCCGCCCCTGCGTTTATTTTCTCTCTACCAGTTTAATTATTTAATTAGTAATATGCAGTGCACCGGTGGTGTTTAATTTTGACATCTTTTAATCGTGTGCGTAGTCCAAGCGGAAAATTTTCGATTTTCTTAATTTCAGTTTAGCATATGTTTAGTGTATGACGTCGTGTAATTGTGTATGGTAAGTTCAAATTTGTGCATCCAACCATTGGGGAGTTATTCAACAAAAACTGTTTCCGCTGGGACTACGTCATCCCAGCGGAACTAAACATTCGGAGTTACGATATTAATTATTGTATTTCATAATCAATAATCTAGTTCGCTAGTTAGCCATATTTTTTATTTCCACACAGTAATATTGCCAAATTAATCAAAACAGTGAAATATTTGACATCTATTTGCGACGTGGCCCATCTTCAGAATAAACGCTCTTAACGCTAAATAGCAATTTAAATAAGAATTTTGCTAATCAGTTTCATAACATCATTAAAATTTAAGAGAAGTGTCTTAATAAGACTGCTAATTATGTATGCACCAAAATTTTTCAGCGAATTTAAGTTGCATACCTTTTGAATAGGTGTAGTAATACCTATTTTTACACAACTTTCACAGTAGACTGACGCGGTTTGACCAGACCTCAATAAATAATAAAAGATTTGCCAAAATTTTATACAATAAGATTTTGGCAAATCTTATTGTATAAAATAGCTGCGGTAACATATTATTCTTAATAAATTTGAATGCTGATCTACTTACTGGAGTTGGAATACGTGCGCGTCACGCTCCTCCGGCCAGGTATTGGCCCTCATGACTTCAGTTTGGATCCCGTGTCCCGTCACATTTCCGTGCGCACAACCGTCTCGGCGACAGACTGCCCTGTAGCCTGTCACACACACGCCACCCACTAAACGCCACGCCGCCGCCGCCGGCGGCCGTAGATGATGATGGTACGTTCTGGACATAATATCCCCTTAAATAAGTTCGCATATTTAATGGAAAAATGTTCCTTCCTTCCAACTACACATAATGTGGGAAAGTGGAAGACGTTCTTCACATCATGGTGGAGTGTACCCGGAACGAAGAACTCAGAGCGGAGGTATTAACACAACACAATTTGGTGTTGAGATGATATTCTAGCATTCCTCTTGTCAGAAACAGTGACGCTATTGTAAGTATATAAACTTGTGCGGATTGGTATTCGAAGATTAAAAAAAAAAAGATGCGCCCAGTGCGTTTGCTGCGGATAGGGATGAAGGTTGTGGCCTCCTATTCCCGTTCCATCACCTCCTTTACGAATATATTTTCTTCGCAAAAGGAGGCGACATCAGCGTCCCATGCCGTCTCGCCTCCCGACCAAGGACTGAACCACGACCGGGAGAGTATCCACAGCGCCGACCGCCCACGACTAGATCAGGGCACTGCACTGCCTAAGCAGGCACTCCTCCAGAGGGTTGTACCGTGCCGTGCAGGCAGTCATTATAATGGTGGCTTCTAGCCAGCACCAGGAACTTTTATTTACTTTTATTTACTTATTTTAAAATTCGGTAACATTATCGAAATATGTTCAGATATTGATAAAGTAACTGTATCTAGATCGATTGTTTCTGACATTGACAACTGTCATAAACATTTACCACATTTGCAATCCAGTCGTTTAGTTATCCTTACCCAGAATATACAGAGTATAAACTGTAACATTGATGGTTTCGAAATAATGCTCACTCGACTTAGAGTTGAATGTGATGTGTTGGTCCTGACTGAGTGTTGGATATCAGCCTCATCCATCATTCCCAAAGTGCCAGGATATCGCTCCTCTGCCACCAAAATGAATCTTAGGCAAAATGATGGAGTGGTTGTCTACTTCAAAGCTCATCTTAAGTTCACAATCCACGAACCTCAATTTACAGATGGTAATTGTTTGGTCAGTATAATTGATAACCGCACCGTAATTATATCTATATACCGGTCACCCTCGCACAAAAACATTGATGGATTTCTGTCGTCTTTAAACGATATCTTGTCCCAATTTGTACATTTTGAAAACGTTGTGATAATCGGGGACATAAACATCCCCATAAATTGTTCAAAAATCGAATGTCCTGGCGAACGGTACCTTACTCTAGCTGCCTCTCACGGACTCTTACCAGCTCACACAGAAGTGACCCGTGAGGCTACTGGAACATGCCTTGATCACGTACTGATAAAAACTATGTACTCTGGTCTCACAATTATCCCCAGAACCTACCTAACAGATCATTTTCCGGTCTTAACATGCATCAATTTTGTGCAGCCACGCCATTATGCTACAACCACAATTACCAAAGTTGACATTGAATCTTTAAAATTAGCTATTTCGTCAATAAACTTAGATTCCGTTTATGCATCTCAAGACCCTGATTATTTGCTAAACTACTTTATTACTAAGATACAAGAAGCTCTAGATCAGAATACTAAAGTAATAAAACTATCGAGGCGTAAAAAAATTATTAAACCATGGGTCACTCAGGGTTTAATCCGCTGTATGAAAAACAGAGACATGTTACACCAAAAGTCAAACAAGTCGCCGGATAATGAGACTTTGAAAATAACATATGTCCGATACAGAAATTACTACAACACTATTCTGAAAAAAGTAAGAAGGGAATATGACAGATCCCTTATTGCAGAAGTTAGAGACGATCCCAAAACCCTTTGGAAAACTATTAAAACTATCACCAACACAACAAAAGAACCCAAAAACCCAGATGAACTTCTTAATCTACGCTCTACTCCTGAACTATCGGTCAATGAAATCAATAATTATTTTGCAAGTGTAGGTAAAAACTTAGCCAATGCCTATATCCAAACGCATCAAAATCCGGCAACGGAGTCTCTTGATGAAATCCCGCTTGCTACTTCGGGATCTTCCCAGCTCAACTCATTTGTTATGACTAACGTGACTGAGGAGGAAATACAGGGTGGGCCATCTATTGGTACGTTTTAAAAAATGCGATCAAAAGAGTATGCATTGATATTTTTTTTTTTTTTTTTTGTTGTTGTAAAGCTAAAAGTATCCCCGTCAAGAATGAAAAACGATTTCATTCATGTGGCTCCCTCTACTGGCCTTACAGTATGCCATTCGGTCACCCCAATTAGTGATGACATTTTGAACTACCTCGGCGCCAATTTCACTCTAAACAGTCGTAATGTTGTTTTTCAAAGCTGGAATGGTCTCTGGATTATCCGCATAACATCAGTCTTTAACGGCACCTCACAGGAAGAAGTCCAGCGGTGTCAAATCGCAGCTACGCGCAGGCCAATTGACATCTCCTGAACGGCTGATTATGCGGTTGTTAAACTTGGTGCGCAGAAGGTCGATCGTAAGTCGGCTTGTATGGCATGTGGCGCCATCTTGTTGAAACCAAAGGTCGTCCACATTCATAGCGTCGATTTTAGGCCATAAAAAGTTGGTCAACATGGCTCTGTAGCGTTCGCAATTGACGGTAACGGCGTTGCCAGCATCATTTTCGAAGAAAAATGGGCCAATTATGCCACCACTCCAAAATCCACAACAAACTGTGACTCTTGGAGGATGCATTGGTCTCTCTACGATTGCGTGTGGCTGTTCCGAACCCCAAATCCGGCAGTTTTGCTTGTTCACATATCCGCCGAGATGGAAATGCGCTTCGTCCGAAAATTTATTTTCAAAATTCGCACAGTTTCGGCGACACAGCACTGACTTTGAAAATAAGTTTTTAAAATTTCAAAACGCTCTTCAAGAGAAAACATGTTGTTTCGTGCCGCGGACGGTATGGTTAATGAACTGTAAAAATTTCGGGTCTGTAGCTCGTTTGCCGTTGTCATACGACGAAATTCAAAAACGTACCAACAGATGGCCCACCCGTTAGAACGTATTATCGTAGGACTAAAAACAGATTCTGCAGTAGGCTGGGACAAAATCTCAAACAGATTACTTAAGAACAACAAAAATGCTCTAGTTCCTCCTCTCACATACATCTTTAATGTCTGCCTCGAGACCGGTATCTTTCAGGCGCATTTAAAAAAATCGGTTTTGCGTCCTATACACAAAGGTGGGGACACAAATGTCTTGTCTAACTTTAGACCAATATCAATCCTACCTGCTTTGTCAAAGATCCTGGAAAAAGCTATAAATCTAAGACTAGTCAATTACCTGGAAAAGAACAATTTGCTTTCAGATAAACAGTTTGGCTTTAGGAGGGGCAGATCTACTGAAGGAGCAGTGCATATCTTAACTAACTATATATCTAGCAATCTAGATATAGGAAAGAAATGCCTCTCAATCTTCATCGACTTAAGCAAAGCTTTTGACACTATTTCTGTTCCTATATTGATTAACAAACTAGATGGATTAGGAATCAGAGGCACGCAACTGAGTGTTTTTAAAAGCTATCTCACTGGGCGAAAACAGTGTGTCCGTGTAGGTCAATACACGAGTAGTGATCATGTAGTCGACTATGGTGTACCCCAGGGCAGCATTTTGGGACCGACACTATTTCTCGTTTACATTAACGACCTCAGTAACCTCCATCTACCCCGAGGCGAATTGATCTCATATGCAGACGACACTGCTATCCTTTTCTCCGCCGATACCTGGGATGAGGTATTCAGTACTGCCCAAAAGGGATTCAATGTGGTGAAGAAATGGCTCAGGGCCAATCTCTTAACCCTAAATGTTGAAAAAACTAAATACTTGACGTTTAGTGCTCGCAATCTCGGTGAAGCTATTAACAATCATCACATCATATCCCATGAATGCTTGTCTAGTGTGGGATGCTCGTGCAGATCTCTAGAGCGCGTCAACAACATCAGGTACCTAGGTATCATAATTGATAGCAACCTCAGTTTCAGAGAACACATTAAACAGTTAAGTGCTCGCGTACGGAAACTAATCTATGTTTTTAGAAATCTCAGATATGCCGCCGACGCCAAATTACTTAAGCAAGTCTACTTTGCGCTTTGCCAGTCGATAATTACGTACTGCATCTCGTCTTGGGGAGGCACTCCGAAAACCATCCTGAAGAAAGTAGAAATAGCTCAACGAGCTATTTTAAAAACTATCACTTTTCGGCCCATTCTATATCCTACAACAGAGCTTTACCAGTCATGCAAAGTTCTCAACGTTCGTCAACTTTTTATTTTGAGTATAATAGTAAAGCAACACGGTGAACTCATATACGATCCAAACACTCAACGCAAACGTAGAAAACATGCAGTATGCAAACGTACATATGTTCCTAAAACATCTTTTATAAAGAGATTCTTCATTTTCCTTGGTCCTTACCTATACGACAAAATCAACAAAATTATGAACATATACCCACATAATAAGACACACTGTAAAAAGAAAATACAGGACTACCTACTGAATCTTTCTTATGATGAAACAGAAGCGATTTTGAACATTCCCAAGTAGATAAGCTACTACCTTACTCGATCATATTTAAGAATCATCCCATTCACATCACACACACTGACACTCACACACGCACACAAACACACACGCACACAAACACACACACACACACTTTCTCACATCACACCTACTTTTTCTCTTATATTTTATGCATACTTTCCACATACATTTTTATATGGCAATCTAATAATGTTTACAACTTTAAAAATGGCTACTAAATATTCACAATTTATTTATGGGGGTCAAATGTAATCCGAGATACAGGTTTACCACCTAGTTCGGATGCAGATAGTCCCAAACTTTGTATATTACAAACTTTAAGCCATTATTTACTGTATAATTGTCAAATATTTAATTTTGTAATACGTGTTCTTATTTTGGTGAATAAATTATTATTATATTATTATTATTTCGTCTGGGAAATGAAAGAGACCTCGCAAAGGTGCGACCGGCGTCCACGTTTGGTCTAGCGCCGCCCCTGCGTTTATTTTCTCTCTACCAGTTTAATTATTTAATTAGTAATATGCAGTGCACCGGTGGTGTTTAATTTTGACATCTTTTAATCGTGTGCGTAGTCCAAGCGGAAAATTTTCGATTTTCTTAATTTCAGTTTAGCATATGTTTAGTGTATGACGTCGTGTAATTGTGTATGGTAAGTTCAAATTTGTGCATCCAACCATTGGGGAGTTATTCAACAAAAACTGTTTCCGCTGGGACTACGTCATCCCAGCGGAACTAAACATTCGGAGTTACGATATTAATTATTGTATTTCATAATCAATAATCTAGTTCGCTAGTTAGCCATATTTTTTATTTCCACACAGTAATATTGCCAAATTAATCAAAACAGTGAAATATTTGACATCTATTTGCGACGTGGCCCATCTTCAGAATAAACGCTCTTAACGCTAAATAGCAATTTAAATAAGAATTTTGCTAATCAGTTTCATAACATCATTAAAATTTAAGAGAAGTGTCTTAATAAGACTGCTAATTATGTATGCACCAAAATTTTTCAGCGAATTTAAGTTGCATACCTTTTGAATAGGTGTAGTAATACCTATTTTTACACAACTTTCACAGTAGACTGACGCGGTTTGACCAGACCTCAATAAATAATAAAAGATTTGCCAAAATTTTATACAATAAGATTTTGGCAAATCTTATTGTATAAAATTGCTGCGATAACATATTATTCTTAATAAATTTGAATGCTGATCTACTTACTGGAGTTGGAATACGTGCGCGTCACGCTCCTCCGGCCAGGTATTGGCCCTCATGACTTCAGTTTGGATCCCGTGTCCCGTCACATTTCCGTGCGCACAACCGTCTCGGCGACAGACTGCCCTGTAGCCTGTCACACACACGCCACCCACTAAACGCCACGCCGCCGCCGCCGGCGGCCGTAGATGATGATGGTACGTTCTGGACATAATATCCCCTTAAATAAGTTCGCATATTTAATGGAAAAATGTTCCTTCCTTCCAACTACACATAATGTGGGAAAGTGGAAGACGTTCTTCACATCATGGTGGAGTGTACCCGGAACGAAGAACTCAGAGCGGAGGTATTAACACAACACAATTTGGTGTTGAGATGTTATTCTAGCATTCCTCTTGTCAGAAACAGTGACGCTATTGTAGGTATATAAACTTGTGCGGATTGGTATTCGAAGATTAAAAAAAAAAAGATGCGCCCAGTGCGTTTGCTGCGGATAGGGATGAAGGTTGTGGCCTCCTATTCCCGTTCCATCACCTCCTTTACGAATATATTTTCTTCGCAAAAGGAGGCGACATCGGCGTCCCATGCCGTCTCGCCTCCCGACCAAGGACTGAACCACGACCGGGAGAGTATCCGCAGCGCCGACCGCCCACGACTAGATCAGGGCACTGCACTGCCTAAGCAGGCACTCCTCCAGAGGGTTGTACCGTGCCGTGCAGGCAGTCATTATAATGGTGGCTTCTAGCCAGCACCAGGAACTTTCCGAAGCACCCATGTCTGAAGAGCGCCTGTTGTCAGCCGGAAAGTAAGGGCGTCATAAACATAAACACGAAATAAATATTATAATATTTTATTTACACAAATACAGAACATAAGGGGTTTACAACTTTTACTTTTACGCCTATGCAGTACTTATTTCACTATAGATTACATACATAAAATACATTCCTAGATCACAGAGAAATACAACAATTAAATCAGGAAACTAAATTTGAGACTAATGAAAATCAAGGCACACACTGTTACGAGAAAAGTGGAGAAACACTACGCCTACGAGTATACTAGGAGCGATTGATTTCCTGGAATGTCTTCCAATCTAGCTAAAGTTTACAAATGATATAATTAAACATGCTAAAATTTGTCTTTAACATTTACAAACAAATAATTATGTAATATCATTCAGTTAGCAGCCAACTTTATTTTTCTTACAGACATTTTCTATCACTGCTCAAGCACTACGCGTTGTTACAGTATGGCCATGACCGATTCAATAATGCCGGCCAGACTTTCTATAAAACTAGCTTCCTGAAGGCAAATACATTGAAAACGAGATAGGAGCGCCCACCGCCATAGAGAGAAAAGTTTATATATGCTAGAGTTGCTAGACCATACCTAGTCCGACCGAGCCAAGACAATAGCTTAATTATCAGACCCCAAACCATATTTTTTTTAATCAATTGCTGCCAACTGTAATGTGCGGTTTATGGGAAACCTGAATTCACTGTATAAGTAGATGATATTATTATATACAGGTCATAGATTTCCATTTAGCACCAATGCTAACTTAAGGTTACCAAAAAGTTAAGCTGTACAAGGTAGCATAGCAAAGCTGTTATTTCTAACACTCCTAAGATTATTATATTACATATAAGGTTACTGGATGTTTTTATTCAATAGCGTTAGTCCGAGTTCAAACTGTCTGTAGGTATAGTTTTTTATCAATCTGATTGAAACATCTGATACTACTTTCGCCGCCTTTTTGCGGGGATTGTTTCCGTTTGACTAGTTTGCTGCTCTCGTGAATATGCAATACATTAATGTATGACTAAATCTTAAAGTATTTCTAAATCACAGTGCCGAACTTGCGGAAACTTTTTCTGAAAATAAAACATAAATTTGTGTAAGATGGCACTTGAAAATCCAAAAGATCTGAAAAATATTGCAACACATAATCTTACCCGTAATTTTAATTCTATTCTGTCAATCTCTCCGCCCAGCATATCTACAATATTTTCACCATGTTTCAGTAAGAATGCTTCAACGTCATCAATGGTTTTCACTTTATTCATGTCCTAAAACAAATACATGGTTCATATAAAATAAGATTCGACAATCCGAGTTTCCGGATTGAGAGTGCTTCTCAGCGTTAGCGAAGCGCGAGCAGGTTTGATATTATGTTACCTACAAATATTTAAAAAAAAAACTGGCATAATGCATGTCATTATCGATAAATAGTTTCCGGTAAATATTATGCAAATAAATAACATAAATTATTCATAAGACGTAATTTTCCATTGAGCTCAAAAATAGCATTTATCAAGATCAGACCCTCACCTCTATTAATGTGTTCAAGTCGTGTTTCTCTAAATATGACCTTGTCAGTGCTCTGCCGTCGAAATCAACTTCGGCCTGAAATGCAAAGATTGGTGTAGTAAAAAAGGCGATCTGACATCTTTTAAATACTCATAATATGAATATTTTAATAAGAGTATTTACCTTATATCTTATTAGATTACTGCCTATATCTATGCCCTTGACGTCGTGAATAGCTCTTATCATAAAATCTCGTTCTAAAACACTGTTTATTTCATCCAATTGCTCTTGGGGTATCGATCTGTTTGAAATTAAAATTGATATTAAAAAATAAATAAGAATTGACGTATACAGGGTGGTAGGGACATCGATGCGAAGCCGGCTACCATGGATTCAGTGCATGATTCTGAACCCCACTGCTTTGAAATTTTTCGTCGGTTATTTAAAAAAAAACAGCTGTTTCATAGAAAAGTGCAATACCTACGAGGGGTATTCAATAAATAGTGAGAATGCGATACATTCTCCTTGGAAAAAAAAAAAAAAATACTGGCAGGCATAGCCCAGACATTAGTTAAGATGATCATAAAAAAAGCAATTAATTCTCTTTTGTTTTTTAAAAGTAGAAGTCTATTGTTTCGTTTCGGAACGTGTTCTTAAAAATGGATAAAATTGAAGTTCGCGCGGTAATAAAATATCTCTGCTTGAAAATTTTTACTACGGAGCAGGTAAATCAAGACTTGAGAGCAACATTAGGGGTTCATGCTCCTCCATATTCTACGGTTGCGCGTTGGTGTGCTGAGTTCAAGCGAGGAAGAACTTCCACTAACGACGACCCACGAACGGGACGCCCCATATCGGCAGTGACTGAACAAATGATTAAAAAAGTTGAAAATATTGTCTTGGCGGATCGTCGTGTTACTGTTCGTTTTATAGCTGAAGAAGTAAAGATTTCGATAGGAAGTGTCCATAATATTATAAACGACCATTTGGGTATGAAAAAGTGTCAGCGCGCTGGGTGCCCAGAATGCTTTCTGACGCGCAGAAACAAACTCGACTGAGAATTTCACAAAGCTGTTTGGATTTGTTACAAGATCCCATAGATATAAGAAAGAAGGAGATATGCCCGGTAGTTGAAAATGTATCGAAACCCAATGTCTTCTATCTATCCCTACTCTCTAGCCTGCGATCACACATGCGATCAGTAAACCCAATAGAACGTACAGAACGTACTACATAATCAATTATAAACCTTATCCCATCAAACACAGCGTGCATTTACCATGCACCGTACAACTCACCCACACGAAAACATCGTTCGCTATCGTTGTGCTGTGCAAAAGCCATTTATTTTACATATACGCTAGTGATTGACTAAATCGGAAACTTATCGATTCTCCCATTTATTATTGTATTAAAATTTTTGGAAGTTGCTGAAAAAATTATAAAGACAGAAGGGCCTTACGCAGTTGGTTAATTGAGAATTCCTTCTATACTGTGAAAGAATTCCTTCAGTTTAAATTAAAATAAATCTAATTGTATATGTACCAAAAATTTGCATGTCATTATGTTATGATTGAATATGTTAAGCTACTATTATAATACCATTTTAAGAACTTTTGTAACCATATTTATCTTCAAATAAATCTTTGACTTTGAAATAAAAAACGATATACATATAATAAGATGATATAAATAAACAATAAGTAAGTAAAAAAAAGAAATATTAAGTAAACCAAAAAAATAACAACATTATGAGAAAATCTAAATGAGTATAAAACAAGATTTCACATCGGTCTTCCAATCAGGCTATAACTGTTGACAAATTGAAGAATAAACTTTAATAGTAATATAAATTCATACGACAATCGACATTATTGTCGATAGCCTACGTTAGTGGATCTGCACAACCACATCACTAATCCGTCACAAGACGCTGCGGCCGTACTAACGATGCAACCGCTTAAAGTAAATATCGTTTTGTAATTTTTACATTGCTTGTCCAGTTACTTAGCGACATACTTTGGTAGTGGTAAAGAAGCAATGTATTTACTACAATAAAAGTACAGTCGCTGTGATATATGAAAACAAAAATAACGTAGTAAAGGCAAGAAATATTTTACGATTTGTTGTTTTTCATGATTTTCAACACAAATATAGCAAAATAGTTGTGCTGATTTATGAAAAGTGGTTCTACGATTTATAAAGTTTATAGTTTAGCTTCGATTTTTACAAGAAACCACTGAACAACACGGTATTCTTAAATGTTATCACGATCGCGCTCGAAAGCGCACTAGTTAGCGGAGACGGCCATTTGCCTGAGGCATGAGCATTGTGATCAAGACGCGCGGACACAGACACGCCCCCATACCACTTCTCCTGTTATTTATATTTCTATGCAAGATCCTGACCGATTTTTGGCTCGATTCATAACTATGGACGAAACATGGCTTCACCATTATGACCCGGAAACGAAACAACAGTCCATGACTTGGAAGCGACCGTCATCTCCAACTCCAAAGAAATTTAAGGCGATTCCATCCGCCGGAAAGATCATGGGCTCTCTTTTCTGGGACAGCCAAGGGGTGGTAATGATCGAATATCTTAATCATGGAGCCACTATTACGGGGACTATGTACGCAGGACAAGTAACAAAGTTGCGTGAGGAAATACGCAAGAAACGGCGTGGCAAACTCGCTAAAGTTGTTTTGTTTCACCAAGATAACGCCCCTGCGCACAAGTCCAGAGTTGCGATGGCTGCCGTTCAAGAAGCTGGCTTCGAATTGATGGAACATCCTCCATATTCACCAGACCTTGCTCCTAGTGATTTCTACCTATTTCCGCGCTTAAAGGAACATCTCAGGGGCCAGAAATTAGAAGATGATGACGGAGTAGTCGAGCGACGGAGCAGCTGTTTTTTTTTTTTAATAACCGACTAAAAATTTCAACGCAGGGGGGTTCAGAATCATGTACTGAGTCCATGGTAACCGGCTTCGCGTCGATATCCCTGACACCCCGTATATTACCGCGATATATCAATAATTACCTGCCAACCAGAGCCCCCACGTTCGTAAGAATGATAAAGGACGCGACTCCACCAAGTAAGGTTCCTACTAACAAGCAACCGATAGAATCATACAACGGGTTCCCGGTGTATTGTGTTAAAGCCATACAGCCAGCGGCTAGTATCACGCCTGCTACAGCTGCAGAATCTTCCAGCAGAACCACATTTACAGACGGATCTGAGCTACGCATTACTGAAATGTAAAATAAACACAACTAAACCCTAGAAAAACAATAGGGATGTTGGCCAAAAAACATTTTTTGTCCCTCAGATGGTATATTAAAAAATATTGGACACTTATTTTTTATTTTTTTACGTCATATAAATATTACGGCAATACATTGAGTTAAAATATAGCATGACATCACTCTCCGGTAGAATTTATACCGACTTGTGACGTAGCGAGCCCCCACTTCCCAACTTTAATGCGTTTTATCTAAGTAAAAAATACATGTCATATTTTTTTTTTATCTGACTGACGGGCTAGATTGTTTTTTTTCCATTCAACATCCCTATTGTTTGGAGAACTGTTACCATATTATTAGGTTTACTGATTACTTTGTTAAATAAATAATATATCATCATGTAGTTACAACTGCAAAAAAAAAAAAAAAAACTTACTGTATTCATATAATGACGTGTTGGCTTCCTTAGCGCCTTTCCGAATAGCATTTAAAGCTACCATTAAGGTAGCACCTTCCGACACGACAGCGCCACCAAGAACGAAATAAGCCTGAAAGGAAATGATATTTCAGAAAAAAAGTTTAAAAAATTGGGTATCAAACGAGCGTATGTACCTGTTAAACGAAGTCTTGATTCTAATCTTATGAGCTGCAATTTGAAGTATAATTTTAACATACAGATCGTTCTCCTTCAAACTTTGTAGACAATCGTGTTCATTTAATGAGAAGTATATTTACAAATTTAATATTTAATTTCATATTTCATGTCTTGGCAACACCACATGTCACTTGATTTAGAGATCCTACGATATGGAACAAGAGGAAGAGAGGGTCTTTTGTACAGAGTAGTTCCATATACTTACAGTCGTTATGTTTTCCTGAAAGGTTAACATTAAATTAGGTCGACTAAAATTATTTCAGCTAACTAGTGGTGGTTGGATAATTATTCTTCAGATTGTAGCTCATAAAGTTAGAATCATGACTTCGCTTAGCAGCTAAGCTCGTTTGATTCCCAATTTTATTTCGCTACAATCTGAAGTATAATTTTAACATACAGGTAGATATTTAGAGTCTGCTGCAATAATTCATTAATAGTAGATTGTTTGCCTAGGGAGCAAACGACTGTTTTTAAGGCGAGAGTGTTTCTACGAATCCAGAGCGGAGCGAAGAATTCTAAAGTAGAATCTTGAGCGCAGCGAGGGATTCAAAGTACGTCACTTGAGCTTAAAATAGTGTTGCTCCCGAGGTTAACACTCTACTTTTTATGACCCTCTATGAGAAAAAAGAACGTGTGCGGTTCGACCCCCATCGGGAACGAAGTTCCTTTTCACGTATGATTTAAAACCAAACAAAATGTTGGATTCATCGCAGCCGCCATCTTGGATTTACATTTTGACTCACTATCGGCTTTAGCATCCTCGAAAACTATGAAAACGACACCAAAGACGAAAAAAAAAAATATTTTCGCAACTGCCATCTTGGATTTTGACCAAATTCACACTTTCTCTCTCTCTCTCATGCCAGCAGATAGGAAACTTTAACTAACAATATCCACATTCCAAATTCAAATCAGCTTTAGTCCCTAGACATTAAAAAGCTATTGTAGTCCCTGTTTACGAAGAATAAACTAGCTCTTTTTGAATAGAAGTGATAAAAATTTATATAAATGGTACTTGTCATCTATATGAGTATTTTTAACTAGCTTCTGCCCGCGACTTCGTCCGCGTGAAATTTCGGCCCCCGATCCACTGCGTCGCGTCCCATTGCCTGCCCGCGCTATTACTTCGTTTTCGCTTAGCGTTTTTTCTGACTTTTCTTTCTTTTTTCTCGGCTCGTAAGGGCCGTCACCGTGATGTTACATAGTCTATAACCTTACTTGAGAATTCGGCTACCCAATGCAAAAAGATTTTTTTAAATCCGAATGGTAGTTTCGGAGGTTATCCCCTACATACAAACTTACAAACAAACAAATTTTACTTCTTTATAATATTAGTATAGATATAGATAATATACGAGTAGAATAGATGATTATTAAGTCTTACTATCTTTAAGAATATTATAACTTTAAGAATATTGTGTACTAGCTGCCCGCCCCGGCTGCGCACGGGTAGCACTAAGTACTTATATACGGCGCACCTACCTATCTACCTTCCGTACCTACCTATCTACCTACCCACCCTGCCTACCCTGCCGACTCTGCCGACTCTGCCTACCCTACCCACCCTACCTACCTTACCTACCCTACCTACCTACCTAACCTAACGCACTAGGAAGTGGTGAAGGGTGGGCGTTTTGGGGGACTGTCTTATGTAATTTTGACGTTCGAAAAGTGCTGATTCTCAGCCTAGTTTGAATAAATGACTTTTGATTCGATTTGATTTTACCAACCTACCCTACCTACGTACCCTACCGACTCGATACTCGACTCTCTGGCACGCGAATGCGACGCGTATTCTCTCCGACTTGCAAGACGATTTTCAGTTTCCGATGAAGATTCTTCATTACGACGTATTTTTGATATCCTCGCCTGGGAACTATTTCTAGAAAGTTGAGACCTTGATCTATTGGGCATTTTAAAATGATAAAAAAAAAACTTGTACAATTGTACTTACTATTGTAAATTATTTGGTAACTGTAGAACAGGAATTACCTATATAAAAATGTGATTGAAATGTTATAAGAACTACTAAGTCACTAAGTTGTTTAGATAGTTATATTATATTTATATATATTTACTTACAGAAAAATATTGGTTTAGTTCTGAAAATAACTTTTATTTAGTTCTAGAAAGAACTTTTTTGTTGAGTTTAATTACCTACTAAGCGAATTCAAAATATTTTCAAGCTAGAATTATTCGATTCCGACACGACCGTTGGGTCGTTGGGAGCACTTCATTTCTTGACTCGGGGTCCCGTACGGCCCGTATCCCAGTGACGCCTACATTGCATAAGGTGCCGGGTGCTGCCTAGCTAGCCGAGCAGGGTGAGCGGCGACCACGAAACTTTTTTCTAATACTTACATTTTTAAACTCGTGATATCTTTCGAATGGAATGTACGAATTTAATAAATCAAAAAGTTATATAAAGGTATTGAAGCAGTCTTGAATATGAAGTAATTTATTTTGATAAGGATTAATACCAAGATACAAATAAAGAGCCTTTTCTAGCGACGGCATTTCAATTAAATTGTTTAAATAAAAGAACACTTATTGTGGCATAACTATAATAGTTAGACATATGCTGTCGCGACAATTTTTGTAAATAATGATGTGTTCTGCAAAGTCGTAGTACATTATTTTATTCTATCGTCAATAGTTTTCGCAGCGCACGCGATGTAAAGAATATTTTAGGTAATTTTTTTTACACCTTGGGTTTCATTATTGTTTTAGTAAGGATCCCAAATTTTTTGAAAATATAATATAGCCTATGTCACCCGGGGATAGTGTAGCTTTCCAACAGTGAAATAATTTTTCAAATCGGTTCAGTAGTTCCAGAGATTACCCCCTACATACAAACTTACAAACTTTACCTCTTTATAATATTAGTATAGATGATGCATTAATAACTAAGTATAAGTTAACCAACATTGTGTCTGTTTCAATTGATGTGAACTCTGAGTTGAGCTGCTGTATGCGTTGTACTGCAAGAGGTGAAGTATTAATACCACTCCCACTTACTACTTATCACACTTGACACAATCAATCTGCCTAGCCTTTTTCCAACTACATTGGGGTCGGCTTCCAGTCTAACCGGATGCAGCTGAATACAAGTATTTTACATGGAGCGACTGCCTATCTGACCTCCACAACCCAGTAACTGGGTTATACGAAACCCCTTGGTAAGACCGGTGTCAGACTTTCGGGCTTCTGACGACCCATAAAGACTGTCAAAGATCCACACACAACCTTGACACAACTTACAATTATAAAAACTTAACTTGCTCAATAGTTGTTTTATTAGTTTGCAGAGTCGACGTTAGAGTTAGAAGACGGGCAGTCAACTTCTCTGTATGTCTTCCTAAAGTTTAGTCCCAAGACTACATCCAACTTGTGGTCTGGACTATAAGTCCTGCTTCTGATGTATTTATCAGCTTCCTGTTGATGTCATTGATAAAAGCCAGGGCTGCGCGAGTGTAAACCTGTTCTTGCTCAGATTTTTGTCACAGGTTTTCGGTTTCTAGTAACGATGCACTCAATACACTTGCTCTCACTTGGCATTATGTTATTTTAGTAAAAATGTACCGTAAACTTATTTTAAATGAATAATTTGACGAGAATGAACTTTTTTTTTATTATGTAGTGAAAACGGGAAAATAAATTTAGAAAAGTAACATTTGGTGTTGCCTAGACATATATGACGATAGTAAATAATTAATTAGTAAATTTATTTCTCTTTAAACGAACGCGATCGTCTATAATGTGAGGAGAACTACCTGTATGTTAAAATTCTACTTCAGATGGCAGCGAAATAAAATCGTGAATATAAATAAATATACGACTACATTGTCGCGATAAGGCGAACTACAATTCGCGCGCTGACTCTCGCACACCGCTCGCCGTCTCGCTGCGGACAGAGAGTGCGCGAAGTTTAGTTCGCTTTATCGCGACAATGTAGCCTTAACATTGGGGTTTGGGGTAGGGGCATATTTCTGGATGTTTTAGTGCGGCAAAAAATATTTCACTCACCCAAAAAAAATCATGGAGGGGTTGGGGGTCCAAAATACCAGTAACTCCATGGTAGAAAGATAAGCCACATCCTACACAAAATATACCAACGCCAGATATGAGGGAAGAGACATATCTCATGTTTGTATACCCATATGGATGAGCAGAATCTGCCATCTGAAATAATAATAAAGAACATCTTAAAACCAGACATTATTCTGAATATACCGTTATATGAATTCGTGACACAAAAATATAAAATTAATAATAAGTACAGAAATAAACAACATACTTGGACAGATTTATGTATCCCATACACGAGGATCAGCTGATTCACAGTATCCGCAAGAGAATGGATGCATTCCGAGAATAAACTGTGTGATCCAGTATAAAACCAAGCACAAAGTTTGAAAACAAAGTTACAGCCATTTCTGAAAATTAATACAATCTTTTGTGATCCTAGTTCGAATAAAATGTTATGAGTAGAACGTTTTTTCTGTAACTTACATCCCCACAGCTGTAAGTACAACCCTGCCAGATCTAGTTCTTAATCCTAATTCTTCTACTCCGTGTTTACGTTTGTGGCTCATTTCCCTCCTATAATTCCTTAGTCGCCTTTTCACGGTAAACACATCTGTAAAATAATAGTTTTAGTATTTTGCCTTCTAATGATAAGTAAGTTTCAGCATCGCTTTGATTATACCATACTACGCTTCACACGCGACTTCTTCCTTAAAATTTCGGTCTTTATTGTTTACCTAGATTAGTATATGGGCAAAGTTTCAAGTTCCTAAGTCGAAGGATTGAGATTTTTCAGAGGCCCATGGGCGGTTTTAAAATTTTGACACCAGGGGGTCTACTCCCTCAACGAAATCAGTTGTGTCGGCCGAAGCTATGGGCGTTTTGTACTCCGTCTCACTTACGGTATGTCCATTAGTGAGACGGAGTACGAAGCGCCCGGTTATTCACTAACCCCATGGAAAGAAAATCAAAACTATAATGAAAAAGATCTGTTCTCAAAGTTGCTTCTTTTATTACACGGGAAAAACGCTACTGAATTTTGCGTAACTGCAAGATAGATATTTATGCTCGTGACTGTAGGTAGCTATTCCCCTTTTTACAAACAACAGGGGTTGATTTTTGAATTTGTTTGGTACCTTTACATTATTTAACTCTAAGATAATTTATAACAATGTTCGAGTTTATCAAAGCAAGCAAAATCCTCCTTTAATAACCCGTTTAAAAAAAAAAAAAAAAAAAAGAACATTTATTTGCATAAATAAGGTACAGAAGGTTGGTAAACGTACAAAATTGTTCTCTTATTCTGCCTTTAATTTGGAAATAATTTCAAATATAAAATAAAGTTACATAATTTAATTTAATTAATTTTTTCACGCACTTAGAGGTTGGTTTTCGAGAAATTCATTTAAACGTAATTCTTATTATTTTATTAAGATCATTAACACCACTCTTTAAATGAATCGGACCGCATTAAAATTCTTCCATACAATTTTGAACACTCCATATATAATACCAATCAAATCTGCGCATCTTACGGACCGATGACTAAAAAATATTTTTTTCGTAAAACGACGCTTGACGTATACGTCGCCATGGTTGATTAAGAATGTTTTGTTCTCGCATCTTGTAAGAGTTCTCTAATCCCTCATCCAATGATCTTGGGATTGATTTTGCACTAGCGCACTAATCGTCGAAAATCAAGAAAACTTGTAACTGAGGACGCCCAGGCCGAGGTTCTTCTGCGTAAAATAATAAAAAAGACTGAGTGAAAGAGTTCTAAAATATTTTTATTATTGTCACACATGTGAAATATTTCAACCTGGTACGTTTAACAGACCCAGATCGTCGTCTCTGACCCAATGACCCAAAAACGGCCACTGAATCTCAACCAGGCCATACAAGCCAAATGTCTTCCGCCCAGGACCCCGTGCCAGTGCCACCTTCCTGGCAGCAGGTGTCACCACCAAAGCGTAAACAAATTACGGAATCTCCACCAAGACTGATTACCCCAACTGCAAAAGGGGTTCAGTGATCTACCACTAGGTACAGAAGACTATACTAAAGTGACTAACTAAGCTGTCAAAACCACCGCCAAAAGTCCAGTTTGGCAATGAAGACGTCAATGAACTCACAACACTCCTACTCACAGTGACGGACAAAAGCAATTTTAAGCTTAAAATTGTAAATAAAAATGTCCAGAGGAATACAATAATGTTAAAATAGAAGAACCCGAAAGTCTTAGGTATTATACAGTGCCGAAGATGCCAGCACGAGCCAGGCCATTCGACGAACAACTGCAAGAGGTCATTTAGATGCGTCAAATGTGCTGAAAGCCATAAAACAGCTGATCGCCCGAAAGAAGACCAATATACCCCAGCAAAAGGTGCACTCTGTCTTGGGAAGCCATCCTACCAATTATAAGGGATGTGAAGCGTATAGCGAAATCCTAGCTCGAAAACCGACTACCAGGCGAGAAGCACCGACAAGTTTAAAAAAATGAAACCCGTTACTAAACGTAGATCCAAGTCAAGTAGTGCAGGAACTACTTATAAAAAACTCAAAACTAAATCGACATGCTAGTAGGTACAGAGGCCAGCAGGTCAAGCTACCCGAAACTGTCAAATTTTCGCAATCAACCTTGAACCTTATGCTGTAGTGCTAAAGTTGAAAATCTATTAAATAAATTTGACAGATTGTAGTAGCTTGATGTGCTGGCGTCTGTACAACAAATAAGCACCCTTAAGGGACTTATGACAAAGCTTATAGAAAAACTCTTAAAATTACTAATCTATGTATGCGCCCAACAAATCCGAAGAGGAATTACTCCTGAAAAGCCACAACATCGACAAACTATTAATATCAGAAACCCACTTTACCAGCAGAAGTGTAGTCACATACAATACCTGGATATAATAAAGCGACGATTACGACGAGTCTGGCATACGTCCAGGGCCAGAGAAGACAAGACTGCTCTGAACGAAGCGATTGTAGACCTTGCAACTTGCAACTTTTAAAGCACAATTAGAGTCCATGACAGCCACAAAAGCCACAAACTATTCCCTTTGGAAGGCTAGTGGCATGAACCAGCCACAATGTGCAAAACCACTAATTAAATTGGATAATGGATGGTTGGACGATGGTCGAGAACTAGCGAGCAGAAAGCAGATGCATTTGCAACGCACTTAAGATAAAGTTTTCACACCTAATGAGGCAGAGCCTGGTTCTGACGACTCTGATATTGAAGCCATATTAAATCAGCCGTATCAACTTGATCTACCCATTCGACCTATAACTCCCAATCCCAAGGAACTGTTTCGGCGGATAATAAAGTTAGACAGTAAAAAAGCAGCAGGCTTCCATCTTATCACTAAGGAAGTCCTAAAACAACTATCAAAGAAGGGTATTGTATTTTTAAACGCACTCTGTATTGGTATACTAAGATTATGATAAAACACTTTCCAGCATTATGGAAAGTCTGCTAAATAGTGATAATCCTTAAAGAAAGCAAACCATAGCATGAGGTAACCTGATATAGATCCATAAGATTATTGCCTGTAATATTTTAAACTATTACTGAACACATTACTCCATCGGTCCATCATACCTGACCATCAATTTGGTTTTCGGCAGAAACACGCTACGACAGTACCAGTCCACAGGATCTATGACAAAATAAGAAAGTCCTTGGAAGGTAAGGAATACTGCTCGGCTGCATTTTAAGATATACAACAAGCCTTCGATAGGGAAGGCACTGCGGGTTACTCTGTAAGATCAAAATATCCCTGCCGTACGTACGTACTACGAAATGCTTGAATCTTACCTCTCCGACAGAACTTTTCAAGTTAAGGAAAGAGATGTTCCTCTCTCAACAAAATAACTGCAGGGGTACCCCATGGCTCTGTACTGGGACTAGTGTTGTACACCATATACAGGGTGTTCGGCAGAAGGTTGAACATACGAAAATGGCGGATCCGAGAGCCGTCTACTACGTTTTTAGGCCGAATAACAAGACCCAGGCCACAAGGATTTTATAAAATGTTTTTTTAAATTTATTTTTCGGAATTAGTCGTTGCCAAAATTTCAAACGTCTATAATTTCATTTAAAAACAACAAAACTGGCAACATTTTATTTTTATTTTCATCTAGAGTAACTGTAGAATCTTATAAAATTCGTATTTGACGCAGATGATTGCTAGAAAAGTAAATACGAGCCCTTTAAACTACAAATAAATCAAAAATAAATACCGAAAGCCCGACTTTGAACTGCGTTAAAAAAAAAAAACTAACAGTGATAGAGTAGTTCTAATTTTAGGAAAACATATTTGGTTCATGCCCAATGTAACGGTATGCATTAAGCACAATTTCTTTTAAAAAAACTATAACAATCGCCAATTTTAACTGCCTGGGACTTTTTTCAAGGATTGCGAAGGAAATTTGCGAAAAGTGAAATGAATTAATAATACGAACCAATTTTTTTTTTACATATTAGATTCTAGAAAAAAAAAAAAAAAATTGCCTGTTTTGTTATTTTAAATGAAATTATTGACGTTTGAAATTTGAGCAACCACGAATTTCATTTAAATTTAAAAAAAAAATGAAAAAAATCCTTGTGGTCTGGGTCTTGATAATGGACCTAAACACGTAGTAGACGGCCCAACGGATCCGCCATTTTCGTATGTTCAACCTTCTGCCGAACACCCTGTATACAGCAGATCTGCCACATACTCCGGATATTACGTCAGCAACTTACGCAGATGACACAGCCGTTTTGGCCAGCCACAAACACCCTAAAATTGCATCTAAAATACTTCAGAGTAATCTGGACGATATACACAAATGGCTAAAGAAGTGGCAAATAAAAGCAAATGCATCAAAGTCAGCCCAGGTTACCTTCAGTCTGAGACAGGGTAAATACTTGTGAAACTAGGCGATCACGAACTTCCGCAAAATGACTCAGTGAAGTACCTGGGTATGCACAAGCTAACATGGCGGGTCACATATACAAGCGAAGAGAAATCAGCTCAATATTAAGTACAGGAACCAATACTGGCTCCTTGGAAGAAATTCTGTCCTGTCGATAGACAATAAACTGTTGGTATATAACATTATCTTGAAGCCAATTTGGACCTGTGGCATCCAACTATAGGGAACTGCTAGTGTATTTAACATCAAATGCTCCAAAGATTTCAAAATGTCATCCTAAAAAACATTACAAATGCACCATGGTTTACAAGAAACTGCAAGGTTCTTGAACCTTAACCAAAACACAGTGCAGTGCAGTCACGCCTACAGAACCATCCAAACCCTTTGGCGAAAGCCCTTGCAAAGCAGGACCATAAAAGGCGTCTGAAATGGTTAACCATTATGGACCTTGCCATTTGCCAATGCCAACTAGGACATGCTGCCATAAAATATATAGAGGGTAATCGCTGGTGAAACCACTCTGCATGACCAATTCCAACAACAAATCTGCAAATAGTCCTGGGAATAATCACAGAAGAAAACAAGAAAAAAAAATTGTTGGTGTTAATAAAATAATACAAATTAGGAATCTCATGGCATGAGGAAGAGGATCCCAGCTACTGGTTTGGTGGTCTGTCCTTGGTACCAGGACTCCCAGGAATAGAAACGTCAATTCCACAAACTACATCATATTATGAAGAAATACTCTTGGTATACCCTTCCCAAATCACTAAACGAGGTCCATGGTTAAAAATTACCTTGTTCATATCTTCGTCTGTCTAATTCTCTTCTCAAGAGTTCCTTCTCAAGTGCTTCTTTTGATCCCCATACCTAATAAGGGTTTATAAAATGAGTTACTACAGTTTGTATTACATAGTTAAACATAATCGTTTTGTGAGTGCTAGAATAAGTGTAAATTATGTTTGTATCCCTGTTTTTACCAAATTATTTTAATCATTTTAAATTAGTCTATGTTATTGTATAGAGTTTAGAAACATAAATCATTACTTGCACAAAAATCCACGATTACCACAATAGAAAAAAAAGTGATTTACTTTTTTTTCTATTGTGGTAATCTTGGATGATCTTCATACCCGAATTGGAAAGTATAGTTCCAGAAACTTATCTGAACTGGTGGTGGAAAGTAGAACGAATGATCACAGTATGAAAATACCAGCCAAGTGCGTGTTGGTCGGCCCATGCACAATGAATAGTATAGTGTACTTTACAAACTTAAACCACAACAATTTAATGAAAAATTAATAGTACACTTTTTATATTTGTGTTGTCCTTGTCAACACCATCAACAATGCCATAAGGTTTTCACTTATTGTTGTAACAAAATAGTTAAGGACATACCTCAAAGGCTTTTGCTTCAACATCCTTACGATAATACACAGTTATAGGTGGTTCTGCTTCATATGGTGACCTTCTAAGAACTTTTGGTAGTGACTCCAAATCAGACTGCTTCAGTAAATATTCTGTCATTGCTCTCATCGGTGTTATAAAGTTACGCTCCGTGTAAGATGCAGAAAAGTCAATAAGGAGCCTTTTTCTAACTGGAAAATTAAACAATTGTCAGTTGCAGGCACTTGTTTCTTTTGCCTAAATTAATGCAGAAGGAAATGAAAACTATATTTGATACAACATTTAAAATAGATTATGTAATCTATCTTTTTTGTTTTACTTGCTTCTGAAATATTTTATAGAGTACAACAACAAACACTATGAGCTAACTCATTTTCAAAAATTGTTTTTAAGTAGGTAGCAGCAATGTTGGAATGGGAAACTAATTTGTGCAGTGGCTTAAGTTACATAAAACCATGACATTAATAAACATTGTTAAAAACAACCAGAATTGAAAATAAATCAGTATAATAAAAAAGTAACCTGGTTTAGGTTTGGGTACATCTGTTGATTTATCTGGTGGTTTAGTTTTCTCAAATGTAACCTTAGTAACAACTTGGTCGGCATCAGTTTCAGTCTTAACTATGATGTCTCCAGTTACACTCTGTTTTATTATTTTATTTGCATTTTCACTGTTAGATGACGCTTTTTCCGACTGCAGGGCATTTTTGGATATGGGTTTATCCAACAGATACGCCGAAGTGTGCACACATCTCCATAGTTCCTTGCCTTCGTGAAAAATGTCTTGTCGAAATACCCTGGGTGCAGCAAAGCATAATGAATGCAAATATTTTATTTCAATAGAATGTCTACTTAGATTTCTGTAGAAACACTTAGCGGCTACCGAAGGCAACATGATAGTTTGATACGAAAAGTCCAACCTTGAAGGTAATAATGTCACATGAATTTGAGAAAAACTAAAGCCCCTACAAATTTATGTTTAAATATACATTATAAACTTAAAGTTTACGTTGGATTATCGCCTAACTACTAAAATGAACGTTATCATAGTTTTATTTTATTTTAGATCGGTCTAAAATTCAGGAGTCGTAAGCTGATGACATCAGACAGACAGATGACATGCCATGCCATGACAGACTGACAGTGACAGTGACAGCACCATGGACTTATTGTCCATGGACATCACACTTCCCCTGCATTCCGAGTTACGTTGTAATAGATTTGAGCGTGCTAACGGCCGTACCGAATAAGCCTGAGCGCAATAACGATGTATTGTGAAGAAGAAGAAATGTGTAGTTTAGCCGTGCAAAAAACAAACGCGATTTCGTGAAAGTGGGCGGTGACGGCGGCGGCGGCGGGGGATGCACGACGACACACGAGTGACATGTTGCCTACCCACTTCCCCTCATCCCGCTTTAACAATATAGACTATAGCAGCACGGAAAGACTGCATGGAACAGATTTTTCATTTGAGTTTCGACGAATTCGACAGCGGGCATGATCGGTCAAGAATGTGGAATTTGGTTGCATTTAGCAATTTTTTTTTTACATCTCTTTGCGGGGCTGCCGCCCCTTGGCGACGCCCTTGAGTGTCCATACTGAGAAGAGTGAGCATGATTATATAGCGTTTCCATGACAAACAAGTGTAATCACTGCGTCATTGTGTGTCAGAGGTGTCAAAACAAAACAGAAACTCGACTGTCTTTTAACACAGTAGAGTGAATCTATCGATTAAAATTTTTGCCGCTGTCACTATTTTCATGACAGCTGTCACGGCCGTCAAGTGCGGCCACCGCTTTTCTAGGGAACCGTAGCTTTAGAGTTATTTTATTTTGACAGGGATTTACGGAGTTTTGGGTTAAAATCGCGTAAAAATCCCCAATCTGGCAACACTGACCGCAGCCTTGAGCGGAAGTACAGCACGCTGGATGCGCACCTCGCTCTTGGAGGGACGTAAAGCAATGGGGATGGTGAATTGGCGCTTTTCCATCTTGCTGTGCGTCCCGCCAAGGTCGACAATGCCTTGTTTAAGAACTATAGGCCCATCACACTTCTGAGGCATGTCTACAAGCTTTTTTTAAGAGTTATCACGAACTATCTCGCGCACAGGTTTGACGACTTCCAACTTCCCGAACAAGCCGAATTCTGTAAAGGCATTAGCACCGTAGACCACATACATATAATGCGGCAAGTTATACAGAAGACCGAAGAGTATATAACCTGCCTCTCTGCTTAACGTTCGTGGACTACGAGAAACCCTTCGATTCGATCGAGACATGGGCTGTGCTGCAGTCTCTTCAACGGTGCCAGATCGACTATCTGTACATCGAGGTGCTATACTGTCTGTATGAAATCGCCACTATGTCAGTCAGACTCCAAGACCAGACCTCGAAACCTATCTTTCTGCAGCGAGGTGTGAGCCAGAGAGACGTTATCTCTCAGAAACTGTTCACCGCTGTACTGGGGGATGTCTTCAAGGTTATGGACTGGAAAGGGCTAGGCATCAACATCAATGGCGAGTATATCACTAACCTTTCTTTTGCCGACGACATAGTTATTATGGCTGAGACCATAGAAGACCACAGTACATTGCTCGATGACCTCAGTAGAGCTTCCGAAACAGTGGGTCTTAAAATGAATATGGACAATATAAAGGTCATGTCAAATGCCCATATAACACCCACCTTCATGAAGATCGGAGACGCTACGCTCGAAGTTGTTTGTGGGTGACTATGTTTACCTACGACAAACTGTCCAGCTAGGAAGGTCCAACTTCGAGAAAGAGATCAATCGTCGAATCCACCTCGGCTGGGCAGGGAAGCAACGCAATATATTTTCGTCCCACATACCGCAGTGTCTCAAGACGAAAATCTTTGACCAGTGAGTGTTGCCAGTGATGACCTATGGCACAAAAACACAATGGGCCTTATCAGAAGGCTGTCACCCAAAGGGCAATGGAGGAGGTTCGCAGGAGAAACAAGGTAACCGACATAGCTTGAAGAATTGCCAAATTTAAGTGGCAATGTGCAGTAGGCAGGGCACATTGCTCGCAGAACAGATGACCGATGGGGCCGAAAGGTCCTGGAGTGGCGACAGCGTTCCGGAAGACGTAGCGATTACGTTCTTATTCCGATTTCCGAAGAACGTAATCGCTCACAGCGCTGAGTTAGATATCACGATTATGACAGCTGAGGGCTGACAACAATTCGGAACACTCGTGAACGCTCTCACGGTGCTCGCTCGACGTCAAAACTTGCGTATCATATTTCTTTGACCGCTCAAGGACCAACCACTCCTAATGACGTCATTGCGCCAGTTCCGTCAAGGACCGGGCGACACCGATTGGAGTCATTTCAACACGTGGCAATAAACTCTATTTTTATTTTAAGATCAAATCTTTCTTATTCGTTTGTTACGAACAAGGACGTCTCCAAGGGGGGGCAGCTGCCCCACCCCAGAAATCCAAAAAAAAAAGGCATTTTAATGTAAAGAAACTAGATATTTTTAACCGCTTGAGACCGCGGCGCGTGGCGCGTGTCAAATCCCGTTACGTCCCAGACGCGCCGCCCGTCCTGAGAGATTAACGACCGCACATAAATAAACAAAGCACTCGAGTTTTTTGTTTCGTCTCCGGTGTTATCGAAGCGAATTTTATTTATTTGGACAACCCATTATTGTTTTTTTTAAAGTTCCGCTCTCGTACTGGTTTCGGTCGGCCCGGGTACGTACCCGGGCCGACCGAAACCTTAACTTCTAAACGGGGTTTAATCCGGAATACGGGGACGTAATTCGTATCTATGTGCTGGTGGTATGCCCAGTCATAATACCTATTAGGTTTCAGCTCTACATTATTTAAGAATTAGTAGTAGTCAATAGTTTTAACAAAAACGACCCGGAAAGTCCGTTTCCAATCCATACATTGAAAATGGAAATTATTATTTTTCTCAATTTCTATCAGGACTACCGAGTTGAAACTGATTTGTCAAAAATCAAATGTCCACCAGCGTCGATTATGGCCCCATTGTGCGCCGTAGAGGTAAGATTCGCACTACAAGTGTAAAGCTTCTTGACTTTACCTACAAATCATACTTTTCCTATCCTCCTTATATCAACTTGCCCCCCGTGGGGCCATCGGCTGGTGAGGCAAGTCTAGCGATTTAAATCTTTGGGGGGCAGGGGTTGCTTTATGGTGTTAACAACGTCTCTAGGAAACCACACCAACTTACTTTCATATTCAACGTTTCAATGACGTTTAGCGACCTTTAGCCATGCATAATATTAATCATTTTACCCTAAAAAAGGGAGAAATCCCTAAAAGTGGAAAATCTGGCAGAATCTGTTGTACAGCTAGTCTATACACGATCTACACACACGATCATGCACGATGCACGATTGCTTTGACGTACGTCTGTGTAAAGCACCTGCTACATGCCAATGCGGTTGGCGACCGCGCCAGAGCTGTTTCAATTACATGGTTATCAACATGCCATTCTGTCGTGATATTCGAGGAGTAAAGACGTCATGGCGATTTTTTTGACCGATGTCTCATTGGCGTATGGATTAATCGTTTTCCATTTAGAAACAAAAACCTACCAGGCTAAGCGCTTTTGATTGTTGTCTTTTGATTGTTTCTGTTCGCAGCTGAGATCCCACAGCCAGGGTAGGTCTCTGTACAGCTCGATCAACTCAGTAACAATTTGTTTTTTCTTCCGCCATTTTACACTTTTTAATACTTAGGTCAACTTGTAAATCTTGCGCTCGTAACACTTGTGCCTGGCGTGACGATTGACAGCGAGCAACTGACGTTCTCACGGTTGGCAACTGCCGTCTACACGGTCGGCCGCAGACTCAACCGCCCATTCGCTCCCAGTCGCTAGCGCAGCTCTTTAAAAACCACCAAGGCCACCTCCGCTCGGGACGCGGTTGGCATCGTGTAACAGGTGCTTTATTCACTATCTGCACGACGACGGCGACTCTTGTATCTTGTACTCGTGTTGTCTACAAAATTGCGTTTTGCAAATCCAGCAAGCAATTAGTAATAATTATGACGTACGTCAAGAGTATTCACTCACTGTCGTTTTTCGTCGTGCATCGTGAGTGGCCTTGGCGGGACATGCAGCAAGATGGATGGTGAATATGGCTCTTCAGCATTATTCTCTCTATGGTTACAGATAGCTCCTCAGAGGATAGCTCACAGACTAAGTTAGCTTTTGAAAATTATTTATCTGTGGTCATACCAAGTTGATTTCGCTTCGGTTTCGCCAAGATTTCGCCCAATAAAAAAACCTGCTACCTACTGCAATAAAACTTGATTAGTCACAAGTGCTACAAAATCATTATAAGAGTGAGCAGATAGTTTGATTTGTTTAATTTGCTGTGCAGTAACTTTAATCCATCACTCACTACATCACAAATAAATAACAACTTTGGAAAATGCCGGCGAGCAACATCGGATCATACTTGCAGAACGCTAGAAATAGTTTCGACGCCGTGCGACCCGCCCCAATTTATGCTGATGCCAATCAATCAATAGTCCAATGTCAGAATGTGCATATATCCACAAATTGCTACTATGGCTATCACGACCTGAAAAAACCTGAAAACAACCACGTTGACACTGATTGCGAAATGGTCGAATTGGAATTCCCTGATGGAACGCCTTCCAAAACAACGTCTAGGAAGCGGAGCGCTGATGAAGAAGAATATCCTCAAAGAAAGCGTCTTCGAGAAGGTACGTTTAATATTGGGAAACTTACTGAATCCATAAAATTTTCAAGGCTGTTTTGAAAAAAAAAATTCAGTGGGGTTCATAACCTAAGCATAACACAATTTATTGCATAAAGTTACGTAGAGCAACAAGATTGTTCTGTAGTTTTTTGCTTTGTAGGAAGTCTCCCATTGCCATGTTATGTGCAGATGGTACTTACCGCCTATAGTTAATTATTTAGTTTTGTTGCAGTTTCACACAAGCTTTATTGTTATTAATATGTAGATTATGTTAAAGTTGCACCTTCATTCTTTGACTCCTAACTTGTAAAACTATTGGGCATTTTTGAAGATTTGTGCTGTTGTAATAAAAAATAAGATGATCTCTCAATAAATTATTGAAATAAACATTATCTTCACACAGGATGGGGTAAGATTAACCCACACTTTTCCGGTTAGTGCAAATCTATATAAAATACCTGATACTAGTGATAAAAAGTTTTAAAAAATGTAATGTAATGTTTGACAGATCTGATAGATAGAGAGGACAATATTTAACATTAATTAATCAAGAATTCTCATGCCATCAAACTTCAAAAGACTGTGTTATAAGATAGATAGATTAAGTAATATGTATGTATTAGGAACAAACAATGGTTTATATGAGGTGAATTTAGAGATGGGAGTTCAGGGTGAAAACCCAGTAGGTACTTGATGCTCAACAGATTCAGCAACACTATCATTCAGTACAATAAAACAGGGTGATATTTTTTGTATGTATGTAAGTTTACGGCTTCAGGCAAATAAGAAGCATTCTGTAAAAAAAAAACTTTGTTTTTGTTTTGGCCAAACTCTTGCTCTTTTGATTAGTTGGAGTTCTTGTTTTCACGATGAAATCTGATGCCTGGTAGAGATAGGTGAAACATAATATGAAATGTAACATGTTGAAAAAAATTTGCCTAGTTGTTGTGTTACATTACATAAATTTGGACGCCTTGTTTGTGTTACTTTTCACCCATCTGTACCCAGCATAATTTAATTCACCGTGCATTCCTCTGTGATGTGACACTCATTTGCATAGTACCTACAGTCAAAACACATAGTAGTGGTTTGTTTTTGCTAATTACTCTTAACTGCTACAACATAATGGCTGTCAAAGTCAAACTGTTACCACTGGTGTGTGATTGACTGTACATAAAATATTGGAGTCTTCCAAGAATGTGTCCAGAATTGGACCCTGTTAAGCAGAAAAGATCCACGCATAGTGTAATGAAACGTTGGTTGGATCTTTCTGCTTAACAGGGTCCAATTATGATTGAAAAAATATTAATAAGGGGTTTATAAGTTTTATTAAATTAAAATATTCTGTTTGTTAAATCTGCGATAATGTCATACTTACACTCCATTGGTTTAGGTGATTAAATAAAGGTAAGTAAACAAATCGTAAAAAGGGGTTTTTAAAAATAGTTTCCTCTTTTATTAATAGTAGTTTAAGAATAAATGATAAATTTAACATTCTTAAACTTTACCATTTAAAAGTGGTTTAAAAATAAATGTTAAAGTTTAACATTCATAAACTACTCATAGTAGATGTAACTGCTTGAGCACAATTTTTTAGTTAGATTTATAATAATACTATAATATTTTGTATAGAGCCCTAAAAGACAGGTTTTCGAAACGTCAAACGAATTATCGTTGCTAAATTGAAGAGTACAACTGTGACATAGCATGACAACTGAAGTGACAGGTTTTACTTTTAGTCAGTTTCTTGTCAGCTCTCTCGTCGATTGATTTTTTGCTGTTTACCTTTATTTTACTATCTAAATCAACGGAGTATAGGAATAGGGTTGCCAGATATCTCGTTTTAAGAATGTGCTACCATCATAATATAGTAATTAACAACTTATTCAATGTTGCGTCTATCCCATATCCATAATTTGGTATAGACTTCACACACACAGCAAACAGCTGTCGGAAGAATGGCGCGGGCGGTCGTCTATTTGATTTTTATTAACAGCCTTTAGAGGACTCTTTTGAAAACATTGATTGGAGTTCGGTTCTCCACGGAAGCACATCAAATGGTTGTGATGATTAGCTATGCTGGACCGATTTGGCAATTTTTGTTTTTCATTGTTCGTAATATTTACATTTAGGTTTTAACCTTTTTGTTTTTTTTTTTATTCATGAAAAACATTGTTCCATGGGAATTTTGTATGTTTGGACCGGACAACGTCTGTCGTGTCACCTTGTAATAAAATAATGTCGGTTTCGGTTTTCGTTTACTTAACCAGTCATACGTAACGTGGATGATTTATGCCTTAATTAAGTACATGAAAGAATATTTGTAATAAGTAGTGTGTAGTAGTGTTTAGTATAAGTACTCTGTAACTCTTTACATCCGCTTTAACCTGCCATGCTAAGCGACGTCATATATATAGTCTATAACCCGCAAAACACCATGAGACTTTTAACGATACCTCGTTTGTCAAAATACGATTAGTTTAGGAGTTATGAGGGAACAAATGAACATCATACACAGCCTGTTTAAATCATAACCTTCCTCTGGCTTTGGCGTAGTTGGATAACAACGAATTGGCATAATGTGAGTACACATGTATCTGCTTGGGTGAGCTCGGCACAAGTCACCATAAGTGTTATGGGCATGATAACTTAAAAAAATATATCATTAAGTTAATGTTATAACTACCTACTTATTGTAAAGTTCTCGAGGGAACCCCAGCCGATACTGTACAGACCGCTATTTAATTTTATAGTCGATCTCGTAAGTGCTTTATCACTCCAAGCTTGAATATTACTTGCGAATCTTTAACGACAAGGTCTATTTGTCTATGCGATTTCGATTTTGTCAAGTCAAGAGTGATAAAGCAATAAAGAGGTCGAATATAATTCAAATCAGTCCTTGTAAACCTATTTCGATCTAAAACTCTCCCTCCTTGTAATTCACATTTTCGATATTCTACGTAAGTATAGGCCAACCTATGACACATTCAACAATTTATTTTGTAATACTACTGTAATATAAATGTATCTATTTGTAAGTAGAATGACTATCCTGTAGGCTAAGCTCATTTAAATTACTTTCGATTTCAATGACACAGGTAACATTAGAGGAAGACTAGATTAATAATTTGACACAATCAAATGTTTGACTTGTGATTAGTTTGCTTTCGCGGATGGTAAACGTCGATAGACGTCATATCAATAAAACTTCTATTGTATTTCGTTCAGTGTCCGCGAAAGCGTTAAAGATAGTTTATGTTAATAATATAATAAATCATGAAGATAATTCAGAACATGCAGTAAACACAAAAAACAAACAAGAACTAGGTAAGATTAATATTTTAATCAATTATTTTACAGACTCCTGTTGATTTAGAGAAGTACCTACCTATTATATTAAAATGTACTCAAGGCAACATGTACAAAAAAATAAATAATTGAACAATAAATACAGCCATACCAGTTGTTTAAGCATGAATGATCAAACCTACTGATTTTATAAAAATATAGAGCGATCGCAAGTTTTAGACTACTAAGAGATTTTATAATAGCGAATGAGTATTTACCTGCTAAAGACATGAGAGCCTTCTTGAAGTGTGTTCCTCTAATTTACCTGTGTCGGTATTAAGAGGAATATTTCGTGCTGACCGCACATTGGATACCATTTTACCGCTCATCAGATTCTTGGGTTGTATATGGGACCAACCCATCGATTGAGCTGCAGAACGTTTCTCACGTAGTTACTATCCATATTTGTATAATTGGAAGAATTCCATGCGTAAATAAACAACAAGCGCGGTTGAAAAATTGAAAAAGTTAACGCAAACAACAATGTGCATCATCAGCCTTTAGTTCAGATGCTACCTCTAGTTGTGTTCCATAGCAGAGACAATACAAATTCGAGTAAACGTTAGAGCACACTGGCGGGCGACGCGTGTTTTATTGAACTAATAGAATCTGGATCAGATGCATATTACGTCGTGAAAGTTTTTAGATGATTTGGATGCGTGTTGACACATGTAATATCGCCAAATAATGCCGCGCGGTACAACGTGCATTCGCGATACGGTCAGAACACAAAAGAAAACATTTATTCGGGACTGTTACCCCATGCAGTAACACGCGGTATTTATCCTTGGCCCATTGCGTAAACTACATGCAACTGCTTGTGTCCGTTGTCGCCAGTGAGCACGCAACGCTACTGCGGGTACCGTGTGCGGGGTGAGCCTAAAATGTAGTCGCAAAAAAATAATCTTGGTCAGAGATCTCAATTTAAATTTGCTTATCCTTGGGACTAAGGGCAAGATTCACAGACTGTATTTCGACTTTACTTGGCTGATTCACAGACTGCATTTTGACTTTTAAGTGTCGCATACGAATATACTATATATTTAATATGGACCCCCGTACTCGCGCCCCTTATGCACGCCCCCGCGCCCCTAACCAGGTCCGCACCTGCTCCTTTAGCACCGCGTCTCCAAACCCAACCCTTATGAACATTATAAGTTTATGGTTCATTTGGAACAAGTAATACAACGTGCGATCTGTGAATCTTGCCCTAAAAGATGTTTATAAGCTTATCATTTTACAAAATCATGATACACCGAAAGTTGAAACAGCAACAAAACTTGGCTTGGAGGCTTCCTGTCAGAAACTTGAGGCCCAGTGTGATGAGGTTCGAATTTATTTCAGAGGGTATGGTGCCATCGACTTCCAACTACAATCCATGTTTACTACGTCCAACACACAACAATCCAGACATATCTCGTTGTCTCATGGTCCATATGATCTAATCTCTACTGCAATGTCTCCAAAGACAAAAAATAATTTAGAAAATTATCATTTTATCTGCAGAAGTACAAAGAGAGAAAAACATTGAACCTGAGACAAATGAGACAGTGAAATTGGACACAAGTACAGAAGATGTCATGGAATCTTTATATTGGAACATTCATGGAGGAAATATATTTCATTTGATACAGTGTCTGTAACTCTTGATGTGTGATATTTTTAAGATTAAAGTGATTGGGACCTTAAGAAATATGAAACAATTGTGTACACTGAATAAAATATGTGCATAATTTTTTTATTAGTGTAAGATTTTTTTTAAATAAAAATATAATAGGCAAAGGGAGGGTGTTTTTTTAAATATAAACATAATTATTTGTTTAAGATAATTTATTAATATATTATATATATACTACACAAAGTATTTATGTAAAGGATAAGAGTAATTGAATAATAATAATGGGATACAATAATAACATTCAATAATACTAAAGTCATCAGGGATCATCGAACTTCTCAGTTCAATCTGGAAAAAAAAAAAAACACTAATTATTTCAATTTACTTTGTTTTTCTGTTCCAGATGCTGGTAAAGAAGCTTTAATTGATGTATTTCTGTTTCAGTATACGCTCAAACGACATAATAACCGAAAATGGTTCAGTTTGGGTTTTTGCCCTGCTTTTACAGTGTAATAACTTCACCTTTCTGTTTTTCAGATGATTCTTCCATGTGCAGCCTTGTTGGCACACGGTCAAGTCCAAGCCACTCAGCTTCCGCCTTTAATGCAAACATACCAACAATTTACAGTTTGTCTATAACATACAGATTTGTATTTAGTGTGCAGGTGTTATATAATTAAAACTATAGGTTAGAACCAAAATCCCATTGTCTGTGATATAATTATGTCTCTGTACCTGATTGTGTATTAAATTCTTTTAATTCAATTTGTTTTTTATTTATTTTTTATTCTTGGTAGTGCCTCGGAAGTGAAAATGCAGTTATAAATATTTCAGTTTATTAAAAGAGTCCCATATTACAAATTAAAATAAACACGTGACAAATATGGATTCACATAATAAAGAGCCTAGAATACAGAATTGAAGATATGAAGCTTGGGCCACTAAGATATTGAGACGTGTAAATAGCGCTGCTAAGGTCAAATTCGAATAAACATTAATGTTAAGATCAAGTACCAATTATATAAGAATAGCAACCGTCACCATAACAGGCAAAGTAAATTACTTATTTTGACAAATATGAATAAATAGATTGAAATCTAAGTGGCCTCAGTAATATACCCAGGAAAATAAGATATTTTCTGCGAAAAAAATTCGTAACGAATTCTGATCGGAATTGTTTTGATTTCGTCATTAGAAATAAAAAGTCCATTGAGATAGCATGTGCGAAAAAAATAATTTGCTACTAACCTAACCTAACCTAAACACACATATTGAATCACAATTCGAGTTTTTAAGGATAATCCATTGCTTCATAGGTTTGAAATATTCGTCTGCTCAACGACGTAAATAACAATGGACGTGGGAGAACTGTCAAAATGAAACCCATTTCAATCAATTGTCATTTTCTATGTGTTACGCAATTACCCCGCAGATTCATCTAGCACCAGTAATTCTCGAGATTGAATTCTCTTCAGCTTCGAAATGTAACGATGCATTTTGTTTCTGCACCACATTTAATTAAGGTAGAGTAAGAGGTGCGTTTTTTTTTATTACCTACCCACTTGATATCGTAGGCCTAACCCATAAATGGTGAATTATGACAGCATTTTATTCATAATAGTTAGTTTTATTCTTTTCCATGATTTTCAAAACGTTTGTCCAGTTCTCATAAATTGTAAGTGATAATTATTAAAAAATATATATTAGTGTCTATAAACATGCTACGAGTATTCAACAGCTTTTTGAGCACAAACACATCTTTTTATTAGCATAATGAGAATCTTGTTTGGGACTTTTGATGCGAAATGAATTAAGGCTCCGTGCACGCAAAAAACCCTTTTTCGTCAATAACTATCTAATTGTAAGAAAGCTTGAAACAATTAATTTCTGTGTAACTATAAAAGTACAGTTTTCGTGGTGCTAACCCATTCATGTCAGTCACAGCACCTGTTAATAGTTGCATCACTTTTGCGCTCTCGAAAATATGGTTTATTACGCCTTTGATTGAATTAATATAATTTAAATAAATTACTTAATGAAGATATTCCGTGCCTCGGAAAGCACGTTAAGCCGTTAGTCCCGGCTGTCATTCGTGGATCTTTGACAGTCGTTACGAGTCGTCAGAAGCCCGAAAGTCTGACACCAGTCTTACCATGGGGTATCGTATTACCCAGTTACTGGGTTGTGGAGGTCAGATAGGCGTCGCTCCATGTAAAATACTGGTATTCAGCTGCATCCGGTTAGACTGGAAGCCGACCCCAACAAAGTTGGGAAAAGGCTAGGCAGATTGATTGACTTAATGAAGATATTGTATAATCATAAAATCAAATTTTATCTCAAGGTTAGGTGAAGTGATATGGTTTCCTAAATAATAGGAAAAATGGGTACATTACTGACGGGTTTAAAAAAAATGATTTTTCAATATTATTTTTCTGCTATATTTTGTATCGAAGTTGAAAAAAGTGGTTCAGCCATGCATGCAAGTAGACCAAATAACGATGTTGATGATATTTTTTGTTCAAAATGCAAAAGTAGTTTTTTTTTTTTAAAGTGATCACACGTCAGTCTATATAGATTTTTTGAAATAATTTTTCTGTTTCTCACAACTAATGACCAAATTTGATAAAAATCAGTCGATTGAGTAATTTTTCAGAAAACTTGTTTAGTTTTTTTGAAATAATTTTTCTCTTTCTCACAACTAATGACCAAATTTGATAAAAATCAGTCGATTGAGTAATTTTTCGGAAAACTTGTATAGTTTTTTTTAAATCATTTTTCCCCTTCTTACAACGAATTAACAAAATTGATAAAAATCTGTCGATTTCATTGTTCTAACATAAATTGCCGTAACACTAATGTTTTTTTTTAAATATTGGCAAAAATACAGATTTTCAGGATCTATGACGCTCGTTTTTTTTTCGCACTATGTATCAGAATGGTCCTTTCATATTTTTAATACCTGAATAAAGATAATCCCGGTGATAAATCTTAACTAGGATTTATTTCCTAGATTTACCTTTAATTTAACTTACTTTCCTGGGCAAAATATTGTGATATGGTTAAGTATGTTAGGGTGTGTACATTATGAACCAAATTATGAATAGGGCAATAGTCCAGAATACGAAATCGAAATGGTGCAAAGTAGGATAACAATCACAAGCAGATGACTAATTTACTTTATTAGGGCGTATTCATAGATGGCTGGTAACCATAGAATGAAGCAAATTATTTACAATTGTTATTTTATATTGGTATCTTACCACTTTAAATCCTTTAAATACCTTTATACAAGATTTAAAACCAGTTGATTCGATTGATTGATTGATCAGTTCGATTTGAACGATTTGATATAAAGTTGATAACCCATCAAAGACTTGGTACATAACATACTATAAATATTAGACAAACGGTATAAAATTAAGTACTTATTCATTGCGATTAGCACAATTGATTAATGGCAGGCATCTACAATACAATACGTGTTGCATTACCTCAGTCGGGGTGACCTCTTCAGTGTCTACCACGTCCGGTAGAGCTTCTGCATTAGCTGCAGCTTCGTCATGTCCGTTAGCACCATCTTCCACATCATTGTGACACGTTTGGTCAGCTTCGGCCAAATCTCCGTTATGCATTTCGGAACAATTTATGAGATCGACTTTTCCTTCTTGACTAGAACGTGGACTATTGTCGTTCATGTCCGAAGTCTCAATATCCATATGGACGTGTCCCGGCCACAAATCGTAAGGACAAGCATTTAGCTGATGCAACTGGCTGTCGCTTGAACTAAATAAATTTAATGAACCAGCGACATCTTGCAAGATGGAAGATTCGGATAGCTCGTTAGTGAGTTGAGTAGGTTCGCTTTCGTTACTAGCTGGTATGAATACTGGCAAATTTTCAATAATGTCTCCTGAAACATCACAAACCCGCATGCCTTCGTATTTAGAGAGTAATTCTAATAGCCTTCTCTTGGCCTGTTGAGTATACCTCCCGTCGGCAGCATTGCTTAATATAAGAGATACTAATGTCTCTAAAAAATCTGTCGTACATGTTTCATCGCTTTTTAACAACAAAAAGCGAACTATTTTATTATCAAGTTGCAGAGCATTTCCACACATATTTTGAATTGATAATGAATTGCAGTCATTATATGCGCTAGGGTCACCAGATGCTGTTGAAGCTGATTCTTGTCTATTTTCTTCATGGCCACTTTCATTGCTTTGACTCTCAATAATAGAACTGTACTGAGACAATACATTACGTATTGATTGTAATACTTTTTGTCGTAAAGCATCAGAACTAATTAATTGTAGCTCTCGGAACAGCTGGATCAAAAAATCCGGGTGAGATTCATTCACATCAATCAGAGCTGTCACTTCAGAATACACGTTTTCTCTGAGCAGATCAAATAACTTTGAGGTAGCCTTATCTTGAACTTCGCGACTCGTTGACGCCAAATTGGGATTAGGCATTTCGGATGTACTGGCAATGTTAATATTGCTCATTTGTGAATAATCCAGTGAGTAATTTCTTCGGTTAGTTGAATTCTTGGCTGGTAATTTTGAAGATGATTTCTTTTTACTATTAGCTGATGTGTTTAAGTTATTTGCATGGGCTTGTATAATCTCAGGAATTGGATTTGTTATATTTAAATTTCTAAAAGAGTTTGATGGAGCTTCATGGCGATTTATATTGATATTACAAACGTTAGTAACATTGTTTTCGTCGATATTTCTTGAGTGACAAGCAGAGGTCGTGTCGGTGTCTGGGTTCTGATTGACGTTCAGTACGTCTGGCGCAGATGAGAACGAAAGGGATCTTTCGTAGGCAACGTTTCTTCGCGTATGTCTGTTGGGTATGTCATCGTTTGCTTGTGATGATTGGGCGGCGTTGTGTGATGAGCTAGCAGCATTGGTATTTCTCTTGGGTGTGATGCAGGGAGGGGTGGCCGAGGGGGTGCGATGCAGTGTGTTATGAGATCTTTCGACTAAGGGATTGGGGTTGTGAGCGGGCCCGACTCCTAAGTGCCCGTCAGCGTTTGCCTTGTTATTGGCGGACAGAAGATTTTGACGGGAATAACTGAAAAAGAAAAATGTACACGCTTTTACTTTTCTTTCCTTATACTAGTGTTATGGTTTAAACAAACCGAATTCAATACCAATGTTATGTTAGTATACACACGTCATCGAAGAGTATTATAATATCACACAGGCATGTATGATTAGTCTTATTACAAAGCATGAAATAGAATTCGATTGCAAACGGAAAATTTAGGGCAAACACTATTCTCACCCTTAGATATTTTTGAACTGAAGATTATGATAAAATACATAAATACGGTGTATGTACTAATATGTATAATTAAATATAAATTATAATAAGTCAAAACATAATGCGTGTTTCTTAATATCTGAAAAGAGAAAAGCAAAGTAAATAAATACTTTTAATTTTATTTATGCAGCTCTCCCACTAAATTTCTACAAAGTACATAATAACAATAAATATTACCTGCGGAAGTTATCCCAATAGTTGTTGGCTCTGTTTCCCGGGGGTACTTGATTATTTAGCGTATGTGATGCTGTTTCAGCACGCCAGCGTTCTTCCATCTAGAACACATAAAGTATGTAATTTTATTTAAACATTTTCTAGTATTATAGTCCAGGATTGTCCCCGTTGGTGTAAAAAGTTGTGTCACGCAATCTACGGTTTCCTAGAAGATCGATGGCCGCAGTGACGGTTGTCATGAAAATGATGGCAGCTGCATAGATTTAAATCGTTAGATTCTCCCTAACGCGTCAAAAGATACAGTCCGTTCAAATTTATTTTACCTCTGACAGGTTGTCATTATATTTTTTTCTGAATGTTGGCATTACAGTCGAGTCGTCCTGCATAGCTCCTGAGTTGTCGTAGCATTTTGTATAATTTGTGTTATTAATCTAGCTAGTATCATGCCGAAGATAATTCAAAGTAGTGGAAGGAGTATTGTATTATCAGTGCGTGACTTTTGTGAACGAGAAAAAGGGAATAATGCTCCTCTAATTCCATTTACAAATGTTCGTCAGAGAGTGGCCGCCATGACAGGTACGTGAAATAGGGATACCAGTGTGAAACATTTTACCGAATATTAGTGGAGATTATAATAGCTAAGCTAGCACTAATAATATTTTATTTTCATGTCATAATATACTCACTTTACTAAAATAGTGGTCCTGTTAGGTACTATACGATTGTACTTAAGTTTTATCTTTATTTTAGGGATATCTGAAAAAACTGTCAGTACCATCACCAAGGAGGGCGAAGTTGCTGCTTCCTCATCTCAAAAAGTTTCTACGCCCAGAAAAAAACGCCAGCAAAAGAAGAAAATAGTTTTAGATGATTTTCGAGATGATTTTTGAGTCAGAAAGGAAGTACCAACTTTAGGGAAACTTTTAGCAGAGTTGAAAGTGGACATTAATTATGGTGGAGGTCGAACCACGTTATGGAAAATTATCCGACAACTAGGTTTTCGTTTTAAAAAATGTGGGTCAAGAAGGAAGCTTCTTATGGAAAGGCATGATATTGTGGCCTGGAGATATAGGTACCTAACCACTTTAATACAGAACCGTAAAGAGAGTAGACCTGTTGTGTTCCTGGATGAGACCTACATTCATGCATCATATACTGTAAACAAATGCTGGCAAGCCGAAAATGAAGAAGGAGTTTTAAAAAACGATTCTGTTGGTGCACGATTCATTATTGTTCACGCAGGTGGTGAAATGGGCTTTATACCAAACTCACTACTAATATTTAAATCGCAAACAAAATCAGGTGATTACCATGATGACATGAATAAAACCAATTTTATGAAATGGCTTCAAGAAATGCTTATCCCTAATTTGCCACCTAATAGTCTCATAGTTATGGACAATGCACCCTATCACACAGTTAAACTGAACAAGGCACCAACCCTAAGCTCTACCAAAGCAGAAATGCAAACTTGGATTACGAATAAGGGGTTATCGTATCTGCCTACCATGGTTAAAGCTCAATTATATGATATTATAAGAGAGGACAAAGAAGCTCCAATATATGAAGCTGATCAAATGCTTGAAGCTCATGGTCACAAAGTGGCTAGGTTACCGCCATACCACTGCGAGCTTAACGCAATTGAGTTTATGTGGAGTCTTGTCAAAAGACGCATAGCTGATAAAAATGTTGGACAAGAGGCAGCCAATATCGTGGATTTAACAAAGGAAGCTTTCCAGAGTGTCACTTCAGAAGACTGGCAAAAACAGTGCGAACATGTGCGTCACATTGAAGATAAAATGTATGAAAGAGATGGCTGCATAGACGCCGAAATGGACAGGTTCATAATAGAGTTGAACAATGAGTCGGATACAGAATCTGACACCAGTTCCGATTATTCCGATTCATCTGATTGTGAAACTTCTGCATTAGCGACTCGCTTAGATCACTCTTATTCAAAATAAATGTTTATTATGCAGATTTTTTTATTGAATTTACTTCTATTTAGGTACATACATAGGTACAACACTTATCCCCCATTAGCCTTTGTCTATCATAGGCAAAGGCATATTATGCAGTTAATAGTTAACCAAAAATTTAAGTACACAAACAGTCGTCACTTTTCTAGCGATATTCGCTCGCTTTGGAGCCCAAGAACCGTTTCCCAACTGAACGGTACTACAAAAATAATTCTTTTTATATGTACAATATGTTAAGAGTCCATGGCATGGCAGAAACGGTAGCTTATTATGGTAACACAACGATCAGACTGGCCAACCTTTCAGCTAGAGGTAAAATAACTGTGAACGGACTGTAGTCGCGTTTCTGTTTCGTTTTGACACATCTGACACACAATGACACAGTGACTTTAATTGATTGTCATGGAAACATTATTGACGTTGTGAGCTTACTCTTCAAGAAAAAAAAAAAAAACAAAATCACACATTAATATTTTATGTAAGAAAATGAGTAAATCCTCATAAGCACTACACACATTATCGGCAATAATATACACGGATGCACTCCTTACTGCTTACTATGACTACGGTATGGCAGAATCCCACCTACGATATGGAATAATATTTTGGACTAACTCAACCGAAAAAAAAAACAAACAGCAGATGTTTAAGCTAAAAAGTACCGATAGTTGCATGCCATACTTTAAACAGTATAAAATACTGACACTACCATGTTTATACATACTAGAAGTAGCTGTGTTTGTTAAGTTGAACCCAAATCGTTTTAAACGTCTGGCCGATGTAGTTTTACGTAATAGACGCGACAATACCGTAGGGTATTGTCGCGTCAGTGAGGGGGTTCAGAATCATGTACTGTATCCGTCTGTATTTGTAACAGTTTTCGCGTCGATTTCCCTGCCACCCTGTATACTTATAGATAAAAGAAAAAAAATGTTACGTGATTGAGCTGGTCTCTCAGCTGGTGTATCTCCCGCTGCTGCATGACGAGCTGCTGCCAGCACCACGCTCCCCAGAATCCACATCCACAACTGCAACCACCTACCATACCTGGGGGTTAAACATACAGTATCCACTTTTATAGCAGCTCAGTATTATACAAAAAAACTAAACCGACATGAAAAATGTCAACTCCGTAGAATAAGAAACAGTGCATCCAATTCAGATTTCAGATTCTAATTCAATTTGCAAGTTAATTAAAAGCTTTACAAAAAAACAGGCCAAGTGCGCGTCGGACCACTCACAGTAAAGGGTGCCGTCGGGATGAAAATTTACGCATGAACAGTATTGATTTTACTAGCCGGAAAAAAAAAGTTTGTAATTCATAGAATTACGCAAAAATAAAACTGCCACAAAGATGCACGTTTGTAACCGAAAATATGCGATAACTCAAGTAACTGTTGACTTAAATAGCAAATTCGCTTAGAACAGAACCATCATAATCTTTTTAATTATTGAATCCAACAATACTCCACACGCTTATGTGCATTGAATTTTTTGTATCCCTTGGTTACATGTATGGGAAGTGTCACTCTAATAAAAAAAAAAAACGTACTTTCTCTTTAACTTTGTTTAGCAGTGCACAGAAAACTCCTTTCTCATTTTCATCGTGAAAGTACTAATAGTCTTCAAGTAAAATGGCTGTCACATCCGGACAGACGGACATGACGAAATTATTAGTGTTCCCTTTTGCCATTTGGCTGTTGAACCCTTAAAAGTGAAATCAAGCGCTTTTATACCATGCGTAGTACAAATTATAACTGTCACTATGACTCGCCCTGCAAATGGTTATGGTTATCTGGCACATTAATAAATACAAGCAGTCTCAATGCTGTCAATTTGCTTACTGTAAGGCATCATCATGTTGAACGGCATAGATGGCGGGTAAGACAGTTGTGGTGTCCCCATCAGACGCTCCATAGTTTGAGAGTGACTGTTCTGAGTGAATTGGTTACGCATGTCCTGGAACAACAAACGTGAAGTTACGATTTATATCTATTTAAACTTAGGGCGAATTTCACCAATGAAACTGCACGCGAACAGAACATCTAAATCGCGTTCAAGAGCAGTCAGTGTCATCATTGTTGGGAATATTGACGCCGACAGCTCTTGAACGAAGTTTAGATGTGCTGATAGCGTTCAGTTCCATTGGTGAAATCAGCCCATAGAATTCTAGATAGCTACAAAAAGTTTTTACATAAAATAAATATCATAAGATTTATCATAGAACTATCAGCATTCGGAAAAAGACCATTATGTACTTGACACAAATAAAAATACTTTACCACCATCTCCTTAAATTAGACAATGACCCAAACGTGTTGGACAACGCCATGAATAGGTTCTTTGCTGATGTCGGTAGAAACCTGGCTAAGAACATCCCGCAAAACTTAAGTAACGCCCAGTGTATTCTTGCCCGCCCAGCCTCGATGCTTAACTCAATTGCCCTACTGGAGACAGACGAAGAACAGGTCGAGGCTATCATTAAAGACCTCCGGGTGGAATGTACCTTTGGATGTGATGATATCCCTCCCAAATTGATAAAGAGTCTACCAGTCACAAACTAGTTCCGGCCATAACGCACATTTGTAATCTTGCAATATCCACTGGGACTTACCCTAAGACCCTCAAAAAGCCATTATTCATCCACTCTTTAAAACAGGCAGATTAAATAATTATCGACCAATCTCGGTACTTCCAGCAATTTCCAAAATACTGGAAAGAATTATTCACAAAAATGTCCTCAACTTTCTGAACAAATATCAAAACATTGCTGAAAACCAGTACGGCTTGAAGACGCTGTGGCTCTGTTGTCAACAAAATTGGCTGTAAAAACAAATGTGTCGGCATATTCTTGGACCTCTCTAAGGCCTTCGACACTGTCTGTGCTTATTTTACTCGGAAAATTACAACATATTGGAATACGCGGCACAATTCTCAAATTGCTTACAGATTTTCTATCGGACCGGACCCAGTGCGTTAAAATAGGTGAGTACATCAGCAGTGAACAACTAACAGATTTCTATGTGCCACAAGGAAGTTTGCTCAGTCCCCTCCTCTTCCAAATCTATGTTAACGAACTCTGTCTATTTAATCTTCCTTCTACTCTCATTATAGCGTACGCCAATGATACTGTCTTACTGTCCAGCGGATACGACTGGGAAACGGCTAGGGAGGCCGCTGAAAGGTCCCTGACCCAAGTTATAATGTGGTTGGGCAATAATCGCTTAACCTTGAACGTCAGCAAAACTAATTTTATAACCTTTGGTTCCAAACCACCTACCCTTCTCACTACAAATAAAGTCCATGTTTGTGATGAACGTGACAGCAACCATGGTATAATAATATACTTCTTCGCCAGGTATGGCATTCCAAAACACAGTGGTCACGGGGGCAACACAAGTCTACGTCATCAGTCATCACATCTGTGTTACCAGAAGTTTGTAATAATAACTCCCCAACCACCTTTATTACCTGTACGAATCCGATAAAACAATGAGGTTTTAATTAACAATTACGTTGGTTTATGTTTAAATTGAATTGTTTCGTTTGATTAGACACACGAAACGACAATTTAAAAGCTTTGTACATATTTTTTAACAGAATGGTTTCTGATTTTTTTCCTAATCGTGTTTTGTTGCAATAAAGTGGCAACTGAATAGTGACGTAAGCATGTGTTAGTCCCGGAATGCCAGACCTTGTTTTATTAGACCATGACAGCAACAACCTCTGTTCATACCAGACAGTGACGAGAGCCTCCTCCGTTAAGTATCTCAGCATTTACCATGTTTCCAGTCTAAACTGGAAGACCCACATTGAAACTCTATCTGCGCGCATTAGAAAACTAAATTTACGTGTTCAAAAAGTTAAAAGCTTCTGCCCATAAAGATGTCCTAAAAATGGTACACACCGCGCTATGTGAATCTACACTAAGTTACTGTATCGTTCCGGGGGTGGTGCAGCCAAATCAATCCTCATACCAGCTGAAAGAGCCTAACGTGCACTAATCAAAGTCCTGTTGAGTAAACCCTTTAGGTATCCCACTCAGCAAGTTTATTCAGACTTTAAGGTACTAACAGTCCGCCAGATGTATATGCTTCGAGCGATCACGCGTACACACAGAGCAGAAAAAAACAGTAGAAGTCGCATAGCGCTTCATTAGTATCGGAACCAGCGTACCCCAACTCACACAAATACAAGTTAATTGTATTTCGTAACACTAAGAAACCTTTGGTGTGATTGGTAGTTTAACATTGAATGAAAGTAGGAAATAATGTCAGTCGTCGCTTATTTGAAAATAAACCACAATGTATAGACAATAGAGTTGTTGATTGTCTACCCTTTTTACGTATTTATTACTTTTTCCGTTTAAAGCGCACACTGAATAGTTTAATGAGCAAGTTACGCTACCCGCCGCTAGATGTCACTATATTAAATGCATTCAATTTAAATCTGTATTTCGTTACTGATAAGATTAATATTTGCGTAACGAGGTCATTACTATTCGGCCTCCTCTAGGGATGTACCACTGTCGTTAACTTATTTATCGACATTCCGTTTTATTTTCAAGCAAAATACAGTCAACAGCTAGAGTCGATAAATATTGTTATGTACGAAATCAAGTGTTAATATTTTATTCTAATACATACGATTTATAGAAAGTATAATTAAGAATTGTTATGTTAAACTACTGATCTGAATTTGAAAATTACTATTTATCGTCGATTGAGAGTGTCTGGTCTGCACGAAGTGCAAAGGCAACTGATAGAAATCCAACGACTGACGAAACACAAAGTTTGCCGAGGAACATTTAGAAAATAGTTGTAGGTACTGTACCTACCTATTTATTTTTCACTTTGTCGAAACTTAGGTTATTATTACTAACTTAAGTTTCGACAAAGTGAAAAATGATTATTGTATAAGTATATTGTAGATTTTGAAAGTGGTTGTCTTTTTATCACGACGATTCATGTCGTCGTTGCGACTTTAAGAAGTTCATAAAATCCTATAATTATTTAAAGACTATTTCGTGAAATCATGACATTTTAGGATTATTCTAACATAAGAGTTGTTATTCTGTTTGTTGCTGATTCTTATGATTACGAGTATAAGGGATCATGACAAATATTTTTTTTTAGGCCGTCTTTTAGTTTATAAAAAAATATTGGATACGTATTTTTTCTTTTTTTACATAATCTAAAGATTACGGCGATACATTGAGGTAAAATGTGCCAGGACGTCACGAGTATGAAGATTTTATACATACTAGTGACGTAGAGACCCCCACTCCCCAACTTAAAATTCGTTTTATCTAAGTAATTTTTTATTAATATGATAAAGCAAAAAAATACGTGTCGAATATTTTTTTATTATCTGACTGACGGACTAATTAGAATTTCATTTTTTTTACCCAGGCATCATCCCTATTCTCCGAAGCCATATTTGTTACGGTCGCGAATCATATTTTAATCAACATACAACCTGACACTCGACTTAAAAGTTGCAAAAAACGTAAGGAAATTTGTTATGTTTGAAATTTGAAATTTCGCGGGCTACCTTAGCGCGTCCCCTTTAAAATATCGATAGCTCATTATCGATAACGGTAATCTCTAATTGAGTAGCTGACTGTGACATAGTTGGAATCTTCGCGAAGAATATGTTTGAGTTTAAAGAAAGTAGACCTTAAATTTAATAACATAAAGTCCACTTTTACTTGTCTTGTTTAATAAAATTTTAATTGAAATAAAATCAATTAAGACTTACTGATGGTATGACATACCTCTATTTGATATATTTTTGGTTTTACTATCGTGTTTACATTCTAAAACAGCACAATAGGGCATTTTTGTATATTTTTTTCAAGTTCTTTTCACCGTGACGGTTGTAACGAGACTGATTTGCGTGGTAGTGCGCGGAAGCAGACATATGCGGATCTCCGCAAAACTCGGTGTACGCGGGCCCCGCCTACCTGCGACTTCTACTGTTTTTACGCGCGTACACATAAAATGACCCCTCGCAATAGATGTAAAAGCCCTACGCTCAGAAAAAGACCCAAACTTTGTACAAATACCACCATTGCACGACCGCATAACCAACATTGTATTACTGTATTGTTTGAACAAATTACAATGCAAACCAAAATAAAGGAATATCTGCTCACCCTAAATTATGACGACACGGAAGAATTACTCAAATCAGGCACCCACGCACACACACACACCTACACTCACACAAGCAACACAACAGGAAAAGGTAGTATCTATGTATGTGCCGGATACGCACATACATAGATACTACCTTTTCCTTGATATTAATTAATTTAAACTCCTTATACTTTGTTCCTCCCGTTTCTCATCATCAAAATCAATTGTATTTCTTTACTAATAAGTAAAAAAAAAGTTGACTATACAATTTTTTTTTTTTTTTTTTTACAAAGTTATACATGACTAAATTGTAAATATTACAACATCCATAATGGACGGATGGATGACCCCTGTAACACAGGTTTTTCCTAGCATGGGGATCATTGATCAATATTTTGTATCAGGCTATCTCCACAAGTGTAACCCTGTTCTAGGGTGACCTGTATCTGTGTACTTTTTACATCAAATAAAAAAGATATATATATTAGTCGTAGCAAGTTATGATCCCACTTATGAAACAATAAAGTAGTCATAATAAGCGAATCTTATCAAATTCTCTTTACCTGGTTGGATTTATTGTTAGTGTTCCAGCCAGGTGGTGGCAGATGCGGATACGGCATGCTTCCAGGATTTTCACCAGCTAAAACAACAAGATATTTAAGATAAACGATCGAGACTGAATTCTCGACAAAAACTTTAAAGTTTTTGGAATAATAACTTACTGTTTTGGGAAATTGGGGGAACCATATTGACGTTCGACGATTCCACTCTAGGCTCGTGACGGATGTTTTGATTCGTATTGTTCGACAGGGATAACTGAAAAAATATCCAAAGGTTACAAATGTATCCTTAATTGGACTGGACCATATAGTAAAAGAAAAGTAACTAACGCTGCTCTCATCTGGCTGTCTCTCTTGGGGTTGTCTCCGTCGCACTCGATTTCTTTGATTGGACTTATTTCTGGACGCACTGTGGAATATAAAACAAACATGAAACAAATTCCTTTGTAGGATATACCATATGTAGGATATAGCGTGTCAGTGGGCGTCACCGACTCGTACTTCGACAGAAGTGGCGTATAGAAACTGACGGCTTTGACAGCCGGCCCTTGACGTCATACGCTCGACGCAATTTCGCCGCCGCGAAATTTATTAGTACGTTAGGCGCGAGAATTCCATGCTCTGTGGCAGTGCCGCATGGATCAAAACTCGAGGGTTTAACACTTATCTGTGCATGTAAAATAATTGAACTGTGCCTATTTAGCGCAGCCGTGAGGCACACCTTCCTGTTAACACACTTTTTATTTTTGTTTGCAGATTAAGTTGTGTGCCTTAGCCTGTGCTAAATGCTGTGTACATGTATTTTCTTTCTTTCAGAAAGTGCTTTCATTCATAGTTACCTGTCCGTGTCGCTCCCGTAAGCGCTGCTCATGTGAGGCGGTAAAGCCGCTGCAGATCTCCCGCCCAAGGCGCTGTCTCCACCACCCTAGATGTTAAATACATTAATATATTAATTTTTATCACTAACGCTCGGCTATAACACAGTCTTACCTACATATATTGGGCGTTTTTCCACCCGAAAACGCCCAACAAACTTTTTACAGTAAGTCAACGCAAGCGGTTTCGCAGAGCGTATGGGGGGGAAGAGCTTACTTGTTTTGGGACAAAATTGTAGGGCAATGCACAACGTAGCAGAAATACACAGTGCCCATAATATCAATCCTTAGACTTACCCTAAAGTTCTCAGTTTCTCTGGAGTCCTGTGAATCTAAAAGTATTTGCTCAGATCTGGATTCGGGTTCACTGATGCGGTCTTGTTCGCTAAAACATAATATTAATTTATACATTAGCTCAGCTGTGATTTAGTATTAAACGTTCAGTACAAAGTTCTATAACCGAAATTAAAACGTACCTATTATATGATTGATTGACGACTGAAGCGCTGCGTGATTCCGATTTCATATTTTGGGGTTCAGGATTCGAGCATAACACTTTCTGTAACAAACACAATACCCAATTACGCACTGATGCTACTGCGATGATACTAATGTTCGAAACATTTCTGATTATTAGTTATGCTATGGAAATTAAATTTATATTAAAGCGTTTTTTAAACATTGCGGTTCATCTAGTGACATACTTTCTTGCTTTTTAGGGTTCCTTAGTCAACAAGCGCGGTTTAGCTCAGAGACTTAGTACTAGAAAGCTGTCATTTGGCATGGGTATGCAGTCAGCAAGAAAATGGCAGTTTATACAAAAACTTTGTATAAACTGGCATTTTCTTGCTGACTGGATTTTTTTTTCAAAATCTTAAAAGTCGAAAAAAGTTAAGGACAGTCCCTAAGACCGTTTGCAGTTGTGGGAGTACATATTTTTCAACTACAATGTTAAGTTTGTTCTTGGGACAAATTTATTGCAACTACGGAACCCTTCATTGTGCGTGGTCCGACACGGACTTGGCAGGTTTTTTTATAGGATTGTAATCACAAATTAGCACGTTACACCAAGAGGTGATTTAGTACATTACAATGGCTGCTGTTGACTTGACAAAGCATAGTGATTTCTTTATTATATGTAAGTTTTATAGTAATGAATTATACACATAAACCTTTCGAAATAAATTATCTAAATTAGAGAAAACCGTATCAAAATCCGTTACTTAGTTTAGAAGAACAATGGGGTCATACAGACAGACAAGAAAAGCGGCTTGGAAACGAACCTCCTTGTTGAGTAGCGCTTCCAGTTCGCGCTGCTTGTCGGCGAGCAGCGCGCGCAGCTGCATCTGTCGCCGCTCAGCTGGCCCGGGCTGGCCGCTCGGGCCCGCCCGCACTTCTTCGTTCACTTTCTTCTGTTTACGGCTCACCTCTGAGAAAACGCGATTTATTATCGACTCAATTTAGTACAGCAAAAAAGGTAAATTAAAAATACTCTATGCAACCATTTCTTTGACAACCAACAAATAGTCTTGACTTTTATTTACGTAAATTTAAATCAACAATATTTAACACTGTCGTCTACCCATTAAGTAATAAATATTTGTTTATCTATGTGTTTGTGAAAACTTGTAACTGGCCATATTCTTGTTAACAAATGCACTAGTGTACTATCGAAGAACTTCATATCAAAGCAGTTTGCAAACAAAGTCCCGTGAACACGATGACAATATCAGTTACCGCCCCGGTTGTATAGCCGCCGAGAGCTGCAAGCAGAAATAGTCCTTACGGTGTATAGATATGAAGTTCTTCGATGGTACATACCAAGCTGAAAGTTATCCAAAAATTTAAAAATAATATAAACATTAAAAATATGACGGCATTGTTATAAGTAGAGACAGATACACAATGCAGTTGTAAAAAGCTGAAGGTTGAACAACATTCAGCATACGTATAGGGTGACCGACAATAGAAGAAAAAAAAACTCATTTAGACACACATGCGTATTTCAGAATCGGAGCCAAAGAATATGACCAATCTAAATCGGAGTCATTTCCTAGAAAACGTATGGGAAATGACTCCGACCTACTTTTTTACGATGGATGGACTGGCTGAAAATGTTGTATTGTATTTTATTTGTGAGGTGGTGCAGACAGGCTGTTACGTGAGATGGCGGTAGGACATAATTTATTTAATTTAAAGATCATTGTATAACTTTGTTCGCAAATAAATTACAGCGTTGTCGCAAAACAAAGACATGTTTTACTACTTCCACCATTCAAATAAAATGTAATTCATTCCTGGCCGCCGACTTTTACAAAATGGGTGATCTCCTTTATTTATTTTTTATTATAGCGGCAATAGAAATGTAATAATAATCTGTGAAATTTTCAACTGTCTACCTATTACGGTTCATGAGATATAGCTCGCTGACAGACAGACAGACGGACAGCGGACGCTTAGTAATAGGGTTTATTTTTTCCCATTCGGGTACGGAACCCTAAAAAAACGAGCGAGCCTTACAGTAGTCGCTTATGATGTGTAACATCTGACACCCTGGTTGACAGTACCAACCTCTCGGAAAATGGGTTGCTACCATCTGACGGCCAACTCTAACACCGCGCGCGCTCATTGATCAAACCAAATAGTGCGCGCTTCCCCGGCTTCCTGTTACACAGTTCCGTCCCTTTTCACGAAATTGCTCCCACAGATTGCAGGAAAGCGAGAGGAAAGATGTTACACATCAAAAACTGCTTCCTTAAATAGATTGATATTTTTAGGAGCGAAATAGCTATACCTTTGTTAGAGATCATATCCTTGATGCGTGCGCGCTCGCCCATGATCTTTTCTGTTTCCATTCGAAGCTCTTGTGCTAACTCTTGTAACGTCGCTATGTTGTCCTCGTGGCCTGAGGTGTGATTGTAAAAAATATATTTTTTAAAGGTAGTATTGTATCGTATTGGCATCAGTTATACGATAAATCTTTTTCCTTTTCAGTTGAACGCTAGTCTCGGGACTCCGAACCGCCTTAGCTATCACTAGCCGATTTGGAGCCGTGGGTTAATTGCGTAACACACTGCAATGCCGTTCATTTTGACAATTAGAAAACATTAATTGCGTTATTTACGTTGTAGAACAGACGATTTTTCCAACATAATATGAAGCAATAGTGTATTACATGATTGTGGTGCCGGCTACTTACTAATTATCACTTACTTTGTTGCTGTTGCGCATGATGCTGCGGTTGCGCATGGTGTTGTTGCGCATGATGTTGTGGCTGCGCATGATGTTGATGCGCATGTTGCTGATGTGCAAGCTGTTGCTGCGCATGTTGCTGATGTGCATGCTGTTGCTGTGTATGCTGTTGCTGCGCATGCTGTTGTTGCGCATGTTGTTGTTGTGCATGTTGTTGTTGCGCATGCTGTTGTTGCGCGTGTTGTTGTTGCGCATGCTGTTGTTGCACGTGTTGTTGTTGCGCATGTTGTTGTTGCGCATGTTGTTGCACATGCTGTTGTTGGGCATGAAGTTGCTGTGAATGTTGCTGCGAGTGTTGTTCGTTGGTAAACTTGTGACGCTGTGGCAACGAGTTCCGTACACGACACATACTGCCGTCATTAGACCAGCCACCCATGCTTCCACCGCCTTCGGATTTACTACAAAAAGAGAAAAACTCATTGAAATATGTTCCATAATATCCTTGATTTTATTAAAATTGAATTTATTTATAATCTCGTCTTACTTGTCATGGATGTTCGAATGAGTCGATAACTCTCTGAATGAATCATCGTGAGCCGACGAAAGATGTTCGGCCTCGTAGTTTTCTACCGATCTCATCAAGTCTGCAAAAAAACGGATTTTCATTTTAGTAGGTAATACACACTGATGTTTCAAGTAGGGAAATGTTTTTTTTTTTGTACCTTTTGTTTTTTGGAGAGCAGTCTTGATAGCCTTTATTTCCATTAGTTTGAAAGGATCTTCATTCTTGTTGTTGCTTCCGGGTTTATTACCTGAAAGAAATACAGGAAATAGTTTAACATTCATTCAGCAAACATCATGCATAATTATACTAGTAGTGATTTTAAAGATATCTACATTTTCGTGGCAATTCTTCGTCGCCACTTTCTTCGCCAGAACTAGAATACGTATTATGACCGGACTCGAGATGTGTAGCCATTTGCAGCTTTTGAAATTCTTGAACCTACAAACAAAAAATTAAATAAACGTTTACGTTCGACATTGAAGATTGAAGAAAGAAAAACGAATGAATGTGTGCACACCAAACTTTCCATGTGTTGTTTCTTCATCTGTAACTCTCTCAGTTTGATTTGTAGAATACGGCTTCGCTCATTGAGCAGTACTTCGTCTTCATCTACTTCGCTGTCCCGTCCTGCGCCTGCCGCCTCCTGTAACATTACAAGAGCATCGTTACTTGAAATGATTCTGAGAGAGATATCCCAAGTATGCTCATTTCATTCACTTTGGAAATTTTTCTAAAACTTTTTGTACCATATTTATGGCCGGGTGCTGTTGTAGGTCTTGATAACTTACCTCACTTCCAGTAACATTGGTGTCACGATGCGAGAACCTGTCATCTTGGCTATGTGTAGAATGCGCCGAGTGTCCGTGGTCAGTGTCTACACTAGCCGACATGTTCTGGGGTACATGCAGAACCTCTGATGAATGAGGCAACGTTGTCGCAACGCCTATCTGTTGATTGGCAGCGTACATTCGATTCGTATGATGGTAATTACCGCTCAGTGATTGGTTCTGAAAGTGGCAATGATAGATAAAAGGTCAATTGTTTCAATTGAAAAGGCTGAAAACCTCTTAAGAGGTCACCGTACTCATCTTTATGAACGACTTGTACTAGAAGACCAAGAAAAAATCGCGAAAAAAATCATCTGTAACCTAGATTTTGTCGCGTTATGCGAACATTAAGGTGATATATAAAAAAAAATGCTTTTTCTTTATCGTGTACCATTATTAAGTTTATGGAATAGGTATTCAATTCATAAATCAGTCCATAGATCAGTATAGAGGTGGGAAAAGTATATCATTTTTGCGATTGGAACATTTGCATCTGGATCACTGAAATGATACGAATCATTGATACGAGTATGTTTCATTTGGATCATTTGAATCAACGACTCAAAGGATATAAAAATGGATAACGACAACGAAAAGCTGTGAGAGTATGAGTGAAACTCATCTCATTTGATATCTCTTTCTGACTTAAATAGATTGTAATGTGTCACCCGCTCACTCGCGACTCAGTTCAGTAGTACTGACTAAAGTAACGTAACTTAGCGTCTCAGTCTTTCTCTCTCGCTCACTGCTGCTCAGTCGCCTCGCAAGCGACGGTCGCGCGGAAACAGCACAGAGGCAAAGTAATGTTTCAGATTCAAATGATGCGTTCGAAACGTTGTTACTGAACCAATCTTTTGGAACAATTCAATGATGCAGATCAGTAAGTCGGTTCAATAAAGAGTTACACAAGCCTCGCCTAGATCAGTTACCCGGTGGGGCTCATCGACGATGAATCAAATCAGTGCGATGAAATTTACGAGATTTAAATAGGTATTTGGACTGTGTGTGTGTGTATTTTCGTGACTGTGAACTATATAACATTATTTTTCTGTTATTATTTTGTGGCGACATTTAAATTATTTAAAAAAATAGAAAGAAATATAAAACTAAATTGAACAGTACCTGTATCATTTTTACAAAGGACAAAATCGCATGTCAATTGCATGTAAATTTTGCTAATTTGACGTATATTTTCGTAATGCACAAGAAAAGTATTTTGATCTTTATGAACATAAAAACGAGATGTAGTGAAACTCGGTGACGTACCAGAAGCAATGTGAGGATTTATGCCATGTTTTATGTTGAATCGAAATGTAATATGAGGTTAGGATTTAGAATTTCAATAAATATTGTGACTAAATATTATTAAAAAATAATACCATAAGGAAGGTTATTCAGTTCTGTACGTAAGTTTGGATGTATTTGAACGCTTTTTACAGAATTTAACAGCATTTTCACGGAGCCTTTAAAACGATTTACGAAGTGCGTTAGAATCGATTTGAAAGTAGTTTTTATGAACGCACTAGAACATTTGTTCTTGTACTATTACAGACGGGAATTGTTCGTAAGGCTTCTCCAGTGTTATAATACTCTAAGTATTTAGTATCCTATCTTACCTGCATTGTTATGGGATAATGATGTATAAGCTTGTTTGATGGGAATTCTTGAACAAAAGCAGTTCATGGGGCGATGGCACCATCGCTATGATCATTTGTATGTTACAGTTTTGTTTTGTTTATAGAGCACCCTTTAATCATCGATTGGACGGGATCATAATTTTTTTACCATATTTTTTAGGTAGACTTGCATTTCTTCATTATTGGTTTCTCCAAGATAGTATGCTTGTTTGTTAAGTAAGGTCGAAAGTAAGTACGTAGAGCACAAAAGAAACACGTACTTATGAACACAAAAAAGCGCGTTTTGGGCGTTTTGGGGGACTGTCTTATGTAATTTTGACGTTCGAAAAGTGCTGATTCTCAGCCTAGTTTGAATAAATGACTTTTGATTTGATTTTGCACAAAAAAGGAATAGAGTCGCAATTGAATTGTAAATTTACCCGACTACAGCAAAGCCGAAGAAGGGTTATGATTTTAACAGGCATTTTTTATGTATGTTTGTTCCCCTGTTTCCTCATAACTCCTAAATTACTCGTGGTATTTGAACAAACGAAGTATGGTTGGAAGCACAGAACAGAAAAAACGGTAGAAGTAGTATAGCGCTTCATTAGTATCGGAACCAGCGTACCCCAACTCACACAAATACAAGTTAATTCTATTTCGTAACACTAAGAAATCTTTGGTGTGATTGGTAGTTTAACATTGAATGAAAGTTGGAAATAATGTCAGTCGTCGCTTATTTGAAAATAAACCATAATTAATAGACAATAGAGTTGTTTATTGTCTACTCTTTGTACGTATTTAATACTTTTTCCGTTTAAAGCGCACACTGAAATAGTTTAATGAGCAAGTTACGCTACCCGCCGCTAGATGTCACTATATTAAATACATTCAATTAAAATCTGTATTTCGTTACTGATAAGATTCATATTTGCGTAACGAGGTCATTACTATTCGTCCTCCTCTAGGGATGTACCACTGTCGTTGACTTATTTATCGACATTTCGTTTTATTTTCAAACAAAATACAGTCAACAGCTAGAGTCGATAAATATTATTATGTTCGAAATCAAGTGTTAATATTTTATTCTAATACATACGATTTACAGAAAGTATAATTAAGAATTGTTATGTTAAACTACTGATCTGAATTTGAAAATTACTACTATCGTCGATTGAGAGTGTCTGGTCTGCACCAAGTGCAAAGGCAACTGATAGAAATCCAACGACTGACGAAACATGAAGTTTGCCGAGGAACATTTAGAAAATAGTTGTACTGTAGCTATTTATTTTTCACTTTGTCGAAACTTAGGTTATTACTAACTTAAGTTTCGACTAACTGAAAAATGATTATTGTATAAGTATATTGTAGATTTTGAAAGCGGGTTGAAAAGGATTCATGTCGTCGTTAAGACTTTAAGACCTTTTATGTGTCACTTTTGGCAAAATCACTTTTTTACGCCAGCCGATCTAAATATGATGTTGATATAAATGTGATTCGCGGCCGTATCAAATATTAATTTATAGAATTATAATAAAAAAATCACCAATACAAAAGAATTCCCTCTACGTTCATAAAATCCTATAATTATTGAATGACTATTTCATGAAATCATGACACTAGGATTATTCTAGCATAAGAATTGTTATTCTGTTTGTTGCTGATTCTAATGATTATAATTCTCTGAAGCCATATTTGTTACGGTCTCGAATCATATTTTAATCAACATACAACCCGACACTGACTTACAAATTGCAAAAAACGTAAGGAAATTTGAATTTCGCGGGCTATCTTAGCACGTCCCCTTTAAAATATCGATAGCTCATTATCGATAACGGTAATCTCTAATTGAGTAGCTGACTGTGACATGTGCGTAGTTGGAATCTTCGCGAAGAATATGTTTGAGTTTAAAAGAAAGTAGACCTTAAAGTTAACAATATAAAGTCCAGTTTTACTTGTCTTGTTTAATAAAATATTATTTTTCAAATTTTAATCGAAATAAAATCAATTAAGACTTACTGATGGTATGACATATCTCTATTTGATATATTTTTGGTTCTGTTATCGTGTTTACATTCTAAAACAGCACAATAGGGCATTTTTGTATATTTTTTTCAAGTTCTTTTCACCGAGACGGTTGTAACGAGACTGATTTGCGTGGTGTAGGCGCGGAAGCAGACATTGCGGATCTCCGCAAAGCTCGGGGTACGCGCGCCCCGCCTACTTGCGACTTCTACTGTTTTTTCTGTTCTGTGGTTGGAAGCGTCATTTTTTTCTGCTAATACTAAAATAATATACCTAAATATACTGCATGGAGTTACTATGTACTATACAAGGTGTTTTTTTATATCCCATAACTCAAGGGTATGAATGAGACCATATTAAAGAATCAACTGGCATGTCTATTATTATTATATTTTTCATTTTTCATTCCAAGTAATTTGACAAAGTCACGATCATTTATGTAAAAAACCCTTAGGTAAAATATAAAAAACATTTAAGTCAGACTACTTTTCATCATAAAAAAATTAAACGTAACGTCGCTTCACAACTTCAAAACAAAAGCGCGTCTGTTTAAGCCAGCTGAGTGAAACCACGAGCGGACCCGATTCACCACGAAGTTAGCCGAACGTCACCTGATATTGCCGAGCTTTACGAAGTAGGCCGAATGACGCGCGACAATACACGAACTTCAAATTTTTGGCTTGGTCGAAGCGTAGGCTGCTTTATGACTGAATCATGATTTTTTGGCCGAAAATGTCCGATAACGAAAACGAAGCTTTGGTCAGTCACTAATTACCACACAAAAAAATGCGTTAAACTTAGTTTTGCCGTTTGAGAATTGTTCGGGACGTATAACGTTGAATGTGAGAACATGTTTTCAATTACAAAGTTACGTTTGTTCTTGGGATAAATTCATCCCTACTACGGAACTCTTCTTTGTGTGTGGTCCAACACGCACTTGGCCGATTTAAAAAAAATATACATATAAGATTGAATAATAATTTTTAATTTAATAGAGTATTATAATTAATAAATATTTTAGTTGTTAATAAAATATTTTGTATTATTTGTCTAATCTACTTCATAGTTCGCTATGTGCAAAAATTTCATAGATCGAAATAAATTAACGTTTCTTAGCACGCACTTTTTTCTTAGATTTGTTTCCGTCTTTATCATGCACTTTTAATTTGACAGTAGTGCGACAGTGACAAGAATAATGCTCAGCCAAAGTCCATGCTAAATAAGTAACGTTTTTAAATTTCGGTCGGTGATTTCTTTAGTTCGACTTTTTGGGGCGAAGGAAGTTTGTGGCGGCGACGTAGCGGCTGACCACGGAAGATGGACCCCGTGTGCTAGGGAAATAAGCCACGCCCATCAATCTACCATTTATTTTCAAGGTAGGGCCTTAACTGGAGCAGCGGATGCGGATTTTTTTACGTGATGGTCCCGCGGTCCCTGACCCATCAAGAAGTTTTCAGTTATTGCTGTCCAAAGCGATGGTAGTATAGGATGCTATATAAAAATGTCTTTAGTGGTATATTTACTTGTGCTGCACCAAAATTGTCATGTGAAGTAGATGGCTGTACTTCCGGGGCTTGTCTCTCCCTTTCCCTGTCTCTATTCATTTCTTCTAGTTGATGCTTAGCGTCCTCCTGTAGATTATTTAGAATTCAGTATTATGAATCATACTAATAATAATAATAAAGCTGAAGTACTAAAAATAAAGCTGAAGAGTTTGTTTTTTGTTGGAACGCGCTAACTAAGAACTGCCAGTCGGATTTGAAAAAATATTTTTGCATTTGATAGCCTAATTCTTGAGAAAGGTTAAAGGCTAACATCACGCTACGACCCTTAGGAGCCGAGCAAAAAGAAAAAAAGTCTGAAAGAACGCTAAGCGAAAACGAAGTAAAGGCGCGGGCGGGCGAGGCCATACGACGGGGTGGGACGGGGGAACAAGAAACACGCGGTTGAAGTCGCGGACAGAAGCTAGTATTCGATAATATTTTACAGATTCTAACATTGCCCTCCAATTCATTTTACATCTCACCTGATATTTCAGCAGCCTCCTTTGTTGTTGTTTCAATGCTGCCAAGCGCACGTGCGACATTTCCATTTTATTTTTAATTTCATTTTGCCACAGTTCATTGTCACTGTACGTCGAGCCATTGCTTTGTGCAGACACCGGCCGCGTCACTACATCCTGCCGAAAACAATGATGAATTCAAGTAACCATTGAGCCAGAAAAGAGAAGTAACACTAAAACACATCTATTGGAAGGGTAACACAAAAACAAACAGATGTGTACCTTTTTGAAAGGTTTCCATGAATCTTTAAACTTAGTATTTTATGGACAAAAGGTTTTGACGAGTCTCGAGTACTATGTCTGAGGTAAAACTAAAGATTTAGCAGAAAAAATGCTTTTTTATTTTTATTGGCATCTCGTAGTTGACCTTGATAGGTCGTTACTACTTTACTGGTCGATCCTGTGGCTGCGGCTTAGGGCGTCGCTGGGGGGAGGGCAGCAAGATAAGACAGGCTGGATCGTATCTGGTTATTATTACTATCGGGGAATTTAAAGATACAGGCTCAGCTTTGGCTCGAGCTGGTACTTCGCCGAGCAAGGATCGGGGCCAATTACGTCGTTTATGCAAATAGCGGACTTGTTCCCCGCTGATATTGTATGCATGTGAATTCCTAAGTGTTTAGGTATCAATTTGTGTTAAACGCATGATGAACACCTTTCATTACAGTCATTGTTATAGGTTAAGAATTAATTCCTCGATTGGACTAGTTATATGGGATCATTTGTCTCTAACATGCACAAACTGTACAGTGATTGTTATAAAATTACAATATATCCACATAAAACAGCAGTAAAACTATGAGTACAAATCAAAGCTGAAAGTCTAAGTTAAAGCTAGAAAGCAGCTTTGACACAATAGAAAGTATCAAATGACAATTGGCGAGTATGGTAATAGGTATTAGAGACGGTTATTCTCTGCTCCAAGATTGCATCCATTTCATGCTATGGATCTTTCGGCTCACAACATAGGGACACACTCCATAGTTCACAGTAACAAACAAAAACCTGATTGCTGGTATTGGGATCTTTTTTTTTAGTTTTCATCTCCTCTATCCGGGTTATTTTCTCCACACAAGAGAGTATGTTCTTTCGCAACATAACTTTTAATTCTTGGTCATCCTTTCTTAATTCGCTCTGATCAACAGCTTGTATTCCATTCTCTTTATTACCTTCTTCAGTTCCCACTAAATTGTCAGGAGGCCCTGACAAGTGCTGTGCATTTTCAGTAACGCCATCTGAAAGCTCGTTAGTTTCTTCTTTTGAATTACTTTCTTCTTCATTTCTAATGTTATGCATGGATTTATTTATTTGTTCATTTTCAATATTGGTAACTTTTTTCGACAAGTTATTGTTAATGACGTCAGGCGTATTTTTAACATTGGAAACTGTGCTCAAATTAGTTTCTGAGGAAGGTTCTGTTTTGCTCTCTGCATCAGCATCAGATGCTGGTATCTCTACAATAACAACACCATCAATTTCCTCAGCAGGGACTTCGACATTTTCGGGTGTACTGTCCACTAACATACTTTCCAGTTTAGTTTCGCTTTCCTTCAGCTTCATTACCATCTCTACCAGTTCATCATATTCTTCTTTAGTATGTTCGATAAAAGCCTAAATTAGAAATAATATCAACCATTTTTTACCATGTTCTTATGTCTATTTTATAAACATGTTGAAATGAAGTACATACCTCTTCTTCGGAGTTACGCATAGTATCAACGAGAGACGAAGTAACTCGGATGTACTCTCGTATCTGTCCGAGCCGACGTTCTACAGCTGCTGCATCAGGACAAGCTGCAGCTATTGCCTCTCCTAAGGCTCGGGCCGACTCTCTGTGAACCTAAAGAAACCCAAGATGATCGTCATAAGCTTAATGACGAAAATGCTCAATTTTTATCACCTCACTTTCCTAAACATCATAATCGAGTTTCCAAGATGAACTCATTGTACAACCTTTGATTCAATGTAGAACCTTTTGATTCCTGAATAAGGACCTAAGTGTGTGAGTATGTATTTGTGGCTACTACTTACATGATTACTCTCATTGAGATTATTGAAACTTCCTTGTCCCTGTTCATACATGTTGTTGATTAAATTGACAGTCTTTGTCCCAGTTCTAGAGTTAGATATAGGAGGCGTAGTATTATTGTTGCTTGCGTGGCTTCCTTCAAAATTGTTTCGAGAAGGATTCAAGTTTCTTGTTAAATTGTTTCTGTTTTGATTAGGTGCCTAAAATAGAAGGAAAATGGTAAATTGGATATAGAACTAAAATTAAAGCTTTTCAAGTTATTGCTATGATCTTCTTTATTTCATTTCTAAACTTATAAATTACATTTTAAATATTAGAATATAAAGAAATATAAAAACATTTATAAATATAAATATATTAGCCCACCGGTATCAGGAACAGGGTCCAAGCTACCGGCGGTTAGGGCTTCAGAGAGAGGAACCTCCTAACAATGCGAGCCGTGTCCAGAAGTTACGCTTTCTGAATCAAGCCCTCGATCCAGCAGCCCAACGAGAGCCTCCTCAGGTGTTGGTCGAGGCTCTTGGCTATTAGGCCATTATTGCTATCATTATTATAGGAAAAATACTTACATTGAATGGTTGAGACACATTTCCAGTAACAGCATTAGGGGTAGTTGGATTAACTATCATTACAGCAGCAGATGCATGGTTGGAGTGAGGAATTAGGCCTAAAAATGTTGGCAAAATTATTATTATTTAATGATCCAGAACAATGCCTCAGTTATTACGACATACAACCAATTACAAGAATTTTAAATAAAATATCTTAGTTTTTGAGATTAGTTGTCAATAATATCCCTACAACAGCAAGCGGTATGGTTTATGGTGTCAAATATCCATGATCAACAATAACAACATGATTACCATTCTGCATCTGATGCACATAGGGGTGCAAAGTGTGTCCTGAAATTGACGAGCCAGTGCCATCGTCATGTTGTTCAGCCGATATATTCTCGCGGTTCTGCACGTTGAGAGGTAACGCGCGTGGCTGCGGTCTGACAGGAACAAATCTTCCAAATCCACTCTCAAATGATACGGAATTGTCTAGAAAAACACGCATTTATATTCCAGGATCCGAAATCCAAATTTGGTTAAATGAATATGAATGAATATATGATAAAATTAGCTTACCCAAATCCGTTAGTTCATGATCCGATGTATTATTTGTTGGTTTTCTTGATTGACTGTAGTTAGTGCGACTGTTGTATTCAGAGACAGGCACCCAATCAAGAGATGTCTAAAAAATAATTGTTTTCAAAGTTCACATGCCACAAGTTCTTAAATATGTTGTACAATAACCAAGTGCAGACCACACACCTTAGGTGCACTAAATTTAGAAAAACAACCTCCCATAAGGTATTCCAATAAATGCTAATTAAAATCGCTATAGTAGAGGATACTTTACGAAATTTCTTTAACATAAATCTATTTAGAATAAAAGGAACAAAATTGTTGTCTGTTCAGTATTATCTGTGTCACAAACCATAGCAGCTTGGCACCAATTCAAATACATGAATCTTTCAGGTTTCCAAAAATAAACCCATACGAACTTCACATGTGTGTAAGCTTTGCTTAGAGACACATCAGTTGTTTTTATACTTTCATTGTTCTAATAATTTTGTAGTTTATATTATCATCAAATGTGTATAAGTGTACCATGTATTTTATTGCAGGATTACTAAATAATGTATAAATTTATTGTTTGTTTCCTCAGTGGAGAATTTTAAAGTGTTATTTTATTTTACTATTGTTTAATTTGAGATAACCAATTGCTCATGAATAATAAAACCCAATTATATTAGAAGATAAAAAACAAATGCTGTTCTGAAATATACTGAGAATTATCAATGGCACAATGGTGGCATTAATTGTTTATAATGAAGGACTATAGTGAAAGTGAATTGTTGTAATGCTTTTAAAAGCACAGGCTGTAAATAACTTAGTTAAGAACTTAACTGTCACTATTCTGAGACACAACAGATTTTTTATTGTTATATACTTCTAAAGGCAAATCAACAGTTGAGTAGTAGTGATGACTATTGACTATATCATTTAGTTAGAAGATATCAATAATTTAATTGTAATATATACTTTATTCTGATATACTTTATGTGTTCTTTTAATAGAAAAATAATTAAAATTCTAAAAGATAAGAGATTAAGGCCCGTATTACAGAAGCTCACTCAAGACTCAAGCATTACTTAAAACTAGTTTCAACCAATCAAAAGGCTTTAAACGAGTTTTAAGTAATGCTCGAGTCTTGAGTGAGGTTCTGTAATATGGGCCTAAGAGTTATATTCAGAGAGACACCAAGAAGGAAAAACATTTTTTTTTCATTTAGCTTGCATAACTTGATGTTTTGCTAAATCACTGATATTTGGTGCAAGATTGATCATAGCATAGCCTTATTTTTGATTGATATCAAATACAGACCTTTTTTATCCTAATCATAAGTAAAAAGGGTTATGAAAGTATTTTATTCAGCTTGTCTCTATAGTGTGCTTGTCAATTATATATGTAAGAACATCTTGCACATTTTGCTGCCAATATTAGTATGTTATTATGCCCACTGCAGCCAATTACAATAATTCTACTGTTGCAGAGCCAAGTAGAATCATTTGTAAAATATCGTGAAGACAAGAAAATGATGTTGGCATGCAAACTGTGGTAAAATGTGTTATGAAAGTAGTTGTGTTATGTAGTAGGTAGTTCTCACCGTTACTAGATTGGTCGTCATGTCTCTCCTTGTTGGGGTAACTGCTTCTTGTGGAACATTACAATTATTTCTCACTTTAGTCTTGGGTATAGTTCCCGTATGACCTGGATGCCGCTCGTTGTTACCAGGAGCCATAACATTCAGTTTTTATTTGCTGCATTCAGTTTATAAGATTCATAGCATTAAGTAACTGTTTATTGATATAAAATGTCGAGGAAATAGAGCAATTTAGAAAATGTATTCTATGCGAAGGTAATATTACAAACTTTTACAACTCACAAAGCTTTAACTTCTACAAAACCTACAATCACTTAGGCCAATAAATTCTATTACATTTTTTCTGGGATTTAACTAATTTTCGTAAATTACTGCAGCAAAATCTTTTGCAAGTTTTTTTTATTTTTTTTGTAGGCCAAGCAAAGTATTTTATTGGCTGGCCAACTACTGCCGGGTGTTGCCAGCTCTAAAACGAAGCTTACCTGAAAATGAAAACATAAGAACCTTAGGAGGTAGAAAATTAAGGCTACCTATGTGTTCGTTCTTATAAAATGCAAAGCGATCGGTTAGACATGGCATTTTTTTTAAAGCGATGCAAACTCGTAGCTAGTGGCTGTAAAGCAACCAATTTAAATGTAGGAGCGACTATATTGCGAATTCGCGACTGAATCGTTACACGTTCGGAGACTGGCACGTTGGTTTCGTGGTCGCAAGTGCTACTGCTAAGCATGAGGTCTTGGGTTCGATTCCCGGGTCGGGCAAAATAATATTGGGATTTTCCATCTAGAATTTTCATCTGGATTAGTGCCCAGTTGAAGGCAATGAGCTCGCCCCCTATTAAATGCGACTTAAATTCTATCTGGTGAAATGTAGGTGTACTATAAGTGCACCTCTGCCTAACCCTTCCGGGAATGCAGACGTGATATTATAAACCTTTGAAAATGTATCAGTTTCATAAAAAAAAAAAACCGTACTTTATTGACGCGCAAGTGGAATCACTGTTTAGTTTTATAAAATAGTTTTTTGATATTTTTTTTTTTATCAATGAACAACTAGTTCCAATTTTAGAACACATAAATGATGAAATTCCTATTGATAAATTAATCGTTTGCTGGTAGTTTTTTTTTGTGATATCTGAATCTAAATTAATCACAATAACCAATATAACCATCATGTACCAGTTACATAATTAGATTTACTATTTCTTTAATTGTACTGTTTTTTTTTAATGTTGTGTATCTCGTAGCTGATCTCTGAGGTTATGACTACTTTACCAGTCATTCCTGTGGCTGCCTTAAGCTTCTACACTCAAAGCTTCCAGCCAGGGGCAAAACTATGCTAATTAAAACTAGGCGAATGACCGCTAAAGGCACCCCCTGTGGGTACGAACCTCGGCTTAGGGCGTCGCTGGTGGGAGGACAGCAAGATGGAACAGGCTGGATCAAGGATTCTACCGGTTCTTTTTCCCTATAGATAGCGCATTTTTTAAATCGACTGTACACGAATTCCACAACGCAATTCCATGAATTTAGGGGAAATCCAATAAACTAGCAACCCTGATGCTGCCATTTATATCTTTTTAAAACCCACAATGTGACTACGAGGCTTTTCATCTATGTACACAAACAAAAAGAAACTGTATAAATAATTCGACAGACGCTGGCATGGTATTGTGGCATATTGGACCAGCCAACACAACTTCCATTACCTTGCACTGGTAGTTTTAGTTTTGCTCCCTATGACAGGCTTAGGTTTCCTGTCAAGTACTGTCTTAAAAATGATTATAATGATCGGTAGTGGTACTTGCCTCGTGTTGGTCTCGTGGTCCAACGTGGGCAACCGTGCCTGCTGAGTGGGGTTTAGGGTTAGATTCCGGGTCCGTAAAGCTTTATTGTGAAAATTCTGTAGCAGCCCGGAGTCTGGATTTGAGAGCGGTTGACAGTAGATGCACTCCCAGTATTACCAGGGGCGTAATCGCGAAGGTGAAAATAGCAGCCGACAGTGCAGCAGTGGTGGCGATGGCGCTAGACCGAACGTGGACGTCGGCGACATCCGCTTTAGGAGGACTCACTTCCCAAAAAAAAAAAACGTTAGTTGAATGAAAAAATATATCTTTTGAACATATAAATTAGAGAAATAGGAATTATTTTATCGACCTATGCAGAAAAATTCGAAAATTAAGTAAATGTACGATGGAAGAGCGTCCCCTACGTATGCAAAATATAAACGTAGCATGCTAAAATTTTTAGTCATATTTCGTACGAAAATATGGGAAAAGTTTTTTGCGATTTCTGACTTTTCTAGTACTCAAACCTGAGTTGGTCCGTTAGAGTTTTTTGATCCTTATAAGAAACAGGATCGATTGGCATCAAAAAAAGTTATTGTGAAAACTGCCCATTTTCTTGCTAACTGTAAACTTTTTTTCAAAATCTGTGACAAATCTTTCAAAAAGATAAGGACGGTCTCTTTGTTAGAGAGAGACGTAACAGAGGTAGCATTACCGGGTGGAACAGATACGTCAGGGATGTTCATGTGAGGGCCAGGCTTTGCTTTCAGATGTGGGTGCTACATGGAAAACCATATGTAGGATACGTTTACGAAAAAATGTCTGAATCCAGGAAACTTTTCAAGTCCCGATTGAAGTGGTGTCAGGATAACGAGCAAAAAATTAAAATGGACATAATTGCAGACCACCACTGCAAGAAGTTTTTGAGGGTTTTTGGAAAAAGACAAATCAGTTAAATCCGAAGCCTGGTCACCCTGCGAGTGTGGCTGGCGTGCATGAACCACGGGAAATTGCCAACCGTTTCCAACAGCTTTTTAAAGTTGATTCGCTTTTGGATGCGGCACCGCAGATGCTTGATGTTGAGTCATCCGTCGGAGATCTTAAAGTCAGGTTTTCAGCCAAGGATGTGGCAGGCATAATTAGGGATATGAAAAGAGGTAAATCTCCTGGTCACGACAGCCTCAGCATCGAGCATCTGCAAAATGCAGGAGTTCACTTGCCGAGGGTGTTGGCCATGTTTTTTAATCTGTGCGTTAGCCATTCGTACCTACCTGAGAAACTGATGTACACTGTTGTTGTACCAATTCCTAAAAATAAAACCGGTGATACTTCGGATTTATTAAATTATAGACCGATTTCATTAGCCACGGTTACTGCGAAAGTACTGGACAGTCTGCTTGACCATCAACTGGGCAGGCATATTAAGCTCCATGACGCACAATTTGGATTTCGATCTGGTTTGTCAACGGAACGTGCTATTATGTGTCTTAAGCAGACTGTTCAGTATTATAGTGATCGGAAAACACCCGTTTTTGCATGCTTTCTCGATCTCTCAAAAGCTTTCGACCTGGTGTCATATGACAAACTATGGCGCAAGCTCGAAGGTGAGACAGATTGCAGTCCGGAAGTTACATCTATTTTTAGGTATTGCTACAACAACCAGAAAAATAGTGTCAGATGGGCAGGCTCTTTCTCGGATGTGTACAGGTTGCAGTGCGGGGTGAGACAGGGTGGACTGACTTCACCGAAGCTCTTCAACTTGTACATTAACCAGCTTGTAGGTGAACTCAGCAGTGCCAATGTTGGGTGCTACATAGACGGCGTTTGTCTCAACAATATCAGTTATGCCGATGACATGGTGCTGCTGAGTCCATCGGTCGGCGGTCTGCGTAAGCTGTTGCGGATTTGTGAGTCCTATGCGGAGGCCCAAGGGCTCAGATACAACTCGAAGAAAAGTGAACTCCTAGTATTTAAGGGGCGGGGCAAAAATTACGTGACTGTACCTACAGTCACCTTAGCTGGTACCCCCTTAAACAGAGTCGCTCAGTTCAAGTATCTGGGCCACTGGGTTACCGAGGACCAACAGGATAACGTGGATGTGGAAAGGGCACGTAGGGCGTTGGCTGTCCGGTGTAATATGTTGGCCCGCAGGTTCGCGCGTAGCAGTAATCAAGTGAAAGTGACTCTTTTTAAGTCTTACTGCCAAACACTATACACGTGCAGCCTGTGGGTTAACTACACACTTGGGTCATACAACGCACTGCGTGTTCAATACAACAACGCGTTTAGGGTGCTGCTGGGGCTACCACGTTTCTGCAGTGCTTCAACTATGTTCGCAGAGGCGCACACTGATGGGTTTCATGCTATTATAAGGAAGCAGTGTGCGTCGCTGCTGAGTCGTGTTAGGTCCAGTGGTAACAGTTTGTTAAGCGTGTTCGCCGACAGGTGGGACTCACCACTGCTGCGCCACTGGATACTTTTGCATACAGCACTGTGAGCAGTGGTCAGTTCTTCCCTGTCCTAATCTGTGTAACTGTGTCCTTAACTGTATTTTATTTTATGTGATGTTTTAATTTTTATCAGAATTTGTTTTTTAAATGTGTGTAGTATGTTATTATGGATTTTTAATCTGAAATAAATTTTATTATTATTATTATTATTTTAAATGTCTTTGACATATCTCGGGACCCTAGGGTCCCGGACCTTTGGAAGGCGTATGAGGGGCCGAAGCCAACTCGTAGAGGCCCCTCAGGCATTTTTATGTATTGAGGCACCAACCGACGGTTATCCCTGTATGCACTACGCAAGTGCACTCAAGGACAACCCCCGGTTGGTGCAGAACTATTGCAGAACATGGAAACAAAATAAATTGGGCTATGGGTTTGGGTGGCTAAAGTTGACTGGTGACCTGGAACTATGGAAGGACTATGGCCCCTGCCTGATCAATGTTTTATATGTACACGGAAAAATGGCAGGGGGTGACTTGCACACTCAATAATGGGCCCCCGAAAACTGTCGCTAGCACATAGTGACGTAGCGACAAGGGGGCAACATGTCCTGAGGTGCTTGAGGAGTGGAGAGGTATTCCACGGCTTTCAGAACAATCCCAGAGCCCGGAAGATGGTCAAGATCCCTACGAGCACTTACTGGAATACTTCCTTCCTCCGAGCACGTTTGCTCTTGCGAATCTCCACTCAAGCCGGCCAATTAAGGCAAGAATGAGGTGGGAGCTCTGTTCCTCGTCAGTGTTCACTCCAGCCGGCCAATAAAGGCAAGCCAGAGATGAGGAACAAGATTTCTCCCGGGAGATAGGGTCCGTGGGGTCGCTACTGCCCAACAGCTCGCCACATGCTGCCCTGCGGGTTTATTATTATTATTATTAAGACCGTTTTCCTGTAGCTACAACGATTAAGGTAGCTGTCCTTACTGCCCTACCCTCTATTATTGAGTTTTATTTAATTTTGTTTAACCCTGACTTTAATGTTATTTGTTTTTGTTCTAATTTTATTAATATTTGTGCTTGATTTTTTAGCTAATTTTGTTTTGATTTTAATGAGATTATTTTATTTGCTTTAATTCTAATAAATTTTTCTTATTCTATTTTTAAAATTTTATTTTTAGTAAGATAATTTAACCACCTTTTGCTGATTATACTTGCTTATTTATGACCTAAATGGAAGAAGTCACTGGCTCCTGAAATACAGGTCTCAAATTCTTCTGTAACCTGTATATGGCAATAAAGAATTTATTTATTATTTTATAATTACTACGAAACCCGAAAAAGGAGTTACTTATGTACACTTGACTTAACCAGAAAGCAGAAGAATTTTATTATGAGAATGAAGAATGCAAGAGTGAGAAAATGTATGTAAGCACTAAGCACCCCCCGCCTCGATACTTATTTTTCGTGCAGACTAGCGCGACGCGACACCGGTTATTGTTATACCGTAAAGTTTTATTAGAAATTGTATTCTTCGAGTCGCGTCGGTCGCGTCGCGCCGTCGCGTCGCGCTGGTCTGCACGAGCCTTTATGCAGTAAAGTTGAAGCAATAATAAGAATATGAAACTTTTGGGTTTTGTAATTTTGCCTTAACTTTTTCTAATTCCAAGAAAATATTTTATAGTTTTTTAGAGGTATGAGGAACAGCGTGTAAAGTTCACTCGTTATAGAAAAGGGAGGATCCTCCGACCAGACGTGGTTGAGGGTGTCGTGTCTGGCGAGCAACTGCCCACCGATTGATGTCGGAAAGTTATATGTATAAAGTAGCTGCGCCCCGCGGTTTCACCCGCATAAGTCTCGATTTCGTAGGAATATCAGGATAAAAAGTACCCTGTGTCCTAATCCAGGTCATGGTCTACCCATGTGCCAAATTTCATTAAAATCTGTTCAGCCGTTTTAGCGTGAAAGCGTAACAAACAAACTCACTTTTACAAGAAGTTAGGATGTTGATCGCGCGGCAAACTCTATTTGCGCGATGCAGGATTTTGTGTGACATCACTTTTTGATGCGTAGTTCGCTGGTGATACGTGAGGTACGGTGAGGTTTTAGACTAAAGGCTCGTGCAGACCAGCGTGACGCGACTCGAACAATACAATTTTTAAGAGAACTTCACGGTATAACAATAAACGGTGTCGCGTCGCGCGAGTCTGCACGTACCTTAACCTCCCTCCCCCCCTACCCAAAGTCACATGTATTTTTTTGGTGCAAAGTATCTTAAAAAAATACAGAATATTTAATGTTTAAATAGAAAGAAAAATATTTTAAGGCTTGTGCAGACCAGCGCGACTTGTCGCGTGACGCGACACGAACAATACAATTTCTAAGAAAACTTCACAGTATAACAATAACCGGTGTCGCGTCGCGCGACAAGTCGCGCTGGTCTGCACAAGCCTTTATTCGGGGACGGTTTTCGGTTTAGAAATGCGCGTTAAACGAAAAAATAAATGCACGTGCTATCTCACTACGCGCCCCCTTCCCCTTGTGATACTTCGTGATTTTTTCCGAACCCCTCCCCCCTTTCGAGCCTCACGTGATTGGACGACCCCCTAGTTGAGGTATTTTATTTCACGCTGTATGAATAGTGGAGTATCTACTGCCGGACAGTGCAGCTGCAACAGGCAGTTCCTTCTGCTATTTATGGCGTATGCTTGACTTGTAGGTGAAATGAGTAAAGAAATGAGGAACGGTGTCGCACGGGTTGAGTTCTGGAGGCTGTCTGCTTTTCGAGTCATGGGTTTGATTCCCGCTCTCCCGCTCGTACCTGTGTTTGTGTCTGTAATCATACCAGTCCATGCCCGCCCTAGATAAGTACAGAAGAATATTTAAAGAAAGATCATATGCAATGCACAAGACACATAATTATATTAATAACAGGAAGAGACCTTCTTTTATTTTACCGGTATCCCAATTACGTAATACACAATCAATCAATATCTGAATCGTTTTGAAACAGATTGCTAATCCTTTGCTTCTTAAGGTCGAAAAAAATTCTGCTCATCAACGTAATTATCGCAATGAATGTTGTTGAACTTTCAAAATGAAACAGATTAGTCGTAATCGTTTACGAAAATGTGTTGCGTAATTAAATAGCTGATCAATCTAAATCAGACACTCTCTACAAGTATACCTACTTACCTTATCAAACCGAACTATTTTCGGAACCAACGACACAAGAAAGCAAGCCTCAATGGCGAACGGCTACCTGGGTTCTTTACTTTATTTAATGAATATAATTTCCATTGAATGGGCTTAAAGATTGTTATAGATATAAATCATTTTTTAAAGAAATAATGACGCAGCCGGCGAATTGCATGCTATACCTTCACCAACGTAACGATGTAGGGCGCCCAAGCGTGTCGCGCAGTGAAATGCTGCCATGGCTTGTTGGCCCAGTTTGGCGCTTGGATTGAGTCCATTGCTTTATTCTGAACTACTTTGATGGTGCGCTCGCATTAAGCAAAGCGATGGACGTGTATATTTTCTTTAACGTTGGCTGACTATTCCAACCAGTGTGTAGAGGCAGTGTAGCATTATTTCCGATTTTCGTTCGGCTCATATTGGACTGGAGTCGTTCGTAGTCTTCGTAGCTTAGTGCGCGTTTGACCCGGCGACTGGCCGCGCTTCTTTCCTGTGTGACTGTACGGTATGCGCGAACAATACTTTAGCGAAGTTAGGTATATAACTGGATTCTCCTACACATTGGACGTTGAATTTGTGTGCTAAATGTGTGTTACGAATGTTGCGAATATAAAACAAAAGTGTTGTTCAGTGAATGAAAGTTGTCTTTAAAAACATTTATCGTTCTTGTAGTGAGGTAAATATATTTTGTTTTCATTTAAGCGCGTAGCATGTGATATTAACTTTTAAAAACTTGAGTGCGGATTTATACATATAGAGAGTAAGCATGTTCTTTTTTGTTTTGCTGGTTTATTGGCAGGTGGGAAACTGGAATTGCACACCGCTTAACATACATACAGGGGTAGACTACTTGATAAATACAAACACCTGTAAGATTTTAAAAGTAATAGGGTGGATAACTAAGTATTTATGAGACCGACATTTAATATTAATTGGTATTTTGCCCATGAAGACAATTTATGTAAGTTTATACTATAAAAGTGCTCTTCTTCGTTTCATTTCACGTAATTTCTTAAATTAATTATATATATAAAGATTGTGTTTCTCTGCTAAACCGCGTGCAGCAGTAGGATTGATGAACCACACAATTCGGCTTCGTTTTTACTGACTATGTAAAGTTAAAATCTCTCGTTAATCGCTAAGTCCTTGCATGTATTTCTTCTGCTTACCTACTTATGGAGAAAGCAGAGTTCTGAGAAATGTTCACAACTTTGCATGACACAAGCTTAAATCTAACAAAGAAATATGAAGATTCGTTTATATTTTATTTGTCATTCATAAAGTGATATCATCACTAAGATGACTGTTAATTGTTAGCTTCTAGTTGAGAATGGCCTAGACCTACCTAGTAGCCTCAGATCATAGGCAGAGCAGAGGTACCTATAAGTATTTCTTTTCAAGTTGCAATTTTGCGAAATAGTTACTTTTATCGCACACAAGCTTCAAGGCTATGATTGCCTCTACGCTGGTTGTTCATGTATTTAATCTTAATATTGTTCGTTATGTGCCATTTGTAGAGATAAACAACTACTTACCTACTTACAGATGAATTGATAGAGTAGTCTGTATGTAGCTACATATACAGACTAATTTTTAAAAGATGTAAGTACCTATAGTAGGATATTCTAGATTTACCTACATGAAATACCTTGATAGACTAGATTACAGAGGAAGCGGAGAATAATAAAACTCAAACAGGTTTGTAACATGTTGATATTATATAGGTACCTACTTATTTATAACAGCAAATGCTCCAGTTGGCCGTTAGTCAGCACCTTTATGTGCGTCTACATAAATTAAATGTTTTGAATATACCCAGCCAACAGAACTAACGAACATAAAAACCATTAACCTGATTATAAATATAATTATTTAGACTGTCTTTACTTATTGCATAAAAAATATATCTACTTGGTACAGCCTACCTACGTTTTATGTATTAAGAAGGCCCGCCAAGTTTTAAGGCTCGTGCCATAGAAATATAAATAACATAACTATGGCTCGTGCAGACCAGCGCGACAGGACGGCACGACGGCGGCGGCGACGCGGTTCGAACAGAACAATTTCTAAGAAAACTTCACGGTATAACAATAACCGGTATCGCGTCGCACTAGTCTGCACGAAGCTTTACGTTATAGTTTGTCCACTCTGAAATGACGCGCCCCACTACTGCATTATCCATAGAAATCCTTATTAGCGTGTGCGTAAATGCGGTAGTGGGGCGCGTCCATAGAGTGCTTTGAAGGGCGCGTGATTTTCATTTTCATATCAGAGTGGACAAGCTACAAACTATACGTTACAAGCGATACGTCAACGTTGGTTTGGCACAAATTTCGTATCCTAGTACCTAAGTACAATTCTGCAAAACTTTTCGTTCAAAGCAGCAGTAATGATTTTCTTTTCAGCTTTCTGTGGTCTGAATCAAAGCCTTTCAGAAATTCAGATGGTTAGCTACATATTCTTTTATTTTGAATATGTCCGAGGAGTAGATACCTACTCCTCTACATCGACATGGACGTTAATAATCTTTAGATATTTTGTTTTAAAAGGAATATTTTTTTCTGCTGAGGAGCTCGTGGCTAAGTAACAACAGCCGCACTGGTCGATCCATCAGGTTAAGCTACGCTTGCCGGGGTTGGTCAGTGGATCCTCCGTGCCTCGGAAAGCACGTTAAGCCGTTGGTCCCGGCTGTCATTCGTGGATCTTTGACAGTCGTTACGAGTCGTCAGAAGCCCGAAAGTCTGACACCAGTCTTACCATGGGGTATCGTATTACCCAGTTACTGGGTTGTGGAAGTCAGATAGGCAGTCGCTCCATGTAAAATACTGGTATTCAGCTGCATCCGGTTAGACTGGAAGCCGACCCCAACATAGTTGGGAAAAGGCTAGGAGCAGATTGATTGAAATTTTTCTGCGCCAGCTTCTGAAAAATTTATTCCCGTAGTACTGAAGTAAAGTAATTAAAAAACAAAAAAAACTATTCCACGTCTCAGAATAATTAAAGATGCATTAGCATCGCTCTGGAATTTGTAAGTAAAGTACAAACATCCACTTTCAGGCCAAGGAATGGCTTGTTGATCCTCATCATTGACCTAAGTCATTGACCCTGTCGATTGAAGCCTTAAAATCACAAAAAAAAGATTTTATATCGTCGTTGTTCGATTCCCAGCAGAGGCAAGGAAGTTTTCAGAATGCAGAACTTGTTTCCTTACACTATTTATTTTCAAGTATCTTAGATAACTTTTTTCTTTACCATCTCTTCGTTACCGACCGTCTACCGATCACTTTTTTAACTATCCTGTATAATAGGACAATTTTCTATAACTTCCTATACCCTACTTTGTAGTTTGAACCAAATTGCTGACATTGACATGAAGATGCCCAGAGGACTTTACTTCTGATTCAGCAAAAAAAGGAGACCCAGTATTTTTTATAGCTTAAAAACTTGGGTAAGTTCTATAATTAGACGTCGCGTATTTGGGCACTATGAAGTTATTAGGCTTTAGTGGAATACTTTATTAATTATTACAGTATATCTGCCTTGGAATAATAACACCTTTATGATTATTATTATATCTACTGTCCCGTTTGTATAAACACGTATGTGTATATACAATGTTTTGATGGCGATGGGGCGGGTGGCATGGTGGTGGCAGTTCTATAGGGTTGGGCCACGTCTATGGGCCATGGGTGCGCCGACCTAGATACCAGATTTTCTGTTGACTGTTGATGACAGTTTAATTAATAAAAACTAGGTGGTGGAAGGCCGCACCTTGTATTACACGGCTATATTCATTACATGTGGGAATGTTTTCGGTGACTGCGGGTGAACCGTAGATTATTCAAAGGACCCCATCATGAATGGCGATCAATATTTAAAGTCGTCGACTAGTCAATTAATTAAGCGAGAGCTTGCTCAATTAACTAAAAATACACAGTGCCACACCCCAGACTTTTTCTTCAATTTAATTAAACCCTAAACAACACAATACAACCCTCTCCAAGTTACAAGTCAAGTTTTATTCGTGACAATTCGCTTCTATTTCTGTTAACAGTATCCTTCAAAGAGAGGATATTTTAATTGCCATCAGTGTCTTTCTTCACTTCAAGATCTGCGTAAACCACGTGTTCATTTAAAAATTATCCTTCCGATAGTCCAACTTTCATTATTTTTATGGAATTGGCGTTTGGTGATGTCAGCGATGACGTCATATTCGTACCACGAACTAACCGGTTCCGTGGTTGCGGCTGCCGACCTCCAATTATGCTAATGCCGTTGCCGTTCCAGTCTACTCCTCAGCCATACACGTCGTAAACAGAAACATATACCTAAATTGGGGTCCGACAAGCCCGTGAGGTCATCTATGTCCATCTCAATTTGAGAGAATTAATACCTACACTGTGTGGCGTTGCTACTGTTGTCAGTCCAGCATTACCTAATAAACAAAAATAGCAAGAACAATTTACGAAAATTATAGTCTACAAAATGATTTATAGGACAAGACACGTGTTCAGTTTCACACGGCTTCCATATTTGTGTCGATTGATTAAAAAAATATAGCACATTTTGTGTAGTAATGGCATCACGCACGACTTCCGTTCAATGTGCTAATAAAAACTTTGGCGGTTGCCAGTGTTGCCACTGCCACCGTAGCCACCATGCCATGCCATGGTACGCTTATATGTACCTATAGGCACACAATGTGGTTTATGTCATGTAACTTATAGTAATATGATACACGTGATTAGTAACTGGGATTTAACACTATTAATTCATACTTAATGCTTAAAGCCACATTCATACTCGTAAATCGACATCTCTTCTTCTTTGAATTGCTACATTGTGGTGTGCTACAGCTGAGGTACATTTCTTATGATGTCACATGATGTGTGACATCATTTTGAGGTCGATTTATTGTTTGATTTGTTTGGTATAATTATCTAAAACCGTCAAAAGCACCTTACCAGGAAAATTATTTTATAAAAGTTTCTCCCTTGGTTTCTCCTTATAAACTCTAGTTCCTTGTTGATCAAAAGTAACCCAGGAAGACTGCAATAACTACGAAGGTCTTGTACCTCTTGGATTTTTGTCTGATGGCCTGTAATGTGATGTGAGTGGTCCTCATATCGCATGGGCATTTGAAGTGATAGATACAATGTCTGAAAACGATTTAATCTCTACAATATTTGATACTTCGATAGAGACAGGCTTATTACGGGTTACACCTACAGCAGGCGCAATGGCAGTGGTTAACGTGACACAGATGAATACACGTACACAAATGAATAAATACTTAGTCATGGAGAAGTTAATGATCCTACCATAACAGTCAATACTGCGCTGTAAAAGATATAAGTAGGTACAAGATCGAAATAATAAATCATTATTGTATATTCATGGAGTTTGTCAGAGTCTAACTGATAGCACATAATTCCAAATGAATCACTTGCATTCATAACAATGTTTGCCGACCTTTTCATTTTGTCTCCAATAAACGGACCATGTGTTACAAAAATAACAATGATGCTGTTGAGCAATACGTGATGTATCTCTGGACACCCACGATGAGTAATAAGTACCTAATTGTAATTCAAATCGTTATGAGAAGTTGCGACTTGCGAGATTAACAGTTGAAGTAGCTACTACTAAAATAATCAAGTGGACCTCCTGGAGTCCTTGTGATTGTATAATTTCAAGTACCTACTTATATTTAAAAAGTATTTAGCATATTTATTATGCTCTCTTGGAGAGTTCTTCTTGCGAAGTATTGCCTGCATTTCTTGGTACCTAAGTAGTTGTAGGTGAAACAATGCGACGTATGGCCCAGATGTTCGCAGCGTGACGGCGAGTTCTTATCGGTGCAAAGACGCGCCCACCTACACTCTCCCCTGGGTATTATAATATTAGGTATCGTCGCGTCTCGACCGGACATGACAGTTCAACGAACTGCCAATTCAGGATCCATCTTTCCCATTCATTTATTCTAATTATTATCGTCTTCCGCATATCTGACTGACAACTGTTTATTTTCACTCATAGCAATGTTCCTTGCTCGCATTCATTTCGTTCAATCTTCCGACTATAGAAGCTTTTCCCTAATGCCTAAGTTATATGTAAAATCAACGCTGTTGCTGAACATATTTTTAGTTCGTATCGAATTAAATGCTGTCCCATGAAGAAAAGAGCACCAGGAGCATGCGGAAGAGTGGCCTAGCAGAAATGTTGGTGAATCGCCAAATTGCATATAGTCGCGAAATATAGGTCGGTACCGTACAGTCTGTCTAGACTCTAGATCTATATTATACTCTACTTGTCACTACTTCATCCTCTCTTGAGCCTTATTTGTAGCCTTATAGTAGGTACCTACTTTCTTAGTAATAGGTAAATCGACCGTAGAGACCTGCCATGTATTTTTTTTAGGTAAACCTTCGGTCTGATACTACGTGTATTTAAATTCTCACCTATCAGAAATTTGAATACTTTGCTCTGAAAGAACAACTAAGTAGACAATGTTCATCAGAGGCTAAAGGTTATCATTATCGGGTACACTTATAATATTTTATGTAAGTATGTAATACTCTGTATTATTATTATGTACTTACTTATTATGTAGAAAGGCATCATTGTAGAGACTAGATACAGAAATAACGATTTTTCATAAAATAATGAAAAATAAAGTGCCTTTTAAAAACTTCTCAGTTGAGAATACTGAAAAGGTAAATTATGTCATTATGTAAGTAGATGCACTTAGTATCAAACGATGGCAATGAGAAACGTGATTTGAAATTAAATAGTCAATCCATAGCTATAAGTATCGTAATAAGCTGTTTGAATGCACGCTATGAAGAATGGCAGCTCGGTTAGCCAAACATTTGACTTGTTAAAGTTTAAAGTGTTGCAGGAAAACGACAGTGGGAGTTTTACTTTCCGACGTAGCCCTTCATAGCCCTTCACTAGCAATTTGAGAACGTAAGTGAGGACGTTGTCATAGTTTATAAATGACAGTTTATATCAGAGTCGTTTACATCATACTTGATTGAATTATAGGGTGATGTGATGATACGAGTATTTGTGAAGCGACTCGCGCAGGCATCACCGTCGCGTTCGGGCACAAGGCAACAGACCTTCGCCGATTATAGCGGTGACGCCATCGGGCCCGGCACAACAGACTATAATATAACAAGTCACCACACAGCATGCCCTAAGCCTGTTGCAGTAAGCCTCTCCTCCTTAAACCTGTCCTTATTCAGCCGGCCAAGGCACGTTCAAGGTGCTGTATTATTGTATTATAATGTCAGTTATACGTGGAACTGTTAATGCTACGATTGTTTCTTTTGTGATGGTATCGATATATTTTAATAAATACTTTATTTATTCATTCATTCAAAAGCCTCATTCACTAACGTGGCTAGGTAGAATTATATTTAAGCATTATACCTAGGTGCACTATACGTACGAGTATATACCCTACAATTTGTTTTTTAAATCAGTATTCCGCTGTCTTTTGGTATCTACGTTCGCCATTTTATATGCGTAGAGCTACATTTTAAAGTAAGATTAGGTATTCACGCAACTGAAACCTCAAAAATAACAGCAAGCATCGTTTATTATTTTTGAGCATGAATTCATAATTACAAACAAATGTTGCTTCAGTCTTTTCATTCGGCTCATGGAAGCTAAAAATAATTAATAACCGACCAATGAAAATAATAAATTAGCACGGTTGGTTCACTATGACCATTATATATTTTTTAAATTATTTTTATAATGCGAGCGAGTATAATTTGTTTTATTATTATATAGCTTGACTGTCAGTGTGCAGTGCACCTGATGGGTGCGTTTATCATCGAAGTAGGAACATAAATATTCATATTTCATCATATATAATTAAAGGCACATAACTAGTTATTAAATAATGTAAAGGTTCACACCATGCATCGTCCACTGCAACCTGTGAAAGGAGGCCCAGTATTGAACCTTGAGGAACGCCATCCCTTAACTCGATTCGACTCGAACCTAACTCGGATTTAAGAAGTGGTGATAGTTTTTTTTTTAAGACTAGGACTAAATAGCTCGTAGACTACAACGCGGCGAGGTAGAGGAATGAGGAGATGCCTGAAAGACCGGGGTACCTAGAAGTTTTTCCTTTTAGTAATAAAGATCAAAGCTCAGTCACTAGGCATATGATATGATATGATATGCGCATTATGGTAGGTAAGTACTGGTTTATCTATTCTGGGTTCTTAAACCATTTTAAAACTTTAAGGAATGATGTATTTGAAAATAAACCCTTATTTTTTTCCAACCCCTGCTCAGGCCGATTTTCTAAATGGGGATTTGAAATAATAACTTTGCGTTGATGTGGTTCAGTCATGCGATCAGACTTTCATTTATTGCGTAGATCAATCAAGTTTTGATTGAAAGGATAGTCCCAAAATCTCAACGGATTTTTTTTGGGTCTTTTTTACTCTTCCAACTTTTTCCAAATTACCTGTGACTTTTCACTGCCTGAAAGCACAGTATAATCTATATTGTGATGAAAGTTTATGTTCGTTCTGATTTTAAATATCTTGCAATTTGATAGATAGAGAGAGTAAAGATCATTGTTGTACACAAAATTGTTAACTTTGTTTTAGGATAAGTCTTTGCAAAAAATAATGAACTAATAGCAAACATTCAAATGATTTCATAAGCTTTACCTTTACTATACTCTAAAGATGAGTATCTACCTATGCGTTGTATTGTAATAATAACTTACAGTGAAGTCAAAGTATGGTGTTCCAGTTTCTATCGCTTACTTTATCGATTTTTCGTTCCACTTCGTATAATGGTGTGTCCGCTACGTTTACATAACTTCATGTAGACATAAGTCACAATTCAACTGGCGATGTATAAACAAGTGGCAGGCCAGACTGAATTAAATTGGTCCGACAACTGTCACATCTCCGCTCAATCAATTACATTGACCTAAGTAAAGTAGGTATATGTTCTTATAACACGCATTGGGTGAATGAACAGTGGTCGTCTTTAGAAGTACATACGTAGATAGGCATACCTACACTTATTATAACTTTTAACTTTTAGAATAGTGTAAAGTTTTGTTTAATTTGTTAAACTCTCCATTACGAAATACTATTTCGTAAATAGGTAAACAGCTTTTGCTGCCCCTGCCTTTCCCGTATTAACATCTTAGGTATGTACATTATGTACTTGGTTGTTATTTGAATAGGAAGAGGTTAGATACCTATCTCTTCACTAGGTTGAGATTTAAATATTGGAATCAGCAGGTTAACATGTAACTTTATCAAGATGAGGAAGATGAATGCTGAAGGTGGTCATAGGTACGCTTGTTTTGTTGCCCTCGGAAAACAACTTAAAAATAGCATCATATTCATAACGACGTCTTGTTGTTTAGCTTTTATTTCCTTTGAACGCATTGTAACATTGACTCATAAAGTCATAGCGTAAACGTTGCTGCTACTCTGCTGGCTCTACATTTAGCGCCACTGTTTGAAATTAGCCCTTTGAAACCATCCGCAAAAAGTTTGTAGAAAGCTTTTTTCCGTTATGAAATGACAATGAGCATGGGTAAAAAATGTTTTATAGTAAAAAATCATATCACAAACAGCGGTTGCGTCGTGTCGTGCTCGTGACAGTTGGTTACGGTGACTGATCATAGTGATCATGATTGCAGTCTGTGTTTATGCGTTGCCACACTTGCCACTCTTTAGCTTGTAAACCCAGTGTAAACCACAATCCTCGAATAACGAACATTCATGCTAATTTAGTTCATAGAGTGTCAAATTCACATGTCTCGTTTTATTTTAGCCACCGTTTCGCAATATCACTCAGTTTTGCCGAATTTCAGCCATCGACCGCTGCCGTGCCCTTTAGGTGCTTAATTTATCCAAAACAACCTTCTGACACGCAAACAGAAATGCCTAAATATTATAACATATAAGCTTTATTGAACTTACAATAATGTAGACTAGAAAAAATTGAACAGGATAATATGTTAAAATAAAATTATGTTGCCCACATTTTCTTTTGATGGGGATCCGAGTCAGATGCGTGACCTCGTTGCCATGACATTAGCAATAGTCAATACTTACACATTGCCACAACGATTTTCACAAAATGCATGGGAGAAGAAAATAGGTACCTACTTACATAACTATCCTATAGGTTTTTTATACTTTCGAAGGTATTATAAGGCAAAAAAATAAAATAAGGCTGAGTAGGTAAGTTTTAATAAGTATTTAAATAAATGAAACTCAATATCAGTCAAAAATTCCATTCTGAATTGGCGGTTTGCCACAGGCAAAACAGCTGTCGTGAGAAAGTATGGGACGGTAATGTTTATGTTTACGCGATCGTAACCCAGTTACACACAGCGATAATGCGATACCCTTTAGTAAGAAGGCGTCGAAATAATCATGTACCCAAACAATCACCGTTTGACCCCCTTGAACCCACGTTTACGAAATGATGAAAGAAAAATTTCCTTTCCGCTAATGGTTTTTATTGGACTAGATAAGTCTACATAATGGTCTTTTTCTAAGCTTCTAGTTTCTGTAAAGTGTTTGTTCTCCGAGTACACGCTCATTTAGTTTAATTTACCTTGACGTATAAAAAACGTCATTGTTTACAAACAAATCCAAATGATGTAGAGCCTACTTAGTAGGCGATGAAAAGTTCATTAGGGCATAACATTTTAATGACAACAAGAAAATTTACTACCACAAGAGTACCACAAGAGTGGTTTCAAAAATCCAAGCTTACCTATACCGCCTATACGGTCTAGGGTATGTATCATATCCGCTTGACCAATACGACAAATCTGTGCTAAGTAGGTACCTATTAAGGCAGCTTTGTGAAGAGAGAATAAATAAATAAATAATTATTATTTATTTTACCTATCCTATAATATACTTGGGTGTAAACTTTTATGGTACTTAGAAAAACCTTGTCTTTCTCCTAGGTATACAGGGTCAAGTTAAATGAACTAGTGAAACTCCGCGGACGTGATGGGTAACAATAAACCAGTAACACCTGACTTCTTGATCAACGGCTGCTGGCAGAGTAGTTTCTCAAAATTATGAGTTCAGAATATCTTAATTGTTTGTTTTAGGTATTGCCATTAGATATTAATAGTTTAATACCCATCACATCTGAGTTCTGCTAGCTAGCTTAATTTGACCTTGATCTGATCGAAATACTCACTTAAATTCTTTGATATAAGAGGTAGGTAGGTATTTAAATATAAAACTGACAACATAAACACCGATAAGCTCGCATAAATTATGCCGAGGAAACTATTTAATAAGAACTGGAAGATTAAAGAATGACTAATATTATATTTTCAAACTGTGATGTAATTTAAATATGAGCCCAGTTATAAAATGAAATTCCCGACATCGCAATGAAAATGCAATTAATTGCGTGTCTCCTCCCTTCGATTACAGCTAGGTATTATTAGGTTCCTTTTACCAGCAAGTGGAGCAAAAAAAGCAGCACTCTATTTTGAAATCAAACGAATTGAGTTCACATTAGATTCCCGTATTCCGCTGAGACCAGAACAGAAAAATACAGCGATGGAGAGAAGCTCATTAAATATAAGGAAAATACACAGAGTTAACAGTGAGTATATTAGACAAAAAACCAAGGTAACTGAATGCACCCACGCAAGCCCTAAAACTGAAATGGCAATGGGCCGGTCATATAATACGCTATACAGACAGCAGGTGGACATTCAGAACTACGCGATGTACCAATAGGAAAAAGAAGAGTAGGCAGGCCAAAAACAAGGTGGGCTGATGACATAATAGAAACAGCAGGGAAAGACTGGCAAAGATATGTAAGAAGTTGGAGGAGGCCTTCACCCGAGGACGGGTCCATATCCGACAAAATAACTAATCTGTACTAATACTTATCAAGAAAAATATTTTTTTTAAACTATTTTTTTGTTCCACTGAGCTCAAATTAGATTCCCGCATTCCTAATAGATGTTCATTAATTTCTTATATATGATAAGATATGATACAAAATAATTTTGAAGTGCAACAATAGAAATGCAGCGGCTCGGCAACCCATTCATCTTTCAACACTATCATTATGCTCTGCTTTCACCGTCTTAATTGACCACATATTTTATACGTATTATAAGTGTTGTGTTACTAGAAAGTTACAACGATCGTACCTACGTCGAAAATGTTGTGAGGATTATATTCTTTGATTACATCAGCCTGCATATTAATGGCCCTATAGGTAGCTAGGTTCAATGAGTGTCCAGCCGGCACGCAATACATAGCGAGCTTTTTACGAGCCCGTTTGTCCAGTGTTGTGTTCATGATGAGATCACTGCAACCGTCATCTCATGGCATCTATTTTAATGCTATAACAGTTGGCATTGGGTTTGTCACTACGAGACGCCGGTGATGTAGGCGTTTTAATAAGTGACCGTGGCCCCAATTCACGCGTCGCATCGATTGTTTGTTTGAGTTTTTTTTTTACAATTTCTATTAATCTGTCAATACTAAATCGCTAGATATAGCAATGGCAAGGCACGCGTTTAAAAGTCTAATTAATTATATATCTAGCTGTAGGTACCTGTTCCTTCGTCGCCTAATTAGGATCATACGACTTTTCGCAAAGGATAAAACTATATAACACTTAAAATCTCACAAGTACAGACACATCAGTCTGTTTATTTATAAGATATAATCAAACAATTCGAATATTGGTATTTTTTTTTTGTTCCAGATGCAAGATGCCTGAATAACTCCACCGTCTCGGAATACGACAAAAACTGCAAAGATGAAGCAACTTGTCAATAAGAACCTCATCACGCTGAAATGCGTTCTCTTCTGTTTCCTCTCGGGTAAGGTTTCTAAGGTCGCCCAGAAAACATGGTGTAGCTACACGAAGTGTCAGAGACCAGACATTTATCTATAGTACCTACCTATTATAATAATGACATGCTGTTCGTTGGTAAGCGCATCCCTTTAGAAAGGCTGATTTGGGTTTGGCTATTTTTTGTTTTAATATGTTCGTAATAGTCCGAATCAGGTTCTTACGGAAAGAAGAATTGGAAAAGTTTCCCAAAAAATCTTCAATTTGGGAAAAACTGAACGTCCTTTTTTGTATGAATTATTGAAGTTTGGACAGGACGTCTGTCGGGTCAGCTAGTGCTTAATAGATTTTGGCATTGGTACTTATTAATTACATTTATTTAACGATGTTGGAGGTCTCTTCACTCTGGAGTCTCCGAAACAAAAACCTAACAGGTTTTATTACAGGGCTGAGATAAAATCTTGACTTTTAAATCACTTCGCAGTACTAATAAATAAACCACGCATGTTTGCTCCTTTCTTGGGCAATGAAATAAGAACAAGACTGTCACAAGTCCCAGTTGGCTCGCCTATAAAAAGTGGTCCAAGTCATCACGGACGGTTAGGTACCTACATACGGCCAATAATTCAAGTCGCTCTGTTTTAAGCTGCCTTCTAAGGAGCGGCGACTGCTACCTATAGAATGATTTAGGGACCGTTCACCTCGGTCTTGCCACTGCATTGCGGCCAGTATGACCCATATGCTCCCACTTATTTCTTACAACTCCTTCATTGTGATGTTTGCGCGCACGCATTTTAATACTTAAAAGTTCTTTAGCGGCGGATTATAACTCGTCATACCAAATTGGGTAATTAATGGCGGCCTGTCTTCAATTAAATTCGTTTAATCTTGATGTCTTTTTGTTTTTTTATCTAAATGATTTTGTCCATGCTTAGGTATTGGCTGCATTTTCCCGTTTCTGCCACTGCACATGCTATCAGTGGGTTTAGACAAGGGCGAAGCTCGGCTCATATCAGCCGTCGCACCATGTATCGCGCTGCTCGGCCCAGCCGTGTTGGGGCCTCTCATTGATAAGTAAGTATTATGGACATCCATTATTCCTCTATTAGGCATTAGAGACAAAGGCCTCTTGTGACAAATTGCTATCGCGTGGTTTTGATCTAGTCGCCTGTTGTTCTGTGAGGTTTAGGGAATTTTATGTGCTAAAATTAAGCTTTTTTATGGTACCAAATTATATAAACCTGGCATCCTCTTCCGGTGTTATTAGAAGATTCGTACACATCCCTTTCTTCCAACTCTAGATTCTTTATTCGTGTGCAGGCTATCAGTGGGGCGAGGGTCGACTGGTGGAGGTGCTATTCCGAGCGGTTCCGGACGCCTGCTGCGAGTCATCACGGCTGCATGCCTTGTCCTCAGCGCTGTATTCTACACGCTCCTCCTCGCTGTGCCATATACGGAGCGACATGAGGTACTTATCGACAGTTTTTGTGTTATGTTTTTGAATTTCTATGATTTCTGTTGTTTATTTTCGATTTTTTGCTTGACCGATGACGTAACGCCAACTCTATGCGCAAACTCAATAGGAACTGTGATCCTATGTAATCGCCATTAATCCCTAAATGTGACATGGCTTCTTCGCAAAACCGCTAATGTGATACTGGATATTGATATCCTACAGACATAGATACTGATCCTCTAGTTGCAATAAACCTTTTACTTTCCGATGCAACTTTTGAATCCCACGGATAGTATTGGGTAATTATGGCAATGAGACACACAGCTTCTGAATCATCTAACCTCTCAACTCACATTGTAAAAATTGCCAAAGATTCCCACACAAGTACCTAAGTATTCCAGATTGACGAAATAGTTACCACCTAAGTTCAAAGGCTCTAAAATGTAACGTAACTGTATCTCACAGGCTCGACGACCTCAAGTCCTGTTCATGTGCGATGAAGACAGCGCTTACGTCATGCAAGAAGTATGCAAGGAGGACATGCGCTGCAACCGCTGGTCCGGTGAGAAGGTCAGTACCGTTGTTCTTCTGACGTCTTCCGTTGCCCGTACGGTCTACTCAATTTAATTATAAATTTATGTCGCTGGTGAATAATGTGATTTGAATTTGGAACCTAACTAATCATTCGTATGAAACATTTACAAAAAAAAAAAAAACTAAAATCGAACTGCTTTTATCACCTTGCAGAAGGAGTGAAAGTAGATTAGGTATCCTCCTCGGGGATAACGGAGTCTTCCTCTTGGGCATAGAGTACCTACTTATACGTATAGTAATATTATGGTCTTGGGCGAGCATGAATCCTGAGTGCAGCGAAGGATTCTAGTCTTATCTTTTCGCTCAGGATTCAAACAAACGCCCATGACATAAGACATTGCTTTGTGGAGTTTCTTACCCGTTCTTTTCCATAGGAACCTACTACGCTTTGGAATGGGCAACTAGCTAGTCATCTTTCTGACTAACCGACCCCTTGACAAGTTAAAAGTGTATTTGAAATAAATGGTTTGAGTATGAGTTTATGCTTTGAGAATAATCTACTATTAATAATCTACTCACAGTCAGGAGTGCTGGCGGTGACGGCATGCGAGTATGGCTGTGCGGACGAGAACATGACGTGGGTGAGGCAGCCGTTCACCACCACTACCACAACCACCACACTCAGCCCCATGTACCTCAATGTTGCTACGAACGCTGTTGTGAACGACACGGTAAGTACCTATAATGTGCGCAAAGAAACCGGTGCGGTTGGACTTCTGGAGACCTCCCAAAATTCTAGGATAATTTTATTGACGACCGGGTTTGTTTACTAATATTTGAGGGATGTTGACGGAGATAACCATAGATATAATATTTCTATGGCGATAACCAATAACCTTTGTTGCACATACATAATCAAGATGTGATTGATGATTTTGCACAAAAGAAACAATCATCCATCCAGATTCAATTATTATATTAGTAGGGAGTAAAGTTATCTAATATAAATAATACTAGTTAGAGGCAATAAAGCTTGGAACAGCTTCATAACGATGCTAATTTATTGTGTTCACACCACATGCGTTGTTAAACAACAGCAATAGAAAGTCTAAACCAGCATTGAAATGCTAAAGAGATCCATCATTATTATGGCAATTACCTAAGTACCTACTTGTACTTTGTGTATTATCGCTTAATTTGGGCGATTTTTTTTATTGTGTGTGTGTGATTTCATACTTTTTAGGCTTTTAATCAGACTTCGGATCCAGCAGTGACGGAAGATGAGGAAGTAAAGCACGCGATGCCATTCGAGGTGAACCCTCCACACTTCTGTTACAACGGCCAGTGCCTGGTCTACATGCAGCACCAAGCCAGGCTCAGAGTACCTCTCTCGCTGTTAGCACCGGAGTTACCTGAAGACAACAGCACTGTCGACTCAGATTGGTGCACTTATCGGACAGGTAACTAACAAAAATACAGGCTTATGAACCTACTAAAACCCACCCACTATTTATCATCTTGATAGTCTTGTAGGTACTTTACTTGTTCGATGTCCACTCCCCCATTCTCATATTGCTATGCAATAGCTGGTGGACAAAAAATTCCGTAACTTCTTGCGTTGAGAATTGACCAATTACTCACTTACACATCGATAAGTGCACTAGTATACTGCCTACACAACCTGAAACACACAATCAAAGTACGAAGTACTAAATTAAAGCCTATTTCAAAGCATAACTTCATATTTTAGCGGGGCCGTCCAACTGCCAGGTTCCACCGAATCGTCTGGCAGAGGTAACTGATGACGAGGAGTGCAGGCCAGCGGTGCGGTGTCAAGTCCTCGATCCTTACGACGAACCCGACGGCGTGTTAGCTGACGCCGAATGTCGACTTATCATCGGAGACCCGAGTTCCACGTTCTGGACTTACTTAGTTATAAGGTCAGTCATTATTAACTATCTTAAACTTATGATTATGAATCAATTTATTATTATTGAATGTGACTTTTAGAGCTTTTAGTTTGATCGCTCGAAATTTGTCAGTAGGTACTTAAGTACTTAAAAGCTTATTGACCTGTAAGTAAGGAAAACTTTGAATACTTATTATTTATGAGACCTTAAAGCAAAGCCAATTTAGGTAGATATGCATGATTAGGTTAATAATCTGAAAAACACACAGTTCAAGAAAATAAAGTAACAAAAATGTGCATGAAATGACATTACAATTTAAGTGAAAAAAAAATATGTAAAAAAAAAACTCATATTGTTTGTTCCATCAGAAATAAAATTATCGATCGTTTTTTCAAGTTCGCCTTTGGTTAACCCAAACGCATTAGAGCAGTGGTTCCCAAAGTCGACTGGACCCCGACGCGACCCACCTAATAAAACTTCCAAATTCGGGACTCACCTCTTGACTGTCATTGAACTCATAGATACTCGTACTTATGTACGTACCTACTATCTTTTTGACGTAAGTAAGTAAAGTCATTCCATTATGAGACCTTATACGGTTGCTACATACATGTTCGGGTCCACACATTCGATTTGGCAGTACCTATTTCTTGAACAACAAAGCCGAGAAGCAATAGCCAATTAGCCACACATAATCGGCTTTCATTGGGCTCGTACCGATTGGCAAACTCAGTTCGGCATTTATCCTCGCCTATGATCCTCGCTAAATATTGCTCAGCACCATAGTTGCGTAACACGCATTAATCCTTAGCGCGTTAATTCTTACGTTTACTTACTAAAATATTTTAATTAAAAGAAAATAGAAAACAACCTGGTTTGAAGTTCAAACCGGTGTAAGCTGTCATGATCTGAGGTCAGATTTTAATGATCTAACAGAATTTTAAACCTCCACATTTTTTTATCCACTAGAGATGTAATGATTCTAATTCTGTAAATACATAATTATTATGGTCGCGAATAATTTTTTTGATCTCTTATTCTTAATTGAACTAAAAAAAAACTCTAATAAAAGTAATTACTTATTATTTAATCACTTATAAATGTTTTAAATCTGATTTAAATAGGTAGGTAGTATCCCCCAGCCCCCGCAGACATAATATATGTAGGTGTTAGTTAGTTCCTATAAAATGGTGATCCAATATTTGTTAATTTTTGTTTTTATCTTTCAGAATTCTAGCTGACATCTGGCCAACTGCAGGGTTAGCTCTCCTGGGCACGGCCTGTGTGATTGCAACTAGAGAAACATCTCTAGGACGAGGAGATGTCGGAAGGCAGTTGGCATTTGGAACTCTTGGCCTTGCTATCTTCCCTCCACTCGCTGGTCTGGCTGCAGAACAAATGCCTGATACTCCATACCTTATCCCGTTCATTCTCCATGCGGTGTTCATGGTCACTGGAGCACTTATTCTACTATTCGATAGGTGCGTAAGCACACTCATATCGTATACCTAAATTACTTTGTCAAGACTTTAAAGCTGTTTAGTGTTTACCACAGTTAAAATTAGATTGTAAAACGTAATAAGCGAATTTCAAGAGCTGTATTAACTATGTGTTTATGTACTCTTTTATGTGCCTGCTTAAAGTCAATATGGTAGGTAGGTACCTACTTTTATAAGCATGAATCACTAAATGGCTTAGATGTGTAGGAAGTGATGATTTGCTTCATTGCATCTTTTGAATGACTCACGTTAGTTCGTAGTCATAATGTATTTATGCAAATTATATTAACATTGTTTATTCTCTAATGTAATAAATAGCCGACCATTCTTTATTTACGCAGTGCGTATAATCAATCAGGAATACGGATAACTGATTAAACCATGTGCCCTATCATTATGTAGGTGTCATCAATATAAGCTGATATTACACCTATTTGTATTCACAATAAATTATTTCTGTACAAATGGTAGGTAATCATGTACTTACTTATCTAATTATTGAATCTAATATCTATTTACTACTACATACCAACTCAGTAGGTACTTACGACCATATAACACGTCGAAAAGATGTGGGGATCGGACAAGGTTTTGCCATTTAGGGTAGGTATTTCCTGTACGATTTATTATTGCAATAGGCTCTCGTTGGCGCCCCCCTGTTACATGTTCCTAACTTAACCCCTCCAGGAAATACAAGTGTGATCTTATCTCAGATTTCCTCCCGTCGTCAAACTGAAACATTTGAATCACTTACAGCCACATGCCCCTGTCAACCCCGGAGTGGTGGTGGCACACGGCGACCGGCGTGCTGGCCATGCCGATGAACACCGTGCGCCGCTACGGCGCCGAGACGGCGGCCGTGTTCGCCGTCGTGGCGCTACTCGGTACGCTGTGGAGCGGCATTGATGCTTACCTGCCTTGGTAAATATTTTTTTATTAAAGTACCTAGCACATTCGCGGTAAAAACCATTTGTAAGTCATTGCAATGTAACTCTTACATCATAGTAATAAAGTTTACCTCACTTTACCAATAAAAGAGTTACATTGCAATGATTTACGGTTTTATCTACGTCGATCGAAAATCTTAAAGACCATTCATTTCTGACAATATCGTGACGCCAATGGACCGGCTTAAGCTTCATGCAGACTAGCGCGACGCGACAGCGCGTCGCGTCACCGGTAATTGTTATAGGTACCGTGAAGTTTACTTAGAAATTGTATTGTTCGAGTCGCGTCGCGCTGGTCTGCACGAGCCTTCATTCGACCGATGACGGCAGCAATTCTTCCCACGAATAGGTAGATAGGTACTTGGTACGGTGCAGCTCGGTAGGTATTCGGTAAACTGTGAATCGGTAATCCAGCTGCTGCACTGTAGGAACGTAGAACGTATGAACGATGTGTTACATGTACTCTCTATTGTCCTGCCTCGTTATGGTCTAGTGGTCGTAACCGTCACTGCTGAGCATTAGGTCCTAGATTCGATCCCAGGTCGGGCAAACTGTTATTGGGTTTTTCCATCAGGATTTTCTCAGTAGCAGCCCGGAGTTTGGATTGGTGCCCGGTTGATGGCAATAGGCTCGCCCCCTATTACGTAGAACTTAAAATATAACTGGACATTAAATGTGGGTGTTCGTGACTCCTCTGCCTAACCCTTCGAGTATTACAAGCGTGATGTTGTGTTATGTTATTGTTATGTAAGTACATTCACTGAACTCTATCTGAAGCCTTGACAAAGCTTATGTAAGTTTACCTACACCGCGGTAGTAAATTAATGACAGCTGGCTGTCATTAATTTACTACTTATTACGGTGTCGGTAATACGTAATACATAATAGGTAGGCAGTGTAGTAGGTAGTTCACGGTCACGTTCATCTTTGTCTGTTATGTATGTAGCAACAGGCAACGATCTACAAGACTAATACTTAGTCCAATCCATAAATCCAATAGGAATGATGCCTGGGTAAAAAATAAAAAAAACTAATTAGTCCGTCAGTCAGATAATAAAAAAATATTAGACACGTATTTTTTGCTTTATCATATTAATAAGATTTTAATTTGGGGAGTGGGGTTCACTACGTCACTAAACTAGTATGTAAAAAATCTACATACTCGTGACGTCATGGCACATTTTACCTCAATTTAACGCCGTAATCTTTAGATTACGTAAAAAAATAAAAAATACATGTCCAATATTTTTTTTGTAATCTCAAAGACGGACTAAAAAAATTTTTTTGTCATCATCCCTATTAGTAAGTTTGTAACTTTGCGATAACATTTTTACTGTCCCATTCTATTCCAGGACGGTACAGGAGCTGAACGGCACGGTATCAGAAATGGGTCTGACGCTAACGGCCGGAGCGCTGCCTGCCGTACCCGCTCTGTGGTGGGCAGAAGCCCTCGTAGACTACATCGGACATTCTAACGTCTTCATCATGGCCTTCACCTTCTACGGCATTCGATATACTGGTATGTTTATGTTTAGGTAGTCTATTGATAGAGTAGTATGATTTACTGGTTATGTACCTAAAGTAAATATGTATAAATTATGTATACCTAAATTAATTAAAACTTATATACCTACGGTAAACAATTGGTAGTACCTACTTAGCTATTTATTTCTATGTTATGTACGAGTGCATAGTTATTAACCAGATAATAATATCTAGGTACCTACTAAAACAACCTACCGGTTTCTAGAGGGTAATGAGTAACAATCATTAAAATACTTGCCATCACTAAAGTTTATCTAATCTTCTTTTTATTACCTACTACTTACTAGGATATACTGGCCATAGTGTCATGAATTCTGTGAAAATTTGAACTGGCTGGTTATGACGGTTAGTTACAAGTCTACAGTGACAGAAAGACAGACAGGCTTAGGGTTAAGCATGGTCAATTATATCAAGGTCTGGCATTCCGGGAGTAACACATGCTTACGTCACTATCCAGTTGCCACTTTATTGCAACAAAACACGAATTATGGAAATATTTTCAGTCACCATGATGTAAAATAATATGTACAAAGCATGTAAATTGTCGTTTTATTTGTCAAATCAAACGAAACAATTCAATTTAAACATATACCAACATAATTTTTAATTAAAACCTCATTGTTTTATCGGATTCGCACAGGTAATAACGATGGTTGGGGAGTTATTATTACAAACTTCTGGTAACACAGATGTGATGACGTAGCCTTGTGTCACCTACGTGACCACTGTGTCTCGGAATGCTACACCTGGCGAAGTATATTATACCATGGGCTTAAGTAATAGGGAGGGTTCCTTTAGCAACCTTTGGGTACGGAACCCTAATAAAGAAATGAGTCTCTTCATTCTTACACATAGTACCTACCTACCTATATCTATCTTTCAGGTTTGGCGTACAGCACTGACTACACATGGGTGGTAGTGTGCGAGATAATGGAAGTCTTCACGCTAAGCTTGGTGTGGGTGACGGCAGTGTTGTACTTCCGACACTTGGTGCCGCGAAAGTACACAGCTACCGGCCAAGCTCTGCCCGTTATTGCCCACTTCTGTATCGGTAAGTCCTAGCCTAGCTTAGTTCGTACTGACCGTAGACAGAGAATAAACTGTCTACGTTAGTGACCGAATGGCGCCCAAGGACTGAAAGTAGAAGTATCCAGCGGCAGATGGGCAAAACATTGTTGCCATCGCGGGTCGAACTGGGATAACTGGCACAGGAGCGTGGAGATTGACACAGAGGGAAGACTATGACCAGCAATGAGTGAAGTTGGGCTGTGGATGAAGTTGAAGATCGTCACCTATTTTTGTAGAGACCATTTACCAGTTTATTGTTTTCCTGGCAATTTTTAATGAGGTACCAAATTTTACTAATATTTATCATGCAGGTCGGTGCATAGGCGCCATAATAGGTGGCATGGTGTCGCTCGAGCAGCCCCTGGAGGCAGCCCGCAGCGTGTACCGCGCGCTCGGCGTGGTGGCGCTGCTGTCGGCCGCGGTGTACCTCGCGCTGTACCACCTCCTGCTGGCGCCCAGATGTGCTTCTCCAGCTGTATCGCCACCTCATCATCTCCTTCAAGGTAAGCACGCAAAAAATATGTGTAAGTGGTGATTTTAGCAAGTGTGGCCCGCACTAGAGTGATCAATAAAGTGGCGCTGGTCGTTAAGGCAAAGTTCAGCAGTACGGATACGTATCATTTACATAAAAAATCTGTATTTAGTTTTGGTTTGTATGCTAATATTTTCAATTTATTTATTTCTTAAAGCTTGCTCTATTGATGGACAGCTTAACGCTAAAGGTATGACGTAACATTTACCAGCACCAGCACAAAAAAAAAACATTTTAATTGCCAAAACACCCACTGCACGGCAAAGGCCTGTTATGAATGTAAGTAGGTAATGAATCATTGGTTTCTGGACAATTAATTTAAAACCCTTATTACGTTCACAATAACCAACTGATGAACGACGATTGATTTCAACGAGTGATTTAATTTTACCAGACACTCGCCTTGTAAATCATTTCTATGGCTATCATAAAGGGGCTACCTAACAGCGTTGCTAGTGCAACATTCTGACTTTTCTCGTGAAACTTTACGAACCACGTCTGGCTAAGCGTACAGAAGTTAACTCAACATAATTTAACGTTTCGTTTGAATTTCAGGTTTAAATACGAACGGAGCATCGAACGGAAACTACTCGCCTATGCGTGTCTACCACCAGGAAAGTTCCAGGAAAGGCCAGTTCCGTTACTAAGGAACACGTATTTGTAAAAATAACACCTAAACAAGTTAGGGGTGGTAACTACATCACTTGCTTTTTGGTACAAGTGTCAAGTCACAAATCATACAATTTGTCCTGTCCTGAGTGACAACACAATGAGAACGAATTTTACTTACCGTACTTGTGAGGTACATTTAAAAAGTAACTATCAATGCAAATTGTTTCTCTTTTTATAAGTGTTTTTTAAATAATTCCTGTGCCTAGCATATTTTTAATATAAATAAGTGTCTCGTCATAATAAAAAAATAAGGTGTGTTACGTACCTATTCATCAGTTGTTCATCGTTTCCACAAGCTTGATAAGCCAACAGCGAGAGAAAACTAGCGGAGATAGTATGGTGCTTGGTGTATATGGCATGGAGTAGCAACTTGTCTCTCTAGCTAGATAGAGCACAAGTTGAACCACGAACCTGTAATGCAACTAGATTGCTGTCTATCGGCGTCGACTACTCAGTAGTTATTGATCACCGAAATTAATCGATGGTGGCGACATGGTCGATGTCATCGATCGACCTCAAATCTAGCCGCACCTATTCCATGCCCACCGTGTAATTAAATCACCATAGCTAGATGAATTTATGACTGTGTTTGAGAATCAGTTTTTTTATTATTATTATGCATTAACAATACATTGATTGGTTTTAATTTGTATTTTTCTGACGAAATGGAATATGTTCACTTATAAAATATAGGTCTACATATTATATTATAAGGAAAGCGAAAGCGATTCAAACCTAGGGACTGTGAACCTACATATTATTATCTGTAGGCATTTAAACAAATGCAGAATTGTGATATTATATGTGCTTTTGTCATTCATTTCCGATATTGCTGTCGTAACAAATTTATAAAATTATGTACCAAACAGCTCCTTCTATTTGCATTCGTACTTTTTGTATATTAATTATGTGATAAGTTTTTTTATTAATAAAATGAAGTCACTGCCTTAATGTTCTTATTTAATTTTCCCATTCAAATTAAGTTTATTCCACACAAAACGTTATGTTTGGAAATTCGAGCATAATTTTGAAAACCTTAAGAGATAAATCAAAAATGCTGTACTGGACTGGTCAAATACATGCGAGCAGGCGGCCGGCAATGTTAGTATGAAAGTCCATAAATCGGTCGTGTTTAGCGACCGAATAAATTACCTTGAAAACTCATATCTGTCGTGTAATTTAAAAATGAAATAAAAAAAATTCTTCGACACATGACTTCCAAAGTGGTTACATAACAAAGATTTTATTTAAATTTTGATTAGGCTTGCAAATATACCTGTTTAAAGTACAAAAGAAATTAATGTAAATATTAGCGCGTGAAAAATCATCGTTCTTCTTCATTGACTCTGATATTTATAATTAATTACATATACAAGCCTTGGCCGCAGTCAGGCATTGATGGGCTCAAGTACGTGAGCCTGTTTCGCCTCTGCCCACATTTTCACATTCGTCCATCAATGCGCCTTTTGCAGGCCGCGGCAGCAATGTACTATTAGGCCAGTCATTTATGACATCGAAGGTCACCAAAAATTGCACTGCACTAATTTTTTGGGATGTTGTTTGGATAGTAGTAGGTAGGATGTACCTTTTAGGAGTTATAAGTCAAAAAAATATATAAATTTTAAAATTTCAAGGTTTTTCGAGCACCACGCAGTTAGCACCAGGTCTTTCGAAGCTGCAAACATCCCAAAAAATCAGGACATTGCAATTTTTTGCGACCTAACGCGATTTTTGTGTCTATGGCTTATTTTTTGTGTTTGTAACTTAACGTACATGCAAAGAATAGGGATGATGCCTGGGTAAAAAATATTAAATTCTAATTAGTCCGTCAGTCAGATAATAAAAAAATATTATACACGTATTTTTTGCTTTATCATATTATTAAAAATTACTTAGATAAAAACGCATTTTAAGTTGGAGAGTGGGGTCGCTACGTCACTAATATGTATAAAATCTACATACTCGTGACGTCATGGCACATTTTGCCTCAATGTATCGCCGTAACCTTTAGATTACGTAAACAAAGAAAAAATACGTACGTATGTTTTTTTTAAAGACGGACTAAAACATTTTTTTTTTGTCATCATCCCTATTATGTAGGCATGTTTTATTTTTCTTGTAGATAAAGCAGTGCTTGTTTATTCATTTCTTTTCTACTACACTAGGATTAAGATTGTTTTTGAACGACATGGAAAAAAACTGAACTACACTCCCGAACTCCTAAATTGATCCACCACCGTGCATTTTTATGTTTATAGGCCTAAAACATCAAAATAATAAATAATTATAAGTCAGAGAAAAAGTTTTTATGCAGTTTTGAAGCTGACATACTGGTCATCATTTCGGTATAACCATTGTTCCAAATTTGAATTCACGAATTTGAAAAGAGAGAAATCTGATTATAAAAGAAAATCGGAGTTTGGTCATTATTAGGGAGTTCGGAGTTGGTAACATAGAAATTGTTTTTCCTTATTTTTTTTATCCATTTGGAAGTTAAAATTATGGATACTGCATCTGAAAAAGCCGCGCAAGCTGTGGAACTGTCACAGAAACGTAAGTGCACAACTTCATGTAAGCCGTTCTGCCGTTCAAAGATTTGCCATCGATACCTTGCGAAACTGGCGGCTTCGTGTGCCATCCAGGAGGACACTACACACTACAGCACAACAAGATCGGTTTATCCCTCTTTACCACGTAGCCAGCGTAATCGTTATCTGTACTCGGTTGGACCTCCAAGAACAGCTTCGAGACTTTCATGGACAGAAGGAAACTCGAAGAACGTGGCCTAAAACCTCATCAGTGAGTTAATGGTCCCAAACTGACACGGGCACACAGAATGGCGCGCCTACAGTTTGCACGCGAACATTTGCATTGGACTTAACGTCAATGGAGCCAGCCGATGAAACCAAGATCGACTCGAAAACAAGACCGAATTTACGACAGACGTAGTAAATTCTACCGACGGCAGGAAGTACGTTTTCAGCCATATTGCTTAGAAGAGAAGGTGAGTTATGGAGAAGGGTCATGGACAGTTTAGGCCAGAATTTCCACCGGAGGAAAAACTGGCCTTGAGGTTATGACGGGGCCATGGTCCACGGTTGCCACCACTAAATAACGACCGATACACTCGTCAATTCCTAGAGGCTCACGTAATGCTATATGTTGAGTTTGTGGGCCAGGATAAAAAATTTATGTATGATATTTCGAGAATACCTGTATGACGTTAGTATCGCAGTAATGGAAAGGCCAGCAAGAATCCAATAGAGCACTTATGGGTTAAGCTGGAGAGGCGTGTTCGAGCTAAGCAACCAGCTCCAGAAACTTTGCAGCTGAAAACTGCCATCTTGGAAGCAAGGGCACAGCACGTCATAGTGGCATTAATTAATTCCATGCCGAACCTCATGGCGGCAGTCATAAATGCTCTTGGAAGTAACCCTGGTTACAAAATAAACGTTTTGTCTATGTAAACCATTGTTTTCTTCAAAGTTCCAGGCTAATTTTGCCCCTGAAAAATGCAAAAAAAGACCGACTTATTGCAATTCAAACTGATTTTTGTTAGCATTCCGATTTTAATTTTGGAACAATGACAAGCGGAAATGGAGTGAGTAACTAACTGGCTTCCAAACCACATTTTTTTTCTCTTTTTGCTACCATACTTAGAAAGACCTTTAAACAAAAATATCAAAATATCAGCAGGGTGGCTCGATTTTGGTGTCCGGGAGGGTATATAAATGGACAAATAATAAAAATACTCTGAAATACAACAGCTTTGTATTTCTTGTTTTTAACAGTTTATAAGTTGTACTGATTTACCGACAGGTCGTAACTGAGGGCATATCGACTATCACAATAACATAACATTAGAAGAAAAAATAACCGTTTCTATATCTAAATGGGTTATGTTCTAGGGTTAGGTTTCCGCACTTAGTCCTTCAGGTGGAACATTGTGCGTGATCTAAATTTGTTACATCGATTGATACATTAGCTTAAACCAGATTTATATTACCTTTCGTTCTGTCAAAAATACAAATTAATGTAAGCCAGGAATTTAGAAACTATATTTTATATTCAAATGTCCTATAATATAGTTAAAAAACTAAATTATAAATCGCCTTAATTCTACTGCTTAAAAGAAATACATATTAAGCTATAGTATCACCGCGTCAGACATCACATAATAGACTAATGAAAATATATAGGAGCCAGCCAAACAAAAAACATGTAAGTAATATAAGGTGTAATACCTATAAAATATATCCGAACGAGATTCAACTTTCGACGCCCAACGCCATTAAATCAATCTAATTATAAGGCATGGCTCAACATTTTTTTTTAATCGCCCGTGCGCTATCGAAGAACTTCATTCCTAAGCAGTTTGAAAACAAAATCCCGTGAACACGATGACAACATCTGTTACCGCCCCAGTTCTATAGCCGCCGAGCGCTTCAAGCAGAAATAACCCTTACGGTGTATAGGTATGAACTTCTTCGATGGTACCTGGGCTATCTCCCAACTTCATTCAAGATCAGAACAACATTTTTTCTTTTAGGGTTCCGTAACTTTCTGTTAGGAGCGCGTGGAGGTATCAAGTTGAAATTAATATCAAATACGTAGATACCGTAGATACCTAAAAATCGGTCTGCGGTGACCTACGTATTTGATATTAACTTTCAACTTGATACCAAGGGACCGCAATAATAAACAGCCATTCACTTTCCGTTGACCTAGAATCGTGAAATTTAGCAAGAAGCAAGGTACGTACCTATGGCAATTCGCAGCACCGAACCGATTTTCCAGCATTAAAATATATTGTTATGTTGATAAACTTTGTGTTCAAGTCATACGTCATTAGTCATTGTTTACGTTAACTTAGAAACAAAACTATTCAACAAAAATCAAGATACTTATTAAAATTATAATTCATTGACTTGCCAGTTTTTAAATCAAATAACCAATGCCTGGTTCCTATTTTAATATTGTTTATCTAAATTAACGAAAATACGGTGTTCGTAGTAACAAACGGATGATAAAACAGTGCAACTGCACCACCCTCTTATAGCAATATTATTCACAGTGAGAAAGAGATGGAGCTATACGTCCTGCATAGCGTCATCACGTTCCCACTCTCCTTATTGGGCAGACGTGTAATTATACTGATAAAGGAGGTGGGGGTTGTATATCAATAATCAGTACCTGGTTGATCGAGCTCTGCTCGGGTGAAAATAGAGGAAACGAATTTTCCCAGATACGAGACCTAGCTAGATCGATTTTTCGCGTAAACCTCTATATTGCAACTTTCATCGAAATCGTTAGAGCCGTTTTCGAGAACGTGATTACAAATACATATGTACATATAAACAGATATTGCTCATATAATAGTTTAGGATAGGGCCTGCGCACATCTGGCGAAGCGCGGTTGTCACTGCCGAACAAATATTGTCCTTGCGCCAGTTGAAATAAAGTTGTAAATAAATAAGCTTATTATTTATTTTCGACTTTATTTTAAGGTAGCCAATATTGCAACTTACAACAGAGCTGAGCTGCGCCTCGTCAGATGAGATGCACAGAACATTTAAAAGACCTCTTTTATCTGTTCTGTAGCTAGCTGCATTATTTTATTGTTCTTGTAATTTTTCTACGAATAAGGTAGGCACTTAAATCGAGCAGCCAAAAAGTGTTATGTAGCTTGCTGATGCGTTTCTTTTGCACTGCCGGAGAGGGAAACAGGAATGTTCTCATATAAATTGTTCAGTATGAACATTGTGTTTGAACGATAGAAAATATTCAATGAAAATGTTTCATAAATTAATTGTATTAAATTCAACATACATAACTACCATAGAAGAATTAATGTCCTTGAGATTTGTGCCATAAATATTATCTATTTTATCAGACATTTACTTGCTTACAGTTTTCTTCTGTTTAGTCTTATGTGATAGATCAGTTTTCAGATATTATTAACCTTAATCGAGAAACAAAAAATGTACTATTGTGCCTATAGGACGTAAAAACACCAATTAACTCATTAGTATTTATACTTTTATTGTATCTGTACTTACTTAAAACTAACGCATATATAACAAAATAATGGATATTGAATAAAATGCATTACAGGCTAGTTCTACTTCCGTTTCAATGGCAGTAAATAGGGTTTTTCAATGTTGATATTTATATAATTTGTATAAACGTCTATTATTCTATAAAACGTTTAGTTCGCTATTATCTAATACAACTAGGCAATGATATATTTGGAAATTATCATGAATCAATGCGGCGGAACTAGTGTTAATAACCGAAACATGCATCGAATTATGTAGGTACACCATTTACAAAAAATATTCAATAAGTATAAAAATATTGGTAGTTATTGTAACTAGCGCCTGTATCGCCTACGTTGGGTACAAACACTATTAGTACGTATCGCCCAAGTTGTTCCAATAATAGAATGTTGTTTCTGAAAGGGCGCGCAGACAAGACTGTTTTTTTTTTTTTTTGTTTCATGAACAGATCGAATTAGGCTGGCCTTAAGTTGATCCGCTCGGCGTAGCAACATGCTAGAGCATGTTTTTGCAGACAATATTTTTGTAGAAATTTAAGCGAGCATGGAAGTTGGGATTTAGTTTATTATCCATTTATTGATAAAAATAGTTCCGAGCACTTCGCTGCTTTGTCTGCGTTAAGTCAGTGACCCTTATTCACCATGGATACAACACCGCCTGGACAGTTTAGAAATCAGTACTTCAAATTGAAGACAACATTTCAAAGGATAGTTATTTTCAACTAGTTGTGGCCGCGCATACGTTAACAATCCTTTCCACTTTATTTGAACAGGCGCAATGTTGATATTTGAAAACCGCGCTCCGCCATTTCTGCGCCGGTTTCGAAAATGGTTCAAAAAGTCAACCTCGTTGCACCCACGTTTTCGAGATAAAACCATAGGCTGGCAGTTTAATCTATTCAACAACAAAAAAAAGCCTATTCTGGGGTTTTTGTTTTTTTCTGGGATACAACGTATGGTATGGTATGTTGGTAATGTTGACTCGGAATATATTTCAAACAATAAACATAGCTAATAATATTTAGCTTTAATAAGTACAATTAATTCTTTATCTACCCAGAAGTTTTAAGTAAGCACCGAAAGTTTGTTAGACCACGAATTCAAAAATGCGCAATAATATAAAAAATTACAGCACCGGAGTCTCCGATATAACGTGCGTCAGCGTGATAGAAGCAAGTAAGAGCCGTTAGTGTACTGATCATGGTTGTCGATGGACCGATGTTGATTGGAGCAAACGCATCTTGAATAGGGTACCATAAATCCACCAACTCATAGTGCAAGTATACAGGCAGATATTTTATATTTTATTAAAGGTTTACTAATTTAATATTCGTTGCATTAGCAACAGTTAATGGGCCTGAAAAGTGGTCGCTCGCAATGGTCGTCATTAAAAGGCTGAAAGGCACCCAAAGCGAAAGGGCAATGGCAAGGGAACCGACAGTCCGAAGTATTGCCAAACTTAAGTGGCAGTGGGCAGGCACATTACCCGCAGAACAGATGTCCAATGGGGCAGAAAGGTTTTGGAGTGGCGACCGCGTATCGAAAGGCGTAGCGTTGGAAAGCCTTGCACAAGGTAGACCGCTGACCTTGTCAAGGCCCCAGGAATCCGCTAGATGCGAAAAGCACAGGACCGGTCGATGTGGCGACGCTTGGAAGGCCAATGGCAGCACGTCTTTCGGCAGAAATGATGATGAATGAAGTTTTATCTTGCGACAACCTTTTTGCGTCCCTAGACCCGAGAACGGCACAGCTAGTTATGAAAATAACTCTCCTTTGAAAATAATTCTGTTCAAATAACACTCTCTCCAGAAGGCATTCTTATTTATCACCATATATATGGAAAGAAGATGATGAATCATTTCAGTCTGTCAGTCAGGACTGTCTCACATCAGACTGCTATCGACTATTCCTCTTTGCCTTAGCATTATTCAAACTTAGTAGTAATACAAACAACTCACACTGATGTAGGGCAACATTGCATTATGTTGAGCACTCAAATGCAGCGTTTCACCAAGTTAACAAATCCCAATTGGTTACAAAGCAGAAACATTCGCCTGTGTTAAACTTAATATGTTCTTATAATAAGTTGCTTAACAAATAAGCATTTTTATAGTAAGATCAAATTTGTCAGAAATTTTGTTTCGATTGCTTGAGAAGCAAGTTCAAATATTAATATCTTGACCAGTTTTATTTATGCACTTATATTACTATCTTATCTGTGTATTTAGTACTATATATCTTAACTAAAACAAGATATAAAATGTTTACTATTTAGGTTTCTTGTAGTACTTCTGACACATCCATACTTTTTGAATTGGATGCTGATTCATCCCCTACATTATCATCTTTCAACAGTGTTTCAATCATCTCTTCACTCATTTCAGCATCTTGCGATTTATCATCACTATCTTGACTATCAGCCTTATCACTTAAATCTTTATGATTCATACTATCTTCTTCTTCTGCGATTTTAGCTAGTTTTCCTGGACTTTTCACGGTTTCTGGCATTACGCCATTAACCTCGTCAGCTGTTTCTTTGCACGCTAAATCGTCGCACAGGGGCGTTACGGCCGCATTGTCAACATTACCTGTTTCAATTGTCTGTTTATTGCAATCAGATTCATTTGGGTCAGTGTCTACTTCCATAGTTATGTTTTCCTTTTCCTTAACTTGCTTCTCAGTTTCATTTTTGCTAGCATTGTTGTCAGTTCCATGTTTTTTAATATTTTCGTCTGGTTCTATTTTTTCATTGTTGATCCCAGTTTTATTTTCTTCACCTTTTTTATCAGCTTCGTTTTCAATAATATTAGTTGTAGTTAGATTTTTCTTTTCCTTGCTCACCATTTCATTGTCTTTAACATTATTGCTGTCAGATTTTTCCCTGTTTTCCTTGGCTTGTTCGGTAATTTCATTTACCGTAGCGGCCACAAAAGTATTATTGTGACTAATAACTGCTAGTACATCGCCATGGTCACTGGTTTCATTGTCATTCACAGTGACATTTTGTGGATCAATGTCACTTTTGGAAAAGTTGTTATCTTTATTATTTTCTCCACTATCATTGTACTCACTACTGCCAGCGCCTGTCAAATCTACCTCATGATTTTCACTACCATTTGTAGTTGATTCCACTGAATTTTCGTCTATAAATATTGGATCATCATTATCCTCCATGTCAGGCAATATTTCTACGTCATCATCGTCTTCACTATTGTCACCAGATTTTCGTAATACATACTGTTTAAGTCCTTTATTGAGATTTTCGCGGATTTCACCAAATCTACTAGCTGACGTACTCAGTAGTCGCTCCAATGTTCGATGAAGGTTTCGCATTTCATGAACGGTTCGTGTACGCAAGTATACTGTAGTAGCTTCTTTTTTCAGTTTATGAAGCCGTGAGAGAGCATATTCCAAAGCGTCAGCCGCATCAATTAAATTGTATCTATACCACTCCACAGGGACATTTAAATCACAATCCCTAGTTGACGGAATTTCAGATGATTTTGTTATCTTTATAGATTTTGGCGTACTTCGTTTCAAAATGCGAGGCATATTCCGACTTGCTTTAGGAGTAGCAACGGGTAAAGCCGACGAAACTGCGCTAAGTTTAGCTGCATATGTTGCGCCTCTAGGTGTTGCTTTACCAGTGGGTTCTGTGACTGCTACAATAGTAGCAGAATATCCGCCAGGCATACTTGGATTAGCATTGATAGCAAATATGCGTCCATCAGGTAAGCGATACATTTTATTAGATGATAAAGTTTGCGGATCCACTCGAAATTTCAATCCTCCAGTAGATGCATTTACGGTTACATCATTATCTGTCATTTGAACGATATTGTCTGATGTTATTTCAGCAGCTGAAGTATTTGTAGATCGAGGTACTAAGGGAGGAGGATTATTAATCTTAGGGGGTGCAACAGGACCTGGTGTGATGCATTGCACGTCATCATCGTTGTCTTCAGTAACCTGAAAATAATAATCAAATTAAGTTTTCAAGGTTAATTACTTCAGCTGTTTATTGATATTGTCAATAAAACCTTTATTTACCTCGCATAAAGGTTCCAGGGGGAAATCTGGTGTACATACAACATCATCATCTTGAATATTATGAGATGTAGAAGAAACAGCTGACATATCTAATCCCTGTAACAAAAAAAAGGTGAATATGATGTATTATTAAAATAATGAATTACTACCAACTTTTTTAAATGGGATGGGTAAGACTGAAATGTCATTTATAAAATATTTTTATATTGTTTCTAAACAGTATCACAGAGACATAGAGACACTAGGAACAAAGGTGAAAGATAATTCAAAAATATTATGAAATTTTTTGAATTGAGTGCACTACAATTCCCACAATATAGTGTTATACGAATTTATTAATATAATACACAATATTTAAACAATCAGCGGAATAATTATTTCATTCATGAGATTGTGAACAAGGTCAGGTTATATTAAATTAAAAACGATAATATTTACCTGTGTTAAACTTTCTAAAGACAAATTAATATTATCGGCAACAGAGTTGTAAATATTGGCTCCATAGCCCGGGCTACTGCCAAAGCCATTGAAACTACAATTAGCAATGGCCATCGGAAGGTGAGGTGGCTTAGGCCGAATGCGAGCATAAGTAGAAATATTTTGCTTCCTTTCATTTGCAAGCCGTATGGGTGTCATCATGGAAGAGTTTGGTAACTGTAACAGAAATAAAAAATATTTTAGAAAAGTAAAGTTTCTTGAAGTACCCTTTGATAATGCAAGTGATTATAAATGGGGCACTAAAGGTTATTTCTTATACCTGTACTAACACTTCGTTCGCGATTTCGTCTGCGCGGTATTCGTACTTTCCCCTACGAACTTCAACACCCCCTCAATGTATCATTACAGTCTTTATTATTTACTTATTTAATAAACACCTTTGTTATAGGAGTCATAGACAGTCCGCTGTGCAGAGCCTGCATGGAAGACGACGAGACAGCAGCTCATGTGCTTTTAAACTTCCTGGTGGTCACCACATACACGGCAAAGTACTTTGGTAACCCAGGTACCCTACGTGAGATTGTCAGTGACACCAAGGCATTGCTGGCCTTAAGGAGCTGGGGTGGATCGAATAATCGATTTTCCTACATCCACAAAATACGAGCTTTGACGTGGAGTTGCGGATGGATACCAGCTCGTATTACCTATTACCCTATTAGTATGCCTTTGAACAAAGGTTGGATTTGACTAAGCTAGCTTGTTATAAAAATTTATACCAAGCTCAACAAACCTTATGAAGTCAGTGAAATGGAGAATGTAATTTGTTTGGTGTTAATATTGTGAATATCACTGTTTTTTGTGTATAAGTGTATATTTGCTCAATATATAAGATGTTGGAGAGGATGAATTGAGATGCCAATGTGATATAATACCAATATCTTTAAAAAATCTGTCAGGGAAACTCTGGCACCTAACTGGTAATTTGCTTGAACAGATTGTTTTTGAAGAATAAATATATTTTTGTCAGCGGCTGCCCCGCAGCATACCATAGGACATAACACTATGAAAATAACTGAAATAGACTAATTGAGCTGTATCAACATCAGTATATTGTCTTACTTTCCTGAGGCGGACAAACTGAGCCTTCTTGCTAGGCTTGATATATGTGGGCCCTTCTGAAGTTTGGCATCTACTGTTTTGCCCAGACTAATGCACAGAATAACTTATTATTTGCCCAGAACATCCTTTTAGAAACTGTCCAAATCTAAATGATCAATGAAAATTTTGAGCCCACAATTTCTTTGTCAGATTTGCCCATTTCTTTTTGTTCTTAAGTAATCTGCGATCAGTTTGGTACTTTTAGCAGATGAGTTGGATCTCCAATGTTTACCACATTGGAGATTTGATTATTTAAGTCATAATGCATCAGGCCGCACACGATCATACTGAAATCAACAGCTCTGAAGATCAGATTATTTTTTGTCCATTTTGGAAATCTGAAAACGGGTCCCTGACCACAGGGTTTGTATCTGAAACTTTTCAAATATATTTTCGGTGTTCTCTCATCATCATCATGTGCAACTAACTACTAGCTATCAACTCTTCACTCTGCATATGGTTGCTCAAAAACACTCTGGACTCACCTACCAATAGTCCACACTTTCACTACTGCCCAAAATTCAAGTTACTATCTTTTTTTCTTTATATCTCAAAACTTCATTAAAGGTACTCCCATCTGCAGCCCTTATCCAGCTTTAGTAACAATTTAGGAAAAATTTAAAAATCTCACTCCAAAGGGAACGATATTTTGGTACGATAGCAAAAGCTTCTCTAACATAGAGGTAATAAAAAAGAATCATACCCTCATCTTTTTTGCCACAGGTGGTACACTAACAGGATTCAGCACTTTTGCACATGGTGTTATAGTTATGGGGTTCTTCACAAAAATTGCTTTATTTTTTGGACTTGACGATCTCTTTTGGGCCTTTTTGTCTGGTTTTGTTATGTCATCCATATTCACTGCAGCAAACTTTTTAACCTACAATGAAACATTAAAATTCATTAAGGGCTGATTTAACCTAAATCAGATATATTTTATCTTTGGTAAATTTATACCAACTGTCAAAATGTAATATTTATTAGCAGGATAAAAAAGTTCAGTTGTATTAATTTAGTTTGAAATAATCAACAGTTAAGAAGTTCAAAGGTACCTGTATTGTAGATGGAATTTTAGATATTATGTTATTAGCAGCCAACTTTGCATCAGTTTCCTTCTTGATTTCCTTCTTTTTAGTTTCTGTCTTTTGAATTCGCTTGTTTGTTTTATTCTTGCAACATTCTGAGTAATCAATAGAGCACTCCTTCTTATAAGCTTCTTTTAATTGAGGATCTTGAGTTTGGTATGCCATTCTGTAAATAATGATCAAATATTATAAAATATCTACTAAGTTAACCAAGATTTTGCTTTTAACTACATAATGCAACATAACTGTTGTTAGATAACATAAAGGCCTGCAGTCTTTACTCAAGGTTTGACCACTGACTTTGTTTTTGTAATTTACATTCAGCATTACATGGGTGTTAGAAGAGATGAAAGTTTGTATGGGAATGTCTTAAATCTGCCTGGAAGCATTAACTAGTAACTGGCAGTGCTAGTCTATCCTAACAATATAAAGGTAAGTGATTTTTTTGAGTTTGTGTATATCCAGAACAACATTCCATTTGAAAGGTACATTATTTCAGATGGACATAGGCCACAACATAACATCTTGCCTTGTTTCCCCGAAGGGTTGGGTAGACCTGTACCTATAGTACACCTACATTTCGCCAGTTATGTCTAAGTCCCATGTATTAGGGGGGCCTATTGCCATCAACCGGGCACAAATCCAGAGTCAGGGCTGCTTCTGAGAAATACCATATAGAAAAACCCAATACGAGGTAGTCATTCATGCAAGCCTAGTACTTTTTGTTAGGTTACTGCTCAGAATTTGTGAACAGAATACCATATTCAAATGCAAATTGCACTCATGCGAAGCTATGATGGGTCGCAATAACTTATAAAATAACAGTTAAATAAGAAAATAGTAAAGTATTACTTATTTTTAAGATCACAGAAGCGCAAGACTGCCCAGCATAATGCTCGTAGATCCCACAGACATTTTGTGTTACACTTGAAACATTTCCAATCATCCGCATTTTCAATTTCTTTGATCTTTGGAGTTCCCAAATTGCGCTTTATGCATTTCTGTTAATATCAAATATTTATTATTAATCAGCAATCAATTAAGATTTATATAAATTGAAGTTTTTAAATAATAAAAATCATTATTATTACCGCACAAAAGACATGAGGGCAGTCGGAGCAACAGTATACTTGACCACCTTGGCCACACCATCTGCAGTATAGTTCTGAGCCATCATCACCCTTTTCAAATTCTCCGCTATTATAAAAAACGTGACAATTGTGACACACTAGGGTGCGTAGCATTGGATGAGCTCGCATACGCACTTCATTGCGTGCTGAACATCCCATATGACGATCACAAGCCGTACAATGTAATCTCATACCCTTTATAGTATTCAGATCTGAAATAAGAATATAATAATATTGGTAAAAAATTTACCATTTGTGACGGATACCTAGCGAGTTATAACGTTAGATAGAATAACATGATGAGAGTATGCGTATTGGAATTGCGTACCTTTAAAAACAGTTTTGTAGTGACTTCTTTCTTCATCCGCAATATCATCGTCGAAATCTTCATCTTTAGGATCTAAAAGACAATGAGTTACAAATGATTTTATTTATGTTAAAACTAAAAGGTAGAAGTATTCGATTACAAGCATTACTTGCATACCTGGGAAGGGCGGGAATTGTATAACATCATTCTGAACCGGCTTCTCAGATTCAGAAGCTCCTTCACTGTTGGCAATTTCGCTCATTGTGAAAGTTGATAATCATTCACATCAGTAATGCTCTTCAAATGTCAAAATATTTAATAAACAGAAAATTACGTTTTTAAATGAACAACGAACCCACAACCGTAATTTGCTAGCATACAATCAAACACTTTTACAGAATTTTATAAATCGAAATCGAAGTTAGAGTCCGCCATCTTGCACGGTGTTTTTTTTTTCTGAATGTTTTCAATAGTGACGCGTCCCCCGTACGATTCCATGCGGATACTCGGAGTCTGCATGCAAGTATTTATTATCAGAGGGAAATAATTTTATGAGGGACTTCAAACTCTCTATGCTAAGGGGTTTTAATTATATCTGGAAGCTTGCTGCGTCGATGATTATGAGAAACCACAAAACTCTTCCTTCAAGTCCTTCAAGACTTTTCAAGTGCGATCCGATCCGATACGATTGGAACCGATCATTCTGTTTTAAAATATCCGCGGGCGAAAAGAATCGTTATGAAATTGACATAGACGCGGCGCTAGTGTCTATGTCATTGCATCAAATTTCATATAAAAAAATGTAGTTCCACAACTTTTCCGCTGGACTTCATTGGTGTGAGTGGTGGCGTGGACTCGCTCGAGGCGTGTGGTTCACGGTACTCTTAACAGACGGCAGCTATGAGAAATATAAAAATGTATAGAATTCGACACCAATGTGAAAATGGCCTTTGAGAGCAGCGCGCCGCGCGCCGTATACCGCCCATGAAATATCAAGATATAGTGGACATACATAAACAGTATATACATATTCTAAAGGTGATAGTAAATAAGCCTGATTGCCCGTTCCTGTGGCACTGGACCCGTATGCACAGCTGCAAGTCTGGTGCAGCGGGAAGCGGATATAGTTATAGGTTTTTAAACTAGTTGTTGTTTCTATTTTATTTTAGTTTGTTTTATTTATTTTAATTAGAAGTGTTACTAACATAGTTTTATAAGTATTACTAACAAAATGTGAATCACGTGTGTTCGAATTAAATAAATAAATAAAAAAAATAAACGCAAACGCTCTAAATCTCTAAACCTAGAGCATAAAATTATGTTCTGTCTGTGCTCTAAACATGTAAAAAGCATAGAGTAGAGTGTGTGATAAGTTTGTCTATAACATTGAGATAGAAATAGAAAATTTAAATCTGTGATTTTTATGGAGACGCCGCGCGCCGCTATAATCTATACATACATTTGCATAAACAAAAATGAGTGAAATAGGATACAGAATGTGAAATATCGTTTTGTCACATTCTTTCTAATAAAACAATCGTATTTTGTACATGAGACAACAATATTTTTGTTGTTGCTCAATATCGAAACATTTCGTCGTGACGTAGTGACAGTTGTAGGTAAGTGCCCAGCCATTTTATGTTCTGGGTTTCGTGGAATTCGTGGTAGACTGCATGGTCTAATAGAAAATAGTTTATTATTGGCGAAGTATATTATTTTATCGTGGTAGGCTGGTAGTTTTGCTGTCAAATGTATGTTTATTTGCGAGAACATAAGTGTAATTTACCTCTCAAACTGTATGGAAATGTTGGAAAACAGCAATTCAACTTCCCTGTGTGTTGTATTGTGAAGTGTGGTACAGACGCCAGCACATCAAGCTACTACAATCTGTCAAATTTATTTAATAGATTTTCAACTTTAGCACTACAGCATAAGGTTCAAGGTTGATTGCGAAAATTTGACAGTTTCGGGTAGCTTGACCTGCTGGCGTCTGTACAAGAAAGAATGAAAATCGACCTAAATTGTCTTTGCACAGGTTAGGAGCCGGTTTTCATGCAATAGTACTTATAATAATACACATTCGATGAAAAAATTGTTACACGATCATGAATTTATGGCTAAAGTTAATATTTGGGTTAATTTCCGTATCGGACTTTTTTATTAATTCATTCGTTTATTTGTTTATTTACAATATTATGTCATAGTGGAATAGTGTTGTACCGTTGCCGTAAATGGCCGTAACAGTTTCCCTTTCCGATACTAGTTCCTCCGCTGAAACGATATCGGTATAATCTGCGATGTTAACATAAATCATTCTGCGTGTCCTAATCGGTCCGAGTGGCCTTGCTAGTTCCGGCCCGTAGTTCACAGCACCAAGTTCCAGTCGCACCAAGTTTTAAGTGATTCTAAAATAAGACGTCAACATTTTGTTTTTTGTTTTAGTTACATATTGGCAGCTCTAACCAAAATGATTTATTGATTAAAATACTTGCTTTTTTTATAGGTTTCCTTAAAATGAAGGAAGAAAAACTGGTTAGAGGCTATTGGTGAAGAAAATATTAATCGCCGACATAAAGAATTGTACCTCTGTTCACTTCACTTTGAAGAACGCTGTTTCAATAGAACGCTTGATGTAATGAGATTACATGAAAACTCTGTACCCACAGCATTTTCGGTAAATGTTTATTAAAATGTTAATAATAACCTGGCGCTTTGGCCTGCAATGAATAAATAGATATATTCATTACAAAAATAAAACAAAATCATATGTATATTGCGTATTATAATATCAGTACATATTTTTCAGGCACCCGACAAACAACAACATCAAGAGTCATCTGTTTTGGGTGAAACGATCAACATTCGAATCAGTCACACAGTCGCACCTTCAAATAGAGATATGAAACCAATATTGGCCGGATACATCCCTTTTTTAATCCTGGCAGGCGGGTGGAATGGCTGCTTAACACACCAAACATGTCGTTTATAATATTTCACTGCGGTAATACTCCAAGGCATCTGCTACTGAGCTACTGAACAATTGTGTCGCCAGCCACACTTTCATCTTTTGTTTGTGATAGACATATATATACATGCGGCTTTTCAATTTTATTTGCAAGATATAGGCCCTGTTTTTCTTGAAATTTCAGCAATTTTTCTAAATATTAAAATTCTACCTTTCGCCTTATTGAGTCAATAAATACTCTTAGTTCGCCAAATGCATTTGGAATTAAATTAGAGGAAAACAGCGTGAAGAGATACTCGTAGATCCATATCCTAGGAGACCAAGGAAATCTGCTTACGCTTATTTTACCTCTGGGTTGAAAGGCCAGAGAGTAGAAGCTTCGTTAGGTATGCCGACAATCACTAGCGAGAAGATAATGTTTATATTATGTGTGGAGTGCGGCTGGTGGAGTAAAAATAAAATAAGATTTTTTTCACCTTTGTTCTTTGTTTATTGGTGTGATAAGTTAACGTTACGCAATAAAAAGCGTTCTTTTGTTATGTGTAAAAAAAAAACAGAGTAGCCTGCGAAATCAAATATTTTTTAATAGAATTATAATCATAAAAATCATCAACACAACTCGGTAAGTTCATAATTATAATCCTATTGAATGACTATTTCATGAAATCATAACATTTTAGGATTATTCTAACTTATGGAGTTGTATTGCTGATTCTAATTCTGTAAAGCCATATTTGCTACGGTCCCGCCCGAATCATATTTTGACTTGCAAATAATTGCAAAAAACGTAACAATATTTGAATTTCGCGGGCTACCTAAGCGCATTCCCTTCAAAATGATTTTGATTCTCAGATCACAGAAGGTTACTATTTTTTATTCTATTACAGTGGACTTATTATGATCCAAACGTGGTACTAACTAGTAATACTCGTATCTATTATCGATACTTGTAATAGTAACACCTATACTCCTTGATTTACACAACCCCAGAAATGGCAGCCATTTTATGTTCCACTTCGAGTTGTAGATAAGCCCTCTTTTTTTGCAGGTATTTCCAGTCCATATATTTTATATGTCTATGGTTTATAGCATTTTCTATGTCTATGGTTTATAGTGCTCTGTGGTTTATATGTTGTGAAGTTGGCGAAGTTGAAGTAAGAAGTTCATTCATTTCATTGTTGTTTATTGTTCATTCCGGTTAGGGTCAGTGTTTGCAAGTGTGGTACAAAAAAAAAAATCTCATCGTAACGTGTTATTGTGAGTGAGACACTATTTGTAAATAACTAAACTTCATCCTAACAAAATTAATCATTTTGACGAATATTAAATCAATAATTTATTATAATCACCTTTGATTATATACATGTTAATCACCAAAGTAAATAAAATTTAATTCATTTTGTTTATTTACAAGTACGGCGATGTGTTGTGTTCAGTGAAAGTCGAACAATCATTTTGTGGATTCAAAAAACTTGACTATGGCGATGGAAAGAACATTTTAGTATTTCAATATATGTGTTTCTGTGATATTTAATAATTAATTTGTAAACATATAAAAACAAACAATGACCGTAACATACACCGGTGAAGTAGCAACATGTCGCGGATTCGGCACATTCCTTAAAGTTTTATACAAGTAAGTGCACGCAAATTGTTTATATTCGTTTTGTTTGAGTTGTTGTTTATGTAAGTACTACAATAGCGGTACTTACATAAACAAAAATTCCAACAAAACGAGTAACGTCTCAAATCAAAATATCCAGTATAGATTTTTTATCAAATTATAGTACTTAATGTGCTGTTCACAAGGTTGTCATTCCAGAACTCTGGCAGACATAAAAAATTTCAACTTTCGTCGGAAGATGAAGTGAAGTACCTACTTAAATTCCAAATAGGTATGTACTTAGGTCAGTGAGTTAATCTGTAATCGGTGGATTATGGATTCACACATTTTATAGAACCGTTATAGGTACCTACTACGTGTAGACCTTAGGTTCGCCACTATATTACAGTACCTAGGTAAAATGTACTGATAACCCATGTCCATTCACAAAGATTTGTAAAAAAAAAGTCTCCTGTAATTAATTATTCAAAAAGTTGGTTCTGCTCTGACAGAGTTTCTGTAGCAATCTTTTTATTTGTTTGTTTTTCACGCTAAAACGGCTGATCGGATATGGATGAAATTTGGGACATGGGTAGACCATGACCTGGGTTAGTAGGACATATGACCTTTTATCCCGATATTCTCACGGGAACGAACTTCTGCGGGTGAAACAGTGGGGCGCAGCTAGTATTTGATATTTGAGAGATTCAGCCATATTGTCTTCACCGCTTTAACAGTAACAGAATCAGCCCAATCGAACTGCTTATTAGTTCTCATTTTACTTAACCAGGCACACACTGTCCAAGTGTGTAGGTATCTTCCTTATACGTAGGTACCTAATGAAAATGAATGTGCTTGTGCTAATAGGTATCCGCATCACAAGGTGTCAGGGCGGCCACCGGCCGGTATACTGGAGGCCTACTCCCTAAGCGAAATCCGTAGTTTCGGGCGTCGTTACGGGCGCTTCACTCTCCTTCTCACTTACGGTATGTCTGTAAGTGAGACGGAGAACGAAGCGCCCGCAACGAGGCCCGAAACTACGGATTTCGCTTAGGGAATAGGCCCCCTGGTACTAGTACCGGAACAAATATTTCGTGGTAATCAACTTCGTTAAAACACGCATCAGTCACGCATGGCGTTAGTAGTTACCTGGTGGAGGGACATGTGTATGAACATCGAATGAAAAAATCTGCTCTAATAGCAGTAATAGCTCACAGTATGACTACCTTGCTTTTACAATGTCATGTGAATGTTTATGTACCCTAATTTTTTATTGGTCCGTTCTTCCCTCAAAGTAATTGACCAGAAATCAATTGCATTACATACCTAGAGGTACCTGTCACTCTAAGACAAGTTACTCTAATCTTAATCTACTTATTGTCGTCCCTTATTACTTTCGTTAAACTTTTCAAACAGTAACTGGAATACCAGTAACTTATCGATTCAGGGAATCGGTCAACTATGTAATCAAATAATTAACCAGCTGTCATTCGCACAAGGCGATAGCGTCAAAAAGCTACCACTCTACCACCAAAACCAAAGTGCATATATTGCAATGTATTGCACACCTATGTCCAGAGTTCCAGACGTGGCGTTTTACGCGTGTGACACGTGCGGATCATAACATAAAGGCTGATCAGCGCGACGCAACTCTAACCATACAATCTCTAAGAAAACTTCACGGTAATAACGTGTGTCGCGCTGTCGCGTCGCGCTAGTCTGCACGAAGCTTAACTCTTAAGACTATCTGTCATGTCCTATGGAAAGAAAAAAGTTAAACAATAGAATTCCTTTATTCACGTCATGTGGATTTAATGGAATTAAGTATGTACAATATTGTTTAATGCTCGCACTTCTCCGCTCTAGGCCTCAAACTTCTTCGTTTAGTATTTGTATTTCATATTGATACTGTGAATATTTAAATGAAATACCTTATTAATCGGCGTTTTTAGTATTTGGTGATTATACACAGTTTATGGTACATGATGTACAGAAGTTTCAAATTCATAACTTGTTTAGTTGTTGAGATAGAGCTCGTACAAAAATGGTCTAAATCCGACACCTTACGGCACCCTATTTAATTTTGCAAGATAAAAAAAATTGTTCTCTACTCGATGAGCTCTAGACAATGACACCCCACATGCTAGGAGTATATTTTTTTCTTTCAAATCAAAAGTTTATTGTATGGAGACCCCCCTTTAATTTTTAACTTTATTTATTTACAGACTAAATCCTGTATTAAAAAATAAAACTAATTTTAAAACATACTCTTTAAAATATAAGAAAGTTATAAGACTAACACAAAAAGCTCAAAATGATTACTTTATAAAAACTTCGCAGAATAAGTCGAAAGCTACATGGCAAATAGTCAATAGACCTAAAAATAACTCTCCTAAAGAACAAATAATGACCATTAAGAAATGTGACCTGACCTTTTCAAAACCTACTGACATTGCGAATGCATTTAATAATTATTTTATAGATGAAATTGAGAATAATATAAAAACTAATATGAAATTAGACAATAAATTCGACAATCTGACAAGGCAATCCATGTTTATGCAGCCTGTTCTGACAACCGATATTGTTTCGGCTATAGGATCACTTAAAAATACAAGTACTGTAGGATTCGACGGTATGTCAACAAAGGTGATAAAATTTGTAAATGAACTTATAGCACCCGTATTAGCGCATATTATGAACTTAGCATTGCTGACGGAGTTTATCCTGAAGACTTAAAAAAAGTTATTATTAAACCACTTCATAAAAAAGATGACAAAACCGATATGAAGAACTATAGGCCCATAGCAAAAATTTCTGTTTTTTCCAAAATTTTCGAAAAAATCATTTATAAGTCTCTGTATTGCTATCTCAATAAATTTAACTTATTATGCAAGGAACAAAATGGCTTTAGAAAGAATACCACGATCAACATGGCTATTTTTGATTTTTTACGTAGCATTTTGTTAGCAGTAGACCAAAAAGATCCAATTTGTGCAATTTACACAGATATGACCAAAGCCTTCGATTACGTAAAGCACGACGTCTTATTAGATAAACTGAGTAGCTATGGTATCAGAGGTAACATTTTAAAACTACTCGAATCCTATCTCTCCAACAGAATGCAATGTACGGAGATTACAAGAGTATGTGAAACAAAGTTTGAAGAGAGTTTTTTATCTCATTCGAGATTGATAAAGTTTGGTGTCCCACAGGGTAGCGTCCTTGGGCCACCACTTTTCTTAATCTATATAAATGATCTCCCAAAGGCGACTCAACATCAAATGGTGATGTTTGCAGATGACAGTACTGCCGTAGTGAAATGTATTGATCGCAATATTTATCAAGATGACATAAATAATACACTATCGGACATAATTAATTGGCTTAACAAAAATAATTTAGTTATAAACTTAAAGAAAACCAAAATAATGCACTTTCACCAAAGAACTGAAGTACCAAAAGTAAATATTAGACATAGTAACTGTGACATTGAAGACGTTAAAGTAGCAAAATTCCTAGGTTTATTCCTTGATAACCAACTTAACTGGAAGGCCCACATAGATGACATAAGTAAAAAAATAAATAAATCAGCATACGCACTTTTCCACATTGCTAGAAAAATAAATATGGATGCGCTACTAGTTGCATATCACGGCTTGGTAGCCTCAATTTTGCGATATGGTATCGTTTTTTGGGGCAATTCTACCGATAAAGATATAGTTTTTAAGGCACAAAAAAGGTGCATAAGATCAATGTGTGGTCTGAAAGTTGATGATAGCTGTGTACCATTCTTTAAATCGCTGAAAATACTTACCCTATCCTCATTATATATTTTTGAAATTTGTGTTTTCGTCAAGACAAACATGAGATTGTTTGAAAAGGTATCAACGTTACGAGATGTTGCGATTCGTAGCCAATACGCAAACTCTTTAAGCAATCAGCGTTGTAAGACTGCCTTAGTGAGAAAGAGCGTTTTAGGCATGGCACCGCGCATTTACAATAAATTACCAAATGTCATAAAAAATTTGAATAAAACACAATTCAAAAAAAAATTAAAATGTTTATTAATTGAAAAATGTTATTATACGACTGATGAATTTCTAAATGATAAATCAATGTAGACTTGATTATTTATTTGACTGGAGAAATAATTTTTAATGGAATATTGTGACTAATTGTAATTTATGATAATTTATTTAGGCATTGACTGGAGAAATAATTTTTAATTGAATATTGTGACTAATTGTAATTTATGATTATTTATTTAGGCATTGACTGTAGAAATTTTTTATTGTTCGTATTTCGCATGCCACTATATTTGTACGCCTCTTGGCATAACATAGCGACACATATCTTTAATTTAAGAACTGTATTCACTACCTATGTTACACAAATAAAGAAATGATTATGATTATGATTATTAGTTGTTAAAGCGGCAACAGAAATACATAATCTGTGAAATTTTCAACAATCTACCTATTGCGGTTCATGAGATACAGCTCGCTGACAGACAGACAGGCGGACAGTGGAGGCTTATTAATAGGGTTCCGTTTGGCAGCCTTCGGGTACGGAACCCTAAAAAATATTCTTCGTTTAGTATTTTCATTTATTTACTAAATATTGTACGGTGGTACGGAACTCTTCGTGTGCGATTTAGATAAAGTATCGAAAATCCATCCGAAAATCAAGCGGGTGTTCCAACAAGAAAAATAATGATTAAGAAATGATATTTCTTCCTCTGCTTTCTTTCTTTAATGTAGAAGCGACCTCAGCAAGCAGAACATAAAATGCAAAAAATTTACTTACAAATCGGTACCGCTCTTCGATTGCTGGGTAAAAAAGCCTCTCCTTTTTCCTCACACGCCTGGCCTCTGCTATTGCAGGTCTGTCCATTCGGAAGAAGTCAAGTTCGTCCCTCAATCTTCGTAATATAATTATCATCAAAAAATTAATTCCTAAATACAGTGTCTGAGTGTTATGTCATTAAGGTAGGAAAAACGTATCAAAAGTAACATCTGTAAGTCTACGCTCGGTAGTTCTCTCTGCACTAGATGACATTGTTTGAAATTATTTCCTCTTCCTTTTGTTTCATCCCACGCTAGAGTAGGTCGTCTCGAAGCTCGAACTTATCATTGTGCATGTTATACCTAACTCCTTACTCTGCTCAAACAGTAGCAACAATCGGGAGCTGTCTTTTGATCGATCGCACAATAGCGAAACATTATTTATACGTACCTACGTGTATCTATTAGCACAATATGTTGTCAAGTCACATGAAAATCAACATCACATGAGAGACTTTATACAGGAATGACACAGTCATGTTTTCCGTTTTAAGGAATCACCAAAACGTTATCGTTGTAACAAGCTTCGAAATATATGATTTAATAGAGCTGCTAATTGTATAAAGAAGATTCATCAAAGGTAAAATAATATTAAAATATTTTTCCTGGTTTTGTTTTCCACAAATTCTGAAACCTACAATATCATTCAATATTTGAGAAACTAGGTACGTCATAAAGTTAAACCATAACTATGTTACCAATTGCTTAAAATTTGTGTGATTACTCCAGAGCGTTAAAACTATAGCTTTATTGCTTTTAATATCCAAATAACACGATAATTCGCTCCCGTTCAGAATTTAACTTTCTATGAATTCAATCACCAATGGCTTAGGCCAATTAAACTGAAACATACGATCTGCTGAAATATCTCAAATACGTAGCAAGAGTGGTGGTGCTGAGGTAAGTGTAGGTAGCGGCTGGCGACAGGCTTGACACCGCTGCAATATGAAATAAGGCTTTAAATACGTGCATGTCGTGCATACCTTGTTAAGTGGGGTAGGTACATGTCGTGTGGCCCTGCTAAGGTCGCGTGTTTGTTTCGTCAATGGAAACTACCGCGGTGTTTGCTTACTAAACACTGACGCACTGTTTGCAGGATCTTACTGATTATTTTTATCAAATGACACAAACTAACGAGCCTTGAGAACATTTGGTACAAGACATAAAACTAAAGTGGCAATTGTGCTGGAATGTTAATTTACTGTCATTTTATCTCTTTTTTGCATTGCGCAACTCAATGCCTTAATTACATTGCTCAGTACGTTTGTATCATCAGAACCATCTGGGCTCATCCGAAGGCTGACTCATCAACACCAGATCAATCATTATCAACTCAACCTTGTTAGTCACAAGAATAACAAGAAATGTTGTATTTACTCTATATACGGTCAACAATCCTATCTCCTTACTGCTTTTTCAAACAGTTCTGAAATAAAAAAGCCCTGAAATGCAGAGTAAAAGATGTTTTCATAGAGGTCATCGCTCTTGCGGATCGATACATCGTCGCCGCAACTACTGACTCCAGAACTACACGCATAATGCCTATGACTTCGTCTCATTCTCTCGCACATAACCAGTGTAAAAAATTAGATTATCAATTACGATCTAACTAGAAAACTTCAACGGCGTAATGCTATTGTTTCAGTCGTTGATCGTCTGTTACGCTCCATTGCAAATGACTAATGTTTGCGCTAGTCTCATAAATTTTGTCATGTGTCACACGAAAAAAGAACATTTTCATGACTGGCTAGACGACGACGTGTGTTTGTCTGGTAAATATAGCAATGCAAGCAGGTGGGGCAGTTCCGTCATGTTAAGGCAGCTTGGTTTCATTCACCATTATTTAGACGTTTCTAATGTAGATAAGACTAATCGGTAGGTATACATATCTTTATTGATTATTAAAAACCTGTTGTTGAATATTAGCGTTACTAAACACATGATTGTCATAAATAATTGTCCATTCGATAATATCTGCTTGTGCTAATCTAGTTCAATTTCGCTAGCAGGTTAAGTGGAAATTAGTACCTATTGTATTAGTGGGACCGGAAAAAGCCATTACTTTGCTAGGTATGACATAGACTAAAATAGACCATAACATGATATCCATGATAAAAATCTATTAGTTAAATGCCATGTGGAGAATTTGGAGATCAGGAGACGCTATAAACGCTCACTTGAAGACTGTAAAATGTTATCACCATGTAAGCAGCACCAGTACGTTACCGAATCCTATTTCCATAATAAATGACACCTAAGTTTTCTGTTGTCCTTACGGTGGGCCACCTTGTCAGATAACGTGGATAAATAAATGGCGATTGTTTTTCTTTAAAATCAATGGGAAAATTCTCTACTGGCACCCCGCCAGAAACATCCAGGTTTAAGTTGTGTAATTTTTGACGTCTTATCTTCTGCAAAAAGAAAGCCAGGGGCTTGTGGCTAAGTAATAATAGCCGTACCGGTCGATCGATCAGGTTAAGCTACGCTGGCCGCGGTTGGTCCGTCGATGGGTGACCATCTTTACATACCAAGACCCCTCAGTGCCTGGGAAAGCATGTAAACCCGTTGGTCAAAGCTGTCATTTGCAGATCTTTAACAGGTGTTACGGGTCGTCAGAAGCCCGAAACTCTGACAACCATTCTTACCAAGGGGTATCGTGTTAGTGGCTCCATGTAAAATACTGTATCAGCTGCATTGGGTTAGACTGGGAGCCGACCCCATAGTCGGGAAAACGCTAGGCAGATGATGATTTTCTGTAAAAAGAATCTCTGTTAGTACTTATGTAGGTTTTAAAAACAATGTAGGTACGAACCTACACTACGAAATTATTACTCGTCATAATCACAGTTACAATAGTATTATTTAATTATCTAGTGGGCCTTTACAAACAAGGTTGTTCTCAAAGGTTTAAGGAAATCAAACATATTATGTAAATAAGAATAAAGTTTTCCTTTCAAATAATTTTCCTTTAATTTTCTTTGAGAACAAAGCGATCCAAACAGGTGCAAGGAGAATAATGAAAGAGCCAACATTTTTCGAAAAATATACCCCTAAGTTGCTAATATTACAAAGTAAAAGAATTACAACAGTACGTTAGTACTATTATTTATTCTATGTTACAACAAAGAATATATTGCTATAATGATTTATTGCATGACTGTTATTCCCATAATAATCACACGTAATTATGAGGAAACAAATGAAAGGTTTAATTTATTACCTATTATTTAAAACTATTATATAGCTGTATTTAAACGTCAACGTAATTTATATACACAAATTAATTTAATACTTACCGACTCCGACGAATAAGCATAATGACGGTATCCATCCCATCCGCTTACCGCAATGAATACCTAAACCTAATACATAATAGCTACACTATTAGAAAATCCCAGTACTTACCATACCATACCATACTGAAAACTTCATTCCTTGAAACCAATCATCGACAACCCGTATCGGCCCATGGGAAGTGGCGTGAAATTCTAGTAACCATCGAAGTCCCAAGCGTTTCTGACGTATCGAAGAAATCAATTGCTATACGAAATGGTTTACTTCGTGGTTGCCAGGCAAGGGACATTTATTATTCAGTGGACCCCACACTGCACTTTCCAGCCCCACATTCGTAACGTACGTTGCACTTTATGCTTTAACCACACAAGCTTGGCATCGATCATAGACTGTTGATTTCTTTGTTCCATTGAATTAAGCTTTAAACGTGTTTCGTTTTGTCATGGCGATTTAATATTAAATAGTTGCACCCCACCAACATTATTATTCGGCAGTTGTTCATGTTGAATGAAATTTCTTTGGATGTTTGACAAAAACGGCGACACGAAACGGGTCAAATCTGTATAGTTTATCTTTTTTATGTGTTGTAATTTCCTTTCCTTTGAAGCCATTTTATTAATGTTAAAATTAGGCAACACAAAAATCACACATCGCAAGATGCTTGGAGCACTCACTTTGAATTTTATTTTTTAAACAATGTTTAATATTATCTATTAATTAGTTGATTTGTAATGTGTTGTTTGCAGTCTGTATCCAATGCAATGTATATTCGCTTGCAATTTCCCAATTTCACAGAAGCTTTTCATCTGATAGAAGTGCTAATCCCGAACATACGTCCGTACGAAGTATATTTCGCGCACTTAGAGCTACCATGGTCCGTGACTTTAATAATTTAAAAAAAGTTTATTTCGACAGTACAATATAATTTGTACCTATAATTATTTGAATATCATTCAACTTAAAAAAGTGGTGTTTTCAATAGATTCTCGAACATCATGCGCAGAAATCTTAGGAGAAGAATATGGACCTATTTTTAAATTTATAGGTACAAAAATAATTGGATATTCCCGTACCTTCATAAAAGTTTTCTTTTTATTATTAAAAACTAACCCAAGTACATAGGTACCTACAATAAGATTTCCTCGATGGAATGATTTTTTTTAAACTATGTTTGCGCATTCTACTATGGGACCAAACGGTGCGTTCCATCTCAAAAATCTATAACTTTTTTGTTTTTTGATTTTTGTATACGTATTCCTGAATACTTATGCTATTGGATAATTAAAACACCTCCACGATAACTGTTTAGTAAAAAAAATCCCTATAGGTATTTATTTGTCTTTATTACGAGCTACATAAGCATTTGCAGATAATTGGCTTATTGGCAAAACTGCAAAATGCTCGATTATTTTTTGTGGACTGAAGATGGCATATAGTATCAGTTATATATACTCAAATATAACTATGCAAGTGCATAGTTATATTTGAGTATTAAACACAAAATAGCCAATTTTTGCGGTGGTCATTCGAGCACACGTATGATAAAATGATGGGGACTGCACAAGTGTGCAGTCCCCATCATTTTTATCATACGTTACTTGTTACATAAAAAATATTTTATTTTACACAAACAATAACAAGTATTTTGTTGTATCCACAAATGCCATGAATAAGTGCAAATAACTAGAATCGTCAATTAATTTTTTTTTCTCGGTCGACATTTTTGCTTGTAGCTCGAAATGGTGCAGTAATGACGCAAGTTTTTTTTATTTCCTTGTATTACTAAATAGTTAAGGAATCTAAAAATGTCACAAGGAAACCTCAACTTGAACATTAAAAAGACGGACCCTATGACACTTAAAAAATAAAAATAAAATAAATTAAAAAATATTCCTCAAAAAATTAATAACGTAGGTACTTGTAACGATCCTGAGCAATCCAAAAATGTATAAATCTTTATATTCCCTTATAGAACTTAGAAAATATCTTAACTTCCATAATGAGTAATCTAGTTAATATGAAATTGTCGAACTTCAAATTTTGGGTGTAATTTTATATACCTACTTGAAACGGTTTTTTTTTTAACTATTATTTCGGAAAGCTCTATCATCTCAGAGTAAAAACAATAAAAACAGTTTCAGTAACGCTACTTTTGTTCATTGAACCATTGAACCATTTTTGAGATGGAATACCGTTTGATCCCATAGTGCTACGGCGCAGCAGCGCACTACGCAACGTAGCGTCCTACACAACCCCTACGCTGTGCTACGCGGCGCCTACGCCGTACTACGCAGCGTTACGTACTACACAACGCCTACTACGTTGTACTACGCAGCGTAGCGTGCTACACAACGGATACAATGTGCTGCGCAGTTCCTATGCGTTATTATCTTATTACGCTGCGTAGCGTACTACACAACGCCTAAGCTGGAAAAACACTCGGCTTTCTTTCATGAAACCGTTTTCACGTGAATTCAATGAACGTCTTACGTTTATTTCGGGAAACATTCAAGAAAAACACCTATTTGAAAAACATGTTCATACTTTTGAAAGCTTCGTGCTACTAAAGTTTATAAGTAACGAAAGTAAAAGATCCATCTGACGACTATACAAATTGACACATTTTCATAAACATAGCTTATGCAAGTGCGCCCTTATTTTTCATAGGATTCGTAAGAAATCATCAAATTCACGAATAAACTACCCCGACTTTTACACACTGCGCCTTTTTTAGTATTCTAACATTTTAGCAATAGTCCAAACACGCACAGTGTACAGACCTACTCCGTATCATGGTAGCAAGTTCGTATTCTACATCCAGCAAATTATTCAAACGCCATCAATATGTTAACCGACGGTCTAATTAGGAACTTAGGACATACGTAAAGTAAACAAAAAAAATTGTACTTATATAGACAATGAAATAAATTGTATTCTTGTTTGTTGACTGCCTGGCTCGTTGTAAGATCCATACTCAGCAATCTAGTTATAACTTTAAGCTACAGTTTTGCTCGGTTCCGTCATACCTAGTATAGCGGGCGTCATGAATTTTTTTAATTTTCACCAGTATTTGACATACGGCGTCAAACATTATGGAGTGCTAATATTGTATTTATTCTTTGGTGTCAAAAAATTTGACATTTATTTTATTTTTATTGTGTGACTGTTCACCGCATTTTTAGAAAAACAAAGCTTAGGTTCATTATCCATAAGGACCAATGCCTGCTGGGGTTGCGGGTTTGTCCGAAAGGGATATCGCGGCCCCGGCACACAGGCAACGGAAGGAACACGGGTGGGTTTTAATCAGAAAAAGTCTGACACACTCTCTCGCTCTGCCCAGATCGGGAGAAGTCATTTGATGATAAGCATAACATAACATTATCCATTTTTCGCGGCAGTCTCCTCACTAGAAGTATTTTTTTTATTATTATTAAATAAAATGAGTACTTATGACGGCATTTTCACGTGGTGTGCATGGGCCGAAAAGCACTTGACCTCAACTTGTTATTGCTACAAGGCTTTTTTACAGCAACAAGATAATTTTGGAGCAAGGATGCCTCGTTTAGAATAAAGGAAACCTTTATGATTGTTGGAACGTCGTTACACAACTTACAAGTGTTCGCAACCACTGATTACCGGTTCTTGAGTTACAATTTAATGGCGGGGGTCAGTTAGGAATATTTAGACATTGCAAAAATCATCATTACGGCTTTCAATTATTAGAAGTACACAAGATACTCAAGTACAGGTAGGTATAGTTGATTGAGAGTGTCAAGTGTCAGTCAACATTATTTATTCGTTGTGGATTTTAGGAATTGTACCGAAGTAACTTTCATACTAGATGAACTAGGTAGTAGTTTACTTATGTTCAAGATCCCATAGACTGATTCATTCGTTGCCCCATAGGTATATTATTTATTTTCTTCTTGAAATGTAAATGAAAAACCGGCCAAGTGCGTGTCGGACCACGCACAATGAAGGGTGAAGCTGGAATGAATCCCAAGAACAAATTTAACGTTGAAAGACAATTGTTCTCCCATACATTCCAACTGCAAATTCAAGTTTTTACGTACAATATTGATGACAAGATTTACCATGTTATTTTAAGACCATACATTTCTTATAGGTTTTCTTGTAATATATAAATACAGAACTATTTTCATTCTTTTTTTTCAAAATTTTGGGCTCATCAATTTTCTTAAATAACTTTAAAACTATTTCTTTTTACTTAATACGCTCATATTATGTCCTTTCATTTGATACGTCACACGGTGCAGTGTGCAAAACTTGTTTTTAATTTTCTTATTTGTCTCCCAAAAGTGACCCCCATATTAAAAATTCATTTACTAACGTAACACAGTCGTGTTTGGGCATAGAAATTTATATGTGTACCAAATTTTAACTTAATCGGTTCATTAGATTCGGAGCAAATGAGGTTAAAAACTGAAAGCTTATCATAGGTGGTAGGACACAAATTATACGAAAACTTGATAAATACGAGTATGTATGCGACTTGGAGTTTAGCACTATTAAAAGACGAGCTAAGGACAGGGGAACCGTCTACCACTGGTAACAAAGTAGCTTTAGTGGAAAAGTCAATAAATTATGAACGTTTTATAATTTATAGGTTGTTTTGTGTTTGTACTTTAACGTTCTTTTTTTTTAAAGACGACACGACGAGAAATAACCTGATCAGAATTGAAAAGCAATTCGAGGATGAACTTCCTGGCTGAAAAACTTCAGAGATGTTAATTCTAACACTGCTCTAATATGATAATACAAAACACCCACACCTTTACTATAATTTATATAATATCACATCACAAGTGCCTGTAGGTAATAATAATAATAAAAGTTTATTCATGTAAAAAGGTAAAATACTAAATACAAATTTGCTTAAATCTACGAAAAATTATTTTAAGTTATGTGCCTGAACTAGGTAATCCTGTATTTCAGGTAAAGAAAACACACTTATTTCTCTTGGGAGCATCACTTGTGTACGAATTTCTCCCATAAAAGTCTTCCGGTTTCAAAAGGGTAGCACATAGTCTCGACGAAATATCGGGTTTCCATTTTTTTTTTGGAAACCTTTCTTCCTCAGTTTTCGTATTTTAACATTTTTGACATACATTACACGTATTTTTGCGGTTATACAGCTGCGCACGGGCTTATTACACGTAAAGTCCCAGTGCCCATAGTAATATCCCGGTTGTACTCCTAAGCCGGTATTAATTATGCGTAAAAGAAGTTGCTTGTTTACAAAAAGTGTATGAATAGTGACAGCCAGCTGTCAAATTCTTAGACGCTGGATAGTGGCGACATCTGAAGTGAGCGAGTGGCAGTTTTTATCCCCATTGGCTGTGACAGACGGGCAGACAGCCAGAAAGACAGAGAGACACACAAGTGATCATATGAGGGTTCCGTTTTTTCATTCGGACATACGGAACCCTAAAAATAATGTTTGTCTGCTTCCTAACTGAATCGAGTAGATATAGTGCCAACACGTTGTTTTTTTTCCAATCACAGATTGCATACAGAAACATTAATGAATCAACAACTTGACTTTTAATAACCTTTCCCGTCTTCGCTCTTGTTTGATCAAAGTCAGCAATGCCTGGAGAGGCTTATTGGATGGGTCGCACGAATTTATTCGCCCGAAAAGGGCGAATCGACACTATATATATATATAGATATATATATAGATATTAGTATTTTTAAAGTTTTTAAACCTTTTTCCTTAATTTTACTGCATACAATTCAAAACGTGCCAATTGCCTAAATACGTATTTCTGGAGTTGTCGATTCGCCCACAAGTAAATCAACTACGTGCGAATAGGGTAAAAAAAAAGTGTCGATTGATAATACCTTGTGATTATGACAAAGCATCAACAAAATCCGTAAAGTTCGATTTGTATTTACGACGACGACACATAAAAAATCACAAAACACAATGACTTGTTTTTCGTTTGTAAACAAGAGAACTTGTTCGAAATCTACTGATCTATAAGTTACTTATATTTGTATATGAATACCTAATACAGTGCATCAGCGCACATTAAAAGACACAGGGGTTGCTGGACATTATTTTGTGTTCTTGCAACGCTATCAAAGACATTTGTTTATTTCTCTGAAGGATGGCAACCACCTGCGATGCCTCTGGTAATGCAGATGTCCATAAGTAGCCGTGATTACTACCATTAGGCGGCAGAGCCTGCTTATTTGCGAAAATAAAGACATTGCAGACAAGACATTGTCAGCTGGTAGATAAAAGTTCGTGCAGACTGGCGCGACGCGACTCCAACAAAACAATTTCTAACCGGTGACGCGTCGCGCCAGTCTGCACGAGGCTTAAAGGTCTTGTGTATAAAAGCAGTGTTCATACACAAGCCCAGTGACAAATCAGGTATAATAAATCCTCAATCCTCAAGTCCAGCTTTTAACTTTAACAGCAACTGTTTAAATCGATTACAGTGGCGGATAGCGTGTAGTTAAAACCTTGATTGTGGTCTGAGTCATTCTCGGAGGATGGTTCATTTAAATGTGTAACGCGATTGCGATACTAACCAACCTATGTTACTAAAGCATTTGACAACAACATGTCAAGGAGACTCGGCAATTAACACTGCAGTTTTGGGTTTTCCACTGCTCGCAGCTTCAATTATGACGAAATCGGTGAATGATTCTTAAACTGTAGAGAACTCAAACTCTATTGGTGAATCCGGTCCACCCACAATGCGGCACAAACCAAAAGCGTGGCGCAGGATGACGTAATATCCTGTCTGTGTGTGAGTTTTTGTTGACCTCAGTGCTTGCTAATATTCAGATAGTGTAGACTGACATTAAGTAATTAGATAAGTCTACGTCTTAATTAGACGTCGGGATTTGCCACTTCAGCGTCAAATATTGTTATTCAATCATAGTATACCGCGTGTTCGTTAAGCTGATGAAGTCAGAACCAGAACATAGAACCTCGGAAGTGACTAAATTAAAATGCTTATCTGTGCTCATTAGACCGTATTGTATTTTTAATGTATGCAATCTGATGCTCTCCATGAATGTAATTTAACAAATGGAATGATTCAGTACATGCCTACCCATTACATTAGCTTGTGACGTAGCGTTTCAAGCGTTGATACATTGAGTTAACTCGGTCTGTGACTCTGAACTGAACACAACGCGACAACACAGTGAGTTGCGCTAGCGCGGTTATTTTTTTTTCGTGAACGTTTCGTGGACCTTAATTTTATGTCAGAGTCAGTAGGATCCAAAGTTTTGATACGGAATGGCGTGGCGTGAAACTGAGGAGACGTTTTATGATGCTTTATCATATAGAGTGAAACATTCAAAACGAGTTTTCTTCCTGGTGTAAGTTCAATATTTATTAGCCAATAATAAAATAAGTAGTAGTTGCTTGTGTTCTAATTCAACTTATTGCACCTCGCGTACGTACTAACTTGAAAGGACACAATTTTCTTCGTGAAAATTTCCTATTGAACATAAATAAGCGTGTTGAAAATAATTCATAAAAGCTGGAAACTAGTACTTACTGGTAATCGGATTAATCATTAATATTCAATATATTCCTAATCATTGTAAGTTCTATTTAAATATGTAAAGTATCTCACGATATTGCTAACTTGGATGAGAAGAATAATGTTTGTCAAGTCAAGCGTTTAAAGAATATTTTTACTCAGCAATATCGCAAAATGTTTCTCATCTCGCTCGCCGCTTAGAGATAAGATAATGATCTCTGTCAATGGATTATTTTGGCACAAACAATCACAAATCCGACATATATTATGTGTATGACAATAACGGACGTGTTTAGCGGTGATCGCGTGCTGCACGACTAACACGGACACGACAACTGTACGAGTATGTATCAATGCTGTATCTTCAGTCAAGGTTAAAACTTAAAACCAACGCGATTATTATAGCGATACAATTGAAACTTATTGTTGTAAAGACTTAGCGATAAATTAATCCATTGTCTTGTAAGTGGCTAATCTGTATCGCAGAGCTTGGCGAATTGTGGACTGTGTGCAACCAATAAAATTTTCTGCTTCTTGTAAGAAATAAGTTGTTACTTAATGCATTTGTTTACGAAAATTATTTTAGGATAGGATTCTGGCGTTCTGCTTCTAACAGTCCAAATTTAAGAAATTGCCAAATATAAAACAACCTGAATTGTTAGCAATTAATAATATTTTAATGTAAAAAGGTACCTACATGAGTATTAATACATTTTGCGGTTTTACAAAGAAGTTCATACATAATCATTCCATACTATTTGCTAGACTATAATAATGTGTTAACCACTTAATTTAATTAGTAATATAATTAGTAATCAAATCATGTATCGTAAAGATATAAAAATTTGATAGGGCTTTTCCTAAACAAATTCGTGTAACGGAATTTTAATTGAATTAAAGTTTCCATCCCGGAAAACACATCCATTCGGCTTTTAATATTCGCACTGAATAGTAAATCGGCATACAAATATGGTGTTAATCCCTAAGGCTCAACCAATTCTCTCGTTTTATTCGTCAATCCCCAATCACGATCACGAATGACGTAATCCAGACTCAAATGTGAGACTATATAACAGCTATACGCATACTAATAAATTTACGAATGTCATAAAACCAGCATGCGTGGAATAGAATACCTACAGTTACACTTACCTACGATCGCGATAGTACTATCTTCACATAGGTATGATATAATTATTATTCATGCACTTATTGTCCGGATGTCCGACTAAACCTAGAACCTACCTGTAGTTTTCATCTTCTTGTTTTCCCAGCATGTTTATTAGAATCTCTTAGGATTATTTGATGTCTGTCATTTCACAAACTGATTTAGGATGTAGGTACCTACTGTTAAGAATTTAGATGTAGATTAGTAATACTTATACCTTTATGTACTTATACCTAGGTACTTTATCATTTTTTCATTTCAATTTCAATAAGAACATAAACAAGTAGCTAATCGTTTACTTATTCGATAAGGCTCTCGGAAGTTTATGTAAGACTGAAATTAACATAATGTTGTATTTTCAGATGGCGGGGGAGCATATACAAATTAGTCTGGCTGGACCTCCTAGTGTTCCTGCTTTTATACTATTTACTCAATTTGACATATCGGCTGTTACTGGATGAAAGTTCTAAAAGGTGAGAATTAAATAATCACACTATGCAACAATGTTTAAAATTCAGAAGCCTCAAACCCCTTTCGAATGTTTATCAGAGCATGCTGTCAAAACACTGGTTTTTAAACTTTTACTGAAATTGGTATTATTATGTCGTTTATTTGCTTTCGTTCTCATCATTTACATTTTTAAATATTTCTTAAATAAACTATATAAAAAAAAAACATTTAAAAATATAAAAAATAGTGTTCCGCCGGTGTCGGGAGCAGGGTCCAAGCTACCGGTGGTTAGGGCTGCAGAGATAGGAACCTCCTCACAATGCGAGCCGTATCGAGAAGTACTGCCTTCTGGATCAGGCCCTTAATCCAACCGCCTAACGAGAGCCTCGAGAGATGTTGGTCGAGGCTTTCGGCCATCAGGCCATTGGCCGTTACGACAATCGGCACAATGATAGCTGAGTTCACATTCCACATGTCGACAACCTCGTTTGCTAAGTCGAGATATTTTATTTGTTTCTCTTTCTCAGCTTTCACGAGGTTCCCGTCATGTGGAATGGTAACATCGACTATCATTGCGCGGCGCGCTAATCGGTCTATCACCACTATATCAGGCTTATTGGCAACAATAGTCCTGTCAGTAATGATAGACCGATCCCGATGTATTATTATTATTATTTTTATTGGTCTTTGACATTTCTCGGGACCCTGGGGTCCCGGACCTTTGGAAGGCGTACGAGGGGCCGAAGCCAACTCGCAGAGGCCCGTTTGGTGTTTTAATTAAATGAGGCACCAACCGACGATTACCCCTGTGTGCACTATGCAAGTGCACTCAAGGACAACCCCCGGTTGGTGTAGGACTATTGCAGGATATGGAAACAAAGATATTAGACTATGGGTTTGGGTGGCTTAAGTTGACTGGTGACTTGGAACTATGGAAGGACTATGGCCCCTGCCTGATCAATGTTATACATATACACGGATAAAATGGCAGGGGGTGACTTGCACACTCAATAATGGGCCCCCGGAAACTGTTGCTAGCACATAGTGACGTAGCGACAAGGGGGCAACATGTCCTGAGGTGCTTGAGGAGTGGAGAGGTATTCCACGGCTTTCAGAACAATCCCAGAGCCCGGAAGATGGTCAAGATCCCTACGAGCACTTACTGGAATACTTCCTTCCTCCGAGCACGTTTGCTCTTGCGAATCTCCACTCAAGCCGGCCAATTAAGGCAAGAATGAGGTGGGAGCTCTGTTCCTCGTCAGTGTTCACTCCAGCCGGCCAATAAAGGCAAGCCAGAGATGAGGAACAAGATTTCTCCCGGGATATAGGGTCCGTGGGGTCGCTACTGCCCAACAGCTCGCCACATGCTGCCCTGCGGGTTTCTGTATCTCTCTTGGTCTGGCCCCTCATCCTAGACCTGTTCCGGCAAAGTAAACTCTACCGGCACAGACCCAGAGTTTGGAGCGCGCAAGCCCCACCACGACGTCAACGTAGAGATACGGCGGCATTAGGTATACGTTTAAATTAATTTTGAAACGAGTTTTGTCGCTCTGAAAGCTCTAAGAGCTCTTGAGGAAAAATACATTTTCATGAGAATCTAGGGTACGGGAAACAAAAATAACTATGAATACGAATTAACATTTATAATAAAATATTTCAACCAACAGCAGTGCTGTCCAAAACAAAAATTATAAATGTATGAAATGAAAGTTTTGAATTGAAATCGTACCTAAATGAAAATAATTGAAATACTTGGAAATCTACGTGTTGCAAGGTCATTGTAATATTTTATCGTGAATCGGTATAATTTACGTTAGCTACTGCCATTCGCGGTTGTAATGGACTATGTGCACGCTGCCATTGTTAAATTCTTCCATTAATTTGTACCCACATTTGACAGGGTACAATGTACAACGAAGATAAATTGCTGTGCAATACCCTACCTATACTTAATATAAAAATACTTGCAATTTTTCTCGCAGGGTGTTCGAGGGCGTTGTAAACTACTGCAGTTTTCACGGGAATGTGATCCCTCTGTCGTTCGTGCTAGGATTCTACGTTACAGTGGTGATGAACCGCTGGTGGAGTCAGTACACAACCATACCTTGGCCCGACTCCATTGCCGTCTTCGTCTCCGCCACTATACATGGACAGGTATGTACGAAACTGATTGTCAACCCAGAAGCATTATTACAATGCTATTTTGTTATTACGCAAATAATCACAAATTGCTATGCTGGTTATCCTTTGTCCTATACTTACTACTACTTATTGTATACTTCTATTTTGCTCTATCCTACGCTATGTAGGCTCAGACCAAATAAAAAACCAAGACATAGCGCTGTGAACAATATAGTGAAGCATGTCAAAACTATACCTCCGCTCTGTGCATACACGCTCCCATGCACATATTTACAACCATTTACAATCAAACTACACCTCACTTAGTGCACACATGTTTACGAAACCGGGCTCACTTCACCGTTGACAGCGCAGCGCTATGTCTTCGTTTTTTGTTGGTCTGAATAGGTAGGTAGGAAGGTTAGTAAATTAGATTTAATAGCCAGTTGTCGCTATATGATATGAATAGGCTCTTCCGGCAATTGTTAGGCTGGGCTTGTCAGGAATTTGTCGCGCTCTTCTCAGCAAATTCATGACTTGTGGAAGTTCCATTCATGTTACACGACTCACGAGTAACGATTTTTCAAGGTACGATTACCTTTTGACCTTTACGACCCCTGTAGTAAACATAAACAACCTGACGCAGTTTGATGTTATCGGTTTGCAGGTGGATATAGTGCTCTGGTACCGATCGCCAGTCAGCAATCTATGTGATGTAAAGCCAGCTTTTAAGATAAGAAAGAAATAGTGCTCACCGGTAATAAATTACTCAGTAGTTCAGTAAATTTGTAGTACTAGTATCGGTGTTCAGTAGTAGCCACATGGCATGGCATAACATTGTGCTACTTTGTTATTTCTATGCCCTTAATGTATTGACAAAGCATCCGCATGTATTACTTATTACCTACTCATTATTCTTCCATTCAGTTTCACACAAGCGACGTAAGTACATTTTATCTAACTTGCAATCTTGAGTAGGTAATCTTATCTCTTCATGTAACATTACGTAAATCTATACGTATGCGTATCAAAATGAATGATGTGATAGTGTGCTTTTTGGTGACACTAAATTACAATCAAGATGAGGGAAATAGTTAATACAATCAGCAGATAAATAAAATTTGAGGAAATGTTCTTATCCAAATAGGCTATCATAATTATCAGGAATAATATTGCACCGATAAAGCATTTAATTCGAGTGCCAAGGTTTTCTTAATTTGTTAGGTCCGCTATCCGATGTCAGTTTAACCACGAGTAAGTAGAAATAAAATAAATAGTAGTAAAAATAGATCACTCTCGTGGTGTGCTGCAGACGAAGCAAAAATAAGCATGTATTCATAAAAAAGGAAACATGCTCGGCGAATACGTTTCGCTGTACAAACAACGACAAAAGCTATATGTTAGGTATTTTACAACAAAGCAAGATTCGAAGAAGTAAAAAATTTGATAAGTACAAAGAAATAGAATTAGTCCGCTCAATTAGAAGTGGTGTTATAGCCTTGATATTGAAATTCAGTTCAGTGACATAATACTCGTATAGCACTCAGGAGGGCAAAAACGCGGTGACGTGTTATCTAATTTGATTCCGGAATTACTCATGTTGTCATTATCTATCGCTAAAAGTCAACACTATAGTTAATATTGTATGAATTTCAGTACTTTATAAGTACCTAACCTACCTACTTACTTAAAAACTATAATCACTAAATAAATCCGAGTGAATTAAATAATGATATTGAGAATAGGTTGGGCATCATTTTATCATTAAATGTGGCAGGTTAGCCCTGAGGACTAATTTGGTATAAATTAAGTTAAGCTGTTAACTATGTGGTAGTAGGAATCTGTATGAACTAAGTAAAATACTTTGAATGCACACTTGCACAGTATCACAGACAGGACATATTTAGTTAATCATGCAATTTGAGGACAGGATGAGCGCGGGCGTCTGATGCGGCGGACCATCGTCCGCTACGTCTGTCTGTGCCTTACGATGGTGCTCGCGATGATCTCACCCAGAGTCAAGAAGCGGTTCCCTACGCTCAACAACTTCGTGGATGCTGGACTTCTACTAGAAAATGAAAAGACAATCCTCGACAATCTGAATGACAAGTTTCCCAAGCCGTCGAAACATTGGTATGAGATTTTTTTTAAATGTCATTTGAAACACACTTCCGTTGTGATCTAATCCTAGATAAGTTTGTTTTATAGTTAGTGATATGAATATAAATTCCTGTTAGTCATCCTATTGTGTAAGATTCCTAGAAGCACTAAGCTATGTGTAGCAATTTACTGATAAATTGTTAAGGAAACGATTTAATCATCAACAATTTTATTATAACTTATCGTTTTTCATTTAGGTTCATGATAGTACAAATAATAACTACTGATCATGATGTTAAAAATCACCGTAATTTCAGGTTACCAATCGTATGGGCGACCAGCATAGTAACAAGGGCCCGTAAAGAGGGCCGAATAAGAGACGATTTTGCAGTTAAGACGATTATAGATGAATTAAACAAATTCAGAGGACAAGCTGGACTTCTCCTCAGTTACGATACTATTAGCATACCTCTAGTATATACTCAGGTTTGTAATTATTTCTAAAGGGCCGCGCATCATTGATTGTATTGTATTTCTAATTATAATTTTTCATTCATCTTTCAGGTAGTTACCATAGCAGTATACTCATATTTTATAACATCTGCCTTGGGCAGTCAATGGGTCGACAATAAGTTACAACGCAACGATGCGGCCAACATTAGTAATATAGACCTCTACTTTCCCATATTTACTACGTTAGAATTCTTCTTTTATATGGGCTGGCTGAAAGTGGCCGAGTCACTTATAAATCCTTTCGGCGAAGATGACGATGACTTTGAAGTGAATTGGTTGATAGACAGAGATTTGCAGGTAAGGCGAATTTGGAAATCATTAACAATTTTTGCCAATTAAATTGGATTGAAACTGATAAAGCATGCATTCGTGTTTAGGTTTCGTACATGATCGTGGATGAGATGCACCACGAGCATCCGGAACTGATAAGGGATCAGTATTGGGACGAGGTGTTCCCGTCGGAGCTGCCATACACGATCGCGACGGAGAACAACCGCGAGGAGCACCCCGAGGCGTCCACGGCGCGAGTGGCCGTGCCCGTGCGGCAGCGAAGCATGGTGCTGTCGGCGCCCTCGCAGCTCAAGATCGACGAGATGAACCGTTCCAACACCGTGAGTTACAAGTTCGACCCCCCAGAGGTTAGATTCGGCCATTTTATAAGCATGCTGCACGCCCGGATTATATGGAGCTTGGCAGTGTGTCGGTGTTCAGGTTGCAGGTCATTTTCAATCTTACCTTTACATTATTTTCCTTGTACATTTCGTCACACTTAATTTTGTAGCCTAATTGGATGGTTTGAGGATGTTTAAGATTTTTATTTGAACCCAAGGTTGGTAAAAAATCTTAAACATCCTCAACATCCTAAACATCCTCCCAATGTCCGGTTGATTAAGTTAGCACATTGCTAAATCATGTGTTATATTAACACATATTCATATAATCATCAATAAATAATGATAATAACAATGACTAAGAAATCTGCTTTTTAGAATGACTAACATTATAATAATTGTAACCTTTAGGTAGGTATATATTTAACGAACTCCTTCCTTAATAAAATTAATAATATCCATGTTACAATATTAACAACTCATCTATCTTTACCTAGCTAATTGTATGCTATATTAACAGACTTGATTGATTTTATTTATGCAGTGTCTATGTAAATTAATATAGTTAATGAATATATTGAAAACTGCATAAAGATATTACTTATTACATTATGTATGCATGAATTGTTTAGGCAGATTATAAACTGAACAGTGTTTGATGTCACATTGGACATGATTCATAGAGCCATGGAATCTAGATTGCTATCGAAATTCATGGTCACAAACGAAACAATATTTATTGAACAAAAAGATAGTCATCGATACTTTTTATCGCCGTGTGTGATGATTTTACGTTATTATACTTTGTGTACTTGACGACGTCAATGTAACCTTCTCTTTGTCCGTTGTGTAATCTACCTAGGTACTTAGGTCCTTCCTAAATTTCTTATTCTGTTGCATTTTTGTGGCTGTACATAATAAGCATATTATTTGTTTTGTTCCTTCTACAAAGATTACTTTTATCCAGCAACAATCTTATCTCTAAGTATAGTGTCGCCGAAAATGATTGATAATATCTGCCTTCCTGAAATAACTTAGCATGGCCAGTTTTGTACCTTCTTCGATGTACAAATTGATGTTATATTATGTGTTTTGAATATTATTTAACGTATTTTTATGCTAACAGCAACTACAAATGAATGACGACGCTGTGTCCGGCATCCACTTCATCGTGAACCGTGGCAGTAAGCGCGGGAAACGTGACGAAAGAAACTCTATGGGCTCTACAAACTCTATGGCATCGCTGCAACAGACGCCCATGGCGCGAACCGCCTCCGTCACATCTATGTTGAAGAGACTGTTCTCGAAGGAGGACCCAAGAGGTCCGTCGGCAACACAGACAGATGGTGGTATGTTACGGCTGTTGAGACACGATGGTAACTCTTCATTCACAATTTCCCATCGATCTAACATAACGCACATTATAATGTAAGTAGGTGATGTCCTTTGGCTTGCAGCGTTGAAACGATGATTCGCTGTTAAAAAAACGGGGGAAAAAAACTGGGCTTAAACTGATTTCAGCAAAATTAATGTGACCCCAGTGGTCACATTAATTTTTGCTAAAAATCAGTTTAAGTTTATGTATAAAACTTAAGTTTGTCGCATAGAGGACATCATCTATACGTCTATCGCTCTTTTCATATATTATTTATAAGATCCTATCTTTGTCCCAGAAAAGAGAAAATTCAACAAGAAAGGGGGTTTGGCAAATAAAAACATCCCACGTCGGAAGCAAACAGAGTGTCTTGTGGTGGCGACATAATGTAGACGGTTGAAGTAGAAGTTTGTTTGCAGAAATGTCGATCCACTGTGCCAATTATATCACCCCGTATACTAAACACTCAGCGAGCTCCTTATCCATCTAATACACGCGTCATCTTCGATAATGCACTTCCAATTAACAGTTTACTAGTTTAATCAGTTGTTTCATTGTGTTACCTTAACACAACAACGTTACTGACTACATTAACATTACAGGTTCACGGTTTACGATATCTGCGAGTAACCCGACACTGAACAAGCCTGCCACGGCCGGCGGGGGCAGTATGAAGATCGCCAATGATATTATAGAGGAGGTCGATGAGCAGGCGACCATCACGAGCATGGGGAAACGACCTGAAACCAGGTGAGTGTACCTACCTACTTACATTGACATTATTTAACACCTTTATTATAAGGAATTCCTACGTAGATGCCTTTAACGGACATTATGTTGAAGCGTAGACCTGGACATGATATTTTTCTTTCAGGAGTTCTGGATTTAGTTGATTATACAGGGTGGCAGGGACATGACGCGAAAACTGGAACCATGGATATAGTACATGATTCAGAACCTCCCTGCGTTGAAATTTTTCGTAGGTTATTAAAAAAAATCTGCTGTTCCATAAATTTTGACCGCGTAGGTAGGTATTGCACTTTTCTATGAAATGGCAATTTTTTTTATGTCTCTGCCACCATGTATAGGTTATACCTTCGTTTATCTGGTTAATTTGGATGTATTTAGGTAGAACGTTGGTAGCCGGCGCCGATATGCCAGCGCATCTCGCAGCGCCAACAAGCGTTTGTTATCAACGCTGGTAGGCGAAGGCAGTTTTCATATTTTTTTTCCAAATCAGCGCGAAACGTCGCAGACTAAATCAAATAGGAACTAGTCGACGCTTAAAACAGTAAAAGTATGTAACGATCCTGTATGCTATGTGCATATATACGTGTATGCTAATGAAAATCCTGTCAACAAAGACATTGTGCACTCCATATTTAGATCGTGAATAAACAGTTCTATAGTAGCGTCATACGTTTTCTTGTTACCGTCTTGTTATCAGTGTGTGATGTTAAGGAGCGATGATGAACTTATGTCACGACGAACGGACGAAGATACTTAAAAATGTTAGTCCCTAACTAACTCATTACGTTTCTTATCTTAATTATGTAAGTAGGTACTTGTGAATACCTTTACAAACAGATAGGTGTTAGAAGCATTTTCCAAGTAGGCGCTCAGTCCAACTTTTGGCAAAATACTTTCAAAATCGAGCCTAACAAGTCAGCAACAAAGAGTTTTATCATAATCAATGCTACGCTCAAAGCGAAACGCATGTTTGTTTTCCTATTTATTCTTTACAATTTTAATAGTTGACTGATTTCAGTTTTTTCTGTATCCTATCCTATCACAGTCGATTTGTATAAACAAATATTCAGTACTTGGGGTAGCTGCATCTGGTTATTAGGTACCTACTGTAAAGCGCAGACCACACCACGACCTAAGCTAACTCAGTTTAGCTTTACCTATTAATTTATGATATCGAATCGTGTCTCTCGTGTTTAAAGTGCAGATTCCACCGGCTGTGACATATCTTAGCTCGCGGTGTGAAATAGTTAGGTAAGTGATGGCCAAATGGTTAAGGCCTCTTCTGCAAGAGGTTGTGGTTTCAAATCAAACAAGTACCAATGTCACTTCTTCAATTCATAATATGTAGGTCGTTTCTGAGTTTATCTTGGACATTACTGACATCGGTGAAGGAAAACATCGTAAGGAAACCTGAACTTATATTAATATATACGGCTGAAATCGCCAACCCGTCTTGAGCAAGCGTGGTGATCAATCCTCGTGCCTGCTCTGTATGAGAAGAGGCCCTTGCCCTGCTGTGAGACAATAAATAGCCTGGTATTATTAGGAATTTAGGTATAGTTAATTTCTTTCTAAGATCGTTAACTAGTTTATAGGTGATGATGGCCAGCACTACCTCCGATAAGACCGTAGGGCCAGTAAATTTTTTGTACAATTTTTTTCTGGTAAATGCATGTGTAATTATGTTGTTTTTATATTTTCCAGGCCTACAGCCATGAGTTTATTCACCCAAGCACCTCAACCGCCGAGTGACCCAGTAGATGTCCCTTCAAGAAACTCAAACAACACTAACTCTAGTAATTTATCCTATTTTATTGTTATGTTTTCCTGTTCAATGTTACTTTGTGTAGCACAAATGTAACCAGTAGGTATAATAAGTATTAATGACCTCATAATTTGCATAAGATTAATGTTTTCAAGTTCAATTCGTGGAAATACTTTTACATCAACACAGGCTCACATAGTATGTTTTCTAACATATTGCTCATACTGTAACCAATAAATTTAGTTAAGACAATAAAACGTAACGCATTCAGCTATTAAATTGTTACAAGGCAACATGCAATGCAGTTTCCATACTAAATACTAATTAAGAGTGTTAATGAGAACTAATTTATGACATCATCGCTATGTCGAAGTATAGCTGCGTTAGACAAGTTCTCAAATAACCAAGATTGCATTCCTTTGTTTTTTTTTAAACTACTATTTCATATTTTGTACGTTTTATTCCATATTTTCACGGGGAAAGGCGTGAGTTTATGTATGTATAAAATTACAAAATTGGTTTTTAATCATTTCAACTTAACACTAAAAAAAAACACGATAATTATGTGATTTAAATCTTTGGCACTGCTTTGGTTTTTCAACAATTTTGGTTTCCAGCAAAAACACAAGTTATTTGGGCTTTTCGATCTGCAAGCGTAGCATGACAACTGGGTTTTGTCGACTGAAGAATAGACAAAATGACAGATTGTGTTTGTGTATCTGTCATTTTGTCTATTCTTCCGTCGACAAAACTCGTTTCTACTGTGGACATGCTTAGCGTGCAGGTGTCAGTTACTCATTAGAAATACGTCCACAGATACTCGCCTGTCATCATCGGCGCCGACGCCGTGGGGCGTGCGACCCAGTGAGGGGGGGGACCTGAGTCCCGCGGTCCAGTCACTCACCACACAGGATTCCTTCATTTTGCCGAATGAGCGACCACGACTAGACAGCGATGTTGGCCCGTCGTTGAGCGCCGCTGGGAGCCAGACTTTGTGTACGTTATAATATCCTTTTCTCTAGTAATCGGTTTCTTGACTGAAATAAAATTGTTTATTCAGTAAATAGGATATCGGAATCAATTTAAAATAAATAAAAAATAGCTAGATGGAGTCGACATTTCCTATCTGACTCCCTACGATAAAAAATGGCGAAGCAAACTCAGGGACTCGTAGTAAGTATAGCTTCCGTCTGCATCATATTTCACACAGAAATACTGGGAAACTAAATAAGTACCTACTATGTAGTTAGTTTCCTTGACACAGACAGACTGACTGAGATAGTGAGGCGGGGTTGCGGCAGACCACGTAGAGGATGGAGCTGGATAGGTTCCATCAAAACTGAAAGGATGACGTGCGAGCTCGCGAAAGAAGGAAGGAGTGGAGTGAGGGCTTTGCCCAGGAGTGAGGATAGTAAAAAACAAAACTTTTTTCCTTGAATGGTAGCCGCGACACCGGGGAAACCAAATACGTTTTCCGGCTTTCTCGAATGTTACAAGGAAGCAGGTGTCCCCTATTATGTAGGGGACATCTCGATACGTATGCCTCGACTGGCTGTTATGATTACCAACTAGGTACTTACGCTCCTGTTTGTCATGCTGATATTTGAGTTTCGCGGTAGTTCTAAAAACAACCGCTTTAAATATCATGTAGATATTTAATGTACTGCCTCGTTGGGCTAGTGGTGGCTAGTGCTACTCCTGGGTTCGATTCACGGGTCGGACAATGTGTTATTGGGTTTTTCCATCTGAAATTTCTCAGTAACAGCCCCGAGTCTGGATTGGTGCCCGGTCGATGGCAATAGGCTCGCCCCCTATTAGATGGGACTTAAACATAACTGGTGAAATGTGGGGGATAGGGGGTAACCTATAGTACTATAGATAGGTACCCCTCTGCCTTAGCTCTTCGGGGATTACAGGCGTGATGTTATGTTTATGTTGAACATTTTATTCACTTTCGATTTCAGTGGATGAAGCTGATGGCGGTGAGGATCCGGAAATGGATGACTTCGATCGCTTGCGCAGCATACGTGAGCAACATCGGAGAGATAAATATCTACAGAAACTCATGGCTCGTTCTGTGAGCGCGCAACAGGTAAAACGATTTTTATTATCGTAATGAAAGAAGGAAATTATTGTTGTAATAAGTCTAGTCTATAAATTATTATCCTTCCCTATATGACCCCTTTTTTGTGTTATGAATAAGAGAAAGCTAGCTAATGGCAGTGGCAGGTTCAGACCCCAAAAATCTTAACATTTTTAAACGCCTCTCGTACATCCTTCGTAACAATTTGACATTGACTGCATCTTTATGTCCTAGCAATTAAGTTTCTTTCATAATCATTGAAGTTTTACCACTGACGTGTACAATAATTAGTAGCTGATTCCTGTCGATGGGTTTCTGGTACAACTAGACTCGGGATTAGTTGATCAAACAGTCGATAATGATGGTCATTATTTTACAGAGAACGGGCAGTACGGAATTGATCGATAATGATTTATTATTAGAAGACCTCCTGTCTCAGTCAGCAGCGCAGAAAAAAGACGAGAAAGCAAAGAGTGATCCCAAAGACAAGACTACTTGACATAGCAGAAGCTTTATATTTCCGTGGGAAGGCGCGGAATTCTGAACAATTTAGCACAGTTCAGTATTAGCAAATTGTGATACTTTTTATTGGTGCATTGGATTTGATATTAAAAGTTGTAAATATAGAAATGATTTTCACCATATTCGTTTGCTTGTTTTTATTTTCCTTCTTTGACAATACCCTGTTCGGTTAGCTCTGCCACGCTACGCCAGCATCTCATGTCACCAAAAGGAAGGATTTATCTATTAGTCGAACTGGTAAATATGCAGCGATGGACACGTACAGTACAGTGTAAGCAGAGGTGTTTTGCATGTAAAGTAAGACTCAACCGCAGGGTTGCTGCAGTGGCTGATTAGCGCCTGCGCTATAGTTCATAGGTATATACTTTTTTTTTTTTTTTTTGTAACTGCATTTCCTACTCCTATGCTCAATGCATGGCCGGGGCAGCTTTTAACTAAGGCTACACTACAAAATGTAAAAATTATATGGGTATTTTAACATGTATTTTTGGTGTATGCTTTGTTGGTTGTCCTTAACATGGAACAAATCTTGTATAGCCTAGCAAGAGTGTTAGCTGAGTTTATGCAATGAGCAGGGTCGTCTTCTCCATTGACCACACTGGGCAAGTGCCCAAGGCCCCGCGATTCATTGGGCCCCGTTTGAGTCTTAGCGCATCTCACCAAATGGCAATTGATGATCAGGCCGAAGGTGGAAGCGAGCGTGTCATTGACTCTGGCAGGGCCACCAACAGGGATTTCAATTTTGATTACACAAAAAATTTGTCGCCAAATATCAGAATTTGTCGGTCACTGGTTCAAAAGATATAAGGGTTTATAGGTGGCCGATCTGGAGAGAGTCTCCCCAGCAGGGCCACATTTATATCTCAAAAACTAAGGCACCTAGCGAAGATCTGTTTTCTCCAATATTTTGTCGTTAATTTGTCGAAATTTGTCGCCAAATATCAGAATTTGTCGGGTCTTAGTTAAGGAGATATAATGAGTTCAATTAGTGGGTAGATCTCCAGAGGCATTTTTTTTCGTGTCGGGCTGGATAAACCTATTTTAAAATCGAAAATCGTTTTCAAAATATTTTTTTATATGCAGTTCGGTGTCTTATCTACGTGAAACAAGGCTAGTATTATGAATAAGTTTATTTTAAATATTTAAACAAAAATCTTAAACCCTTCAATCCTGATCGCTCTGGGTTGACCCAACTCCCGATTGAATGAAAAAAATATTTTTTAACTTTTTAATGAGAAGGTTCATATGAAACAACTTATTTAGATTACATAATAAATAGTTAATCTTCATAGTAATATAATATTTTTATTTATATTAACAATACTTTTGCCACAATTTGAATTTAAAATCGTGACCGGGCATTTTATCTCATCGCTCTGCGCTGAGGTAAAACATCGCGCTGATCCCTAGTTACGCGTTATTGACACTCTATTCCCCTCCCGCGGGGCAACGTCGGTAGTGGTCTAACCGCCGAGGAGGATACCTGTGTGCCACGTTCCCGCGCTCCAACATTACGAAGGTAAGTTTATGATTGCTCTGGATTTGGTCCTCGAATTTTATGATTGCTATGGCACGTTATTTAAATTAAATAGTAAGCTTGTGAATGTGTTTGTTATGTGAATTAAGTGATCGTTATGATGTTTTTTATGAGACGTAATCACAACTTTATACTGCTTTTAAATTCGGCTATATTTATGATTTTGTGACTTTTTCTGATCGCTATGGCTGTGATTGCTCTGTCCAAAAAGACCAGAGCGATGATATTTTGCATGAATTGTACGTTATAAATCTATTTTAAGTAGTACCGGACTGTAACAATGACAAACGATGAACTATGCATATAACCTTTCCTGGGTTTCTTTGGGTAACCTAAACCCATAAACAGATTTCGACGTATTTTACCTTGATGATATTATCATATTGGCATTTAGCTAACCACAAACTGTACCCTTTCTTCTCTAAAATTTATTGGCAACTATTGTTTCAGATTGAAATCATGCCTCGAAATAAATTATTATCTATTGAAGAAAAACGTCTTAGGAAGAAATTGGCTGAGCGTCGTAGAATGGCCAAGATAAAAAATAATCTTCTTACACGTACACTGAATATGACTGAAAACGGCTAAATAAATAATATTATATGAATGTTTATTTATTTATTTATTTATTTTATTATTTATGTATACACAGTAAAATTGATACAAATACGACATAAACATAATTATGAGTACAAAGGTGAAAAAAAAAAAAATGGTGGTGGTGATAGTGGTGTAATGACTTAAAAAACTATGTTAGTAAACTTTTACAAACTAAAAATAATTAAAACTGACGTGGCCCAACACAGGTTGGCACATGCCTCCGTACCCAGTGCCTTATAAAGGGACTATCGACTTTGTCTAATAATGTTTTAGGATGCTGTTGGAGCTTCCGCGCAACCTACCCATTATTGACGCTGTTCTCTTTCTTATAATGGCATGAAAGTCGTCAACACGGGCTTCCGCGAACATCTGCGAAGCGTTGCAGAAGCGCGGAAGCCCCATCAACATCCTGAACCCATTATTATACTGTACGCGCAGGACGTTGTAGGCTCTCTGCGTATATTTCACCCACAAGCTGCACGTGTAGAAGGTTTAGCAGTACGCCTTGAAAAGCGAGACTTTAACATCCCTACCACAACGTGCAAACCTGCGGGCTACCATATTACATCGAACCGCCAACGCCCTCCGCTCCCTCTCTATATCAGCATCGTCAGATAAGTCCTCCGTGACTACATGCCCTAGGTACTTAAACAGTTTGACTCTCTGTAGTGGCTTTCCGCTTAACGTCACTGGAGGAACATTATCCAACGAGCTTGACTTAGATGAGAAAATCAATAGCTCACTTTTTTTTACATTATATGTGAGTCCATGTGACGCAGCATAGGACTCACATACACCCAACAACTTCCTGAGCGCACTGATTTATGGACTCAGCAAGACCATGTCGTCTGCGTAGCTGAGATTATTCACCATAGTGCCATCAATCGAGCAACCGACGTTGGTCTCGCTGAGCTCACCAATCAACTGGTTCATGTAAACATTAAACAGGGTCGGGGACGTTAGTCCACCTTGTCTAACACCGCACTTCAGGACGTATTCGTCAGAGTGAGCACCCGCCCATCTTACACTGTTAATCTGCGAGCTATAGGTACCAAAATTTTAGTATATTAATAAGCTCCTCGGGTACTTCTAGAAGTTTAAGCTTCGACCAAAGTTAATTATTTATATTAGATTATTTTTATTAGTTAGTTAGTTATTTATGATCGCTCTGGCACCAATTATGATTGCTCTGGTCGCGAATTTTTTTGAACTTAAATATTTCCATAACTGTTTGTGTAAATTGAAGGCCAATAGTAAAAATGTACTATTTGAATATCATTATTTTTAATGAGATACATAATTACCATTAAAGATCAATATCTGGAAAGCACCAGAGAGATCACACGAATACGCCCGTTTTGGAGATTGATCCTAGTAAGGTAAAAGTTCACGAAAAATTGGCAAGAAAAAATATTTCTATTAATATGTGTAATATACTTCTAGTTTTATCGGTCTACAGTCCTTAGAAATGTCCGAGAGACATAAATTCTCAATTAAATACATGTTTTTATGTTTTAAATAGTAGGTTAGAGTGGCTTAAACTTGTTTGAAAACATTAAACCTTGCTCTTGGTCTATTTGGTGTCAAGATGTACAGTCGCATGCAACTGTTTTATATGTGTGTTTTTTTTGTGTGTGATGTTATATTTATTAACATAGGTACATAATATGTACCTATGTTAATTTCACTACATAGGTACACAAACTTAAAAATTCATATACAAAGTTGATACGACAGAGGGGCTTTTCTTTAAACTGAGTATACTAGGTACCATTTTCAAGCTCTGTACCAAAAATCAATTAAATAGGAGCAGTAGTTTAGTCGCAAATGATTTTTTAAGTTTTTGCCCCGTTTGAACACGATGTATCTTTCCTAACAGCTGATTATGTCCATACGCATAGGTCATGCACCTTAAAACGATAAATCTGAGTATAACCTATGCGTTGTTGCCGCTGTGACGCAAGTCACAAGTACAACCAAATATTTTCGCTAAAAAGATGACAATGCAAACAAGGAAGCAATAAATACACACACACTTGCATTTTCATTACGAGAGGGACAATCATCTGCAAAACACCGCGCGTAAAAGAAATAGTAATAGGTTAGTGTGTTGCTATTGCATCCTAGCGATCGAGGGGCAGGGGTTGCGATCGGAAGGGGGGCAGTAGGGCTTTGACGAGATAACACACGCCGACGCGCGCGACTTTGCCGCTGTTACCTAGGTATCTGTAGGTCAGTTAAATTTATTTTCAAAGGGTGGTTGCGTTTTACTCTGATTTGTAAGCTATTTAGTTTGTTTGAAAAAAAAAAAAACTCATTTTAGGTGCTTTTTATTTTTATACCGTATCGTATTAATACTAAACACGTATAGTATACGTAGTGTTATTTAATGCCCCTCTGTCATATCAACTCTGTATAATCTTTAAATTCAATAGATACCTACTAAATGGTTCGTCCTAAATGAGCATATCCTCGCGAGGCATATACAACATGTAACTGGAATAATGCACACCCTGCCCCATACACCCCAATTAGAAAATTAGGTTACGGTCATAATTTATGCACTGAAGCACCTAAGTAGTGTTTTTTTAGGGTTCCGTACCCAAAGGGTAAAACGGGGCTCTATTACTAAGACTCCGCTGTTTGTCTGTCTGTCACCAGGTTATATCTCATGAACCGTGATAGTTAGACAGTTGAAATTTTCACAGATGATGTATTTCTGTCGCCGCTGTAACAAGAAATACTAAAAATACAGAATAAAATAAATATTTAAGGGGGCTCCCATACAACAAACGTGATTTTTTTGCTCGATATTGATAACGGCAACAGGTAGACTCTAGAACTAAAATTCACAGAATATTTAGTTATAATATATATTCACTTAAAAAATAAATAATTAAATTATAATAAAACAATTTTTAAGGGGGGCTGCCATACAACAAACGTGATTGTTTTTGCCGTTTTTATAGATAATGGTAGGGAACCCTTCGTGCGCGAGTCAGACTCGCACTTGGCCGGTTTAAAAAAAATTAGCTATCCTAATTGTAGCCAAATAATATATGGACATCGACGGACTACATTGGTATGTAGCGCCTCGGTATTGGTATCTAAAGACACACACACAAACACGCTATTGACGTGAAAAATCAAGGTAACTTACATATTAATCTGCAATCATACGGCGCGGCGGCGTCCTCTTTTCAAAACACTCAAATTGTCCACCACCTTGTTTAATGCACTTAAATGCCCGCATTCGTAATTGTTCTTTCAATTTTTTACACAAACAAACCTCGCTGTACTCCTGGTGGAGGAATAAAGAAAAAATCCTTTAGAGCAAGTTTGTTTATTTACCTATTCTTTTTTAAGTACTTTGAGCGGCGCGAACGCCGAAGCGCCGCGCCGGTGACGTGCAGCAGGGGAAACCCTCGTTCTATCTCGCACTTTTCCCCGTTATTGTATTTACGGAATACCTATAATAGAGATAACAACACTCGAGTTCGTAACTATTCATAATAAGTTCCACTTTAATTAAACTGGCTGACTTTAACTTACGTGACGGGCAACTCATTTTAAGTAGCTCGTCTGTACACGCGCATCTATCTCTTTCTTACTTACCGTAAATGAAACGTAGCGCAGCGATCTATCTTACAGCGACTAAGTGGTAAATGCACATTGTGTTAGATAAATAATTACATATATTTATTGTAGGTAGATTTGTTTATAGGTAATGAATACAGCTTTCCTTTGGTGGTTGAAATTATAGAATAAGTTTATATTTATTTAATTCGAAACGAACATTCCACAATATGACGTCATAGATACTGTCTAGAAACTACATAAAGTATTTTGTACTTGCTTGTACCACTGGAGAAATTGAATTCTTTAATATCTTTTTAATTACACACCGACAAAATCTGTAACTTGGCGACAAATTTCGACAAATTGGCGACAAAATATTGGAGAAAACAGATCTTCGCTAGGTGCCTTAGTTTTTGAGATATAAACGTGGCCCTGCTGGGGAGACTCTCTCCAGATCGGCCACCTATAAACCTTTATATCTTTTGAACCAGTGACCGACAAATTCTGATATTTGGCGACAAATTTCGACAAATTAGCGACTAATTTTTTGTGTACCTAATCAAAATTAAAATCCCTGTTGGTGGCCCTGCCAGAGTCAATGACACGAAGCGAGCTTCACCCAGAATCCTCAACCACAGAGGAACTTGCTATCTTACCTCTAACTACCGAAACACAACAATGCTGTTAACATTGTTGTTATGTAGTGTTGGGTAACTTAGCACATGTGCTAGCAGCTAGCACAGTTGTAGCTACTTACTTTGATGAAAAGAGTCACTCACTCTTTTTATTTTGATGTGCTACCACACACCACAGGGCACAGATTAGCTACACAGAACATTTGTTAGGTATTGAGTTCGAAACGAATCACTCACTCAATGGCAAGTCTATTTACGATTCTAAGGTCTAAGTTGAATTGCCATCTTTTGATTTTGTTTGACGACGTAACGTAACCATTCTCATTTCTCTTTCCCTCATCATCACTTGCGAGCCGTGTGACGCGCTTAAAACCGATCAATCATCGCGTTCCCACTCTACGGGATATGTTTAATGTGTGCCGTGTCGCGTTGTTGTCTTCACTACACACTTCACTTGCGACTCGCGGCGAGTCACCAGACTCACTGACAGGTTTACAGCACGTACCATCAAAGAAGTTCATATCTAACCAGTTTCAAAAGAAAATCCCGTGAACAAGATGACCATATCTGTTACTAGCCCAGTGCTATAGCCGCCGAGCGCTGCAAGCAAGAATAGTCCTTACGGTGGTTAGATATGAACTTCTTCGATAGTACGTGCTCAGTGCTCACAGGCTATCGCAGCCTACCCTCATTCGTGGTAGCACACTTTGTAAAATAATGCCTTGCACGATCCTCATTTTAAAAGGGTGTGCTAGTGCTACTCATCTCGATTTTTATGGCGGCAGACTTATACGAGTATAAGATGGTGGTAGCTAGCTAGACGGACCTCCTACCACCGACCGTGCAGAAAATTTGGTCCCCACTGGGAATCGAACCAGAGACCTTTGAATCTAACCACTAAACCACAGAGGCGGTTGACTAGACAAACGGTGGTTGAAAAGACAGTCGACAAATAACTCCTATTTTTGTATGAACGCCGAACAGTCAAAAGAAAACCTATCAGAGCGTTGAGCACGTTGCTGCACGTTGTTGCACGTTGATGCACGAGCGAGCGAAGTAAGGCTCGCTCGTGCATACTGCATTCTCCTTAGGAGCCCCATTATCCTTAATTGCCCAGGGCCTCCCAATAGGTTAAAAACAGCCCTTGCATTGAGATTTGACTGGCAACAATAAAGGATGTCACAATTTATGTAACATTGGCTGAAAAAGATGTGCAATACATAAACAGTTCATTTTCAAGTTACCTACATCTACACTTGCGAGCAAAAGTATGGAATCACCTACTTGTTACCTGTTCCGAGCGATCTTTAATACTAAATAACTGTTGAAAATGCTACCATTTTAAAGGATATTCTGTAAACGTGAAATTCATGCCATGCATTTAAATTAAACCCATATTTTAAGAGCTTTCCTACTATGAGTGGAGGAGATACGCCGCGAGTTGCGCCTTATTAATCCCCTAAAAAAACACGTGGATCGATTTTTTTTATCACTCACCGACCCAGATGACCCCATAACCCTCCTCCAGGAGAGCAATATAATAGGGCCACTAGTATAGTAAAGAAACATACTGTACACCGACACACGATCCGACCTCGCCGCAGAGGTCCGCGATCGCGACTCTCCCGAGTAAATGATACTAAATAAATCCTGCTCCTTCAAGTCTTGATGAATTGAAATCGGCTTTAATAGAGGAGTGGGAAGGTATGCCGCAAGAATAATTAGGTCCATAAAGAATCGTCTTCGAGCTGTAGTTAGGGCTAGGGGAGGCAATACAAAATATTGATACTTTATTTTATGGTCAAATAAAGCTTTTTTTATGAATTTATGTTGTTTTATTGGTTGACTAGCTTTTGCAGCGCAGAAGTCGGTTCTAATAGGATTTTTTATTGGTTTTTTACGTTATTTATAACATTTAAAAAACAATATTTCTTGTTTTTCCTTCGGGTGCTAGTATCACCAGGCTACTCTGTGCGCTTACTCTGGAGCATGCCACATACAACTTGCCGTGGGAAAAGCAGCTTTCCCGCAAGTCTACTCCCGCTACCTTAATTAAGAGTATGACCTTGAGCTTTGTAGCTCGTCTCTAGCACTCTCTTGAATTCGAAGGGGTAATTTGATGGTGTTAGGGGAATCCTAGAAATAAATACAGACCTCTATGAGGCTGACTGTCCACTGGAGCGGAGAAGAGAGGAGAGGAGCGGAGATGCGCCAATATTAACCAATTGAATCTAAACTCCGGTCCAGAGCTTAGATTCTATTCGTTAATATTGGCACAGCTCCGCTCCTATCCTCGCGTCTCCACTCCAGTGGACAGGCAGTCTAAAGCTAAAATAGTACGGTGACTTTCGAGACATTACAATTTTAAAGAGTATTTGCATTGCACCAAGCTATTATGTGAGTTCAACCTTTTTTGAATAAAATCGGATTGAGTTATCAAACATGATGTGTCAAAATAAAATGTAATTTAAATCAAAAGCACTAGGAGTATTGATATCAACTTTTTTTTTTTTTGGGTGGGAAATCATCAAATGACTCCTCCCGCTCTGGGCAGAGCGAGAGGGAGTGTCAGACTTTTACTGACTAAAACCCACCCGTGTTCCTTCCGCTGCCTATGTGCTGGGGCCGCGATATCCCTTTCAGACAAACCCGCGACCCCAGCAGGCATTGGTCCTTCCAGACCCCGTCAGTTGTTGCTGACATCCCTTTGAGGCGCGCGTGGAATACAACGCGCCGTCGACCCGGGCCTGGTCCTTATCGGACGGCGAGCTGCCCATCGCTCACCGTCCGCAGGCCCGCGCCTACGGTGGCCGGAAGTCAGCTTGTGACTCCCGACGCCCGGGGCGTCTCCTGCGGCGACTAGGGGCGCGAGGGCGTGGAGCTTGAATCTCCCTCGCGCGCTCCGCCTCCTCCTTCGCGAGCATAACTGCTTCGCAGAAGGAGGTGACGGCCTCCCATGCACTCTCGCTCCGGACCATGGCCTGAACCAGGGCCGGACGCGAGAGATCGCCGCCGCCGATCGCCTCCGTGAGGACACGGCGGTGCTCCGCCCAAGCAGGGCAGACCTCCACCGTATGCTCCACCGTGTCCTCCGGGCGATCCACACAATGGTGACACCCGGGCGTTTCCTCCCGCTTGATCCTGAACAGGAACCTCCCGAAACAACCGTGTCCGGTGAGGACCTGCGTCAGGTGGAAGGTGAGGACGCCGTGGCGCCTCTCTAGTCACTCCTCAAAGAGGGGCCTTACCGCCGCAATTGTGGAGTGCCCAGCGCTGGGTTGCGACAATCGCACACTCCATGCCGCCATGAGATCCCGCCGGAGCTCTGTCCGCTGTGCCGCGATTTGTTGCGGCAGCGGAGTTATACCCCGGCGTTTCCCCTGTGTGGGACGCACATGTGGGAGTTGCGCGAGGACCTTCACCTCCAGATCCCATGGCGGTAGTCCGGCAAGGAGGCTCGCCGCCTCGCGGGAGACGGTGCGGTATCCCCGGACCAGCCTAATGGCCATGACCCTTTGGGACGCGTTCAACTGCTGGGCCGGTCGCAGCCTCAATGAACGCGCCCACACCGGTGCCCCGTAAAGGGCCATGGAACGCACGATCCCAGCGTAGAGCCTCCGGCAGGAGGCGTTTGGACCCCCTAGGTTGGGCAGAAGCCGCTTCAAAGCAGCCCCAGCCCTATCCAGTTTGGGAGCCAGACGTCGGAAGTGCTCCACAAAGTTCCACCGGGTGTCGAGGACGAGTCCCAGGTACCTCATCGTCGACTCGACACCGATGTGAACCCCTCCTGCCGTTATCTGGGAACCCGACAGTGGCGCGTTCCGAGGACCATAAAAACACATGGCCTCGGACTTGTGCAAGGCCACCTCGAGTCCCAGTTGCCGGATCCTATCGACGATTGTCGCAACCCAACGTGTCGCCAGTTCGGCCGCCGCCTCATGCGACCTCCCCTGCACCAGGACCAGCGTGTCGTCAGCGTAGCAGACTACGCTGACGCCGCTAGGGAGGTCGGCGCGCAGCACCCAGTCGTAACCGATGTCCCACAGATGCGGCCCCAGGACCGATCCCTGTGGGACACCGCACGACATCTCTCGCCGGTTCCACTCTCCGTGGTGACCGGGGTAGATGACGGCCCTGTCCGTCAGATAGGCCTCGACCACTCGACAGAGGTAGGTCCGGTGATACCGGAGTGCCTCCCTAATGCAACTCCAGGGCAGAGTATTGAACGCATTGGCGATGTCAAGAGATATCAACTTCGAAGCAAATCACTACCAAAATAACTTTCTAAGAAATTTTCTAACTTTCTAAATTCAAATTCAAATTCATTTATTTGCCAGAATGTAGGTTTACAATGTATGATCTTAAAACTATAATGGCCCCTTTACATTCTACCATTACTTATGGTGTGCAAATCTTTAATTTTAACCTATACAATTACATTCCTTTAGTTATAAGGTCCAATAAAAACAGAAAATAAAATAAAATTATAGACAGTAACAACAGATAAACCAAATAATGTCTCATGCATAATAAGTATTTAAGGAACAAATTAATTAATAGATGTCAAATTATACATAAAATCTTCAATAGTTCAGCCGATCTATAAAGTTTAATAAAAATGTCAGATAATAAATATAAATGTTATTATAAATTGTAATTGATAATGTCATAAATAGTATAATGTCACAGTGGTAATATATTAAAATTTGAACATTAATAAATTATTATAAGGTATATTACCATTCCAATTACTCCAATTACCAATATCATTTATCTTAGTTCCCTTCTCCGCGATCTGACATGTATTCATTAAGATTGTAAAAGCATTTTTCTTTTAACCATTGTGTTAACTTTTTTTTAAACATTGTCAAAGGTAAATCTTTAAAAGCGTCCGGTAATTTGTTATAAACCTTTACAGCATTTATGTACGAGTTCCTCTTAAACAATTCGAGCCTGCATTGCGGTAAACAGAGCTCATGTTTAAATTTATTTTTATTTCTAGGAGCTACATTTCGTTTAGTTACATCTTTGTATTTAGTGAAATATTCAGGATGTTGTTGTACAAATAGGCATAATTCTCTAATGTACATACACGCTAATGGCAGAATATTGAATTTTTTAAAAACAAGGGTTTACAACTATCCATATACCAGGCTCCAGAGATTGCACGTACACATTTTTTTTGAACTATAAACGCTTTTGTAATATCCACCGAATTACCCCACAACAAGAGACCATAAGCGAGTACGGACGACACGTATCCGTGATATGCACAAAGAGCAGCATCTGTTGATACCGTGACTCTCAATCTTTTTATTGCGTAGACAAATCTGTCGAGTTTATCACAAACGTAATCGACGTGTGTTTTCCAGTCGCAATTCTGATCCAACATTATACCTAGAAATTTTGTACTTGCAACTTGTTCGATAATAGTCTTATTATATTTAACATTTAACGTCAATGGATTTCTTTTATGGGTTTGGAATTGAATCATTTTAGTTTTCTCCATATTAATTTGTAAGTTGTTAGAATGTAGCCAGTGTATTATGTTGTCAATTGCTTTGTTTATGTCTTGTTCATACGTGTCTGCATTTTCACATTTCACAATGAGAGTTGTGTCATCGGCAAACAAGATCGTGTTATGGCAAGTGATATTTGGTAAATCATTAATATACATGAGGAATAAGAAAGGTCCCACTACAGTGCCCTGTGGCACTCCAAAATTATTTCGTCGATATTCACTTCTATGTACAACTTTTTTGTTATTATGTATTTTAGAGATTTCCACACATTGTTTTCTGTCATTTAGGTAGTCTCTCAACCAGTCGTTCGCTTTGCCTCTTATTCCATATTTTTCAAGTTTGTGTAAGAGCAACTTGTGGTCCACGAAATCGAACGCCTTACTCATGTCTAGGAAAATCGCAGCAGTTGGTAAGCCATCATTTATAGCCTGTGTGATAATTTTGATCAAATTGAAACATGCCAATGAAGTGGTACTATTTTGTCTAAACCCAAATTGCTCATCTTTAAGTATCCGAAAGCTTGTTGTAAAGTCTTGAAGCCTAATTAGCATAATTTTCTCAAAGATTTTTGACATAATTGGTATTAGCGTCACTGGCCTATAATTATTCATGTCAGTTTTTTGTCCTTTTTTAAAAAGTGGCCTAATTACTGTTTTTTTCAATATGTGTGGAAAAGTCCCTTCCTCAAATGATAAGTTTATTAAATAACACAGCGGTTGACATATGTATGGTGCGCATAATTTAATTACATTGGTGGTTATGTCATCTACTCCAGCTGCGTTTGTGTTATTAAGATTTTTAATTGTTCGAAATATTTCCATCGCATCAGTAGGTTTAAGGAATATTGTATTAATTTGTGTTCGTTATTGATATCGATAGTTTTGTTTATCTCGTCTATATTATATTTGAAATTCTTGCTATTTGTCAATTGTATATAAAACTCATTAAATTTGTCACTTATCTCCTTTGGGTCTTCATATATCCGATTATTGTTGATTAAACTGTCAATTTGTGTTATCGTAGTAATGTCACCAATGTTTTCATTAATTACTGCCCATGTGGCTTTACATTTATTTTTATTAGTGTCAATATATTTCTTATTTTGTAGTTGTCTCGATTTATATATGCACCTTTTGAGTATGTCGCTGTATGATTTATATTGTTTATTTGACTTTTTTCTGTTTTTTTTGTATTGTTGGGTAAGATAGAGATACCGTTTTCTAATACAGGATCTTCTTATCCCCTTCGTCAACCATTTATGGTTCCATTTTTTATTTGATTTCTTAACTGTGTTTATTGGGAAACACAGATTGAAAAATAATGTAAATAGAGCATGAAATTCGGTAAACGCTTCTTGCAATTTATTTTTTTCGTATACCTCTGAGAAGGTAAGAGATGACATACAACTATAGAACTTGTCCATGTTTTCTCTACTATAATCTCTGACATTCTCATACCAGCTGTATATTTCGGATGATTTAGTAGTTTTCAGCGATAGAGTTTGTCCTGTTTCATGATCAGACAAGGCAAGGTGATGCACCTCCGCTTTAACTTGCTTGATGTTACTTGCTAACTGATCAAGACATGACAATTGTCTCGTTGGTGTTTTGATATGCAATTCGATTTTGAAATTTTTTAACAAACTCCTCAACTCTTCGCTACTCTTGTTTGACTTTAAGATGTCCAAGTTCCAGTCCCCACAAAGAATAACTTTTCTATGTTTCCTAGTGAGGCTTACTAGTACCTGTTCAAGTTTCTCAAGAAATATGTTTGGGTTACTATTAGGCGTTCTATATAAACAAATACCTAATCATAATTTTATTTATTTCTACGCCACAACATTCAAAATTAAATTTACATGCCAAATCATTAATATTAGTCAAAGTTTTATGTTTTATATTATTATTTATCAATATGCATACGCCTCCTCGTTTAGTGTCACGTGAATATGATGCAGCTACTTTATACCCGGAAATTTTCAAAAGCATTTCTGTACCTTTTTTCATGAAAGTTTCTGTTAAACACACTACATCTATTTTTGCACCATTTTGCGACAGCTCGTGGATTGCAAATGTTAATTCCTCAGTTTTATTTATGGCGCCGGCCGGCGAAAACACTTATTCACTTGTGACGGCAACGGTGTATCAGATTGTGTACTTAAACATGGTGTAGAATTTTTAAAATAAAAAGGTATGGTTCCCTTCTTGTGAGTTCCGGTGGTTATCACCTCCAGGTTGCTCAAAGAGGCAGTACAATTACCCCCTGTATGTACATTTTTAGAAGACTTAAAGTAGAATGGAATTGTGCCCCTCCTAGGAATGTTAGTGCTTACTACTATAGCCTTTTTCCTTAATAACGTAAGATTTTTATAACACAAAAATGTTTTGTCATAATAAATTGAGTCAATTTTGAAGTTAATTAATTTACATACATCTAATAAATAGTAGTATTTATTGTACGGGTAATTACATTTTAGATTAATAAATGAGCAATTATTAAAGTTGTCACAAATAGTTTTTAAGTTGTTATTTAACATACTTTGATTTATATATCTGTTCTGTAAAACACTAAATACTAAGAAGTTGATTTTTTTGAAGGATTTCAGGGTGGTTACTAATTCTACTATTACTTTACTGGGGTTAGTATCGTTTTCTCCTATGCATATAATTATATAATTATCTTCGGTATCTTCCAGTTCGTTAATAGATTTAAGAATATCCTTTGTGATGGCATAAGGTTTTGTAGTGGAAGAGATGTGATAATTCTTAAACTTAGTGTCTTTTCTCGACTGTATAAGAAGCGAAGCAAGCCCCGTGAACTGTTGACCTCCAACTATAGTTAGCTGGGATTTTGATTTATTTTCTGTTCGGTTAGACAGTAATTGTTGGTCACTGTTTATCTCGGTTTCTACATGCAGATTTCTTAAAGCGCCATCTGTTATGCCTTGATCGCAATGCTTCAAGTTAAGGTTGCTTTCATGGTTTATTTCGTTTACTTCATGCAGATTTCGTAAAGCGCCTTAGGCAGCGGCTCAGCGGTTTAGGCTGTGCGTTGATCCGTCAGTCAGTAATTCAGGACAAAGCATTTTATATGTATAGATTATTTTTCTTATTCCCTAATTTTTTCCTTACTCCTCCACTCAAAAGTAGGAAATCTCTTGAAAAATGGGTTTAATTTAAATGCATGTGGCATCAATTTCAAGTTTAGAGTATAGCCTTTAAAATGGTAGTATTTTCATTAATTTTCAACAGTTATTTAGTATTAAAGATAGCTCGGAACAAGTAGGTGATTCCATACTTTTGCTTGCAAGTGTAGTTATTTTAATATGTTTATCTATATAATGTCGGTGTAGTGTTGTGGTTGGTTTTGCAAGAATTAAAATAAACAACAAATAGGATGTTAAGGGAATTTATTTAGCTTAATAACTGTTATACTACAAGCATCAAGCTTACAGCTTGAGCTTTGTCCTCCTCCAGTGACGCCTCTTAGCGTTGTACCTGAAATAGAAAAAAAAAAGTCATTGATTGTTCAATATGATATATTATTTCGAGATTTTCTACTGCAATAGTTAAACATGAATCTAACTGTGAGTTGTTTATCAGTTTATAATAGGTATTGTTTGTAAGAGGCGAGAGTTCAATTCATATTGATCAGTAGTTAGATACTAAGAGAACAGTCAATCTTTGCAAATTCTTTCCTTTATCAAGACAGGACACAAAAAATACCTTTTGAAGCTATGCACTGAGCAGACTACTGCATAGAAAATTTGAAAACAAAGGTCAAAATTGCATTTAAACAAATACCTAGTCGTAATCCAACATTTTAGTGAACTGGCCATTTTAACTATTTACAAAAAATTAAATGCTGTTCGTTGTCAAGTGCATCACTTGAGAATGGCCAGACCGATTGGACAATTTTTAGTTTTGATTTATTGTTTGGACAGGACAATGTCAGTTGGGTCCACAGACATACATATAAAGAGTAGGTTGGGTCCACTAATGAAATATAAATCAAATCTATTTATGTCAGTAACACATTTTTAAGAGTGTCATTCTGTGACATTGCAACCAATACTAAGTTAGTGAAGCAGATTATAAGAGGATATATTTGGGCAAAACCTGCCGAAATTCATGCAAGTGGCACAAATTATAATTGAAAGGGGTATGATATTATAAAGGTTGCCATGTTTGTATGTTTGAACTTCTTCGGCTTACAGGTCATTCTATTTTATATTTTCTTTTTTGTAAATTTGTGAAGACATTGTGACTTTTAACATCGCCTTGGATGAGTCTGTAAAGGTGTTATAATTGTGATTTGAATAAATAAATAATTATATCACGTATGGAGCAAAAAAAAATATACCTTAAAAATATATTCATACATGAACATAATTGGACTGTGGCTGGTCAAATCACAGTACATTTAAACTAGTAGAAAATAAACCTGGCTCAAACATAAATAATTTCACACAAATATGAAACAAATTCAAGACTTACATGATTGCACCATTATTATTATTGAGTTAATAGATGCAATTCATAATTACTCATAATTCAAATTGTAATGTTTCGCTACATGACAAAAATGAATATTACACATTGATCACAAAAATAAAAATTACTGACATAGGACAGATATTTTGGTTAGAGGTTTATTATTTTCTGGCACTTATTAAAACATTGTACGATGTGATGGTAGCAAGAGCCATATTTAACTATTGTATGACTATAGCGGGGTTGTTAGTTTTAGTTTCCTATTTGCCGAATTAATAAAATAATAACCTAACTTCGTAAATAATTTCTTCACATAGCACACATGACCAAATGCTTGAAAGGAGAAAAGTTACCACATTCACGTATTTTCAGTAACCAGTGTTTTTATCCAGTACATGATATTAACTATACACGGTAGTACTACTTAGAATACAATAGTGGACTGTGTGATTAGGAAGTTGAGCTGTGTGAAAATTTAGAAATAAAAGGCCAAACCAACAAGTTAAATTGAACTTATTCGGGAACCAGAATAATTAAAGATTTATATCTTGGGGAGCTTATGTCCAGCACAGTGGACGTCTTTCGGCTGAAATGATGATGATTATCTGAAAATAATCATTCAAACTTACCGAATAGTATTCCCAGTGCGCATTCTGACCCATTGTGGAATAGGCCTGTTTTGTTTCAGCTTTTTGGCAAGCTTGCGCTTGATAATAAATGTCTTGTGTGCCGACTGAAATATAAACAATTGAATTAGTTAGTAAGTATTTCTGTTCCGATTCAAGATTATTTAAATATTTAGAGATTTTCGAGGAAAATTTTCACACACCATTTTGCCGATCACAGTCAAAACAAAGTGACAGAATTTATGTTTTTACAAATACAGGTAACATTTCAGGTGAACCGGGTACGAGGGTTTTAGCTCTGAATTAATAAAAAAAAAAAAATACAAAGTGTAGTGTCTGCGTATAAAATATTAAGTTTGGATTAAAATTATGTTTTTTAATCAATCTTGCTTGTTTATTGGCAAAGATTTACTTAATGTGACATTATATCCACAATATCCGAAAATTTTACTATTATGACTCCATTTGAGTAACTGGAGTTATAACTCCAAGACTGCGTTAGTAGTCTTAGTAGTAGTATGTACACACGGCTACACATCAAGCTATATATTTCCAGTATAAGCTGACCTCTCATTTATGTTTTTTAATCAATCTTGCTTGTTTATTGGCAAAGATTTACTTAATGTGACATTATATCCACAATATCCGAAAATTTTACTATTATGACTCCATTTGAGTAACTGGAGTTATAACTCCAAGACTGCGTTAGTAGTCTTAGTAGTAGTATGTACACACGGCTACACATCAAGCTATATATTTCCAGTATAAGCTGATCTCTCATTGTACGGAAATACTATACAAAGCGCGATCAGCATAAATTGGAAATGTATAACTTGATGTGGAGCCGTGTGTTTATACAAAAAAATAAATCTACAAGTCGACATAAAAGAGTCTGACGTGGTGACTTTGGAACTAAATATTTTACAGGCATGATGATGGCACTAGTTTGCCAACAAGTGCTCGTAGGTTTTGATTTGCGACACCCGCAAACTGCGTTTTTGTTGCACATTTATTTTAGTATTTATTTCGCATTCAAGTGATCGATCTACGTGCGATAGTGGCGCCCTCATTTTCATTCTACTCTTTTTTGCCAAGCTGTAGGTCGGTCACAGACTGCTAATGACACCGCGAAGCTATTATCCTTTATCTGAACGCGGGCTGCGTGTGCGGCGTTTGTGTTCAGTCATGAATGTGTCCGTTGTTTATTGAAAACTACCAGCTTCCCTCCGCACGTTTTTTCCACACATTGACATTGGCAGAATTGTCGACATCGGCACCATTGCCATATGGAAAAATAGAAAAAAAATTGAAAACTACAAGCTGTCAGATGTCAACTAACTGTCCTTGTCAGTCTATTAGCTGTCTGTCACCTGATGTCCTTGTCTGTCTGTCTTGATTCCTGCTGATTCAAAATTTACTAGTCTAATGTTTTTTTCACAATTGAATAAACAAACAATACGAAAAAACATCTAAAATTCGCGTAATAAGTAACTATACATATAAAAGTATTCTAAAATGAATTACTTTAACCTGAATAAATTAGTTACGACACTCGGCGTAAGAAGATTTTTGGAGTGTAGAACAGCTACAACCAAAACAATCATTAGGGCTGACGGCAAAGATGTTCCCAAAAGGAAAAATTATGAAAACAGAATAACTCTAATAAGTACAGATAATTCAGTTAGTATTACAGATTTAAAGAATGCTCAGAATTTATCTGTTAGGCGGGATTTGAAGCTTGTTAAAATACAAGATGTGGATTCCAAGACCAGACGACCTGTATTCAAGTGAGTTGAAATGTAAATTTTGTTTATGTATCCAAGCAAAAAAATTTTTTTGCTTGTATACTTAAACAAAATTTACAAATTAACAAACTAAATAATACATTTTCAGAAAATAGTTAATCTCTGGTCGGATTTTTTCTGTATTGAATGAGAATTTATTTTTCAGGTTGATGACAAATGCAGAATATCATTCAGAAGAGCTTTCAAAAAGAAAGGAGAAACAGACAGCCCGTCAGAATAATGTAATAAAAGGTGAAAAACTGATAACGCTGTCTTCGAGAATAGGAGATCATGACTTGATGACGGGAGTGAAGAAAATGATGAAACTGGTAGAAAAGCATTATGAGGTTAAAATTATTATTGCTGGAGAGGATTCTGACGCTGCAAATAAATCTGTAAGTTATTTCAATTTCTTCTAAGTATATTAAACAGTTAAAACATAATTATCAGAATTTAAGGGATTCGTATCTTAGGCACATGTGGTTGGTCCGAAACCTGGCAAGTGACTAACATGACATTTTTAATTTCAAATGTAGTTTTTAAGTTTTTGCCACCATGATTGGCTGATTGGAGAATGATAACATTGTGAACAAATCTGGAATTATATTTTTTTTTTTATGGATCATTCATTTTCATACAGGGAAGGGAAGAGCCTTTTGCCCTGCAGTGGGGCAATGGGAATGTGTTCTTGACACATATCAGTTTCCTACTAACGAATATGTGTTTTGCGAATTTTATCCATATTACTACTAGAAATTGTCCAACTGACAGGTGTCAGGAATGCATTCTCTCAATGGCCGAACTGTACAAGCCAGATAGCTAGATTGCATTATTAAAAATGTATTTATTCATAAGCACCTTTTTCAATTTTCAGGAAAGGATATACCAAGTGATAGAAAACAAAGTCAAGAATATGAGTAACATAGTGCAGAAGAGGATGAAGGGTAACAGTTTAAGGTTTCAATTATTACCAATAAGAAATAGCAGTTCAAAAGATGCTAATGACGCAGACTCTAATCAAAATGACAATGATAAGGGGCCACTATGACTAGGAGCTTTTTTACTTGCTATATTATTCACAAAGTATGTGGTATTCATAAAATATTATTCTGTTACTAAAAAGGATGCTGAACCTAAAAAAAAATCAAAGGAATCAAATTCTGTAAACAAAGAAACCTATCGCATTTGGTATAAGTATTTAATTTGGTATATTTTTACTACCAAGTGATAATTGTTATTTACAATGAAGATGTTGAATGAAATAATATAAAATGTTTTGTTTATAGTTTTGGAAGTTAGAATGCCATGATGTACTGTCTATTTCACTTCACACAAGAGCCCATTATTGTGGCTGAGGGCTTTAATACTCAGAGCAGTGGTGGCCCGCGACTTACGAGCTATAGGTCCTAGGTTCGAACCCAGACAGCTGCTTTACTTTGTATAAATTATTTCATCACCATTGCTCTTTAAAACATTTGATTTATTATCCTAGAACCAAAAATTCGAAGACATGTGATATCTACCAACTGGCACTGGGGCTGCGTGGTGCATTATGGTCTCTTACCCAGAGGAGCCCTATGTCCCAGCAGTGCGAACATTATAGCCTGATTATGCTTTAATACTCAAGTTTTGGACATTTTATACACAGCATTATAACAGATTATTGCTTAAGATAATTTAATTAGACGCAAGTATTGGGCATTATAATAAACAGAGAATAGTACAAATATTTCTTGAAATTAATGAAGTTGTGACTACTACTTACAAGTCTTAGTACATTGATTGTTGTCTTCTACTTCATCATAAAGATGAGTTTGTTTGGCTTCAGTATAATTTTTGATTGTCTGTCTTTGTCATGTCTTATCAGAAAAATATATTTATTTCACGGCATTTATTAGTTTTTATTTTACTTTCTATCAATGATGATGATGGTCTCGTGGTAAAATAATAACAGCCGTACGGGTCGATCAAAGGTTAAGCTACAATTGCCTCGGTCGTTTTGCGGATGGGTGACAAATCGACAACCAGTCTTACTAAAGGGTATCGTGTTACCCAGTAACTGGGTTGTGCAGATCAGATAGCTAGTCGCTCTATGTAAAATAATGGTATTAAGCTGCATCCGGTTAGACTGGAAGCCCACCCCAACATAGTTGGGAAAAGTCGAGGCAAATTATTTGTTTTATTTTACTTTCTATAAATCTGCATATCAACTGGCTAAGTGATAGTCATATTTACGCGGACAGGCATCTGTAAGATGGATTTTAATAATTTTTTTGGTACTCATCAATAGCATATAGCACTGCTTATTATTATAACTTATCCTTATACCTCTGAGCCTTATACGATTCGCGATTGTTTGTAAAGAATTTTATTTAGGATTAATATTTTTGTAAGTGATTGTGATAAATATGCTATAATAAAATTGGTGAAATGAAACACTTTTTTTTAAGAAATAAATGACAATTTTAATACAGCATCCACCTAGTCAGTCAGTTCAGTCACAGTAGAAGCATGTTCAAGCTTACGGCAAACCTGTTCGCGGACCGCTCCATCATATTCAGTCGGAAACAGATCTGCCTGCTAGTGCTAATATACACGTGTCCACTCTGAACTTAGAACTACTTAAAGTCTAAATACATACATTTTCCAACACAAGAAGATACATTCAACTAGTATGCTGACATAACTAAAATTCATAAATTAATGATTTATTTTTATCAGTTGGAGTTATCACAGATGTTTTAGAGATCGTTAATTCTTATATGGTAGGAGATTTATTGGTAGCATAAAGGTACACATCTTAGACAATAATAAATTATTAATTGAAATTCTATTATGGCAAATGATAATTTTATTGCAAGTGTAAATACAAATAATTTAAGAATTGTCAATTTTCCTTTCTATTTGCACGCTGTGTCGCGTGTAAGAATATTAATTAAAAGTCTAGAGAGCTAACTTTTATATTATATTAATAACGTTACATAATTAAATAAGAAGATATTCTAACAAAGAGAATGGAAAATTGGCATAATACAACGCAGGCTTCAAATACAGCACAAAAGTATGTGCAGTTTAAGCCTCCTATTTACTATTCTATTGTTTATGGCAATATAATACAAAATGATTGTAATAAACATTAGAAAAACGATTTAAGCAGATTTCTAAAAACCATTGAAATAGAAGAATACTTTGTGATCTACTTCTTAGATTACATTAAAATAGTAATAGTATTCTTAAAGAGAAACACTTGATTATGAATATAAATAGTCGTTCCTAATCTAATTGACACTGCAATAGGAAAGAATACTTATAATATGAATCGCTACATAATAATGAACACTAAAACATTGTACCTTACCACGTCGTCTTACTGTTACGAAAGATATGAACTCGGTCTAGTCCGTGTGGTCACGGCGAGTGATGGTCGCAGGCGTCGTCAACGGTTGCTAACAACCATGGGTTTTATTAGGCGTAGACGACGAACGCGTACTGGTCCCGGCTGGCCGTCGACAGGTCAGTGTTGAGTGTCCGGCCCCACGTGATTAGCGGCGATACGGTGCCCACCACGGGAGCAGCGCGTGCTACATTTCTTACGAGGTCCTGAAACAATAGAAATTAATATAAGCACTTATGTATGTCCTTACAATTTCACGAATGTCTTAGCAGATAAACGTGTGTTCGTGACATGAGATTTATTCTAGTCTATTCAATTTCAAATCCTGTTTTCCAATGGATTTTATTTATATTTAAACGAATAGGTATCAGCGTTATCCTTGTGTAAATTAATTTGATTTCAGACTACTTAGTTCTATTAAAAATACTTTTTTATATTATGTGGTTGGCCAAACTGAACTTTATGTGTTTTTTTTTCCAAAATCATATTAGTTAAGATGTTTGGAAACTAAATCGCAGTATAGTGAGTAATTTTCAAATAGACATTTGTTCTCCACCTACAATCTACAAAGTAACATAAATGTTTAATGATGTTCTTGTATGTACCTACTAGTGTTCCATTCCAAAATATATTTTTTAAATTACTAAGATACACTTCGTTGTAGGTCGTCATCCGCCTATCTGTATGCAATCGAAACAAAAAATCTGTTGCAAATTCAAAAATAAAATCACACTAGGTATCTGTAAGATATAATAAAATTGTCTACGGAACCCTACTTTAGGTGTGCCGTTTGTCCACGACGCAACGTTATTTAAGAGTAATCCCCAATAAATACCCAAAATGTCACAGCACTAGTATTTCAATGGCGATCCTTACGCGATGCAACCAATCACAAACGGATTAATAACGCGTTATTAAGTCGTGTCGTGGACAAAGGGGGTAATAGTTACAGAAACCGTAGTGACTCATCTCGACGAATTAGAGACTACTGTTTGGTGACTGTGTAACTAGAAAATATGTTTAGTGAGCTAGGGTTAAAGTAACTAATGACCGTTTTTTAACCGACTTTTAAAAGGAGGAGGTTATCAATTCGGATGTTTATATACAGGGTGGCAGGGACATCTACGCGAAGCCGGCTACCATGGATGCATGGAAAAAACTGCTGCCATACATTTTGACCGCGTAGGTATTGCACTTTTCAATGAAACAGCTGTTTAAAAAAAAAAAACCGACGTAGTTTCAATGCAGGGGGGTTCAGAATCATATACTGAATCCATGGTAACCGGCTTCGCGTCGTTGTCCCTGACATTTTTTTAAATTTGTGTTCGGGCATAACTCCGTCATTATGTATGATTTACAAAAAAAAAATTGTTTGAAAGGGTATACTTCCAAGATGGTCGCATTGTCATCAGGTCAGGATCTGATGATGGGATCCTGGAGAAATCGAGGGAACTCGCCAAATATTATAGGCACACCAATAGCGATTTGGGTATTTTTGGAGAAAGGGGCGGTATTTTGGGCAGAGACCACCATTTAGTGAAGTGGAATTGATCATGAAGACCACAGATGGCCACCGGATATAAGTATGGTTGTCAGGAAATTTATGCGCGTCACAATGCACATAAAGAAGTGGAGCTGATGGTGAAGTACCAGGAGAACTCCTCAACGATTAACGTCACTGTATTGGGAAAAGCATTTTTTTTTTAATGTGATGAGCAGTTTACATTAGGCTATTTTAACTTAGATAAATTACAAACTTACCCACAAACAAGCGAGAAAAAGTAGGAAGGTTCGGAAGCCGGTGGCATATAACGAAAATACAAAACCAAAAACACCGACTTCCGAAATTTAAGTTATTTTTCACTTTGTAGTGTTTTTTTGGAAGTCGGTTGTTTATTGAGTTATAAACAAAACTTTCCCCCCAATGCGTCACCAGTGTCCGTCATCGACAGACTGAAGGTCATAATAGTAATAGCGACTTATACGACAACAACAGACGAGGTAAGGTCGGAACGATTAACTTCTAAACATAGACCATATATAGCTTAGTATATTATGCACTTTACACTTAGCACCTGATTAACTTAATTACATGCAGTTAATTTTAACATCCCATAGGCAGTGGCGGATTTGCCCTAAGGCCCAGTAGGCCCGGGCCTAGGGCGGCCAGATATTAGGGGCGGCCAATCGTGACAAAAAAATCACTGATGATAACAAGAAATAACTCAAAGTACCATTATGGCGAGCCGCACTGCACCGCATCATATAACGGGCGGCTGATACTTCATGGCCTGGGGCCTAGGACGGCCAAGACTGCAAATCGGACACTGCCCATAGGTAGGTAGTAACCATTATTTATGCAACAATGATTTATAATTACCTATAGCATACTTGCAAGTCGAGCGGCATTCTCAGTTAATTACAGAGTAACAAGCGAGATCATTCCACTATAACCGTCCATAATAATGATGAATTTGAGATCCATTCAAATGTTAGTTACTGATCAATTAATGAACATACTCGAAGCGTTAATATGAGGGTTAGTTACTCACTGCCTTCTTATTCTCTTTGTTACGGACATTTGACATAATTTTGGTCTAGCTAGCTTATTTAATTTTTTGTAGCATGATCTTGACCTTCCGCAAGTTGTTAAAAAAGTAAAAAACGGCCAAGAGGACCAGTAAATCCAAAAATGATTATCGTCGATTTATCAACCTAGACTGTATAAATTATTATCACTAATTTCGATGCTTCTTCTAATTCGTCATAATTATATACGAAATCCAACGTTATAGAAAACGTAAATAAAAAATAAAAAATATTTCCAATAATAATAGGCACTCATGAATGAAAATGTTCCGTTAAATAATATAGTTTTTTGTCTCTTTAAGCATTTATCTCAAAATAGTAATTAAGAGAATAAGTCGGCGGCGAAGGACAGACACACCATGTTACCCATGAGGGAGGATCGCCGTCGGCCCGAGCGCCGCTTGCGCCGGCACCAACAACGGCGGCCCCTTGCTCGTGCGCGGCCGTACCCGCGGCTCCGCGCGTTGCCCCGCGCCCCGCCCGCCGTGCGTCCCGCATACCCCGCGCTGCCTACCGCCGCTGGCGCCGCCGCCGGACTCGCCGCGTCCTTGGACTCCGATGCCGTCTGCTCCGCTGATCTGTCTGCTATGATGTGGGTCTCCATATCTTCCAGCGGTGATTCTGAACTGTTGATATAAAATGCTAAGTTTAAACAAGCGCTCAACCCATCGTTGATAAGAGTCAGATTGAAAACAAGAAATGCATTATGGACCAAAATGGGCTAAA